>CM050167.1:344205087-345405087 GCA_027410445.1 Discoglossus pictus | reverse complement strand
GGCCGATTTGCAAGCTTAAGTATATTGTGCTATTTATTGTAAGACCTAACATCACTTTCCCTGTTAATAAAAGTACAGTAGTGTGGTGATATTTGAATTTAAAGTGCTACGGTTTGGACTTTACCCCCCTTGTGGGTCCTCTCTAGAACTCGTTGGTTTATTGGCTCCATTGCGAGTTACAAGTTTGAACACTAGTGATCTTGATGCAATTTAATAGGTTATGGGCTTGAGAGAATAAAGGATTTGCGGACATAAAGTTCCATGTTCCACGTTCCGTAGGCTTTCTTCGGGCCTTGTTGCGTCTTAACCCGCAAGTTGTCTGCGGGTTGCTTTAAGAAGCTAATTTAATAGCAGTAATCTTACGGGCTACAATAAGAGATACAGTTTAACCCATAGCCCGAATTTAATGGGGCTGTTAATGATTTCATAGATTCATAATACACAGGGATCCCAAAATTCTTGAATTTTATCACAGCTATACCATATGTGTACATACGCACCTTCCTCTCCACATTATCTCCATCATCTATCAATGTGGTTTCCTTCCATTTTGGCTATAATTCATAATAGCAAGTACCTATCTCTGGACCATTTTAAAATTGGTTTCCTTTAAAAATATGAATTCTGAGAATATACACACCAGTAAAAAAAAGTCCTATACCATGAAGCCTCCTGCCACTCATCAGTTAGATCTCTCCTCCACCTCCTCATCCTATCTGTTTTCGCTAGCTCATGCTCTCTCATATGATATTATAGCACTTAGAATATTATGCTTTCCCCCTTCATGTAGACTGAGCTGTTCAAACCGTGTTAGATTTTTCATTCCTTCCAGTCTATATTTTATAGCTCCTAAAGCGGAACATAACAAAACATAATACAACCGATACAATCTGTCATTCCATTTACATTTTGCAGATTGCTAAACATCCTCATATTAAACACCTTTAATATAAAGGTCTGAAATAGTATGTATACCCCATTGCTCCTATTTAACTTTGTTAGCTTGCATACATATAGTCATTTACATTGTATCAACATGGTCAGCAGGAGATAGCCAGCAGGAGATAGAAAATTGCATCAGTGCCCTCTAAATTAGTGTAGCGTACCAAAACTCCCCCAACTTCTTAACAAATGATGCAATTGACTTATTAACTTTTTTTTTCTTTTTCCACACCTAGACATGATGGAGTCATCAATAATGGTACGCCATCTAAACCGTGAACCATTTCCGACCATACTAACACTATTTTAAGGAATAATTGTTGTAGCCGTAATAAATCCCTCTTCATATTATCAAGTAAAGACTTCAATGGCATCATCCCCAAATCATTACCCCTACAGGAATTAGTAATATGTCAGGCGAGGCAATGCACCTAGCATACTGCACTGTCGCATTCGGAATGCCATCTCACCTCATACCTCTCTTACCACACCATCTAACTTATATTACATTTCTATCCAAACCCAGTTGTAGCCCATTCAGTTTCACCGCAGCTGTTCTTCGTACACATAGGAATGGTCCATTATCCATACTTTCATAGGTATAACAGCACATGTAAAATTAGATAAACATGACATAAGTCCCATCCCCTTCTTCCTGCTGTATATAAAAACCAGCACAGCAATATATTTTTTATTTCTTTCTTTTTTTTATTTTTTCAATTACAATTTTTCTTTTCAAATAATAAAACATTGAAATGAACACGAAATAGGCCAGCAATGAAATTCACATACACATAGATTTATTATCAATACCCCAAGATACAATTAAAGCTTAAATTATCCCCAAGTAATTTTATTTAACTATATAATATGTTAAATGAGCAGATATAGGGAGGAATGGGGATAAGGTAGGTATTGGTATTATTTGACTATGGTCTTAACTGTCCCCACCATCCCTTCTATGCATAACAATCAACTACACCAAGACTCCATACCTGTTCCGGACAAGGGGTTGACTATGAAGCGGCTCCTGGAGCACTTACCCTGAATCGCTTCCCCTACCTCCTAGAGAGCATTAGGAATAACGTTTTGTATCCTGGAAGGTGCACTGCTCTACACAACATATTCTTCTCCAAGCCGCCCATTACCAGACACCTAAGTAAGCACACTACTGGCAATGATGATGATAGATATGAATTGCTATCACTGTCAACATGTGTTCACAATTGAAACAGCACTCTCATCTTTCTTTTTGCAAACCTTTGGGCCCAGTATATATATGAATGGCCCATAATCCAAACCTTTTGGGCAAAGCACCTGCAGAACAAATTGAATATGTAAATAAATTAATACAAATTAACATAAGTATAAACAGAAATTACAGGAAGTAACCTTACAGTGGGTGAAGCGAGGGGGGTGCAGGTGTTCAGATGCCGCCCTCATTGTCTTTAACTTAAACTTTTTAAATATATATATATATATCACATATATAGTTGTGAGCATACGAGCGTAGCGAGCCGCCAAAGGCGCTCCTTGCCAGCAACTGCGACCCTCGCAAAATTTACGAGGGTCGCAGTTGCAGGCAAGGAGCGTCAAAGGCGCTCCTTGCCAGCAACTGCGGGCCCCTTTGCAAACTTTACGTCGTAACGCAAACAAAATACGAGACACGTTACGACCCATTACGACCTCGCAAAAAACGCCCGCAACACGCGCACATGAAAACATCAAAAAATCCAACAAATACACACAACAAATACATAAAAAGCTTACCTACAACAAGAGGGAGCATCCACAACCTCAATTTAACTTAAAGCAGTTTAGAAATTCTCTAAGCGAAGGAAAAAATGCTACGGCTATTCCGAAAAACTTGCACGACATAGAAAACTAATATTACAAAAAACTCGCACAACATAGAAAACGAACAACGCTACATCACCAAAAACCCTTAGCTCACTTACAATTTCATTGCCGTAATTTTTTGACGGGCAATACTCTAGCATATATATAGTTTTAATCAGACCACTAGTAACACACATAGTAACACTGCATGGTAGCACCAAACTGAAAAACAGATGTCAAAGTTCATCCAGACAAGGCTTTGGGCTACTACAAAAAAACACTTGAACCGTCTGCATCTGCATCTGCAATGTCATTCACCACAAATATTAACAGCAGCAAGGATAGGGAAAAGTCACGTACTTTAACAAACCTACCCCAGCCCATTCCTGAGGCCACCGAGCAGTGCACCACTGATCTTGAAAATATGCTCCAAAACCCACCCTTCTGATAGCATCTGTAAAAGCTGTACACCCTAGAAGATGATGAGATTTAGGGTGTACAGGCAGCAACGGGAAGGTAGACTCAATATTAAACTTAGCTAGAAATGGGCTGGAAGACAAGACAATTTCATTGGTTACTGCCCCCCATCTCGTATAAGAAAGATGGTGAATAAGTCTAGATTAACTAGGTTCCTTTTGAGAACCACGCCTAAAAGTGATAGACAAAAAACCTGTGGATGTGAAAAGGATAAACTACCCCTGGGTACTCCCTAGCATAGATCAAATTCACTTAGCAACAAAGCTTAGAAAAGCATAATGAAGAAAAAAAATAAAATTAGAACTGAGACCTCCTAATAGCATGCTTGCCTTTACAGTGTAGCCAGGGCGGCTAACGTTCCACCTTAGCCACAGAACCTTCCTTTCTACTTTGATCAGTGAAGAGAGGGACATGGGAGCCAGGATGCACAATGTTACCCCATCAGAGGGGTATCTTCCAATGGCAGAAGCAAAGGCTGGATCTGCAAATGGTGTCTCTCCTGCATATTCAGGCATGAATGCGGATATTTCCATCATGCCGAGGTAGCAAAACATGCCCGAAGCCTGTATGTCAATGTAGAAGGAATCCTCCTATACCATGTTTTGTCTTTCTTCCTTTTCCGTTCTTGTTTCGTCCTTTCTCTCCTTGGCCTCAAAATAAATAACTAGCGGTAGAAGCTGCACTTCCTTTTCCAAAAGCTTCTCTTTGATGTCAAGAGGAACATGCATACCCATTGGTCCCAGATGGCTCAAGGCAGGCATCGCCTTAGCTGTGTACACCATAATAAAAATGTCTGATTTCTTATTTCTTCCTCCATCTTCCTCAGATCCCACTTCAGTTTCTACCACATCTTGAATGACTGGTGTAGAAGATATCTCTCCTGAAATTAACAAGTGGCAATGAATGAACAGCCTGTACTGCTATGCTGCAATCCTGCCCTTCCAAATGATCTATCATGTTCCTTAAGTACAGAATAAGGGACTTAGTAGTATCATTATTCATTTATTTAGCAGATCTCATAAAATCAGCAGGCTCTCTCAAGTTTCCTTCATTTGCTGAACCTATGGCACACTCCAGCTATGTATTATGTGAGAAAAGGTACCCCTCTCCCTCCTCCAGTTACCTCCTCCTTATGCGCACTTTTGAGACCTTCTGCATGTGAAATAGCCAGCCTATGCCCATTGTTAGGCCATACCTTCCTGTCACGTGCACTTCCTTCAGGTCCTGTAGTGCATTCCTTGTTTTTCTATTGTTTTATTATTATTTTGGCGTGACTGCTCTTTACCACCCTCCTTTGTGAGGTGGATGAAGCTCACATCCTTCTCATTTCAGATACATCCTCCTCTGTAAGAAAGCAGTTTGCCTATTATCAGGCACTGAAACCATAACCTGGTCCTGCAATTTGGGGCTCATTAATTTGTATTCGTATTCCTGTATAACCCTCATCTGAACCTGAAAATGAGAGACTGATATCATGCTCACTGCCGCTTTCCCCCAGTACTATAAATTCATCTAGAGAGGCATCATCCAGTTCCTCACCACTGTCTGACATGCCTGCTGCAGCTGTCAGCATAACTGCAGTTGCATGTCTCCCCTCTGTCTGTGGTCCAAATTATCACCCCTGTCTGAAATGACTGCTGCAACTGTCAGCATATCTGCAAATGCATCTCTTTCCCTCTGTCTGTGAGCCAAATCCTCACCCTGTCTGACATGGCTGCTGCACTGCATATTTGCAAATGCATCTATTTCCTTCTGTCTGTGAACCAAGGGATGTCCTTATCTTTTACATAAGAAAGAAGATGAATCAGTCTCTTAGTATTAGTTGGTCGTACTACTCATAAACCATGCCCTGGTCTGGATCCATTCACTTTAACATTCTGGGTTTTAATATTTGAGAATATTTGAGTTTAGTTTTATATCATTCAGCAGAAACACAGGTCGATAGTATCTTCAGTCAATAGGATCTTTATCTAACTTTAAAATTATAACAATTATTGCTTCCATCATTTCCTGATTGAAAAACCATCTGGGCTTGGAGCCTTATAAGATTTTAATTTTGCTATTGCCAGTTCTGTCTCAGTGCTATTGAATTTCTGATTAAGCTTCTAAAGTTTACTCTCTGAAATTTTTGGTAATTTAATGTGATCTTATGTCTAGTAGGTTTTCAAATTCTACAGATAATTTAAAAATATCTTGTCAATATCTTTCGGCTTAGGCTTAAGAATGTTATCTGCCCCATTAATCTATCAATTCTTTTTCGTATTGTTTTTAATTTCTTTGCAAGAAATTGTAAATTGTTTTATTCCCTAAATAATAGTGCTTCTGTTGAAATTTCCAAATAAGATTATCAGTCTGCAACGGTAAGATTTTGTAGTAGATAGATTTTATACATAAAGGAAAACGAGAAACAAGCTTTATTAAATTACTGAAAAACAAATATTAAAAACAAATGGAATAGTAAGTCCTAAGGTAAAGTATCTACAGTATATGTTTCAGTAGTATAGGGTATATATATATATATATATATATATATATATATATATATATACTGTATATATATATATCTACTAATGTGATAGGGTTCCTAATAGGGCCAGATGACGAAGTGTTGTAACCGCAAATTAATTTGTCAGTTCTGCACTAACAAACTGATAGAAGGGGAAGGGGCTCTGTGATTATGTTGTGATAGGGTACCTAATGTAATAGGTTACTTAATAGGTTGCTGACAAAGTGCTTTAGTAACAAATTAATTTGTTAGTACCGCACTATCAAAACTGAGAGAGGGAGAAAGAGCACTGTGATCATGATGGATCCTCTTATCCTACCTATCCAAACCTATGTTAATGCCCCAATTTTCTGACTTGGAGCCCTAAACTTCACAACAAAAGACCTAGAGCCCCTACGGGCTGTCAAAATCTGAACTCAGTCCCAGCTTAGCCGTTGATCTGTCAAGCCCGTACTATCGCAAATCTCTATTAAATTGCTAGAAATCCCCAAGGACTCACTGGCGTCCAAATCCGTAAACGTCAAATGGAGCCAAAAATCCTATGGCTACTAGAGAGTCCTGTCCGTAGCACTGTAAATGCTTTATCGCTCTGTAAGTCAGCCGACTTTCAAGCCTGCAGGCTTTGCGGTTGTACCAGTGTGGGCTTGGAATTTAATATGGCTGATATTATTCTGATATGCTATGTTTAACTGATGTACTGATTTAAAAAAAAAAATCATTTTTGCAATCCAAATTTTACATAAGCAAGTGCGTCCTTGGGGATTCGAAGCAATTTAATAGCGATTTGCGATAGTAACATTTACAGGTTTGACAGATCAAAGGCTTAGCTGGGACGGAGTTGAGATTGTGACAGCCCGTAGGAATTGCAGTGTAATACCTATTATTGTAATAGATAATTTGAGCTGATGCAGCCCGTAGTCATTTCAACCACACCATGGTCAGCGATAAGTCCCATGATTATTGCTCCATGTTGTTTTTACTTTTGGGTTGATGTATTTTTAATGGAACAGTGAGCTTGTGGTTGTTATGAGCAGTGGTGAGTTAGAGCACAATAGTCTCTTTCATAGCTAGTTGTAACTTTTTGGATTCCACGACAGTATAAGAGCCTGCAACTTGATGGTGGAAGGCCGTATGTCTGTGGTTGTGTTGCAGGCTCCGGTTCCGGAGCTGTTCAATCGTTCAAGGCCACAAGTTAATGTCCCAAAGCCGTATTAGTTCAGGGCGGAAACGTGATCAATTAAGGAAGCCTGTAACCTCCCATTTTGAATCAAACAATAGAAAACGAAACTGTAATTATTACGGCAGTAAAACATGAAAGTTAGATATCAGTCAATTAGGTTCGGGGGGTCCGATATGCGATTAGACTCGCAAACCCGCAAAATAAAGAATTATGAAAATGAATGCCAATACTGTTCTAGTCCATATGATACGTATTAACTCATTGATACCCAAGATTGATTTAGCCCCAAAATGAAACATAAAAATATATTTAATTTCCTGCCAATTTGCAAGCTTGAGACTGTTGTGCAACTAATTCTAATGTCTGTCATCGGTTTCCTCCTTATTTCCTCCTTAATTACAGTGCAATATTGATTGTTTACTTACATAGTTACATAGTTACATAGTATTTAAGGTTGAAAAAAGACTTTCAGTCCATCAAGTTCAACCTTTTAAGATCTCCTCTGATCTGCAATATGCAGATTAACTATTAATTAATTAGTTGTATAAAAAAATAATCAATTCCCTCCCGATCCCAGACACCGGCGACCGGACCTCTCCCTGGATCAATACTGCCCCGCCAATTATCCATGATAACCCTAAATTCCCTTTGAATTCACCCTGTCTACCTTCCTAATAATAGAGTCCCCTACAACCAAAACCTGTCTGTTGCTCTGCCTATGCTGCCCTCCCACTCCTTCAGTAGAACTGTTCTCCCGGCTGTAGGAGGGAACAGCTCTATCTGGCATTGCCATTCCTGAATGGACATCCCCAACAGTTTCACTCAATCTGGCAAATCTGTTGGTGTTTGCCAACTCAGAACTGGCCTGCCTCCTCCTGTTCCCCCTGCTTCCCATTGTAACTGTAACCCAGCTACCTCCCTGGACATCCTCACTAGCCCCAGCTCTGCCCTCCATGCTAGGCCTAGCTAAACTGTGCTCAATGAGCACCAACACCCTTTCCAGTGGAGCAATATCACTAAGTGCTGTAATTCTCTGCTCCAGATCTCCAATTTGAGCTTCCAGAGAGGCAACATTCTCACAGACGTATGGACCCTGGATCATCTGTTCCCGTATTGCATACATATGACAGGCTGTACACTGAGTGAGGCTGCCACTGGACTGACTCATAATTATTGTTATTGTCTACAAAATTTCAGTGGGAAAAATAAAGAATATAAAATAATATATTTGTATAAAGTTTTCCTCCTTTGAACTATAAATCTGCCCTCCCTTTTCTTTGAAGTCCATACCCCTATTTAAACTCCTACACTTCACTAGAACTGCACCTGATACCGAAAATGTTCGCAAGTTCACTAGTTCGCCCCTTCTCCCGTTTATACTAACTTCTGCCTTTTCTCCTGTGCACAATTAGTGCACTCTGCAATTTATCAGCCTTTATCTGTAAAGGAAAATCCACTTGTAAACAGGCCCCAAAAACAGCTCACAAACCTTTTATATTAGTTAAACAGTCAAGCCACACCCCTCTCACCTGGGCACAATGAGTGCACTCTGCAATTTATCAGTCTTTTTCTGTAAAGGAAAATCCACTTGTAAACAGGCCCCAGAACAGCTCACAAACCATTTAAACTAGTTAAACAGTCAAGCCACACCCCTCTCACCTGGGCACAATTAGTGCACTCTGCAATTTATCAGCCTTTATCTGTAAAATAAAATCCACTTGTAAACAGGCCCCAAAACAGCTCCCAAACTTTTATATTAGTTAAACAGTCAAGCCACACCCCTCTCACCTGGGCACAATTAGTGCACTCTGCAATTTATCAGTCTTTTTCTGTAAAGGAAAATCCACTTGTAAACAGGCCCCAAAAAAGCTCACAAACCATTTATACTAGTTAAACAGTCAAGCCACACCCCTCTCACCTGGGCATAATTAGTGCACTCTGCAATTTATTAGCCTTTATCTGTAAAGGAAAATCCACTTGTAAACAGGCCCCAAAACAGCTCACAAACCTTTTATACTGGTTAAACAGTCAAGCCACACCCCTCTCACCTGGGCACAATTAGTGCACTCTGCAATTTATCAGCCTTTATCTGTAAAGGAAAATTAACTTGTAAACAGGCCCCAAAACAGCTCACAAACCTTTTATATTAGTTAAACAGACAAGCCACACACCTCTCACCTGGGCACAATTAGTGCACTCTGCAATTTATCAGCCTTTATCTGTAAAGGAAAATCCACTTGTAAACAGTATTTGTATTTGTATTTACAGTGCTACGAATAGGTGTTTAACCCCCTTGCGTGTCCTCTCTGGCACTGGTAGGATTTTCTCCTTCTTTTGCCATTTACAGGTGTGAAAACATGTGCAGGCTTGGGGAAATTAAGCAATTGAATAGCGATTTGTGATTTTAGCCATTGTAACTCTTGCAAAAGTGAAAGATCAAAGGCTTCGGGAAGCTGTAAGTTACAGGTTTAACCATCGCAAATTTTTCAAGGCCTTAACTCGTAAGCAGTTTGGAGCCAGCAAAAAGACTCCAATCGAATAGCAAATTACAGTAACTTGTGACCTCACTTACGGGCTACCGGATTGAGCGAGAGCTCAATGGAATCGGGCTCTAGGTCTTTTGTTATGAAGTTTAGGGCTCTACGTCAGAAAATAGGGGCATTAACATAAGTTTATCCTTCAGATAGGAGGATTCATCAGGATCACAGGGCTCTTTCTCCATCTATCAGATTTGTTAGTGCGGAATTAATAAATTAATTTGTTGTTACAGCACTTTGTCAACAATCTGACCCGATTAGGTACCCTATCACATTAGGTACCCTATCACATTAGTAGGTACATGGCAGGATTACCCATTAGGCAAACATAGCAGCCGCCCAGAGACTCGAAATGCTGCTGTTTGCAGACTGGCTACTTGGGGGTAACCACCTAGAACAAGAGAGTTACATCAGGAAAAGGAACTTACACGCACAGAAAAGGCAAAAATGGGTCCGTGCATACCTTGTGTACTCACTCGCAAGGGCTCCTCCACTTCACTGCCTAGAGGCTCCAAAAAGGTAGATCTGGCCCTGAGCAGATATATATATATATATATATATATATATATATATATATATATATATACCCTATACTGAACCATATACTGTAGGTAATTTCCCTTAGGGCTCACTATTCCATTCGTTTTTAATATTCGCAGCGTTTTTGAGTAGTTTAATAAAGTTTGTTTCCTGTTTTTCTTTATGTATATATTCTAATTCAGTGTTAAGCACCATTATCACTGAGATATTTCATTGGTAGTAGAGAGATTTGCCTTATATTATCTATATTCAGGGGCAATGTATTACTTCTTTCATCCTTATTTAATTGAATATATCATTCTCTCACAGAACTCTAAAAAGAGAAACATCCATTTTCCAAGTATTCCATCTTAAATCCTCCTTTCATCTTTTAGTTCTATCCTAATCATAACATGGTCAGCCCAACGTATTCCCCCTATGTTGATGCTACTGGCCTTTTCCAACATCTAGTTCTCCACTAGAAAATAATTCAACCTGGTGTAAGCCTTATGCCTTTTGCAAATTTATATATACGCTTGCTCCCTTGCCTGAAAAGTCATCTAGGCATCTCAAATACTATAATTGTATAACCGTCTAGAGAATCTCTGTCACCTTTTAATACTTTGTTTATCTGCCTTAGGATTGATGATGATTTCCTATCTAACTTTGGATTCAATATCCTCAAAATCACCACACAGAAATAGAGTTCCCTGTTTGATCTGAACAGTCTTTCAAAAACCTGTTTTACTTCAGATTAGGGGCATATTCATCTATTAAGTGCCATAATGTACATTTTACTCCAGACCTAAGCAAAATACTATATCTGCCATATAATTCACGATCTTTCTCCTCCTCAATATCTTTAAAACCTTTTCAAGCACCATATACTATGCTCTGTTTCTTTCTTATTTCAAGTGTTAAAATTGACTAACTTGACTTTGTATCTTTTAGATGTGATTCCCATGCTCAATATTTCAAGATGATGTAAACACACAAATCTATATATCAGAAAAATATGTCTCCATTTCTAAGAGTACAATACAAATATTGATAACAAATCTCTTCTACCACTACTAAAGGTCAATGTCTATAATTCCCCAAACCACATTACACTAAACCCTGCCCTATTGTTACCTTCTATTACTTATATTTCTAACTTATTCTTGACCCTATTTAATTCTAAGTTAGTAACAATCATAAAGTATTCAAAACCAGGTGGTGATTTCTTGTACACCAACCAGTCTTGCTCTTAGCACATCATGCTCCCTTTTATTTTATCTAAATGTCTAGTCCATTATGTTGAGCACAACCCATTATAGTAAAATTTGTGTGGAAACCCCATTTATAAACCACCTTTTCTTTCTTCATAAAAAGCCTTACTTATACCCATACATTATTTCCTTTTAGCCAGAGCAAAAGCCTGCTTAAATGTCTGCGTAGATTTTTAACTTAACATAAGGAAGGTCAAAAATCTTCTTATCAAAAGCCATTCTTTTGACTGCTTCTTTGTAGGAGAAGTCTTAAAATTTAAAACAGAGGTATCCTTTTTTTTTTTTTTTTTTAATTTATTTGATTTTTTAAATTTGGAACAAAAAAAATGACGAACAAAAGACAAACAAAAGAACTTACAGAGTACAATAAATACATTAGTATCTGGATTAGTACATAAAGTACAAACACACCTAAACCCGACATCAATGTGGAAACAAATCTAGATACATTTCATAATCAGATTGATGGAACTTATTTACCATGTCATAAATAAGGAGAGCCAAACAGAATAGAAGAGTGAATTTGCTATGATTATAGGGATTCCATGTAACTGTCCCATTTCAGCCAGCTAAAATGGCAGACCTTGCGCTCCAACGGAAAAGGGTTACTGTTATTCATTAGCTCTCTATTTGTAGAGATAAGATTGCACAATTCGCTAAAAGCTGGGATTATAGGTAGCTTCCAATATTTGACAATAAGGTATTTGGCTACTAATAAAATATGACAAATCAGATACCTCTCAGTGGACGAGAATTTCTCTAAGTTCATGTGGAGTATGGCAACTTGAGGAGACCATAAAATTTGTTTGTCAAGCAATTTGCATATTAGTTGGAAGATGTCTAACCACCACTTCTGCATTTTATTGCATTCCCACCAAATGTGGTAATATGTCCCTCGTGAGCCACATAATTTCCAACAGCAATCTGACTCCTCTGGGTTGATTTTCCTCAATTTAACTGGAGTTAAATGCCGTCTATGAATAATTTTGAAAAATAGCTCTGTGTATAATATATTAACCGAGGACTTTTTTGTGATTTTTAGACTATTCTTCCAACTTGTCTCATCTAGGCAGATTCCAAGATCCATTTCCCACCCTTTAACCCCTAGGCTTTAAAATAAAGGGGACAGAGTCATCAATAGGTCTACTGCACTTAGAGATTAGATGTGAAAAATCTCCTTTTAGAATGATTTCCTCTATTTTAGTAGGACTATTCATCCCTGAGCGTTTATATCCTCTCCCCATTAGATTTAACTTGAGACTTTCGTAGTTTAACCAGTTGAATTTATTATTTAACTCCAAATTCTGCTGCAGCTCCTGAATGGTAAGAAGATTACCTTTATTATATAGGTAGGAGATACATCTTAACCCCTTATCAGATAGCATCTTTATTGAGGGGCATTGCGCCCTCAGACTCAGATATTCCAGTGGAGCTACGATTGAGGGTATATTTGTTAACTGCATCTTTTTTCTATATTTATACCAAATTTTAATGATATTGATTACGTTTTTTGGGAGAAAAACAGAGGTATCCTAATGAACCTCTCCATTCTATTGTCTCCAAGCATTACTGTGAAGGCCAGAGAAAGAAGAAGGTTTGTCACAAACCCATTCAATTCCATGTTTGACACCGGCTCTGGAATCACTATTATCATTCTTTCTTTATTGGTCCTCTTGCTGAATAGATTTATCCTTTAGAAATGTTACTTTATTCTCTAAGTTCCTTGTGTAGGTTAGTAAGGACACATGGTATTTACCATATTTCACCTCAAGCAGTTCATTGACTTAGAGTTATCTACATTTCTTTTTTTCAATTCAAGTCTCAAGGAGGACTAACAATCTAACAAGAAGCTTTTCATTATAGATACTATAAACGGGTCACCTTTCTGGTAAGCTGCAACTGGGGGGAATCCAATATTTTAAGCTCTGCTTTGCTTTGATTTAGCAGAAGGATTCACCACCACAGTTGTCTCTAGTTAAGAGCTATTGGGGTCTTTCCTTTTACCTGGGGGAGAAAAAGTTGTCTGTAGCTATAGACCATAGCTTTTTCCCTTAGTATACCCCTTTGCAACAATATTATTCTGGGAAACAACTGATTACTTTGAAGACCCCTTCTCTTTAATCCTAACAACAGTGAGGAGCTCCCTACCCCCTCCCATATCAGGTCAAAAGGGATCTAAATACCAGCCCTTACTTTATAATATACTAGACTCTATTGAATTAAGCTTATTTACACTTCTTTTCCTCTTTGCTTCCTACTTATTTTTTTTCTCCTCTTTTTCTTTCTCCTTTATTTATTTTTTTATACACAGTCAAAGAGATTCTCAATGGCTCTCATGCTCTGAGGATCTGCTTTATCCTGGCTACCAATCACTTAAGAGTCCTCACAGTAACTTTTTCGTGAAGTTTTTCCTGTCTCTCTAGCTTTCACCAGTTACTGTGTCACCATGCTGTCCCTACAGAGATTGTTTCTGAAGAGCCCGACAGTTTGTCTCTTCAGCATGTTAGCACTCCCTTCTTCTTGCAGGAACTAGCTGCTTCCTTGCTCTTGATGTTTGCTGGGCTTGTGTCCCGAGAGCCCACTGGCAATTTCCTCTGCGTGGTCAGGCCTCCTCTTTCCTCAATAGAGATCTACATGACCTTTGCATGCTATCAGGTCTCGCATGACTTTGCGTTTGGCAAAAGGTAACCACCACTGCTCTCACTCTCCTCCTACACACCCCAGAGCCGTTTTGGCCAAATCCCGTCTTTTACCCTTTAACTTAGTGATCAACCTTTTCTTTTAGTAATGTCTATGATATGTGTCTATGCAGCAAGACAATTTGGTTGACGTCTGTTCTTAGTCTGAATTTTCCCAATAATCTCTTGGGTAAAGCAGATATTCACCAAGATGGGAACGTTTTCATTTAATGGTTGTGTAATAGGGGGTTAGACCCTCTATATATTGAAGGTATGACAATTGTCAATTAGATCACACAAGTGCAAATAACATGAATTACATGAAAATATCTTTTCAGCACTGTAGCAGTTTAGTGTATAGCAATTATTCAGCAAAATTTAATTCAACTTTAGTGATACAGGGACATGTACTTGACTAAAAACATAAGACTGATTTATAAATGTTTACTATTTTTAATGAAATATGTTTCTAATTAGGGAAAATTGAGCATGGTGTATAATTATATTTCATTGTTTCTCAGTGCATTAAAAATTAACCCTTGTCAGATTTGATAAATATTACAAGTGCCTAGATATTTCATTATTATCTTTTTTGTTCTTCTAGTTATATGATACATATTGCTATATTAATCGTCCATCCAGCCATGCACAGCACATATTATTTATTTACTTTGCTTTGCAATAATTTTTCATGGAAAGTTTTTTTCATTTTGCAAAGGACTCCGGGGCTCAGAGGATAAATGTGATTAATTGTTCATTATAACATGCAAATCATTTCTAAAATGTATAATTGTCTGAAGAGTTATAGTAGTCACATAAAAAACGAATGCTAAAGTGCATATTTGATTTATTACATTTGATTTACTAGAATAAAAATGAAACAGGAACTTAATTCATGGGTAGCATAAAGTAACTGCTGTCTAGTGTAGAGTAAAAGGAAATACACTAACACATTGTATCAAAGATCCAAAAAGCTTGGGTCGAAAGTGGCTTTCTAAGTGTTAAAAGCGACTTACAATGAAACTTGAATTTCCATCCACATTATGTTTTGCTCTAAGTGGCTCATTGAAGTCACCTTTAGCTAGAGGGTAGAATGTCACGCAGAAAATCTATTCTATGTAAATTTCTACAATGAAACAAAAAAGAAAATATGTATATAAACCAGAGAATTCAATAACAGTGACATATTAAAACAAGATCTAATATTCATATAAACATAAATTACAGTATTAATCTAATGTTCATATGCACAAATAAATATATTAATACACACTTAATTTCATCCATTAATTTAATATCAGTTTTTTCCTACTATTAAAATTAGTTTATGATATTTATTTAACATTCCTGTTTTTTTAATCTAGTATTAAGATCATATATACATATTGAGAAGTTGCTGTTTAATATAATTGTTGTTATACATTTATTTTGTGCTTAAATTTCAGACTGATTTAAAAAAGTTTTCCATGCAAGGTGGATTTTTTATGAATCTCTCAGTAAAGGAGAGAACTCTCTGCCATCTTTCCTCTTCCCATAGGATTTGTAGTTCAAATTGCCAAAATGTAGTTTTTCCAAATTTTTTCCCTAGTTTCATGTGTTCTGTTCATATATCAGAGCACTTTGAAATAATGTGTTTTTTATCTTCGTTTATTAGTAGATTTTCAAATGGGGTTGAAGGTCTATCCACCTTAGTAAGGGCCACGTTTTGATTTTTTGTTTTGTTTATAATAATGCAAATTAAAATGAGTTTGGAAGTCCAAATTTAATATTCAATGTTTCAAATAGGGTAAGGTTTCCTCCACTTACTAGGTCTATAATGGAATTAATTCCCTATCTATGCCAAGTCTTCATACTGGAGAGATCCAGTATATAAGATAAGTCATATAGAGAAATGAGTGGGCTTGGGAAAGGGACCAATTCCCAATTTTTTTTAAGCTTTATGATAATCTCTGCACTTATAACAACTGGATTATCTTGGGGTTTCCCCTGTTAAATCATTGTCTTCCCATTCCTTTTTAATATCCACCAATCTTCTGTTTGGGTCCATTGCATAGATATCAGAGGCATGAATCCTCTGGCAATGTGAGATATCATTGTTGCATCACGGTATGTCTTTAACACAGGGTAGGCTATCGCTCCCTTTCTAAATCTTCTAGTCATATCCATATGTTTTAATTCTTATTTGTTTGTTATTCTGAATAAACCCGTCAATTAAAGTTTGGAATTTTCCCATAGTTATTTTTGGAATTGTTATTGCGATGTTCCTTAGAAAATAGTTAAATCTAGGGAGTAAGAACATTTTAACTGATATAATTTTGCCAGGCCAGGATAAATAATTATTCTTCCATGATGTTATTATTTCTTCGAATTTAATCATCAAAGAGTTATAGTTCCTGTCAATCAGATGCTTAACATTCACATCGAGAATAATATCAAATATTTCCACTTAAAATAAAAGTTAAGTTTAATTTTTTCAAACTCAAAGGATGGTATATTCAAGCAAAGAGCTTCTGATTTTTTTACATTTATGCTATAGTTTGAAACTTTACTAAATTCCAAGATCAATCGCTCCAATCCCATCATTGATAGCAATGGGTTAGTGAGGGTGACCATCAGATCATCTGCAAAAAGGGACAGCCTGTGATCAATTCTTACAACTTCAATGCCTAATAAATCTGTGTTGATTCTGATATATTCAGCCAAGGTTTTGATCATTAATATAAAAATCGTAGGAGACAGGGGGCAGCCCTATCTTGTACTATTTTGCAACACCAAATTTGACCGAATTATGACCTAGGCCACTGACAGAGGTGGATGGGTTGATGTATAAAGCTTTTACTGCCTTTGAGGCGAATTCTCCCAGGCCAAACTTTTGTAAAAACTGGTCCATATATTCCCACCGACTCTATCGAAGGCTTTCTCTGCATCAACAGACAGGCAAACTACTGGAAGTTTAGTATTTTTAGAGTGATTCAGAATATCTAATATATTCCTTTTATTGTCTGCCCCCTGTCTCCCTGCGATAAAACCTGTCTGATTGACAGAAACCAATTTAGTTATAATTTGATTTAAACAGATACAATCTTCGAATATAGCTTTGTGTCAGTATTTAATAGTAAAATTGGTCTAAAATAGCTACAATGCGTAAAACTTTTATCTTTTTTTGGAATCATCCCAATCCTGGCCTCTAGCATTTCAGCTGGGGCGCTGCCTGTCAGTTTTATTCCATTGGAAGTTTTAGTCAAATATTTTAATAATACACATTTAGATGTCTTGTAATATTGATTTATCAGGCCATCCTTGCCTGGTGTGGTTCAAATTTTAAGATGATCTATCGCAATTCCAACTTCTTTATCTGTAATTTCTTTATTTAACATTTCAAGATCTGGAGAGGATGCCTTTGGTGGATGTATTTTTCCCAATTTTTTGGGATAGCTTGACTTGAGGGGATCTGAGAGTTTTTATTCTCTTTTAAATTATATAATTTTGAATAACAATCTGCAAAGGCTTTTGTGATATCATCTTGTTTTGTGTAAATAGCTTGGTTATAAAGTTAAATGTATCCTGTTACTCCTTACTCTCCTTTTTACATTCTCCAACAAATAGTATATTGTGCTTAGCAAAATGACCCAGAACTACAAAAGACTTGAAGTTCTGTTGGAGAAACTGTGGAGAATTTGGGGCTTATATACATATATGGTGGGATTGTGATGAGATCCCAAAATTCTGGATATCATGTTTTAATAACATTGCAGAAATACTTAAACCCCCGATTATAATTAATTCAGAGATGGACCAATTACATATTTTCCCAAGTGATATGAATCTAGAAGTAAAAGTTTTCATCCTTCAGATTGTTACAGTGGCGAAATGGTTAATTGCTAGAAAATGGAGACAAGTAGAGCCTCCAAAATGGAGTGAAATAGAGTTGATATATTTAAAAACAGAGAATTTGAAAAGAAACTCCCGGTAATAGCTTTTTCTAAAAATAACAAGATAAAATGGCGGGTTTAGGATGAATTTTTGAAGGAGAGCGATTGAATGGCCCTGAACTATATATTGAGTGAGCATTGCAGCCTTATCCACCCCTTCTTGACACCACCCAAAAGATTGCATGTTTTGTTTTTGATTTTCAATGCTGTGAAAGTCTTATGTTTTATGTTACGTAATTGATATTCAATGTTGTGACGATAAATAGATGACGTACGGCAACTATCTGGTTGCTTATTATGTTAATACTGTAAATAAGGGATTTTCTTTTTCCTGTAGTTAAATTGTGTGCATTCCCTATCTGGATGTTTACTATTCGAACACTGTTAACTACTGTACATATTCTTTGATTATGAGATATTCTTGGAATCCTGACTTGAGGATTGTCACAACATTGATTTTCCTATTTTTTTTTATGTTTTATGTTGTATATCAGATATTTAAGGTTGTGATCATAGATGGGTGATGTATGACAACTATCTGGATGTTTATTATTCTAATATCATAATTATGGATTTTTCTTTTCTTTCATATGGGTTGTATACGTTTACTATTTAGTCACCTTTCATGATAATACTGTTAATTATCTATTATATTTTTTTCTTATAAGTAAGTTTTCCAGCCAATAGTTCTGCTTTCCCACAAATAATTCCCACCAAAATGGTATTATCATTGCAGCATGTAGGTTTTACGTGGTAATGAACTTGAGAAGTAAGGGTCCTATTCAATCCTTTTTTTTCTTAAGTCACATCACTCGTACCTATTCAAACTACAGTTTTTTCATGTTTGCGAAAATGTTTCCCAAATTACTCTAGAACTTTTCTTTACACTAAATTATAGGTGTAGTTTCCATTGATTTTGACTCGAAGGCAATCCAATTGTTAATTTACTAAGCACTTACAAATTACTTGACTTTACTTGTAACTACTTGTAAGTTGAGGAGATTTTTGAAGATACATTTACGTTCACTGAAGAGCATTTGTATATGCTTTTAAAAGCCTTTCTGAGACCAGTCAAAAGTTGTTAAAGATACAGTACAGTACTAAAAAATTATGAAAAAGCAGGTAGGTGCATTAGAAAGTGATAGCTAACATTCCCATAGGCTCATATGTTGAATATACTTTGGGCATATTAATACAGACTACATCTAGAAAACCACACCTGTGTCACTGTCATGTCCAGTACTGTTCAAGTGGCAATGCTTTTTTTAGAGTAAATAGGGCTGAATGTATCATTGTGACATTACACTGCATATGTTAGGTGTTGTGTGCACCACTGTGTAAATTGATGCTAAATTATGATGATATTAACATTAGATTTAACATGGACATTTAAAAACTTGTCCATAACAACATCCTTTTAAATGAACATGAGATGAGTGTCATGGAAACATTGCATTACAGTAATCAAATGCATGAAGACATAGGTGTCTAGACATGTATTACCATCAACCATTATCAATATATAAATAGATCATGCTGTCTTCCATATGTTATTAATCTCTACAAGCAGAAGATTTCTGAAAATATGAACTACAAACATCAACCATTCCTTAACACAGGATGGATATACTGATAGATGATCTATGTAAAAAAAAACAATTAGGATCATTAAGTAAATGTAATGTATGTTGATGTCCAAAATCACTAATCATTAAAAACACATGGACACATTGATTATGGTATAATAGTAAAATAAGTTATTATATAAATAATGAACAATCACAAATGTATACAACCTTATCATGTATCGTGTAGGTGGTGTGCACAGGATCCCAAGGACAAGAAGCTATGTGGAAAATGGAAAAAAAATCTAAATGGTTAAAAGTAAAACTGTATAATAATAATCATGCATAGCAGTAGAGTCACAAATAGTCATTACACAACATTAACAATAATTATATGAATAGAAATCTCATCATTCATCACTTCATATAATAGAAGTAACTAGTGATGAGCATAGTACTTACATTGTGTCTTCAGCTGCCCAATTAAAAGGGTGCATTAACACCTGGATTATGTAATCCAATTCAATTGCACACTAAATGATCAATGAATAGTCATAATTTAAACAATGTAGAGGAGGAGAAATATCTAGCAATATCTTATGTACAGTACAGGGCAATACACTGTTACTGTAACAATAAATTATGTACATCTGCAAGCAAGAAAACCATGCTGTATCTGTCATTAGAAGTCACTTGCCATGACCAGTAGTAATGATGTGTGATCTCATAAGGAATGCTTAGCTATGATCACATTCAATAAGCCAAGAGTACTATCATCATCTCTATATGATATTGTTTAGCCAAAATGATATCACATTTTATCAGTAAGAGTGTGATTAGATGATGACTGATTGTTATGATATCACAATGTCTAAACACATACACATTTCAATCAATGCAAATTGATGGAAAACAAGGTTATCAGCCTTAAGGTCTGGTAATTACATCAGACAAAATAATCTGGTCTTGTGTTATTAAGATGATGACATGCTTAAGTAACACATAGGTAACTGCTGTGCTTGATTAACATAGTATTGTAGGACAATGCCATTTGTGTAGTGTGCATTGGTACAATTTATGACTAACAACATTTATGGCAATTAACACGTAAAATAATTCTGCTGGGGATGTCATTGATGAAATGGCTATCTGAAAGCCACTGTGTATATAGTTAACTTACATTGTTTAGTAGCACTGCTTGCAGATAAACAAATTACCTTAATTGATGTGAAATTTGCCTAAACTAAAATAAAAAAACACAGGTTATTCAGTAATGGAAATAATAATAAAAATGAGACTACATTATCAATTCTCAGCAGCATTCCTCAGTGACCATCAATTAGTGAAATGTTAACCATAACCATACATGTCCAGAGAGAAGAGGATTATCAACTATGTGATCGATAGTAGTTTGATTTCTCTCTCTTCCTGGTCTATCTGTCCCTCACACTATGTTTCCATTCTTTTTTAGTACCAATATATACCTGCACCTGGGCCTGCTAACTCTGTGAAATCCTGAGAGCTTCATGCACACCAGGAGTGCCAATTTATACCTGCACACAAGCGTGCTAACTCTGTGAAATCCTGAGATCTTCATTCACACCAGCAGGTATGGAGAAGACTATGGAAGTTGCCCCATTCCTGGAGCAAACATATGTATTAATATTACATTTCTATGATTGTAATTATATTTTAGGAGATAGAAATATTTCTAGCATTTTTTCAATCCCTAACAAATGTTTGCTATATCCTGCATGACTCTCCCCTTCCTCCCCCCATTCATGGCTTGCATAATTTCCTTAAATCTCTTCCTTCTCAAGTGTATCAAGAATGTTACTGTCTCTCCCATTTCTCTCTCTTCCTTTTCTATCTATCCCTTATACCTATTCTATTATCTTTTAGTGCCAATTTATACCTGCATCCAGGCCTGTGAAATCCTGAGAGCACTAACCTTCCCTCCCCCTCACCCATCAGCTTGCCCATATTCCGATTCAATTTATCACCTAAATTTACTATTCGCAGATTATGTTATGTCACCACTAGGTGTCAGACAACACATTACATACTAGAACCTTTCACCTCAGATCCCTCCCCTCTCCCTAAATAAAAATCTAACTTTCACTTTTTTTCCTGACCCTTTTTTTCCTTATCTGTTACTCTTCCCCATGTCTAATAATAATAATAATAATACACATAATAGCTAGCCACAGTGTTATAAAATATCACCATCACATAGCCATAATCATATACTCTGTAAACAGAGTATGTTAACATTTTGACCAATAGATTTTCACTGAAGTGTATTTTTGAGAAGGTAAATGTAACCCCTATCTCCTCCTCTGCCCAAGTACAGGGCCCCCAACCCCCAGGCCACCATGCCTTCTACTACTCCATGGGTGTGTTACAGGGTGAGGCATAGAAGCTGGTGGTGGCATTGCAGCAACAGGAGTAGGTGGCATGGAGGGAGAAGAAGTAGCTTGCAACAGTGGTCTAGAGGATTAAGGTCTGTCTCCAGCTGGGTCAGGCCAACCTGTGGGAGGAGGCAGTGGTGGTGGCAGATTCGGGAAGTGCTGAGGAGCAGTAAATAGTTCGGTTGGTGGTGGTAGGTCAGGTGGACATTGTGTCCAGTAGATGTAATGGTGGGAGGAGGAGGTGATGGTGGCTTGCTCTCTGGTCTGTCCAGTATGAGGACCCAGGTGGCAAGTCGATCTGTGGGATGAGGGGGCTAGTGTAGTCCCCCACTGACCACATAAAGCTAACATCCTCCTGCTCATATACCTGGCCCTTGTATCTTCCTTGTTTCTCCACGCCCTACTCTTTCCACAACTGGAATATATTCAGGTTCCTCCTCTTCAGGTTCAAGCTGAGCCGCTGCTCCCACCTCAGGCTCCATGGATGAACTTAACCACCTGGGTGCTGAAATAACAGCATAATAGTATACGTTGTTATTACATTGTATGATCATTTGATTGCTATGTGTTTCTATATATCTGACATAATGATGTTTTAATTCTGGATGCTTCAATTATTTGCCAATGTTTGGAGTTATTATTTGCTACAAATGACCATTGTCCTCTCTAGTACTGGCAGCATTTTCTCCTTCATTTGCCATTTACGGGTGTGAAATCATTTGCAGGCTTGGGGAATTGGAACAATTGAATAGCGTTTTGTGATTTTGCCCATCGCTACTCTTGGGGAACTGAAAGATCAAAGGCTTCCGGAGGCTGTAAGTTCAGAGATTAATTATGGCAAAGTTTTCAAGCCTGTAACCTGTAACCCATTTGGAGCCTGCAAAAAGACACCAATTGAATAGCAAATTAAGCTGTGACCAACTCTCAGCAATAGTTAGTAACATGCTGCTGAGACATGGGCCCTGATAGGCTAGTACACTACACTGCACATACAGCCCTACAGAGTCTGTGTCTGCATATGCTGCAGTGAACACACCCATACAGTATATGTTTTTGTTGTTTAGTCATTCAGTTGTGTCCAACTCACCGTGACCCTATGGACCACAGCACGCCAGGTACATCTGTCAGTCACCACCCCACTAAGCTCAATTAAGTTCATGTTCATTGTTTAAATGATCTCATCTATCCATTTCCGCCTCTGTCATCCCCTTCTTATTGTGCCTTCACTCATTCCCAGCATCAGAGTTTTCTCTAGGAAATCCTGCTTTCTTATGACTAAAATATTTGAGCTTCAGCCTCATGATCATACCTACCACTGAACAGTTTGGCTTGATTTACTGAAGTACTGATTTATTGGATTTTCTTGCAGTACAAGGGATTTTACCAACATCACAATTCAAAGGTGTCACAGGAAAATAAAATCTGTTTCTGCCTTCATTTCTTTCCCATCTATTTGTCAGGAAGGGAAATTGCCGTTTGCCATGATCTTCGTCTTTTTAATGTTGAGCAGCATGCCAACGTTTGCACTCTTCTTTTATTCTCATCAATAGTTCCTTTACTTCCTCTTCACTTTCAGCCATCAGAGTAGTATCATACATATATCTGAGGTTGTTGTTATTTCTTCCAGCAATATTGATTCCAGCTTTGGATTCATCCAGATTAGCCTTACACATGATGTACTATGTGCATAAGTTGAATAAATAAGGTGACAATGTACAATCTTGTCGCACACCTAATCTTGACCCATTCTGTTGTCCCATGCTCAGTTCTGACCGTGGCTTCTTGGTCCACATCCAGACTCCTCAGGAGGTGGATGAGAAGATCTGGAACTCCCATCTCATTCAGAATTTGCCATATTTTATTGTGATCCACACAGGCTTTAGAATACCCTGTGAAGCAGAAGTAAATGTTTTTCTGTAACTCCCTTGCTTTCTCTATTATCCATTGGACATTGGCAATTTGATCTCTTGTGCCTCTTCCTCTGCTGGCACATATTGTAGTCCATATATTGTTGGAGCAGATCTTATAGGATGTTAAGCAATACCTTGCTGACATGTGAAAGGAGTGCAATTGTTCGATAATTGGATTACTTTTTGGCATTGCCTATTTTGGGGGATTTGGTGTAGACTGACCTTTTAACAGTCTACAGGCAACCGATGAGTTTTCCAAATGTGTTAGCATAAGGCAAGCAACACTTTCAGAGCACCTTCTTGTAAAATTTTGAATAGTTGAAAGGGATTCCATCAACTCCTGCAGCCTTGTTAACAGCAGGCCAACCTTGGATCCATCTCACTTCGCTTTCATTTTCATTGGACAAACTATTGAGGTCATCACTGCTGTTAAGTTCCTTCCTGTATAGATCTTCAGTGTATTCCTGACACCTCTTCTTTATCTGATATCCTTCTGTCCCTACCATTTTTGTCTTCTATAACCCCCAGTTGGCATGAAAGATTCCTTTGAGCTCCCTAATTTTTTTTAATAGGTCACTTGATTTTACCATTTTGATATCTTCTTTATCTCTTTACTACACTCACTTGTCTCTTCTCGCTATTCTCTGGAACTCTGCATTTCCTTTCGATTTCCTTCATTCCTGGCCTACTTTCAAATCCTCATCAGACAGCCAGTTTGCCTCCTTAGTTTTCTGTTTTCTTCGTTTTGGGGATATTCTTTGTTACTATATCCTAGATAATGTTGTAAACTTCGGTCCAAAATTCTTCAAGCATTTTATGTACCATGTCTAATCCCTTCAAACTATTCTTTACTTCCACTGCATCTACTTGGTCTGATGATTTTCCGTCTTTTCTTCAGTTTAATTCGGAACTTTGCAATAAGTTCAGCAGTTGGATCCAGGTCGTGTTTTTGCTGACTGCAGAGAGCTCCTCCATCTTTGGGTACAAAGTGTATAGTAAATCTAATTTCTATATTGTCCATCTGGTGCTGCCCATGTGGAGAGACAGCTCTGAGGCTGTTGGAAAAGGGTGTTTACTATGACCAAATAATTATCTTGACAGAATTCAACTAATCTCTGACCTGCTTCATTTTGTACTCCAAGGCCAAACTTGCCAGTTATTCTTTTGGTTCCCTACTTTCGCACTCCAATGTCCTATGATGAGAATAACATATTTTCTTGGTGTATCTATGATTTAAATTCAATCACACTCAAAAAACATGAATAGGCACTTAACAACGTTTAAATTAGAGGTTTTCCTTTTCGGCTTTTTTATAAAATAATTATATTTATATCTATATCATTCCTCCCTTGAGTCATTTTATTTATATTCATATGTACAGTGGATATAAAAAGTCTACATACCCCTGTTAAAATGTCAGGTTTCTGTGCTGTAAAAAATGAGACAAAGATAAATCATTTCCAAACTTTTTCCACCTTTAATGTGACCTATAAACTGTACAACTCAATTGAAAAACAAACTGAAAATCTTTTTGGTGAAAAAAGAAAGAAAAATAAAGTGGTTGCATAAGTCTGCACACCCTCTTATAACTGGGGATGGAGCTGTGTTCATAATTAAGCAATCACATTCCAAATCATGTTAAATAAGAGTCTGCATACACCTGATTAACCCCAAATAAAGTTCAGCTGATCTAGTTGGTCTTTCCTGAAATTTTCTTAGTCGCATCCCACAGCAAAAGCCATGGTCCGCAGAGAGCTTCCAAAGCATCAGAGGGATCTCATTGTTAAAAGTTATCAGTCAGGAGAAGGGTACAAAAGAATTTCGAAGGCATTAGATATACCATGGAACACAGTGAAGACAGTCATCATCAAGTGGAGAAAATATGGCACAACAGTGACATTACCAAGAACTGGAGCTCCCTCCAAAATTGATGAAAAGACGAGAAGAAAACTGGTCTGGGAGGCTACCAAGAGGCCTACAGCAACATTAAAGGAGCTGCAGGAATATCTAGCAAGTACTGACTGTGTGGTACATGTGACAACAATCTCCTGTATTCTTCATATGTCTGGGCTATGGGGTAGAGTGGCAAGACGAAAGCCTTTTCTCACGTAGAAAAACATCCAAGCCAGGTTACATTTTGCAAAAACACATCTGAAGTCTCCCAAAAGCATGTGGGAAAAGGTGTTATGGTCTGATGAAACCAAGGTTGAACTTTTTGGCCATAATTCCAAAAGATATGTTTGGTGCAAAAACAACACTGCACATCACCAAAAGAACACCATACCCACAGTGAAGCATGGTGGTGGCAGAATCATGCTTTGGGGCTGTTTTCCTTCAGCTGGAACTGGGGCCTTAGTTAAGATAGAGGGAATTATGAACAGTTCCAAATACCAGTCAATATTGGCACAAAACCTTCAGGCTTCTGGGTCCAGCTTTGATATCAACAGTTTCTTTAACTGCAATTCATCAGGAGTGGTATATATAGCCACGTGCCTATGTAATAAGATTTACGTAGGCAAAACCTGTAGAGAGCTTCGACGCAGAGTGGGGGAGCACATATATTCTATTCTTAATGAATATGATACCCCCATAGCAAGACATGTCAAATACTGCCACAACAATGATCCGAATGTACTTAAATTTTGCATCATAGATTCAGTAACTCCAGGGCCTAGGAGGGGCAATTTCCAAAGGAAATTATTACAATGTGAATCTAAGTGGATTTACAAACTCAAAGCACAAGTACCTAATGGTTTAAAAGAAGGTTTTTCTTATACACCCTTCATTTAAATATATTAAACATTATATTTCGTATATACTCTCTGAGTTCTCCAGCTTGTTCCTCTTTTTATAGTCTATGCATGTTGGTCTCTTTATGAATTACTTATAAGTATCATGTAAATCTCATGGATATAAGTTTAGATTTTATATATTGACCACAGCACTTATGGCACTTTATTCAGTGACCAGATTTGAACCTATAGGTCACCTTATATAGGACTTTCACATTCTATATCATCTTTATAGATATTATCTTTTTCACACAATTATGATTTATCTATAAGTACAAAAGAACTGCTATAGATATTGGTCAATTTTATTATACTGATCATAGCACTTATGGCACTTTAATCAATGACCAACTTGGACTTATAAGTCACTTTATATAGGATCTTCACATTTTATAGAATTATCATGGATATCATTATTCTTTATCTATAGATGCCACTAAGTATAGATTATATTGGGACACAAGGTGTCCATTAAACATAGGACTTTTATATACCTCACTCACATACTGAATACTTTACTTGCAACTTATTTGAGTGATCTGATATTATTATCATGATCTTTATTGATTCTTCACTTGTATGTCTTTTATAAATATATTGTGGTTGTTTCACTTATATCATTCTATTTATTATTCTGGTGTAGTATATTTCACTTTCTCACAATAGGAGGTTTACACCCTCTTTTTATCACTCTACTTTGTTATTATTTAGTATACTTATTATAAAGCCTGGTATATAGAGACTTTTTAACATTTATATGGCTGTATATGGAGATACTACCATTTCTCCTTTGTTTTCCTTCCATTTAAGTAATTTAGTACAATAGAGACGTTTTTTATGTGTAGCACACACGGTAGTATTGGTAACCATGACTACCTTTTTCTTTAAATAGCTCACGCCTTAATCCTTTGACAAAGACGTTTGATACGTAGAAACATGTTAGGAAGCAGGCTAGCGTAGCGTGACGTCATCACGCACGCCGTAACCAGGAAGCGCGAACCTCTGAGTTAATGGAGGCGCGAATACTTTGAATAAGATAGTTCAGAGGCATTTTAAGGGCTCACATGTATTTCTAACTATTACAGCTTATACCATTAATAGATAAGCACCCATGGGGACTCAGTTAGGAGGGGATAGAGATTTTTATTAGGAGCTTAAGCGTCAGCCCTGTGTGTATATATACACTCAACAACTTACTCTATATCTGACTTTATTAAACCTCCCCTCATGAGGCTGAGCACTCTCTATGCTCTGTGTCCCTGACCACCCATATAAGATTGTTAATAGGTGATCTATATTATTTGTTATTAATTTTAGAGCATCATACATACAAATATTTCTGGGACCTTTCTTTATAGCTCAGAAGTGACTGAGCAAGTGCCCTTCTCTATACTCTGACAAACTATTTGCTATGTAACTACACTCCATGAATGATATATGATAGAGTGGTAATAGTTGTTACAATAGCCATTGAAGGAACTATTATTCATAGTGTTTTTAATCTCTCTTTTAAACTCTTTTAATCAACGTTGTTATTTCATTAATACATTTCTATTATTATGTGAATATGATTAACCCTATGTTGCCCTTGTATCCTAATTTGTAGTGTTAAGCACTAATGGGTTTATTTCCCTAAGACATTACCTTTTCTTTCTGCTAGAAAGCTGAACATGAAGATGAACTTCATGTTTCAGCATTACAACAACCCAAAGCATACATCCAAATCAACAAAGGAACGGCTTCACCAGAAGAAGATAAAAGTTTTGGAATGGCCCAGCCAGTGATCAGACCTGAATCCGATTGAAAATCTGTGGGGTGATCTGAAGAGGGCTGTGCATGGGAGATGCCCTCGCAATCTGACAGATTTGGAGTGTTTTTACAAAGAAGAGTGGGCAAATTTTGCCAAGTCAAAATGTGCCATGCTGATAGACTCATACCCAAAAAGACTGAGTGCTGTAATAAAATCAAAAGGTGCTTCAACAAAGTATTAGTTTAAGGGTGTGCCTACTTTTAAATTTTTATATTTTTTCTTCCCTCTACCTAAAAGATTTCAGTTTGTTTTTCAATTGAGTTGTACAGTTTATAGGTCACATTAAAGGTGGAAAAAGTTCTGAAATGATTTATCTTTGTCTAATTTTTTTACAGCACAGAAACCTGACATTTTAACAGGGGTGTGTAGACTTTTTATATCCACTGTATATTCTAATTATTATTATTTCTATTAATTATCACTTGTCATTTATAATTAATTATATTACATTAATATATTTATACATTTGCGGGCTTTATAAGCCCCAAGGGCTTCACTAGTTTTTATTCAATCATTTGACATCAATCTATCCACTGAGGAAGCCGTTTATAAAGAAAGACAGAGAAATGATTGTCTGGTTATTGGCCTTATGGCTGTATGGATCTGCAGATAAGTGATTGGGGGGGGTATCTTATATTACAACTTGAAGACTATGTACAACTATTATAAACTTAGCCAGGTTGTTTCTTGGTATTTATTGTTTATTGTTGTTTAGTATTATCAAGTATGTATTAAGCATTAGGCTGTTAATATACTGGGTATTTGAAATATGAGTTTTCCTCTTGTTTCCGCCTATACAAAGCACTATTGTGCTCCTATTTAGTCTAAGTATATAGCACACGTACAATATATATAGTTCCAATATTGTGAATTAATGCTTATATACTAGTCACTTGATTCTTTTCATATCTTAATTTGTCTAGTCCCACCAGTACATGACAACCTGGATTGCCTTGAGTTGAAAAAAATCCTATCTCAGGTATTATGTTTCAATAGAGGTACAAGTGGCACAAAATTCTTTTATCCTGTGAGTTGAAGGGCTCCAGTAAGTTTAAGGGTCTTCCTACACTAGATAGAGGCACTGAAGTAGACTTGGATCACTGTGATGTTTAATGGCTTGCCTTGAATTTTAATTGAAATCATTCTTTCATTTATTGTGTTGTAACAGGGAACTGCTTTGCCAACCCTTTGCTTGACTTTGAGGGCTACTCCATTTCTTCTGTGGGACTCTTGACCACATTAGTAGATCTAATGGGGGTCTGATGTGAAATGTCCCATTTCAGTAAATTTAAGTTCACTTATTCCTAGAATATCGATGTTTATTCTTGCATTCAAAATGGATTGGAGTGGAGACAGACGGGTTATAGGAAGGCCAGCAAGAAGAGTGTTGCAGTAATCGAGGCGAGATATGATGAGAGCGTGAATAAGAATTTTAGTTGTGTCTTGTGTGAGGTAGTGGCGTATTTTGGATATGTTTTTTAGGTGAAAGTGACAAGATTTTGTGAGTGATTGGATGTGGGGAATGAAAGAGAGGGAAGGGTCCAGTAGGACCCCAAGACAGCGGGCCTGAGAGGTGGGAGTGATAATGGCATTGTCAACAGTGAGAGATATTTGCGGAGTGAAAGCTGTAGTAGAGGGTGGAAAGATAAGGAGCTCTGTCTTAGACATGTTGAGTTTGAGTTGACGGGCAAACATCCAGGAGGATATGCTCGAGAGGCAATTGGCAACATTACATATACATACAATACATTACATTACATACATTACATACAATACATTACATTACATACATTACATATAATATATTACATATAGTATATTACATATAATACATTACATACATTACATTACATATATTACATTACATATATTACATTACATATATTACATATAATACATTACATACAATACATTACATTACATACATTACATATAATATATTACATATAATACAAATCAAATACCCCCTATCTATCTAACATACAATCTATTTAATATAAAATAAATCCTAACTATATCAAATTAATCCCCCTATCTATCTAACATACAATAAATACAAACTACATACACTTATTCTAAGCTAAAATAAAATATTTACAGTCCTAACTACAGACAGAGACCCTAATTCTAAGCTAAAATAAAATAATTACAGTCCTAACTACACAGACCCTAATTCGAAGCAAAAATAAAATAATTAAGATCACTTACCTTTAAGATGTTGCTTCAGATCACTAACTTAGGAGTAAAACAAAACAAAATAATTAGTATAAAACATTAAAATGAAATAAATAAACATTATATACATTCTAAATATTCTACTCACCTTTCCATCATGTCCCGTCATTGTTCAGTTCTTCCGGCGCGGCCCTGTTAAAAAAACACAATACATTAATACATTAATACAATACAATACATTAATACAATATACAAAAAAAAATACAGTCCTAACTACATACAGAGACCCTAATTCTAAGCTAAAATAAAATAATTACAGTTCTAACTACACGGACCCTAAATCTAAGCTTAGATAAAAAAATAAAGACCACTAAACTTTAAGATGTTGTATTATATGTAATATATTATATGTAATATATTATATGTAATATAATGTATGTAATGTATTATAGGTAATATATTATATGTAATATATTATATGTAATATATGTAATGTATTGTGTGTAATGTATTATATGTAATACATTATATGTAATATATTATATGTAATATATGTAATGTATGTAATGTAATGTATTGTATGTAATATATGTAATGTATGTAATGTATTATATGTATTTATGTATTGTATTGTGTATATCTGTCTTTCCTTTTCAGGTGTGTATTTTTTTTATTTTCTGTCGTGGGGGGGTTGTAATGTACTTGTTTTTTTTTCTGTACTGTATGTTTTTTTTTCTGTACTGTAGGTTTTTTTTTCTGTAAGGTAGGTTTTATATTTTTTGTAAGGTAGGTTTTTTATTTTTTGTGTGTTGGGGAGGTTTATTAGGGGGTAAGTAGTGTAGGTAGGTAGTGTAAGTGTTAAAAGATTAGTGTAGAGGGGGGTTAGTTTAGATTAAATGGTTTATTGGGGGTTATAGTGTAGTGTTTGTAGTTAGTGTCATGATGGTCCTTGAGGACCGTCATGGCACTTATGTGGTTAATGTTGGGTTGTAACAGGCCCATAATGGTCATAATATACGCTTATGGAATTGATGGGGTTAAATAGAGGCTTATGGGGGTCTGTATTGACCTTCATGAGTGACGGGGTTAAATAAGGCCTTATGGGGGTCTGTATTGACCACCATGAGTTATAGGGTTAATTAAGGCCTTATGGGGGTCTGTATTGACCACCATGAGTTATAGGGTTAATTAAGGCCTTATGGGGGTCTGTATTGACCACCATGAGTGACAGGCTTAATTAAGGCCTTATGGGGGTCTGTATTGACCTTCATGAGTGACGGGGTTAATTAAGGCCTTATGGGGGTCTGTATTGACCACCATGAGTGACAGGCTTAATTAAGGCCTTATGGGGGTCTGTATTGACCTTCATGAGTGACGGGGTTAATTAAGGCCTTATGGGGGTCTGTATTGACCACCATGAGTTATAGGGTTAATTAAGGCCTTATGGGGGTCTGTATTGACCACCATGAGTGACGGGGTTAATTAAGGCCTCATGGGGGTCTGTATTGACCACCATGAGTTATAGGGTTAATTATAGTTGCCTGGGGTTAATATTTTTAGTGTGAGTCCTTTCAGGACCTTTACGGTCCTTTAAGGACCCGCAAGGCGGGAAATATAAAATTGAAATACAGCAGGGTCACGATCGGGGACCTCCGCTGCAGGGGGTTAATGTGGGGGGACTGCGGGGGTCCCTATGGACCCCTGCAGCAAGGGGTTTATGTGGGTACACTTCTGGGGTCCCGATGGGGACCCCCAGCATAGAAGGGGGTTAATTTTTTGGGCCGCGGCCAGGATTGGCAATTAGTGTGCCGCGGCCCATTTATGGAGCAGCGGCTGGGAATTTAAAACTTTTAAATGCAGCGGGGGGCCTGATCTATGCAGATCGGGGACCCCCCCTGCAATGCGTTTATGTGGGGACACTTGGGGGTCTCGATGGGGATCCCCAGCATAGAGGGGGGTTAATTGTAGGTGTCGCGGCTGGGATTGGGTAATAGTGTGCCGCTGCCCCTATTTAGCACTGTACTGTACATGCATGTTTATTTATTTTTTATTCATCTCCGCCTTTTTTTGGCCAATTTTTACAGATTTTTGTTTTGGAAACACACTTTATTTGTGAAACAGGATTGGATTACATAGGCCAGAGGTTTAAGCATCTGTTTAATTGAGCAGATATAGACAAGTTGTAAGTGATATGCACATTAATGGTTTCTTCAATTAAATAGAGTGATTTCTGATGATCCTTGTTTTCATCAGATTCCGGTTGCAGTGGTGTAGGTGCTATGCATCAATCTTTATTCTGGACTATGACATTACCCCTTTAGGTATTCCCTTTTTCCCAACAAAAGCCTCTTGCTCTCCCGGGATCCACTCACACCACATCCATGATAATAATGAACAGTCATGTCCATTTCTGATTGGACTCTGTGTCTGAAATAAAGCTTTGTTATACCGCTGTAACCGTGTTGATGTGTTTTCAATGGTTGGGGTTTTGGGACATCCACATACAACCCATTTGTGTCACATTCCTATATCAGTAAACTAAAGAGCCGTAGTTACTATGCAACAGGTTAATACATATAATAACAATAATAACAATAATAATAGTAATAATATCATGAGCTATCACATGATAATATATATCGTATATAATAATAAAGGGTTAATATAGATGCACAGTTCAATTAGTGATACTGTAGAGTATCAACATTCCCCATAAGGCCTGATAACAATATGACAGGTGATGATGTGAATTGATTGATAGCACAACACTTAATGGAAGGTCACCAAATAATAATGGGTATACATCTTGGCACATGTCCACCAGCAATGGCGTGGGACTTTCCAGGATGGGCCTAGCAGAGATTATCCCTGATGGAGGTGAGTTGGCTGTTGCTTCACGCTCCTCTGCACAGCCTCCATGTGTTTATGTGGCCCTTCCTGATGGTTTAGAGTAGATGAGTGTGGAATATGTCCCCCTGATCCCCTTCAGTATTGCAAAGTTGTGGTGATGACGGGGCTTGTGTACCTCAATTAATTTGTGAGCTATACCATGTAGAGCCGCTGTAGGTGGGAATGTCATAGCAGAGAGGTCAGATAAATCGACAAGAGAAGGAGCTGGCAACCCACTCCAGAATCTTTGGCATGCAAACCTTGTGGATCAGCACAGACAGAGACATAAGTAAGTGTGCTGTAGTCCATAGGGTCAAAGAGAGTTGGACACAACAGAGAGACCGAACAACCATAAATAAAATGTTAATAAATAATCCATGACATGTGGCGGTGTATTTGGTCACTATTTGTTTTCACAATATAGATGTGATGAGTGAGATGTATATCAGATGATCTTTGTATTTTTAGGGCCCACATTAGAGCCCATGTGAGTGAGAAATGGTTAATATGTCAGCAATGTCTATGTATTAGTGTTGCAATTTAATGAGGTAGTGTGTCTTTAATAGCTTTCAGCATCTTGCAGCATGACTTTTCATATTGGCATGTGCATGACTATTCCAACCTATGAAAGAAATAAAATGTTATTTTTTTCACATTTGATAGCAATTTATTATTTTAAATTGCTATTTTATTTTTCATTTTATTTATTTTTTATTTTTTATGTAATAGTTTTCATTAATTAATATATTTGAATCATATATTTTGTATTGAGTATTATGTATATATTTTCATTTAGCAAAAAGTAGAGGACAGAACAGGTATCCTTTAATTGTAAGTGCACACCCTAGGCCCTGGTAACAATATAGAGCAAAAAAAAGTGTATAAAACTTAGCATTTATTAGATGATTAAAAAAGTATAAAAAAGTATTAAAATGTAGAAATTCTGACGAGATGGATTGGGTAGGGGAATGAGGAAATGTAAGGACTTCCTGGTTATAGGTTTGAATTGGAAGGGTGGAGATAGGTCCTCTATCCTCTGGTCTAAAGTGATAATATAATAAAGTGCATTAAGTGAACAAAGTGCATACAGTGTAGTGGAATACTAGTGAGTAGCAATGACATAGGTCTGGATCTGAGGCCTATGTATTTGCACCAATATGTATTACCACTAACCAAACAAAAGTGACTAGTGCTTATAGTAATAAATGAGGGAATTGCACTTAAATATATTGCACCTTCTTGTGATTAATATTGCTTGGTATAAAGTGTGTAGTGCCAATATTCAATAAATAAATGAATAAATATAATGTAGTTGGATACAATAAATATAGTGCAAGTGCTAACTGAGGATAATTGGTTCTATCAATACTTATATTATGTCCTGTATTGTGAGGAAGGTCCTTCTATTACTAGAATAGTATAATTATATATATATTCCCCTACACTATCTAAGGAGCCAAGATGTCCAATTACATCCACATTATAGTATTGATTTTGTAGTCATTCTTAGTATTAATCATTTAAATGTGGAAGATGTATTTGGGTGATTCTTAGGGAAGTCAGTCTGTGTTTAGCCCGAGCACCTCAGCTCCAGACAACTTGCCGCGCGTCGCCTATGCGTTGGCGTGTGACGTCATAGAGCGGTGTCGCGGCGTTGTACGTGCAACCCGACGCACGTTTCTAAGGATTTCATCAGGGGTTTTAATCATCTAATAAATGCTAAGTTTTATACACTTTTTTTGCTCTATATTGTTACCAGGGCCTAGGGTGTGCACTTACAATTAAAGGATACCTGTTCTGTCCTCTACTTTTTGCTATTTAGTCAATTATATCCTTAAGTAGCACCCCTTGCTTCTATCCCAGAACTTTTTTCAATACCTTGAGCCACCTATCTCTCTCATTCTGTACCGTATATTTTCATTTATACATATTTTATTTTGCCTTCTGCTTTATTAATTGATTGTCTCATTTAAGTAAAGGATGTTTGTAATTTGCTTGTGTTTAATGTAGTATATGAAATTCCTTATGTTATAAGGTTTGTGTGTTGCATGTTTTCGTAGATACGTGATAAGCCACTGTCACCTTAAATCAAGTATTTTTGATGCATTGGTAATTTTTTTTTATTGGTCCTTTATTTATGAGCTTAATTTGGTCTTTATACGTATCTATCTAAAATTATTTTCTCCTGGAGTGAGAGTCTAGGGAAGGGATCTCCGGGCACAGATAGCATGACAAACAGAGCTAAAGTACCAGGTTATTGCACTTTGTGATTGCATTTGATCTTTTTTATATTTTCCCCTTTGATTGTAAAATGTACACTTAAACCTGTTTATTCTCATTTTATTTTGCTTATTATATGTATAGAGAAGAGCCCCTCTTTTGCAGTTTCATTAAAGGAAGTGTAATTGATCATCATTAAGGCACATTCACTGTATTTAGTATTGCAGAACATAAAGCATTGCTGGAGCTGGAGCATTGCTACATGGAGACATTTAGTCGACTAAGTTACTGCCCTTGGGAGGTGTAAGAGGAATGTAGCATATATGAAACACCACTTCTTTGATAGCCTGGCCAAGGAAAGGCAGAGTTCTACAGGTGGTGGGACCTCTGAATTGATCACGTATAGGGAATAAAAGCAGCTCATCAAGAACCCACTATCTATGACAACTACATCTGGGAATTTGGAAAGTCTTGACAATATTATTACGCATTTCAACATCTGTCCCATGAAGAGACGATGCACAGCATTGCATTAACCTACCCTACAACACACTGCATATCAGTGCAACATAAAATATATCGTTCCATTTGAGGCCATAAATCAGTGTTAATGTTAATCTCAAATGCCCAATCAACTTGATGTCTCAATTTAAAGTCATGAGACTCCATCCATGTAAAGCTTCAAGTATTTTCCTCTATTTTTAATAGAAACCATTATGCTGCTTCAAAAATACATTAACTGTATCTTATATTGACAGTTATAATCCTAATTTATAAAGATTATGGTTTACAGGTCTCATGGATTCAAAAAATATGTGCTATGCACATATCTGTGTAAGTCTGTGTAATTCTATAAATTCTTTTTTTTCTAGCTCCGATACTACATTTTTTACATTTAGATATGATGAAAAGTTGATCTAAAGCTTGATATCTCTTAATTATGATTTTTCTGTGAAGAATATATGCAGTTTGTCAGACTCTTTAGCGGAATATCCGTAGGTCGTTTGTGGTGTTTTGCGAGTTTCTTGTGGTGTTTTGCGTGTTTAGAGTGCTGTAGCCTCGTTTTCGTTTTGTTCAGCGGCCATTTTTTCTCTTGCTTAGCAAATTTTTTAGTTTCTAAACTCTTTTATTTTTAGTTAAATGAAGGTGTAAGTTGTTTTTTTGAGGTTCTGGATGATTCCTCTTGCTGTAGGTAAGCTTTTTATGTATGTGCTGTGTGTATTTATTGTGTTTTTAATTTTGTCATGTTCGCGAGTTGCTGACGATTTTTGCGAGGTCGTAATGTGTGGTAACGTGTCTCGTATGTTTTTTGCGTTGCGAGGTAAAGTTTGCGAGGGTCGCAGTTGGTGTGTCGTGTTGTTTGCATTGCGAGGTAAAGTTTGCTAGGGTCTCAGTTGCTGGCAAGGAGCGCCTTTGGCGCTCCGTGCCAGCAGCTGGGGCCCTCGCCCGCGGCTGGATACGTGAGCCCGCAAGCGTTAGCAACAACTTGTACGCTCACAACTATATATGTGATTGTTTTTTTAAGCACCATAATTAGAATTTGCTAAAAGATACTCTCCATTCAAAATGTGTCTGCATTGCTTTATTCTAGTGGAGATAACACACATGTCAAGCACAACATCTGCAAATAAGTTAATAACAGTTTTTGTTTGTACGTGAACGGTTTGTTAAAGCTTGTGTCTGGTTGAGAACATTGATTGCAACTTCATATATCATTCACATTACACTCCGAAAGATTAGTTGAGTAGCATGTATTTAGCAGTTGAAGCTGCATTTTCTTTGCTCATGTGCACATGTGAATAGATATAGAATGATTGAGATTACAGTCCATCCACGTACAGATAAACCAAAATTTCTTATACTTGACATATTTTAAATCATGAAAATTATTTTTTTTGTATTTATGTACCAAAAATATGATCTACCTACATATCCAAAAGAAGCAAATTAAACTTTTTACTGTGCATAATTTGATAATGACAATTTCAATGTGTGAAAATCATGCATTAACATTTATCGAGAGTAATGTTGATTGAGGCCTTAGAATCACTTACAATTGCATTATATTTAACACTTTAAAAAGGAATAAAAATTGTTTTTATTTAGAATTGTAAATTGAAAAAAATGTTGAATAAATAAAACAAATGCCAAATGGAATATATATTAAACTACTTACATGTTAACTTAGGGCCTCATTCTAATCAGAGCCGTAAAACGGGCGCAAGTCTGCGATTCCTTGTGGCCGGTTAACGGCCCCGCGTAGCGATACATCTACGCTGGTATAATATCAATAATTAATAGGCAACTATATTGACTGATTTAGAAATGAGATGGTTATCAAGATTGAGTTTTATCATATCTGCAGATTAGAACATTTTCTGTAAAGAAAGTAACATAACAATATACAACATGGTTATATTATTCAACATAGTTTCACAAACATTTGAATATGATTAAAAGATTTGTATATGGACAATGCCAATGACAACCACTCGGTAATAGCGTGAAATGTAGGAGGGAAAAAGCACTAGAAGGGATAAAATGCAATGAAAAGTGAAGCTGATACGAATAGACATGTTAATAATGTAACCAGGTAGAGGCAATCAGATAGTCATAATAGATACTGAGCCTTACACTTGGGCGATAGTTTGAGTTGCCACACTTTGGATCAACATTATACATTCAGGGTTTGGTTCATTCATCATAGAAGCAAATTTAAACCTAGAGTGTGCCCATAATGTAGCCTCATAAAATATGTGACTTTTTATATTGTCCACATGATATTATATACTACTAGCGAATTGCCCATCAAAAAATGACGGCAATGAAATTGTAAGGTAGCTAATGGTGTTTTGTGTCTACTACTGAAATATATAATACAATTAATAAATGAATATACTTTACCTATTTTGAAGCATTGTGTTGAAGAGCTGGCAATCTGTTTTGATGTTGCTGCAGCATTAGTGCTGTGGAGCTGCTGTGTAAGCGTGATGAATGTGTGCAGTGTAATAGTGTGCGTGCGTGACGACACAACCGTTAGCGTAGTTGTGTACTTCCGCATTGGCGTAAAATGGCGGGTAATGTGTGGTATGCGTCTTAGCGGAATATCCGTAGGTTGTTTGTGGTGTTTTGCGAGTTTCTTGTGGTGTTTTGCGTGTTTAGAGTGCTGTAGCCTCGTTTTCGTTTTGTTCGGCGGCCATTTTTTCTCTCACTTAGCAAATTTTTTAGTGTCTAAACTCTTTTATTTTTAGTTAAATGAAGGTGTAAGTTGTTTTTTGAGGTCCTGGATGCTTCCTCTTGCTGTAGGTAAGCTTTTTATGTATGTGCTGTGTGTATTTATTGTGTTTTTAATTTTGTCATGTTCGTGAGTTGCGGCTGAATTTTGCGAGGTCGTAATGTGTGGTAACGTGTCTCGTATGTTTTTTGTGTTGCGAGGTAAAGTTTGCGAGGGTCGCAGTTGGTGTGTTGTGTTGTTTGCATTGCGACGTAAAGTTTATGAGGGTCGCAGTTGCTGGCAAGGAGCACCTTTGGCGCTCCATGCCAGCAACTGAGGCCCTCGTCCGCAGCCCTCACTACGCAAGGGCCGTGGCTGGCTACGTGATCTTGCAAACGTTAGCAACAACTCGTATGCTCACAACTATATATGTGATTGTTTTTTAAAGCACCTTAATTAGAATTTGCTAAAAGATACTCTCCATTCAAAATGTGTCTGCATTGCTTTATTCTAGTGGAGATAACACACATGTCAAGCACAACATCTGCAAATAAGTTAATAACAGTTTTTGTTTGTACATGAACGGTTTGTTAAAGCTTGTGTCTGGTTGTAATCATTGATTTCAACTTCATATATCATTCACATTACACTCCGAAAGATTAGTTGAGTAGCATGTATTTAGCAGTTGAAGCTGCATTTTCTTTGCTCATGTGCACATGTGAATAGATATAGAATGATTGAGATTACAGTCCATCCACGTACAGATAATCCAAAATTTCTCATGCTTGGCATATTTTAAATCATGAAAATTATTTTTTTTATATTTATGTACCAAAAATATGATCTACCTACATATCTAAAAGAAGCATATTAAACTTTTTACTGTGCATAATTTGATAATGACAATTTCAATGTGTGAAAATCATGCATTAACATTTATCGAGAGTAATGTTGATTGAGGCCTTAGAATCACTTACAATTGCATTATATTTAACACTTTAAAAAGAAATTAAAAATGTTTTTATTTTGAATTGTAAATTGAAAAAAATGTTGCATAAATAAAACAAATGCCAAATGGAATATATATTAAACTACTTACATGTCAACTTAGGGCCTCATTCTAATCAGAGCCTTAAAACGGGCGCAAGTCTGCGATCCCTTGAGGCAGGTTAACGGCCCCGCGTAACGATACGTCTACGCTGGTATTCACATGGGTGGCCCCGCAAGGAGGTCCCGCTTACTTCCAATTCCAAAACATGCAATCAGCCATAGGCACTTCTTTGTTTGAACAGGATCGTGGCCACAAGGCTGTAACTCGTGTTTTCAAGGCCTCAATCGCGGAGAAATGACCTCTAAGCCCGTAACTCCTTATTTGTGGCTACAAGACCGTGACTCATGCTTCAAGCCCCCAAACTAGGAGCACTGTAAATGCAAATATAAATTCAACACAGCACTGTAAAGCACTGTAAATTATGGGGTACACAATGGGTGATATGTGGATTAAAGGGACAACATTCTCAAATTGGTACTTTGCCACAATACAATACTTAATTTCACGTTTAATTTATGTCCAAAGTCCGATGGGCTTCAATAACGAGTTACAGGCTTGGAGGTTATTCAAGCCCGTCGGACTTTGGACATAAATCAAACATGAAATAAAGTATTGTATTGTGGCTATGTGAGAGTTTGAGAATGTTGTCCCTTTAATCCTCATGTCACCCATTGTGTACCCCATCAATTACAGTGCTTTACAGTGCGGTCTTGAATTTATATTTGCATTTACAGTGCTCCTAGTTTGGGGGCTTGAAGCACGAGTCACGGTCTTGTAGCCACAAATAACGGGCTTGGAGGTCATTCAAGGCCGAAGGTCTTACTGTCAAAACGTAGAACTTCATAAGCAGATAAAAAAGCCATCCTGCACTTTTATTAAAAGAGAAAGTGATGTTAGGTCTTAGAATTAAAAGCACAACATTCTCAAACTCGCAAATCGGCATAAATAACTACTTTATTGCATGTTAATTTTCCGTCATGAATTCCTACAGGCTTCAACCTCAAAGCCCAGAGGTTGGATTCAAACGTCCTAGGGGCTTGGATGTGGAAGCCCGGATTTTATGATGAGAATTTAACATGAAATAAACTTTTTTGATTTGCCAATTTGAGAGTAGGGGAATGTCGTGCTATTAATCTTAAGACCTACAATCACTTTCACTTCTAATAAAAGTACAGGATGGCTTTTATATTTTGCTTAATTGATGCTACGTTTTGTAAATAAGAGTGTTGCAGGACCTCTTTGGTGTAAGTAAGCTGCTGCTCTGTTTTAGCGATTTATGATCTTGGCGGAAGGGTGAGTGTAGCATTTGAATAGCAAATTGGGCTTTCTTCTGCGCAACTCTTGCGGCCACGTAAGATCCAAGCTTTGATGGAAGTAAGCTGCGATTGAGCTCATTGCAAGGGATGGCCGTAAGTTGCCAGAGGCCGCAAATAGAATAGTTACGTAGCTTGCGGCCTCCACTTACGGCTACTTATTTCAAAAACATATTATTAGAATGAGGCCCTTAGTGATTTATGGTATTACTAAAATAAAAAAAACAATTATGGCAGGGAGAAGAATCAAACCTGGAGCTCGATTCAATTAGAAGCCCACATCTCGCGGTATACAGGTTGTATGTCTGCGGTCGTGCTGCGGGCTTGAACTTAGCTTCAATTCTGGTGCTATTCAATTGAACAAGCCCGAAGGTTATGGGCTGAACACCGAAACTGTAAACCATGCACTCGTACAAAGCAGTTTCAAGTGGTATTAAGCAATTAAGCAAGGCCGTAACCACTTATTTTCAAAACAGCCAATAGTAAATGAGACCACCATCATTATGGCAGTAAAACATGTCAATCAATAAGCGTTTGGGGGTCCGATATGCAATCGGACTTGCAAAACCGCAAAATATAAAATAATAAAAATGAATGCCAATACTATTCTAGTCCATGTGGGTGGCCTGATATGTATTAACCCATTGATTCCTGAGATCGACATAACCCCAAAATTCTAATTAAATATAAAAGGTTAATAATAATATAAAAACAATATGACAAAAATTTCATAAATATCTTGCCACCTATTTGTATTCTGAATTTTATATGCTATAATAGCTTTTATTAGGTGTAGTAACTTATATATGCAGTTATTATAGCACAATTTATTAAACTAAATTAAATTTAATTAAATTATTAAATTAAATTGACTTTTTTACTTTGGTCAAATGCTACAGTGTTTAATAAATGTAACTCGTGAGTTTGTGGTTAATTGACCATCACACCTCAATATGTACACTTAATTTTGTAACAAAAGGTTGTTTCTCAAGGAAATACCTTAGAACAAAAAATTTAGAACTTTCTAAGAATGTATATTGCTGATGTAATGTTACTTTTGAATAAAGTCCACAGTATAGAGACAGTTCAGAAAATTCAGTAGTTAATCTTAGTTTATAAATAAAATTATCGGTGAGATATTATGAAAATTACACATAACGGAAACTGCCTATAACTGAAATTCTTTTCTCATTGTTTCTTTTTTCATCTTTTCTTAATTCTACCAATAACAAATCTATGATTATAAACATTTTATATAATAAATTAATAATATATCTCAGAAATGTCTTTATCTTTTTCTTCTGCATTTTATGTCAGATATTTTACTTAGCAAAACAATAAATTTAGTCTAATATTGTAAACATTTTATATAGTAAGTAAATAACATTATTCATAAACATGTATTATTTCTCCTTTTTCTTAACTTCTTTTTTTTATAACCATATTTACAGCTTAATAATATTTATATCTTGAGTTATTATACTATCTGATTCACTTTAACATAGTTTTAGAATATTGAAATAATAACATCAGATGAAAGGAAAGCAATCACTGTCCACTTTTATTTATGATGAGCCGGATTGTATCCTAAAATTGGATACAGAAGCGGTTCACCAGATTAGCGTATGGAGCAATTAGTGCTTACAAAATATTCTGTGGGGTGGGGGGAGTAAAAAATAAAACATAACACTTTTTAAAAGTGCCTACAGAGGAGGCACATGGTTTAGCTTATCAGTTATCAGTCCATGAGACTTTCTGCACAAATGGAGCATCGCTTCACCTTCCTCTGAAGTATGAATTGTGTGATGTCTCCCTTCTTTTTATATGTTCACTCTAAAAGGTAAGCTCCACATATAATCATATCCATGTTTTGTAATCACCCCTTTCAGGGTTTCAGGGTTTTCCTTTTGTATAAGGTAGTGGGTGATAAGTCCGAGAAGATAGCTGGTTGACTGCCTTCAATTTCAGGAACACCATATCTAGCTGTTTTCATAAATAAGACTTTTGTAGAAAAATAATGGAATCTAATGAGGACATCTCTTGGTCTCTCATTGGAGGATTGCGGAACTTTTAGGACTCTATGAATCCTGTTCACTCTACGTTCTTCTTTACTTAGAGCTTGGCATATAAATCTTTTCTGTACTCTCATACGAGATCTATTTTCTAGATCCTCCTGTATGATTTTAAGTTGTTTTTGTTCCTCTTTAAGCCCAATCAGATCATTGTCCATTTCTGTGTATGACTTAAGAAGATTATTATATCTATCTTCTAATTCAAAAACTTTGGTGTTCAATGCTTTTATTTCTACTGTTAGTTCCACAGAGGCTCTTTGTATCTCAGCTGTATTTTCTAATCTGAAAGAGACGATTCATTCAAGTCTTGAATATCTGCTTTATTGCTGGGTGCAAAAGTCTCTGTTTCACTGTTTGGTAATTGTTTATCTGGAGTAGCGAAATGTTGGGAAGAAAGCATATTTCGTTTTATAGCAAAATTATCCTTTTTCTTATTCGAGGAATGCCTTCCAGCCATCTTTTTTTTCCTTTACAGACGTTATAATTTCAGTTGGCAACTAGATGACAGTAGATTACATAGACAAATTGTAAACAAAGATATTCACTCTTCCTGTACTGACTTTTCAACAAGAAACGGTTATTTCAGTTCCAAAGTAATCATGTATTTATAACGTTATAAAGCAGTGTAGTCTGTATTAATTTTTCACACTCTCCCATATAAAAGGCATAAGTTATATCCTTATTATTATTTGAAAAATAAGCTGCTTGGTCTTCACTTAAACAAAATCCACAATTATACAGGCAATTGTGTTCTATATCTTCAAATTATTACACAGACTATCAGCCTTATTAAATTGCGATTCAGTAAATTTAAAAGGGCTCTATTTAAGCACACAGCATATTTTATTTACAGAAGTTTTTAGTTAGTGAAGACCTTGCTTTTGGATTGAAGTTTGCTAACTAAAAACTTCTGTAAAGAAATATGCTGTGTGCTTAATTAGAGCCCTTTTAAATTTACCGAATCACAATTTAATAAGGCTGTAAATATCTAGTAGTGTAAGGCATCTTTATTAGAACTGTATAGGTTTTAAACAATATGAGCCATTACCAACCTAAAGTATGGATGTTTTTTATCAGTGCTTGAAAGTCTCATTTGTTCTGGTTCAGCAGCAAATCTCAGGGAAAAAAGTTGCCAACCTTGGCTTTTAAAGCCAGCTGTGTCCTCCTGTGTGCAATCCTGACATATATGTCGATTTGGTGATGGATAAGACGCTTTATATATGATTTTTAATAGCTTTTCAACAGAGCTCTTTCCTTGAATGTTAGCTCCTCCCCTTATGCTTTGATTTCTTGAAGAGAATGGCACTATATAAATGTTGTTTGGTGAATATTATCCTGCCTTAAATTAGCTTAATCAAATTAGATACCAGCAACATTTAGAGGTATAACTGATATAGTTCAGTTATTTTATACTGATATCATTTGGAACTACTATTAATTAAATAAGAAATGATAGCTATTTTTACATACTCATTTTTGAAAGATGTAGCTTTGATTGTGGGTCAAGTATTTAAGGCAGTTTATTATGGGCCCTATTAAATCGTCGAAATCACAAATACTGGAGCCCATAATGTAGCCTGCAAAAGTTACTGATATCTATTGGCCTCTTCTAGCTACCTGCAATCGATTTGCGGGTTACAGGCTGAAAATTCCAGCGGTTGTCAAAATCGTAACTCTGACCCAACTAAGCCTTTGATCTTTCAAATGTAGCCCAATATATTAGGGGTTCCAAATAGGACTTGAAAATGGTTTACAGACTAGTTCTGAACACTGAAAAAGACAATAAAAGCACAGTACTGGACTTTAAAATATGGAGAAAGCAATGGAAGGCATTATAATTCAGTGCTCCCGATCCCCAAGAACAATATAGGGCTTAAATATAAATATATATTTTCTAATAGAAAACAGCAAAGTCAGAGGTGCTCATCAGAGAACGAACCAACCTTAATAGGTTAGTTCTATAGCCATGATAAGCCACTCTGAGAGCAACCTCTTTTAGCTCACTTGTGCCCTTCACAGGGAGAAATATCCTGTAGTATATCAGTCTGGTCCAACTCAGAAGAGTGACCCAGCCCTGAAATACCAGGCAATTCTACCCTGAACAGGAGAAACAGCAAACCCCAGACGCGTTTCGGCCTTTATGGGCCTCGTCAGTGAGGTGCAGCTTAAGGTTGGTTCGTTCTGTGATGAGCACCTCTGACTTACTTTTTTTGTTTATGCAAATTACCCTTAGAGTTTTGTCTCCCTAAGGGTAATAGGGGACTCCAGACGTGGACCCCTTGCTCACTGTGCCTTAGGGAGTTCAGCTGCACCTCACTGATAAGGCCCATAGAGGTCGAAACGCGGCTGAGGGTTGTTGTTTCTCCTGTTCAGGGTAGAATTGCCTGGTATTTCAGGGCTGGGTCACTCTTTTGAGTGGGACCAGACTGATATACTACAGGATATTTCTCCCTGTGAAGGGCACAAGTGAGCTAAAAGAAGTTGCTCTCAGAGTGGCTTACCATGGCTATAGAACTAACCTATTAAGGTTGGTTCGTTCTCTGATGAGCACCTCTGACTTACTTTTTTGGTTTATGCAAATTACCCTTAGGGTTTAGTCTCCCTAAGGGTAATAGGGGACTCCAGACGTGGACCCCTTGCTCACTGTGCCTTAGGGAGTTCAGCTGCACCTCACTGATGAGGCCCATAGATGATCAAAACGCGTCTGGGGTTTGCTGTTTCTCCTGTTTAGGGTAGAATTGCCTGGTATTTCAGGGCTGGGTCACTCTTTTGAGTGGGACCAGACTGATATACTACAGGATATTTCTCCCTGTGAAGGGCACAAGTGAGCTTAAAGAAGTTGCTCTCAGAGTGGCTTACCATGGCTATAGAACTAACCTGTTAAGGTTGGTTCGTTCTCTGATAAGCACCTCTGACTTACTTTTTTTTATATTTTCTAATATGTTGAAATGATCATGCATATGCCAATATGAAAAGTGTTGCTGCAAGATGCATAACGCCATTAAAGACACGCTACTTGTTTAAATTGCCACACAAAAATATGAAACTACCTGGCATATTATTCCTTTCTCACTCACAGAGGCTCTAATGTGGACCCTAAACATAAAAAGATATTCTTATATACATCTCACTCATCAGATCTAGATTGGGAAAAGAAATTGTGGCCAATTTACATATATCAAGTACCAGGGGAAGATACACCACATTAATCTACTCTAATCCACCAGGAAGGACCGCAAACGCACATGGAAACTGTGCAAAGGCACGTTGAGAAACAGCCAACTCACCTCCATCAGGGACAAACTCCGCTATGCCCATACTGGAAATTCCCAAGCCATGTGCCAAGATTTATACCCATTATTATTTGGTGAAATCACATCGATTGTTTTGGTATAAATCAATTCACATTATGACCTGTTATCAGCCCTTCAGGGGAATGTTGATACTCCACAGTATCACAAATTATACCTCTCATGTGTTATAACCCTATATTATTATATCAGTAGGGATCATTAGTTTATTAGGAATTTGGAAAGTGACACAAATGTGATATATGTGGATGTCCCAAAACCCAAACCATTTAAAACACACTGACACAGTGATAACAGCATAACAAAGCTTTATTCCTTACACAGAGCACACTCAGAAATGTACACCACTGTGCATTAATATCATGGGTGTGGTGTGGTGGATCCTGGAAGGGCAATCATTTTTTGGGGCAAAAAGGGGATACCTAAAGGGGGTAAGGTCATAGAGTGACAAACCTGCTATGGACTACAGGTTGGGTTCTTTGAAATCTCAGCGACAGCACCCTGATATCTGGCTTCTGTATCAGTCAGAGTCTCTCCATCAGGAATCAATGCTTCAGGAGTACCAGTAACCTTCCTGTGTTAGTGATCAGGACAGGTTACTTAAAGAATGGAGATAGGTTCAGTATCGCAGCCACCAGGAACAAAATAAGAGAACATACAATTTCTATATGGCTCAGAGTGAACTGATTTATTTCTGAAATGACAGCAATATTTATAGCAGTTAGACAGAGGAGAGTACACAATGTAACAATGAGAGGATGTGACAATCACAAGAGATAAACTCCACATGGGGTCTTACAGTAGTTTCCTGAGGGTAATAGGCTTAACCTCCAATACACATCCTGGCGTCATAGCACATATTAGATGTGATTAACTTTATCTAGAAAACAATGGAACAAAGCAGATTTACAAAGACAATGGAGCTGTTTATGTAGATAATGCATTGCTGAAGCCAAGCAGTCTGTGCTTTTATGGTGGCTCAATGGCCCAAAACCAGGCAGAGAAAAAGGGTTCATGACATAGAGTCTAGAATAATCATGATGCATAGCACCTATCAGGGTCACATGTTGGCACTACACCCCTGCCACTGGAATCTGATGAAAAAAAGGATAATAAAAAATCACTCCATTTAATAGAAGAAACTATTAATGTGCATAGCACTTACTTCTGGTTATAATCTGTGTATAAACATCTGTATAAACATCTGGACTATCCCATCCAAAAAAATTACACATACACAGTGTGTTCCTGAAACAAAAATCTTAAGGTGGTCAAATAAAAAAGGCAGAGGAAGATAAAAAAAAACATACATGAACAGTACAGTGCTAAATACTGTAACTGTAACAATATACCAACTCACCTGATTTCCCTCTGCAAACATTACTAACCAATAGCTAGTATTAAATATCACATCCATCAGCTAAACAGGTGTTAGCACATGTTAAAGGATACTCATGATATCAGCAATACGGGAAAAATACCCATTAATACGGAGTGGACACAAAGGTCAGCAGCCAGATTCACTGTTACTTACATCAGACACAATGATCCGTTCTCATACTGATATTGATGAGGATCACATGCTTCACTAGTGCATATATTAATGCTGGCTTTCATCAACATGCCATTGTGAGACTTTGCAAGTCCACTGCCATAGCGGTATTAGTCTACATTTAAACTAACACAATCATGTCTTAAACATCTCGATATATGATAGCTTTAATTTTGTAGGAGCTACATGTTAAGGAACTGTCATTGAAGGAATGTCTACCTGAGAGGCATTGGGAATATCTTACAATTACTTAATTTTTGTTAGTGAATTATATTCTCTTTGTATTTCAGTATATCTTATAATTAATATTATTATTATTATTATTATCCTTTATTTGTAACACTCCAGCATATTCCTCGGCACTATAGAGTGGTGAAGAAGAAGGCAAAACCAATTTTAAAATATTGCAAACAAATTGAGGGTCCTGTCTTTGAGCTTAGAATTTAGCATACATAGTGTCACGTTTTAGAACGTTTGAGAAGAGAAAGTGAGGGAGCAAGTGGCAAAATGATACAGAAATTTAGAGGGTGGTCTAGGCGGTTGATAGTTCACAGCAACACATGGAGAGATTGGTGAGACGAGACGGGTAGTGAGAAAACCACATTGTGAGAGTGCTGTAGAAGAGGCAGTGTCTGATGGAGAGAGACACATTTCAGCCATAGCCAGTAGGTTGAGAGAGGAAATAAATAGGTCCTGAATGAAAGTGAGTTTATTGGAAATAGCCCTTGCATTTCAGAGGGCTCATGAGAAGGGCAAAAAGGATGGTTTGTGACAGGAGATAGGTATTAAGTTATGGGGGTTCTGGGTGTTTGCTACCCTACAGGCTGAGCGTGGGTGATAGCAGATGCAAATGATGGAGGGGTCAGGTGTTTTATAGAGAAGTGATGTTGGTTAAATAACCTTGTGGCAGCATATCATACCAACTGTTGGGAACACATATAAATGCAATTGCAGTAGTACAATCATATAGTATGGACGAAAGTGGGAGGTCTTCTGGGAGTATCAGATGCTTTATCCTGGTTATGTTTCTCATTGGAAAAATTTGGATATTTAGGCAGTATTGTAGAATTAGAAATTGGAGCCTGACACATAGTATGAAGTAGGGAATTGGAAACATCTTAGTTATTAATATGTCCTGTATAAGAGCCTCATTCTATTAGCGGCCGCAGCCGTTGCGGGGCCGCAAGGACCGGCCGCAAGCTATTCTGCTATTCTATTCCCTTACGGCCGGAGGCTCCGGCAGGCTTGCGGCCGGTGCCTTGCTATCTCTTGCGGCCGCTCGCGCCAGAGGAAAGCCTTTGATCTAAAACGGCCGCAAGAGTTTCGGCCGTAAGAAATTCCTATTTGCAATTCAATTGCTCCGGGAAACCTCTCTGCAAGGCTAAAAACGAGCCGCTGCTTACTTGCAGGAAAGAGGTCCCGCTAGCACCAATTAAGCACATAAAATAGCTCAAATAAAGCCATCCTGCACTTTGAGAAGACTATAAAGGGATTTTAGGTGTTAGAAAAAATAGCACATAATTATCCTATACTCAAATCCGTAAAATATTTTATTTTTAATATCCGTAAAATATCCATGTAAAAAGTCCAGAGTGCTTGGAGCACCTCAGACATGCCCACGCCGCAGCCGGAAAATAAACAGTTAATTTGAACTTGGGTTTGGGCTGATGTGCAAGCTTGAGAGTGGGTTCCTTTTAATCCTCATGTCCCCCAATATGATCCCTAGCATTTACAGAGCTGTACAGTGCAGGCTTGAATTTATTTTTGAGTTTTTATATTTCACAGCTTACGGCCGGTTCCAAGATATGCGGCCGGCCGTAAGGGGAGATCCGTATAATAGAATTGCGAGTTAACTGAACCCCCGCAAGGAATCGCAGCCTTACGGCCGATTTACGGCCGCTAATAGAATGAGGCCCTAAGTCTTTAACATCATGATCCTAATAAAACATGCCAAGGGATTTGTATAAAAGTATTAAAAAGAATGTTATTTCCCAAGTTTTTATATCATTTTCATTGCATTAATTTTTTTAACAAATGTGTATCCGTACAAATCACTTTAAACACACTGTAAAGGTCAGTACAAAATTGTAATGCTGCTTAAGTCAGCTTCTAAAAGGTATTGTCATCTGAATAATTTATAGTCACAAAATGTTTTGCGTAAGTGCATTTATTTCACAGCAAGCAAACTTTTCAGAAAATAGAATGAAATCTAGACAAGAAGTGGAAGTGTTTAACTTACGATATCCAGTGTTTGAAGTTAATTATGTTGACTAGATGTTAAATGTAACTCAAAGAGGTGTTCAGAATTAAGCAATCACATTCCAAATTGTGTTAAATAGGAGTCAGCATACACCTGCCATCATTTAAAGTGCCTCTGATTAACCCCAAATAAAGTTCAGCTGCTCTAGTTGGTCTTTCCTGAAATTTTCTTAGTCGCATCCCACAGCAAAAGCCATGGTCCACAGAGAGCTTCCAAAGCATCAGAGGGATCTCATTGTTAAAAGGTATCAGGAGAAGGGTACAAAAGAATTTCCAAGGCATTAGATATACCATGGAACACAGTGAAGACAGTCATCATCAAGTGGAGAAAATATGGCACAGCAGTGACATTACCAAGAACTAGAGCTCCCTCCAAAATTGATGAAAAGACGAGAAGAAAACTGGTCTGGGAGGCTACAAAGAGGCCTACAGCAACATTAAAGGAGCTGCAGGAATATCTGGCAAGTACTGGCTGTGTGGTACATGTGACAACAATCTCCCGTATTCTTCATATGTCTGGGCTATGGGGTAAAGTGGCAAGACGAAAGCCTTTTCTTACGAAGAAAAACATCCAAGCAAGGCTACATTTTGTAAAAACACATCTGAAGTCTCCCAAAAACATGTGGGAAAAGGTGTTTTGGTCTGATGAAACCAAGGTTGAACTTTTTGGCCATATTTCCAAAAGATATGTTTGGCGCAAAAACAACACTGCACATCACCAAAAGAACACCATACCCACAGTGAAGCATGGTGGTGGCAGCATCATGCTTTGGGGCTGTTTTTCTTCAGCTGGAAGTGGGGCCTTAGTTAAGAAAGAGGGAATTATGAACAGTTCCAAATACCAGTCAATATTGGCACAAAACCTTCAGGCTTCTGCTAGAAAGCTGAACATGAAGAGGAACTTCATCTTTCAGCATGACAACGACCCAAAGCATACATCCAAATCAACAAAGGAAGGGCTTCACCAGAAGAAGGTTAAAGTTTTGGAATGGCCCAGCCAGAGCCCAGACCTGAATCCGAGTGAAAATCTGTGGGGTGATCTGAAGAGGGCTGTGCACAGGAGATGCCCCCCGCAATCTGACAGATTTGGAGTGTTTTTGCAAAGAAGAGTGGGCAAATCTTGCCAAGTCAAAATGTGCCATGCTGATAGACTCATACCCAAAAAGACTGAGTGCTGTAATAAAATCAAAAGGTGCTTCATCAAAGTATTAGTTTAAGGGTGTGCATACTTATGCAACCATATTATTTTATTTTTATATTTAAAATTCCCTCTACCTAAAAGATTTCAGTTTGTTTTTCAATTGAGTTGTACAGTTTATAGGCCACATTAAAGGTGGAAAAAGTTCTGAAATGATTTATCTTTATCTCATTTTTTTACAGCATAGAAACCTGACATTTTAACAGGGGTGTGTAGACTTTTTTAAATCCACTGTATATATAAAAAATTTAAAAGGCAAGGCTACATTTTGGAAATATGCTGCAATGTGTGGGTTTACTAATTCATGCTAATCTTCAAGGTATTAAAGAACATTAAAAGGAATGGGTCATATGTTTATCAATGGAAACTATGGGTATAGAGAATGACAGTATTTGCTGAGGTTATTGTATGTGAAACTTTCTGTTGCTTGAGGTGAATATATGTATGTCAGAAGTTAGAACAAGTGTTATATCATTTACAGATCTGTCGCTTCACATTGGTAACTCTAGCACATTCAATTTGTTCATATGAAATTACCTTACTTAACTGCCACTGGGTTTATATTATTGCCAGTAGTGTGAAACAAGTGTTTTTTATTTCTGTTTGTGGTTATGATTTATCCTTCACTTAAGATACTTGCATACTTTGTACTTTTGGGGGTAGTTATAGAGATCAGACAAGCTGCCTATGTATCCTTATCAGCTGCTTACTTATTATCAGCCTTATTAAATTGTAATTTGGCAAATTTAAAAGGGCTCTATTTAAGGACAAAGCATATTTTTTTACAGAAGTTTTTAGTTAGTGAACTTCTATCCAAAAGCAAGGTCTTCACTAACCAAAAACTTCTGTAAAAAAATATGCTTTGTGCTTATTTGGAGCTCTATTCAATTGGCCAAATCCCAATTAAATGAGGCCCCAGGACTTCAGCCAATGAAGAGCGTTGTGTTGACATAATCTTGCGCCTGACAATGTAGCACTTCCACTTAGCTAGAGCTATCAACGCCAATTAACCTTATGGTGTGGTGACATAAAAATTGCTCCAATTTGGTTTTTAAAAGTAAGTTTGATATTGAATATATTATTTTTTTATATCTTTGAATATGAAATTAATAATGATTACTGCCTAATTAAAACATCTAGCTCCTGTTGTCAGGGTGTCCTTTAATTTATAGGCAGATTCATATCAATTCTGATTAAGAAAATGACTTGTTAAATATTTAATATATAGGGATTCCAGGAAGCGTTTTGCATGGAATACACATTCTGTAATTACACAAGAAAAAGCTGAAGTTGCTTGTGATACCATATTCAAAGCATAATAGTAACCGTTTGGAATGAATACACAGTATCTTGAAAACTAAAGATGACCCTCTAACTATGCCTGATGGCTTTTTCATCTCACACAAGAGGCTTTGTCAAAGACAAGATTATAAATAAGTATAGTAAGTCCCCCTAACCAGTGTAAGGGTGTATAAGTCAGCTTTGGGGTATGAACATAGGTTCAACCTTCCAGATAGGAGGTGTCTTTGAGGACCCTAGGGTTCTACCTTATCTTAGTGTCTAGTTTATGCAATTGCACACTTTCTGTCTAATTGTGTTCTTCTAATTGTGAAAGAGAATACACTCCATTGGCCCCCCAATTGCCTAACATATATTGTTTTTATATATTCCTTAGTTCACAAGTGTAAATAAAGTTTTCACACTTTAAGAATAATCCTAAATTATTGTTAAGCACTAGAAAAACTATGCACAATTATTGGAATACACATTCAACACCCCCCACACTTTTTATGTGTATATGTGTTCTGGAAGGCAACAGGAATCAAAGCTTTGTGGACACTGAGAGGCCATTCAATTTAGGACTCTTGCATAGTGAATTACGTATTTTTCTATTCTATTTATGAGTAAGCACTGATCCAATGAACATCTAATACAGTTGTTATAATTTGAATATCTGTGATTAGAATGCATACATATAAGTCAATCATAAACACACTTCTTTACTCAAATTTAGTTAGTTGTGATATGTTTTATTTAGTTTAATAAAACAAGTATATCATTTATGGGTTCCCTTGTGGTCCGGTGGTTAGGATTTGGTGCTTTACCCATTACGGCCTGGGTTCAATTCCAGTCAGGGAACCAGGAGGTCACATCATGCTAAAGCCAAGCAGGGTTGGGCCTGGTCAGTACTTGGAATGACCAGGAGCTGTATGCTGTGGCACATTGAAGAAGGAGCTGGCAACCCTCTTCAGTATCTCTGTCATGAATACCAAGTAGATCAGCATACTGTGTTGTTGTCCATGAGATCACAGAGAGTGGGACATGACTGAGCTACACAAACACACATGTATAATTATGCTGGGTCTCTTACAAATGTATTATGCTGTTTATACTGAAGCCTAGTTTCTTATTTTTAAGCAGTTCCTTTATATCTTGTAAGTAGACATGTAAGTAGTTTTTCTTTTGTTGCATCAGATAGAGGGTATTTGATAAAGTGTTTTCTTTTTTAAATTAAGGTTTCAGAGAACAAAACATATTCAGAATAACTGATCTTGGGGGCTTGCCCTCTACCAGCCAATGTAAGCCAATAAAGTATGTTCTCTTCATTCCTGTTTCAATGAAGTGTTAACAGTTCTGTCCCATAACCCTTTAATTTTAAATATAGATATCAAAATTGCTTTCATATATGGTTGACTACTTTTATTCCAATGCATAACATCATTTGGTGCTGTTATACATGTAGTTTAAAGTTTTCAGCACCCTTCATATACTTAATATAATTTATAATGTATTCATCTTCATTATTTTATATTGTTCAGTTGTAAATAACAACTAACTTATTTAAATAGATATTTATGTTATAGTTATTTCCCATAGCTGCAACCAATAGCACATTTTGTGTTTTAGGAAGTGTCTGAGCAAAATGTAATCTTGTAAAACCTATTAAACTAAATATTGAAATGTATTAAGATTTGACCTCATTTATCCTTTTTTTTTTGTTTTTAAATGACATTTATTCTGCCTAGGCTTAATCTACAAAAGAACAATAAAATAATGTATTAAAGATTTTACATTCCACTGTGAAATATTGCTAGATTTAATGCTTATCTTAAAAAATTTGAGTTTCTAATTTTCCAATATTTTTTTCTTGGCACAGTATAACATAATTACTCCCAGATGTGTCAATCTTTTGTTCCACCTTGTTCTTGATTTGTTCATTTTCTTTAGCATATGCATGAGTAGATAAAGATTTCCATTAATTTTATACCTCCTTGGCATCACACTCTTTTAATTTCTTCAAGTAGTTGTGATCCTTGCTCTCTTATATATTTTGTGTCCAGTGGAGTTTCTTTAAAATGGCTCCTATCTGCATTTGATAGGACTAATTGCATCTCTATTGATTTCACATCATTATTATCTCTTATAGTGTCTGTCCATTTTTCAGATAATGATAAAGTGAGAAATTGATACATTAACCAAATTAAATGACAACATTATTTAATCCTATTTATGTAAACGATAGTTCTAAAATTCTGCCTCATAAAATAAGAAAACAGTGACCATTAAAATATATATTTTATAAGAAAAAACATGACCCTGAGAAAACTTCTGTCGATTTTTTTTTTCTATTCCTGCATCATCAGAGGCACCAGTAAGAGGGACTAAATAAGTATGCTTACTACAAGAAAGCTTTCAAACCATCAAACAACAAGCCAGACTCTTAGACATTAGAGATGTCGCGAATAGTTCGCCGGCGGATTGTTCCCGGCGAACATAGCATGTTCGCGTTCGCGGCGAACAGCGAACATATGCGAGATTCGACCCGCCCCCAATACTTTATCATTGAGCAAACTTTGACCCTGCATGTCACAGTCAGCAGACACATTCCAGCCAATCAGCAGCATACACTCCCTTCCATACCCTTCAACCTCATGGACAGCAGCCATTTTGGAATCAGAACTAACTTGCAGTCTTACTGAGAGGAGGTAGAGTGTAGGTGATACTGCATCAATAGGGAAAACCATAGCTAGGCACGTTTATTCAGTGTCCAGTGCAGTGCTGAAGGTCTCATCAGATCAGCACCCCAAAAAGCCCTTTTTAGGGCTATAACATCATTTTTTTTCCGTTTTTTTTCTGTGTAATCTAACTTCATTTGCCTGTCTCCCTGCTAGCCCCTGCTTGTAAGTGTGTGTGTCAGGCTCACAGCTTATACTGTGTGTGCACAACGCATACAATATAATATTGTTTACTAGTTGTCTACTTTTAAAAAACCCAAACTTTTTTTTTCTAAAATCTAAGTGCATTTGTCTGACCGTCAATCAAAGTTAATTTGCTTGACCGCTACCCATAGTGTGTGTCCTGCTTTCAAGTACTGTGCCAAGTTCAACCAATCCAGTCTAGTTGGGGTACCAACAGTCCACATTTAAAAAACCCAAACTTTTTTTTTATTAAATCTAAGTGCATTTGCATAACCGTCAATCAAAGTTCATTTGCTTGACCGCTACCCATAGTGTGTGTCCTGCTTTCAAGTACTGTGCCAAGTTCAACCAATCCAGTCTAGTTGGGGTACCAACAGTCCACATTTAAAAAACCCAAACTTTTTTTTTCTTAAATCTAAGTGCATTTGCATAACCGTCAATCAAAGTTCATTTGCTTGACCGCTACCCATAGTGTGTGTCCTGCTTACAAGTACTGTGCCAGAGAGCATGTTGTGTGCATGCTTGAGCTCTAAACAAAAGGCTTTTTAGGGTCTTAGTCCCTCAAATACAAGTTTTATTTTAACACCTTTCTGTTTATAAGCACTTTGTGCACGGTGTTGTTCATTTTTGGGAGTTTTTGTGGTATTTTTCTTAGTTTAATTTAAGTTTTAGTTTTCTGGGAGTCAGGCTCAGCTCTCTATCCCAGGAGAGTGAGCTGTCTCCTGGATACTTTGCCACACCCCTCCCTTAGCACTACACCTTCACTCCTGGAGCTTTTTTACTTTGGCTTTTTTTTTTTTAAGTTTATTAGGTTTTGTTGAAGTTTTGTTTGTTTGGTGTTGGGTTTTATGTTTTGGGGGAGAGAAGACAAGTAACATCTTTGTAGGCAGTGGGGGGGGGGGGGAACAATTAGAATTTTTGTTGAAAAGGCTTTTTTTTAACATCTGACACAGAGACACAGAGGGGTTAAAAAGCCTCTGTGTTCTCTGTGTTGTTGCAATTAGACACCTTGCAACAGGCCATTAACCCTTCCACTGCCAAGCATCATCTCTCTCTCTCCCTTAGTTTTGTCTTTTTGTTTCTTTTTCACACATATATTTTTAAAAAGAAAACAATAGAAAATCATAAAACAAAAAATAAAAATAAATAAAACAAATAAACTAAAAAAAAAAGGGTCTAAACATGAGGGATAAGACCATTAAGAAGCCTCAGGGGTCAAAAGGGGGAATAATGGCCCCTGAAAATCCAAGCTGCAGCACTGCACAGCATAGACCCCAGGCAGATAAGGCAGCCCCAGCTCCTGGTGGTTCTGCCAGCAGACCTACCCCTGTGGCTAATACCTGGTCACAGGTGGTTTCTGCTGGCCCCAGTAATACCACCGCTGGGGCTGAGGGGCAGATCACCAGGAAGCATGGGGTTAAATGTCAGATGTCTGGGGTCTACAGCATTGTTATCTATCTGCGTGCTGCAGCTAATGTGATCAGCCCCTCTGTTATAGTAGTAGCCAGCAAAATGTACGGGAAAGCAGTTTTCTTTACCCGTACTCTGGCTGCTGCTCACATTCTTATACAGAGAGGCATCACAGTGGGGGAATTATATGTCCCCTGGAAGGGTTGGGCACAAAAGTAACACTCTCTAATGTGCCCCCCTTCCTACCAGACTCCCTCCTGCGCCCCCACCTGCTAACCCTAGGGGAAGTAAAAACACCATTTATTAAAATTCCCCTGGGGTGCAGAGAGAAAGCACTTCGTCATGTGCTCTCTTTCAAGAGGCAGGTACAAATGTGCCTGCCTCAGGGCGCAGAAAACATAGAGGGGTCTTTTGGGGTTCCATTTGAGGGGGTGCTCTACAGGATTTTTTACAGCACTACGGAGGTGCAGTGCTATCATTGCAAGGGGTTGGGGCATACACGTAGGAATTGTCCTAATGTAAAGCATCATGCCCCAGCCCCAGCAAATGGCACCTCCGTCAGTACAGCATGGGGTTAAATGTCAGATGTCTGGGGTCTACAGCATTGTTATCTATCTGCGTGCTGCAGCTAATGTGATCAGCCCCTCTGTTATAGTAGCAGCCAGCAAAATATACGGGAAAGCAGTTTTCTTTACCCGTACTCTGGCTGCTGCTCACATTCTTATACAGAGAGGCATCACAGTGGGGGGATTATATGTCCCAATAGAACCCCTGGAAGGGTTGGGCACAAAAGTAACACTCTCTAATGTGCCCCCCTTCCTACCAGACTCCCTCCTGCGCCCCCACCTGCTAACCCTAGGGGAAGTAAAAACACCATTTATTAAAATTCCCCTGGGGTGCAGAGAGAGAGCACTTCGTCATGTGCTCTCTTTCAAGAGGCAGGTACAAATGTGCCTGCCTCAGGGCGCAGAAAACATAGAGGGGTCTTTTGGGGTTCCATTTGAGGGGGTGCTCTACAGGATTTTTTACAGCACTACGGAGGTGCAGTGCTATCATTGCAAGGGGTTGGGGCATACACGTAGGAATTGTCCTAATGTAAAGCATCATGCCCCAGCCCCAGCAAATGGCACCTCCGTCAGTACAGCATGGGGTTAAATGTCAGATGTCTGGGGTCTACAGCATTGATATCTATCTGCGTGCTGCAGCTAATGTGATCAGCCCCTCTGTTATAGTAGCAGCCAGCAAAATGTACGGGAAAGCAGTTTTCTTTACCCGTACTCTGGCTGCTGCTCACATTCTTATACAGAGAGGCATCACAGTGGGGGGATCATATGTCCCAATAGAACCCCTGGAAGGGTTGGGCACAAAAGTAACACTCTCTAATGTGCCCCCCTTCCTACCAGACTCCCTCCTGCGCCCCCACCTGCTAACCCTAGGGGAAGTAAAAACACCATTTATTAAAATTCCCCTGGGGTGCAGAGAGAGAGCACTTTGTCATGTGCTCTCTTTCAAGAGGCAGGTACAAATGTGCCTGCCTCAGGGCGCAGAAAACATAGAGGGGTCTTTTGGGGTTCCATTTGAGGGGGTGCTCTACAGGATTTTTTACAGCACTACGGAGGTGCAGTGCTATCATTGCAAGGGGTTGGGGCATACACGTAGGAATTGTCCTAATGTAAAGCATCATGCCCCAGCCCCAGCAAATGGCACCTCCGTCAGTACAGCACCCATCCCCGCTGAGCCCATAACAGCGGGGACCTCAAGTGTCATAGCCCCCCCACAGAGCTCAGGCAAGGAGGCCGTTCCTCAAGCCACCACAACGGCCTCCAAACCCCCTTCTTCCCCCAAAAAAGCCATCTGTGTCTGTAGTCTCCAGCAAAACTGCAGACACGGGGGACAAGGGGAAGAATGTCACCGGTCCTCCCAATGTCACAGCTGCATCTCCCAAGTCCCAATCTGCCCCCACCATAATTACATCAGTTAGTGTGGGGGCACAGTGTAAGCAGAGGGATAATAAGCCCTCTGCAGGGGAGGCAGCTAGTGGCAGCTCCTCTTCCAGGAGTGACGTCCCCAGGAAGAGGAAACATAAAACCAACAGGGAGGTTGCTGATAAGTGGGAAGTGCTCTATAGTGGAGCACCTCCCTCTAAAAGCAAGAAGAGGAACAAAACATCTCCTCCTCATCCGGTGACATTGTCTGGACCGGTTATTAAGCTCAGCCAGCCAGTGCCAGACCACACATCTCTCTCTCCAGACCCTATAGGGGTTAATGTGGAAAAGGGTCTGGAGGAAAAGCAGGGGCAAGAGGGTCTCCCAAGTGAGGAAGGGGTAGACAAGAAAGATCAGGTTCTGCCTCTAGCCTTTGAGGGGGGTCCCAACAAAGCCCCTGCTGAATGGGTAGTCAGTGTCCCTGAGGTGCTGAGCTTCAAGGGCACCAGTCAGTCTCCTCCTCCAGTGTCACTCTCTAGTGACGTACCTCAGGCTTTGTTAGAGCCCCAGGCCGAGTCACTACTGGAGGGGGGGAATATAGGCATGACCCCCATTCAGGACCCCATGGATTTGTCTGTCAGGGGGGATGTGGCACAAGGGGAAGTGGAAATGGGGGAGGGTGATAAAACAGGTTTTCCTGTTAACATCATGGGAGAGCCTGTCTACCCTCCTCAGCCGTCCACTGACCCTAACATCGGTGCCATCCAAGCTGAGCAAGCAGCGGTGGAACTGGCAGAGGAGGCATATAAAGCCTCCAAGGCTTCCATTAAGGAAGCCATGCCAGCCACTGCTGTCCAGCCAGCTACCCCTGAATGCACTCCTGAAGCTACAGGGGTGCAGCAGCAATCCAAGGGTCCATTATTTACCTTGAAGGGTGCTAAAGGGACTCCTTCTGTATCATCTAAGAGGGGGTCCCTGAGAATAAAGCTGAGGAAACTGACTCCAGCCGGGGAGGATGGAGTAAAAGCCCTCAGCCGAGAGGAGCCCAGGGGTGACCCACTAGAAGGAACATCAGATTCTGGGTGGGTTATCCTTGTCAAGGAAATAGATCTATTCCTTGAGAGCACCCTTCATGGACAAAAGAAAAGGAAGATGCGGCTGGCCTTGGAGAGGTGGAAGAATATGTCGTTTATTCTCCACTCTCTCCAGCAATATCTAGTGGTCAGCACTAGGGCCAAGAATTCTGGGACTGCGGAGCATCTCCGCGTCCGGAAATTCTATAAAATGTGCGTGTCCTATCAGCAGTCTCAAGGGTCTGAGGAGTGCACAATTCCTGACACGCAGTAATGGCTTTACACATCAGCAATCTAAATACCAATGGCTGTCAAGACAGTTTCCGCAGGTTCCAGGTACTCTCCTATTTATATCAGGGAGGGTACTCTGTGAGCTTCCTGCAGGAAACTCACTCCACTCCAGAGGCTGAGGCCTCGTGGCAACTGGAGTGGAGAGGCAGGGTCTTCTTCAGCCACTTCACATCGGCGTCATGTGGAGTGGTGACCCTGTTCTCAGAGTCTTTTCAGCCAGAGCTGCTGCTTGTGAAAGCTGTTATCCCGGGCCGTCTAATCCACCTCCGGGTCCGAGAGCAGGGTAGCATCATTAACCTAGTTAATATATATGCCCCTGCTGGAGGGCCCGAGAGAGTGAGGTTCCTCGCCAGACTGTCCCAGTTTTTGGAGACGGTTGACGCAGATGAGTGTTTGGTACTCGGGGGTGATTTCAACTGCACCCTCGACGCTCTGGACCGGAATAGTCCAGAGCTGTACCTGCCTTCTGCGTCAGCCCTGCGGGAGATCATCGCCCGCTTCTCCCTGGAGGACATCTGGCGAGAGCAGAACCCAGGGGCATCAGACGGTTTCACCTACGTCAGGGTGAGAGCCGGTCTGGTGTCCCACTCCCGGATCGACAGACTATATATATCTAGTCACTATATGTCACGAGTCGGTTCTTGTGCCATTAGGCTGGCTCCGTTCACAGACCACAACTGTGTGTCTGTGACGGTGGCGCTAACGCCAATAGCGCCACGAGCCGCCTATTGGCACTTCAACAATGCTTTGTTGAAGGACCAGGGGCTCGTGACATTGATCCGGGAGTTTTGGACGGACTGGAGGGGTTGCAAGGGTGACTTTGCCACGTTAAAACTGTGGTGGGACGTGGGCAAGGTTCATTTGCGACTTCTGTGTCAGGAATATACCAAGGGTGCGAGTGGGCAGCGCGAAGCTGAGTTGGAATCACTCCGGGGGGAGGTACTCCATCTGGAGCAGAGGCTGTTCACTTGTAGGGATCAATCCCTGCAGAGCGAGTATGTAGAGAGGAAGGGTGTCCTCTGTGACCTGGAACGACACCAGGCCAAGGGGGCATACGTGCGCAGCCGCTTAGGTTTTCTCAAAGATCTAGACCGCAGCTCGCGCCTCTTCTACTCACTGGAGAAAAAGGGGGGTAACAGTAGGCACATCACCTGTCTTCTAGATGAAGATGGTGCCCCCCTTACAGATCCGGAGAGTATCCGGGATAGAGCCCGAAACTTTTATAAAGATCTTTACTCTCCGGATCCCATTTCTCCAGACGCCTGCAGGGTGCTATGGGAGGGGCTCCCCACAGTCAGTGAGGGTGTAAGAGAGCGGCTTGATATACCACTATCTTTTCAAGAGCTCTCTGAAGCCCTCCGTGCCATGTCCTGTGAGAAGTCTCCAGGACTGGACGGACTGACTGTAGAGTTTTTCCAATTTTTCTGAGAGACTCTGGGACCTGATTTCCATCTGGTCCTTGGGGAAGCCCTGGAGACCGGGGAGATTCCCCTGTCTTGTCGCAGGGCAGTACTTGCCCTGCTGCCCAAAAAGGGGGATCTCCGGCTTATTAAGAACTGGCGACCGGTCTCTCTGCTCAGCACAGACTACAAGATTGTAGCTAAAGCCATCTCGCTTAGACTTGGGTCTGTGCTGGCAGAATTGGTTCACCCTGACCAGTCCTATGTGATCCCGGGCCGGACTATCTTTGATAGTATCTTTCTGGTCCGGGATCTATTGCATTATTCTCGCAGGACTGGTCTGTCACTCGCCTTTCTCTCTTTAGATCAAGAGAAGGCGTTTGACAGGGTGGACCATGGTTACCTCATAGCCACTCTGCAAGCGTACGGCTTTGGCCCACAGTTTGTGGGCTTTATAAGAACGCTGTACGCCTCTGCAGAGTGTTTACTTAAAATCAATTGGTCCCTAACAGCACCTTTGGTATTTGGACGAGGGGTGCGTCAAGGATGTCCCTTGTCTGGACAGTTATATGCACTGGCCATCGAGCCTTTCCTCTACCTACTGAGGAAAAGGCTCACAGGGCTGGTGCTAAAAGATCCAGACATGCGGATTGTCCTTTCAGCTTATGCTGACGATGTGCTCCTCGTGGCCCAGGATCCAGTTGATCTTGAGCTGGCAAAACAGTGCCAGGAGGTATATTCAGCTGCCTCCTCCGCTCAGATCAACTGGTCCAAGTGCACAGGCCTTTTAGAGGGTAATTTACAGGTAGACTTTTTGCCTCCCACGTTTCGTGACATCACGTAGGAGGCAGATGTCATTAAATATCTGGGGGTCTACCTGTCCGCTGCGGACGCTTCCGTCCCAGACAACTGGAGGGAGTTAGAGGGCAGTGTCCTCTCTCATCTGGGACGATGGAGGGGTCTAGCAAAAATGCTTTCCCTTAGGGGGCGGACTCTAGTGGTGAATCAGCTGGTGGCTTCTCAGATCTGGCACCGGCTGATTTGTCTGAGTCCGACCCCCGAGTTTGTCACCAATATCCAGAGGAATTTTTTAGATTTCCTCTGGATGGTAAGGCATTGGGTCTCTGCAGGGGTGGCAAGTCTGCCTTTGGTGGAGGGTGGACAGGGAGTAGTTTGTGTGTGCTCCCAGTTGTCCACCTTCCGCCTTCAGTACCTGCAGAGATACCTATATGCAGATCCCTCTCCGCAGTGGTGCGCACTGGCATCCAGCTTTTATCGCCAGTTGCGCAACCTGGGGTATGACCGGCAATTATTTCTGATCAGGCCCGAGGGGTTTGGGAGAGACCTCTCTGTGTTGCCGGCATACTACCAGGAAACCCTCAAGGCCTGGAGCATGGTCTCCGTGACCAGGCAGGGCGTGCCTTTGGGGGATGACATATTCACGGAGCCCCTGCTATTTAATCCAGCAGTGGGGGCTCCAATGTTACAGTCCCCCAGTATCATCCGCTGCCTTAGTCATGCACGGATGACCCGAGTCGGGGATCTCCTGGAATACGGGCGTTCTGATTGGGTGTCACCCCAGGAGCTTGCGCTCCGTTTGGGATATGTGACGCCCAAAGTCTCAGGGCGCTTGCTCCAGGAGATTAGGGATGCCATCTCCCCCTACTCGCGCACCTTCCTTCGCGGGGCTTTGCAGGCCGGAGTGCCACATGCACCTTTCAACACCCCTGCTCCGGCTGTTTGCATTGGACACAAGCCCCGTGTTTCCCCTCAGGCTCCTCCTGTCCACAACCTCTCAAAGTTGAGGGACATACCCTCGGCATGCTTTCGCGGCATGCCGAGGAAGAGCTTATATTCTCTCGTGCTCCATACAGTGCACTTCCTTGCCCTCGTGACCCGCCCCGATACCATCTGGAGGCGGGTCCTACCAGCTGACGAGGGCAAGAGGCCCCGGTGGAGGGAACTTTATTCTGATTTAGTTCCACGACCCACTGGGGACTTGAGTTGGAGAGTGCTCCATGGTGCACTGAGCACGGGAGAGTATTTAGCTAAATTCACGGACTCTCCCTCCACTTGTCCATTCTGTGGCAAGGGAGAGTCTGTGTATCATATTTATTTTAGTTGCGCCAGACTGCAGCCCCTTTTGTCACTCTTGAGGGGCCTGCTCCTGCAGTTCTGGCTGCATTTCTCCCCTCACATTTTTATTTTTGGGTGCCCAATGTCCCGGGGCAATAAGGCCAGGGACCTCCTCGTCAACCTGCTTCTGGCATTAGCCAAATTGGCTATATATAAGACCAGGAAGCATTGTTTGATAGGGGGGGTTCCCTTGTCACCTGAGGCCATGTTCCGGGTGCTGGTGCGCTCCCGTATCCGGGCAGAGTACCACCTGGCTTTGTCCACTGGGGGAATGGATTAGTTTGTCTCCCAGAGGGCTGTAGATGGTGTGCTCTGCTCGGTATCCCCCCATTCGGTTTCTTTTTCTCTTAACCTCCTAAAATGATTTTTATTTAGTTTACAGATCATGTTTCTCATAATGTCAAATACACTGTGCCAAGTTCAACCAATCCAGTCTAGTTGGGGTACCAACAGTCCACATTTAAAAAAAAATGACAGGCAGAGGCAGGACACCCCGCAGAGGCCGTCGTGGTCGTGGTGCTGTGATTCCCTTTGGCCCTACAATAATGCCCAGTGTTCAGAGGCCAGTTACCCTGAACTTGAAAAGTTCAGAGGACGTAGTTGACTGGCTAACACAGGACACCCAATCTTCTACAGCTTCCGCTTGGAACATTGACGCACCATCCTCCTCCAGATTAGCTTCGGGCACCTCTCAAGTTACCACTCACCCACCTGCCGCCACCACCAACACTAGTACCACAGCCAATTCAATTGATCAGTCAGAAGAGTTATTTACACATCAGTTTGAAGAAATGAGTGATGCGCAACCATTATTGACAGAGAATGTAGATAACAGGGATATGTCTCAGTCAGGCAGCATTACACACATGTACGTACTATGTGATGATGATGATGATGATGTACCCGCTGCTGCTTCCTTTGTTCAGTTGTCATATACAAGTGAGGCGGGTGATGATGATGATGATGCGTCCGTGGATGTCACGTGGGTGCCTGCTAGAAGAGAAGAAGAACAGGGGGAAAGTTCAGATCGGGAGACAGAGAGGAGGAGGAGACGAGTTGGAAGTAGAGGGAGGTCATCGCAATGAGCTAGTGGCACAGTCAGACAGCATGCATCAGCACCCGGGGTCAGCCAGACAGCACGCCAATTAACGCATGCTGTTGCCACCACCAGAATGCCGTCACCGCCGAGCTCAGCAGTGTGGCATTTTTTTTGTGTGTCTGCCTCTGACAACAGCGATGCCATTTGCAACCTGTGCCAAAAGAAACTGAGTTGTGGGAAGTCCAAAACCCACCTAGGTACAACTGCTTTGTGAAGGCACATGATGTCACATCACAAACGCCAATGGGATCAACACATGAGTACAAGCAGCACACAAACTCAAAGCCGCCATCCTCCTCCTGGTCCAGCATCTTCATCCACATCAACCACTGCTGTCCTCCTTGCCCCCTCTCAACTCTCCACCACTCCGTCTCTCGCCTCTTGCTGTTCCTGCTCATCTCCTCACAGTCAGGTGTCTGTCAAGGGCATGTTTGAGCGTAAGAAGCCAATGCCACAAAGTCACCAACTTGCCCGGCGTCTGACAGCTGCTTGTCTGAACTCTTGGCACGCCAACTTTTACCATACAAGCTGGTGGAGTCTGAGGCGTTCAAAAAGTTTTTAGCGATTGGGATACCACAGTGGAAGGTACCCGGCCGAAATTTCTTTGCCCAAAAGGCAATCCCCAACCTGTACTCAATTGTGCAAAAGGAAGTAATGGCATCTCTGGCACACAGTGTTGGGGCAAGGGTCCATCTGACCACTGATACCTGGTCTGCAAAGCATGGTCAGGGCAGGTATATCACCTACACTGAGCATTGGGCAAACCTGCTGACGCCTGCCAAGCATGGAATGCGTGGCTCTGCAGAGGAGTTGGTGACACCGCCACGACTTGCAGGCAGGCCTGCTGCCACCTCCTCTACTCCTCCTACTCCATCCTCTTCCATAACCTCCTCAGCTGAGTCCTCTTCTGCTGCTGCGTCTTGCTCCACATCAACGGCACCCCCCCAGCTCCCAGATACTATTCCACATCCCGGATACGGCAGTGTCATGCCGTCTTGGGGTTGACTTGCCTCAAAGCAGAGAGTCACACACTGTGCCAGCACTCCTGTCCGCCCTGAACGCACAGGTGGATCAATGGCTGACTCCAAACCAACTAGAGATTGGCAAAGTGGTTTGTGACAACGGAAGAAATTTGTTGGCGGCATTGAATTTGGGCAAGTTGACGCATGTGCCGTGCATGGCACATGTGTGTAATCTGATCGTACAACGCTTTGTCCATAAGTATCCAGGCTTACAGGACGTCCTGAAGCAGGCCAGAAAGGTGTGTGGCCATTTCAGGCGTTCCTACACGGCCATGGCGCACTTTTCAGATATCCAGCGGCGAAACAACATGCCAGTGAGGCGCTTGATTTGTGACAGCCCCACACGTTGGAATTGAAAACTCCTAATGTTCGACCGCCTGCTCCAACAAGAAAAAGCCATTAATGAGTATTTGTATGACCGGGGTGCTAGGACAGCCTCTGCGGAGCTGGGGATTTTTTTGCCACGTTACTGGACGCTCATGCGCAATGCCTGTAGGCTCATGCGTCCTTTTAAAAGAGGTGACAAACCTTGTCAGTCGCACCGAAGGCACCATCAGCGACTGCCGCTTCAAGTGTCCTGTCAGAAAGGACCTTCAGTGCAGCAGGAGGTTTTGTCACCGAGAAGAGAAGTCGCCTAGGGCAAAAAGGTCTAGATTGCCTCACCTTTATAAAGATGAATGAGGGATGGATCCCGAAGGGACTGACACTGGGCGATACATTCGACTGAAAAAGGCCTGATGAGATGAGCTGCCTTCGGCTATAAATGGTCCACACGCTGCTGTATGTTATCTGTGAATGCCGGATGACTTGCTTGAATTATCCGCCACCAACTAGGGTTCAAGAAGAGGCAATGTTTTATGGCACTTTCTGCCTGGGGAACAAAGGTCAATTTTTCTGGCCGCAACAGCAGCGTCTGCAACAATATCTAATTTTTGAATTTCAATTTTTATGCCGGAAGGCGTACGGCATGTAATGGAAAAGAAAGCATATTGAACAGTCTTGCATAACACAACAGTTGTGCAAAAATACATATTTACAATGAAGACATTTTGTTAAAATTAGGTGGCTAGGCCTTCTTTTTTTTACTTTTTTGGTTAATACATTTTCTTTTTTTTTACTGTGATTGCAATTTTTAAGAGAAACCTACGACATGGTAAAACAGACAATAGTAAAGTCCTATTATCTATCATCACTCCAGCAGTAGTTTATTATTTACAATATCTAACCTGCTCAATCCCCCTTTGGGTTACCCTAGGGCAGGCTTCAGTAGGCGACCTCTCCTTTCCTCGGATGACTTTGCCGCCGGTTGCTTCTGAAGGGTCTCCTCCAGGGCTCCCCCACTCCGGTCCTTCCCCCCGAGTCGCTTCAACCATTAACAAATGTTTTATTATATTAGGGGGGCACTAAATGGGGATGTTATCCAGGGATCCCAAATTGTCTGGAACTGGGTGATTCTATCCAAGACTACATGGTTAAATCTCTCGTTGAGCAGTAAATAGTTGATTTTTTTTATTAATTCCTGAAAGTTTTAATTTGGGGTTTTCCAACTACTAGCTATGTGTATTTGTTCTTTCAAAAAATATTTTATTAGGTCGATCTTAAGCATTTTAGAAGCTTGTAAGCATGTTTCTTCCCAGAGTCTTATGACTGCCGAACACTCCCACCAGACATGAATAAATGTAGCCTCATTACCACTGTTCCTAAAACATGAGCTGCTCCATTTTGGATCCCATTTATTAGCTTAAAAGGAGTAATATATGTCCTGTGTAGGACCTTTATTGAAGTCTCAAGCAGACTATAATTTAAAGATCCCCTACTTAAGCCTTGCCAACTTTTATCCCATGTGCTATCTGTCAACTCGGTGCCCAAATCCCTCTCCCAGGCTTTGGTATAGTCTGGTTTGTTTGCCCATGAGTTTTCATTAAATAGTTCATACATGAGGCTAATAATACCAGGCTGAAAGGGGGAATCCCTACATTTTTTGAGTAGCCAGGTGTTTCTTTGGGGGGTTCCCCTACCACTTATCGTATATATAAAATGATGTATCTTGCAATATTTATAGTGTTCAGCCAGGGGTAAATTGTATCTATCTCTCACCCACACAAAGGTCATTATTTTGTCGTCATGCCACCATGGACCAACCCTTAGTAGGTTCTGAGACTTCCACCAACTGAGAGAGCTTTCCGGAAGATGTATCTTAAAGTGGGGATTGGGTACGATAGGGGTAAGATCTGATACCCGAGTGTCCAGTTTTTGTGTCCAGTTCATCTCCGTCCATATTTTTAATGAGTGCTTAATCAATGGGTTTTTCAAGTTTCTCAAAAAAGTATACAGGCCTGGAATCCATATTACTGTATCCCATGTATAAGGTGACATGCTTACATTTTCCATAAATACCCAGAGCGGCTGATGTTTTTTGGAGAATGCGCCAGAGGAATGAAAGCCAGCTGCGCTGCCTTGTAATACAGTTTGAGATTCGGGTCCCTACCCTCTTTTGGAAAGACTATGAGGTCGGCCTGATTCAATTAAGGGGGCATAGGTTCTTCATTTAGTATAGCGTTAAACAAAGATGTTAGGTGCGGGGGTAAGCAAGGGCTCAAATTTCTTATAGTACAGATGAGTAAAACCGTCTGGCTCTGGGGACTGGCCAAATTTAAGATCTTGGATTGTAGATTTAACTTCCTCTTGGGATATGTCTAGGTTCAAGCTGTCCAATTGAGGTACAGGTATTTTGTGGACTTCTTGCTGTAGTAGGAAGGACTCTATGTCAGATCCGCTGCAGCGGGATTGGGATGAATATATGTTCTGATCGAAGTTTTGAAATGTTTCTTGGATAGCATTGGGGCTAAAGGAGGTTTGGCCATCAGGTAGTCTAAAGATACTGTATATTATGTCCTCTCTTGGGGGGGTAAAGACACTAATAATTCCTCCAATAAAATTCTGCTTTTTTTTGTGGGCAAGGTCACTGGTTAGCCCCTTGGGTTATCTGTTAAAAAGAGTGGTGCAGAGACTGTGGGGGCTGTTAGCCTCCTTGTCCCTGTGTGGCCGTTTAGAATCCCTGCTGCTGCATGTTTCAGCTTTATTAAGGTGTAATTGTACAGCGTTTGACTCAAGTAGCTGCCTGTGCTGGGTCAGTTTGGCTTAATTGCTGGGCCCTTTTCCTGCCAAGATGGCGATTGTCAGTCTATGGGCCTCTATGTCCCCTTCACTATCTTTGTCCCCGCTTGTGTGCTTATTTGGGATGGCCCCCCTTTATATCTCCGGCCCGTGGCCTTGTAAGGGTCGCCCCCTCAATCTCTGAGTGTGGATATGCAGGGATGGGGCGTTGAATCAGGCCTACCTTCTTCTCTGCTCGCTGCAAGATCAACAATACCTAATTTTTCAGGCATGTGTACATGCCTAATTTTTCTGGCCTCTGGTGCTGCACTGTGGCTTCAACAACCAAACCAAAAAAAAAGGCACATAACAGGGATTAAACTGATAGGCGTAGTACTACTTAACACACCACTCATATCTCATGTAACAGTAGTGTACATTTAAAACCAAAAAAATGTTTTCTACTGTAATAGATTGCATAGCAGTTAGTTGTCTGCAAGCGTGTGTGTCAGACCTACAGCGTCTACTCTACCAACTTCTGCAAGTGCACAGTGCCACTCATATCTGTTGTCACAGTAGCTTGGACGCATAGTACCGATCTGTCAAAACCTGTAATGATGAAGGAGGTCTAGAGTAGCCTGGTTCCCTTATCCTCTACAGGTTGAGACCTAATGTTTGGGTGACTCCAGACCAACACATGAGTACAAGCAGCACACAAACTCAAAGCCGCCATCCTCCTCCTGGTGCAGCATCATAAGCCACATCAACCACTGCTGTCCTCCTTGCCCCCTCTCAACCATCCGCCACTCCGTCTCTCGCCTTGAGCAGTTCCTGCTCATCTGCCCATAGTCAGTTGCCTGTAAAGGACATGTTTGAGCGTAAGAAGCTAATGTCACGAAGTGCCCCAAAATTGAAGTGATACGACCAACAAAGCATCTTTTTCCATCTCCTGGTTCTAAAAATCCAGGCCTTATACACGCCCCCTGATAGGTGACGTAACAAGTATTAAACTGATAAGAGTAGTACTTACAAACACGCCACTCCTATCTGGTGGCACCTTTGATTGCACGTGCCGTGCCCCAAAATTGAAGTGATACGACCAACAAAGCATCTTTTTCCATCTCCTGGTTCTAAAAATCAAGGCCTTATACACGCCCCCTGATAGGTGACGTAACAAGTATTAAACTGATAAGAGTAGTACTTACAAACACGTCACTCCTATCTGGTGGCACCTTTGACTGCACGTGCAGTGCCCCAAAATTGAAGTGATACGACCAACAAAGCATCTTTTTCCATCTCCCGGTTCTAAAAATCCGGGCCTCATACACGCCCCCTGATAGGTGACGTAACAAGTATTAAACTGATAAGAGTAGTACTTACAAACACGTCACTCCTATCTGGTGGCACCTTTGACTGCACGTGCAGTGCCCCAAAATTGAAGTGATACGACCAACAAAGCATCTTTTTCCATCTCCTGGTTCTAAAAATCCAGGCCTTATACACGCCCCCTGATAGGTAACGTAACAAGTATTAAACTGATAAGAGTAGTACTTACAAACACGTCACTCCTATCTGGTGGCACCTTTGACTGCACGTGCCGTGCCCCAAAATTGAAGTGATACGACCAACAAAGCATCTTTTTCCATCTCCTGGTTCTAAAAATCCAGGCCTTATACACGCCCCCTGATAGGTAACGTAACAAGTATTAAACTGATAAGAGTAGTACTTACAAACACGTCACTCCTATCTGGTGGCACCTTTGACTGCACATGCCGTGCCCCAAAATTGAAGTGATACGACCAACAAAGCATCTTTTTCCATCTCCCGGTTCTAAAAATCCGGGCCTCATACACGCCCCCTGATAGGTGACGTAACAAGTATTAAACTGATAAGAGTAGTACTTACAAACACGTCACTCCTATCTGGTGGCACCTTTGACTGCACGTGCCGTGCCCCAAAATTGAAGTGATACGACCAACAAAGCATCTTTTTCCATCTCCCGGTTCTAAAAATCCAGGCCTTATACACGCCCCCTGATAGGTGACGTAACAAGTATTAAACTGATAAGAGTAGTACTTACAAACACGTCCCTCCTATCTGGTGGCACCTTTGACTGCACGTGCCGTGCCCCAAAATTTAAGTGATACGACCAACAAAGCATCTTTTTCCATCTCCTGGTTCTAAAAATCCAGGCCTTATACACGCCCCCTGATAGGTGACGTAACAAGTATTAAACTGATAAGAGTAGTACTACTTAACACGCCTTATAATAATGCAGAGAGAGGCAATGCAGTGAGAGGAGTCTGAAGAAGAGGAGTCAGAGGAGGAAGGTGGCTTTGAGGAGGTGGAAGACTAAACACAGCAGGCGTCCCAGGGGGCTTGTTGTCACCTTTCGGGGACCCTTGGTGTTGTACGTGGCTGGTTGGAGGAAGAGACCTTCAATGACATCAGTGAGGACAAGGAACAGGACATGGCTAGCTTGGTATCCAACCTTGTGCAAATGGGGATTTTGCGGTTGTGCAAATGGACTGTTTGTGGTTGTTTGCGGTGCGTTAAACGGGGAGTTTGGTCTGTCACTGTGAAGCGGGCCTAACCCTTACACTACCTGATCGATACAACATCATACCTGATGTTTTAAAGCACGTTATTCCAAACAATTTAGGAATGTTAGGTAATTTATGCCCTTTATGGCTTAAAACCAGACTCTGCATCAACTATGTAATTTTCCATGGGAGTTTTGCCATGGATCCCCCTCCGGCATGCCACAGTCCAGGTGTTAGTCCCGTTGAAACATCTTTCCCATTACTATTGTGGCCAGAAAGAGTCCCTGTGGGTTTTAAAATTCGCATTCCCATTGAAGTCTATGGCGGTTCGCCGATGTTCGCCGGTTCGCGAACATTTGCGGCGGTTCGAACCGAAAATTTTAGGTTCGCGACATCACTATTAGACATAATGCACATAGAAATAGTGCTGGATGCCCATGATTTAATGTCTTTGTATCCTTTTGTTTGTTTTAATGTTAAATATTCAGTTTTTTTAATGTAAAGCCATCATGTGAGGATCTTAAATCACTGCAATACCCTAGCACATCGAGCTAATTGTGAACTAATTGTGAATCCAATTCCAGAGCATGAAGGTTTAGGTTTAATTATTGTATGTGAAAGTGTCAAATATTTACTAACTAGCGACTTCCCATCAAAAATGAGGGGGCAATAACATTTGAAGCGCTCATTGCGAGCCTCTTGTCCTTCAAGTTTCGTGCTTTGTAACGATCATCTTCAGCGCTCATCGCAAAGACAGATATATAGTGCAGTGTAAATTAGAAAATGTTTTCAGGTCTCAGAGAATAATAAAGTGATTTAAATATGTAACTGCTGTTGTGAGGGTGCTCTCGCTGTCAGCCAATGAGCAGTAATCCAGATATATAAGTGCAGTGTAAAAAGTAAAAAAAGTTTAGTGCAGTGGAAAGTATACATTTTTATTTTCCATTACTAATTAATACTTATTAAATTAATGTATGTTAATAATTAGTAATGAATAAATGTATTAGGAAGTGCAAAGCATTAATGTATTCATAAAGTAACGGCAGTGTAAAATATGTGATTTAGTATTTTTTTTTATATATATATTTTTTAAGAATAATGAATTAATTAATTAATTAATAAATTGATATACTTGACCTATTTGTAATTAATATATCCAGCAATCAATATCCTAAAGAGCTAACAATCTCTTTTTATTTTTCTGAAGCATACCATGTAGATTTGGACCTGAGGAGAAAGTGGCAGCAATGTGCCAAGTGTGCAGTATAAATAGGCTACGTACGTGAGGCTAAAACGTTTATTTAGTCGGGTAAAGCGCCATTTTAGATTCGTAATGTTATTAGTTGCAAGTTACTGTTGTAAAATCGCGGCGATTGTCTATGTGTTTCGTGGCTGGCAAGCATTTTACGTCCTTTCTAATAGTGTATTTTGTACCTCGTATGTTCCTGGGTAAAAGTGGTATGCGGTTGGCGGTGTTTTTTGTGCGGTTCTGTGTCGTGTAGCCTTGTTTTCATTTTTTGCAGCGCCATTTTTTTTGTCGCTTTGCAGATTTTCGAGTGCCAAAACTGCATATTCGACTTAAATTTGCATGCAACCTCCTGCTGTGTGTGAGGTTTTTTATTTGTTTTGTATTTTTTGTGTTTTTTGTGTTTTTCGATTTGCGCAGTTTGGCCGTTTACTTCGTATTTTTCTGACCTCAGCTAAATGCTCTAAGCTCGGAAGACTCTGTGCTTCAACGGCTCACCTCGCTACGCGAGGTTAGCAAGCGTGACGACGAATCACAGTTTGACAACTATTATATGTGATATCTAGATATGCTACATAATGTACTTCTTCACTTTAGTCTATAACTAGTTGCACAATCAATTTACAATTTTATAGATACCAAACAATCCTGAATGGATTAAAAAATTCCAGGTCCTTAAGACCAATGTTACACTTAAATGTACAATTGAAGTCGCAATATACTTTATTTAATGCATCAAAAAGTTTGCCTCATTAAAAAGGAAGTCCCTTGTTTACTACAGTATAGAGGGGTCCCTACACACACAGCAATCCCTCTATTATGGATATTGGGAAAAAAACAAATGTCAATATCTGACTGAAAACTTCTAAAGGGTATTCCTATTCAGATCAAAAGATTAAAAATATCTTAACAGCCTACAGTAAAAGAGGAATAGTACAAGAAAGCATTTTCATTAGTCCATATTAATGTGACATTTTTTTTAAATCTTTTGATTTGAATAAGAATACCCTTTAGAAGTTTTCAGTGGGATATTGACATTTTGTGTTTTCCAATATTCCTAATAGAGGGATTGTGTGGGGACCCCTCTATAGAAAACACAGGACTTCATTTTTAAAATGCAGCAACGTTTCTGATGCATTGGATAAAGTATATTCCAACTTCAATTGTAATCATTTTATAGACATGAAGCAAAAGTTATTGTTTTAGCTGTGCTGGAGACATGTTATGATTTGTGTGTGGAGTTGACACTGTCTATCCTGCTGACATTTACTCAGTAGTGCAGTAGGTTGTATTATTGTGTATCAATAGGAAGTTTAAGAGCGATCAACCTGCTCATCTTATCTGGACAGTATTATTTTTTTGTTATATTTATTTTGATGAGGTTATTGCGCAGCACAGTAGATGCTGTTATACTTAAAACCATGTGCACACTTATCACCTACTGATTTTTGCTATGTTTATATTTGCATCCAGTCTGTTTTCCTCTAATACCAACATTATAATATTCTTTGACACTTTCAGTTTGTTAAATATATGCACTTTTATTCATCCTTAAAATATGCCTTTTATTTTAAAATATTTTTTGTAATTTTACATTGAGAAACTCAAAGATTGGAATTGTCCCTTAAGACATTTGATAAAGTCACCAAGCATTAAACTACTTTTTTTTTTATTAAACTGATAACAAGCTGATAATATACTGCCAAGGTTCTATTGTAGTGAGAAGAATTGAAATGAGCAAATTAATTGCAAAACTAACACACTGTCATTTTCAATTCCCAAGAATGCTACTAGTTCTAAATTTTTTTACTTTTTGTTCATGTATTTTTGCTATTTCAGAGACAAGTAGGAAATGAAAGAAGGAAAGAAGAAAGAAAGAGCCTAGGGGAGCAATCATATGAGGATATTTCCCCTTAAACATATTTATTACAACAAAACCTCAAGCTAAAAGGTTGTCCTAGGACGGCTTCATCTCTGGACTGCAATTACATACAAAAGTCACACAAGATTTGTTCATACTGTAAAATAGAAAAGATTAGAGCTTGGAGCAAATACAACTTGGAAATATGTTTTTGAATATTGATTACTTGGGGTCTCTTTTTCTTCCTAAAACTGATTAATCAACACAAAGTAAACATTTTGTACAGAACCAAGAAAAATAAAGGAAATATTGTGGTTGCTCAAATAGTACAATATTTCCTGTCTAGACTTCCAAAAATCAAGCATAGTCTGTGAGTAAAGAAATGGTTGTATAACCAAATACTGTTAGCCTCCAAATTACTGCTTGTTAAAAGTTCCATTGCCAGGTTGCCTTCAAATTGAGAGCTTGCATTCTGAGACTCCATTAATGCTCATACGGCTGTGAATACTTTAACTGACTCACTCCAAGAAATTATGTTGCAGAAAATAGTTTTGGAAATCGGGATGCTGTGAATCCATCACATACAGTGGGTGGAATTTACTAAGCATCTCAAGTGTATCTGCCATCATCCCTTGATTTACTATGCACTATTTCCTATTGGGGAAAAACAGCCCTTCTCGTCTCTTCTCAGCCCTTCTCACCTCATCTTAGGTGAGAGGATGCTTTGTAAATGCCCGAATTAAATGAAAATCCATTAAATGTGATTTTTAAAAAAAGGTATGATGTATGTTTTAATTGTATTTCAAGCATAAAATCTTTTCAACACAGCAAAATGTTCAGTCTACTGTCACAATGTTTCTTAAGTTACACAGCTTAAGTTATCTAGCGTCATTGTCCTTAGTGTGGATAATCTTTTTTCTTTGTTGAATGTTACATTTAATTTTTCAAGTAAATTTTCCTTGAGTTATTTTTGAAAACTTCTTATATCAAAGGACCACTGTTTTGTTGTAAACACTTAAAATTTTATTGAAGCATGTAAAAAATATTTTAATTAACAGCTATGTAAGCTATGAGCATAAAAACTAAATATTTTTTATACTCATGGTGTATGTAGCGGCAAGTTCTTTAAGTTTGTTACAAATCTGAATTGATTTTCATATTACAGTGTTCCTTCATCTTTTGATGTCTTTTGTTATATTGGAAATATAATCCTTACTATTCAACATTACTACACCCACATTTATCTTATATCTTTTATCCGGTTAATAAGGGATAATATAAAACAATATATCTATGAACAGAATTATAAGTAGGAGTCAACATGGATTTATGATTGATAAGTCATGTCAACCAAATCTAATTAGTTTCTATGAGGAGGTAAGTAGGAACCTAGATAAAGGCAACTCAGTGGATGTAGTCCTTTTGAATTTTGCAAAGATTTTTGACACAGTGCCACATGGAAGACTATTGTGCAAACTAAGGTATACAGGAATTGTAGTAAATATTTGCTCATGGATCGAGAGCTGGCTTAAAGACAGGCAGCAAAGGGTTGTGGTAAATGGAACATATTCCGATTGGACTAATGTGGTAAGGGGGGTCCCTTATGGTTTAGTTCTATGTCCTCTCCTTTTTAACATATTTATCAATGACTTAGAGGTGGGACTGGAAAGTAGTGTCTGCATTTTTACTGATGAGACAAGTTGTGTAAGGTAATTTAATCAGATAATGATGTACTTTCCCTCCAAAGGAATTTCAATAAATTAGAGGAATGGGCATCTACATGGCAGATGAGATTTAATACGAATAAATGTACAGTTATGCATCTGGAAAGGAAAAATAGCCATGCAATTTATAATCCTAATGGAGCAAATCTAGGGGTATCTGATATTGAAAGGAATTTAGAAGTACTTGTGGACAGCTACCTAGGTAACAGTGTTCAATGTCAAGCAGCAGCTGCAAAGTGAAATAAAACATTAGCATGTATTTTTTTAACTTTTGTTTATTATGTTTATAAGCTAAGTAACATACATAAATACATACAAAAATGTAAATTGTATAACATACATCAATCATCACTACATATATACATATATAGATGGATTCGGAATTGGGAGAAGCCAAACCAGTCAGAAAGAGGAATTATAGCTTCAATATTTATTCAGCGTTTCATTTTTACTTTATTATAACTATCTCATAATTTCCATTTTTGATTGTTAACTTTGTTCACGGATTTACTTCTATCCAAAAGCAAGGTCTTCACTAACTAAAAACTGTAAAAAAAAATGCTATGTGCTTAAATAGAGCCCTTTTAATTTAGCAGAATCACAATTTAATAAGGCTGCAGATTTCCTACTTCCAACCCTTGGATGTTATTATGCCCTCTACTATACTCCACCAGTGGTTCTATTATAAGGGAATAGATTAATGGAGATAAAGGGCAATACTGTCTGGTGCAGTTACACACCTGAAAGTTCTCTGATTTAAAACTCAGTCCGGAAACATAGGCCGATACATTAGAATATAATGCTATTATTGACAAAGAGCCAAAAGTGCCAAATCCAAATTAGTTCAAAGTTAGTTCCAATAAATCCCAATTAACCCGATCGAAAGCTTTCTCAACATCTAGCGCCAATGCAGCACACATTTTTTTATTCTTTGTGTAGTAGTCAAATAAGTCTATAAGCTTCCATGTATTATCTGACCCTTGTATACATTTTACAAAACCACATTGGTTTGAGTTTACCAAAGTGTGTAACAGGTGGTTAATTCTCATCGCTAATATGTTCGCATATAATTTGATGTCTGTATTTAATAATGAGATTAGTCTAAAGTAGGAGCAAACGGCTTGGTCTTTACCTTCTTTAGGGATAGTAATGATAGAGGCTACTAACATCTCAGGGGGGCCGATCCAGAAAACTTAACCTCATTCATAGAATTCTTCAAGTGTTTGACTAACACTTCAGAAAAAGTGTTGTAAAAGATATTCGTCAGAACATCTTGGCCTGGGGATTTATTCATTTTAAGAGATTTAATACACCCTTCAATCTCCTCAATCAAAATTTCTTCTTCTAATTTGTCTCTCTGTGCGTCAGATAGCTTAGGGAGTTTAACTGACTTAGATTTAGGTTGAATAAAATGGTAACCTGATTCCAAATTGTACAAGGAAGTATAATGCTTATGGAAGATATTACCTATATCTTCCAGTTTACTTTTTAAAGTTCCATCTGTATCCTACATTTCTGAAATTCGCTTTATAGAGGACTTACTACTAACTTGGAGCCTCATTCAATCTGGAGGCACAAGTCATGGAGGTATAGGCCTTATGGCCCACAGCGCTTGCAGGTTATGGTGCTATTTAATTGCTCAAGGCTGCAAGTTATGGGCCGATCGCAAAATTCGGAAACCATGCCATTGTATGTAGCATTTGCGAGCTTTAACATGATCAATTAAGCAAGGCTGTAACTCCTGATTAGAAACAGCCAATGGAAACAGATATTGTCATCATTACGGCTTTGAAAAATTGAGTTTTGATTTCAAGGTCCTACGGGCTTGATACGAGTTACGATCAGACCCACATTTCAGATATAAAACAATATCGATAAAACTGTAAAAATAATATTCTATTACATGCAAGTTCCATTATACGTATTAACACATTGATTGCCGGGATCGAAATAACACAGAAATTAAACATGAAATTAAGTATTTTTTGGGGCCGATTTGCGAGCTTGAGAATATTGTGATATTAATTCTAAGACCTAACATCATTTTTAATAAAATTACAATAGTTTGTGTATATGTGCATTTAAAGTGCTCAGGACATGTTATTAAGCCCTTTGCTAGTCCTCCTTGGTACCCATGACCTGTGGTTGGACTTTTGTAATTTGCAGGCTTGACGCAGTGCTTAGTAAGGGGGAATCGGAGCAACTGAATTTTAGCATTCGCAACTCTTGGGGTTGTGAAATATCAAAGGCTTGGAGGGGCATTAACTTGCAATGTTACAATCACAGTGAATCGTAGGCCGGTGCCCGTAGCCCGATCAGACCCATCAAAAAGACACCAATAGAATAGCAAAATAACTTGTGGGCTACATTTCCGAAGCCAGGATCTGCAGAAAGCTCAATTGAATGAGGCTCTATGTTTGCCAAAATTTTGCTTGTTTTGTTACCGAGGTGGTAGTGTTTTTGCTGCAGTAGCAAAATATTCCTATCCACCTGCAACTGAAGAATTTTCCTTATCTTAGCTTGTATTTTAGCTAATTCCTTTGAAGTTTCTAAGGAAGGCAAAGATTTATTTAAAATTTCCAGTTTATATAGCTATAAATAAAGTTTCTTTATTTTTTTTTAGCTGCCAATGATATCAAAAAGCCTCTTGTGAATGTTTTTAGGGCATTCCAAAGAGTAATTTTTCAATGACACTAAATTTTCATTGAGTATAAGAAATTCTGTTTATTTTGTATAGATTTAAGCAATGTAGCATCAGTTCTAAAGGGCTTTCCAACATTATTTGTAGTGGGTTTTTTTATGTATAGTTTAACATAGGCATTTACCGACAATGTCATAACCCCTATTTAAATTGTTGTTGTTACATCTAACAGTTGAAGAGTAATATGTATAATCTACTTCCCAGGGGTGTAGTGTTCTCCAGCCATCATTTATGTTATATTTTAACAAACTATCATTAAATGATTTAGAGATTCTATTCAAATAACAGTCTGAATTTTTGATATGTATTGGGGGTGTAAATGTTTACAATATTGCATAGATCTTTATTAATAGAAGCTAACCAAATAGCAAATCTTCTTTCTGGGTCTATATTTACATGTTCTTCTACTATTTCATTCCAAGTCTGTCTTTTTGCCAATGTGTCTCTTGAAGACAGACTACATTGGCTTTTTCTTTATGAAAAAAAGTTCAACTGAGCATTTCTCTTGAAAGGGGTTTTTAAGCTGTTGATATTATAAGTTATTATTTTAATTGCTGAGAGAGGCTATATTCAGGATCTAATTTTGAGATCTATAGCCCTTGTCTAACTAGATTACAGCCGATTTTACAAAATGTCAAAAGTTTAAATTTTCCTACCCGGCAGGACAAGACCCCTGACCAAGTCCAAATCCATCAGGCAAAACCAACAAAAAACAAACATTTCAACATACCAGTACATATTATTTCCACAGTCATTATACTAACATACTTAATCCCTCTTGACAGTAGTATTGTAGTCATACCTGTCAAGTTGAGTATCAGAACTGGTACAGTTAGAGGGAGAACTGACCAGAGCTAGAGAGGAGGTAGGCTAACTCAGTGTCTTAATGGCTTAAATTATTTTTCTACCTAAGAGAGCCCTGTCAAGGGGACACAGTTATAAAAGGGAATTTATATTACTTTTTTTTCTTGAACTTTGGAAAGGGTTACATCATCCTTTTGTAATAAAGATGTGAAGGCCCTCCATCTCAGCTGCATTCAACAAGCAATCGTTTACATTTTAGGCACTATAAAAAAAAAAAAAAACTGTACAATGAAGACATAGGGGCAAAGAGAGAAATTGGTACTATCATTTTAGCACTGACAGTAAATCTTCAATAAGGCTCTATGGGCCTCATTCTATTACCGGCCGTAGAAGATGCGGGCCGCAAGGACTGGCCGCAAGCTATTCGGCTATTCTATTCCCCTCCGGCCGGGGATTCCGGCAGGCTTGCGGCCGGCGCCTTGCTATCCCTTGCGGCCGCTCGCGCCAGAGGAAAGCCTTTGATCTAAAATGGCCGCAAGAGTTTCGGCCGCAAGAAAATCCCGGTTGCTATTCAATTGCTCTGGGAACCCTCTCTGCAAGGCTAAAACCGAGCCGCAGCTTACTTGCAGGAAAAAGGTCCCGCTAGCACCAATTAAGCACATTATAAAGCAGAAATAAAGGCATCCTGCACTCTGAGGAGACTATAAAGTGATTGTAGGTGTTAGCAAAAATAGCACAACATTCCCCTACACTCAAATCCGTAAAAAAAATATTTTTTAATTTATGTCAAAAATCCATGTAAAAAGTCCAGAGGGCTTGGAGCACCTCAGACCCGGCCACGCTGCGGCCGGAATATAAACAGTTAATGTAAACTCGGATTTGGGCTGATGTGCAAGCTTGAGAGGGGGTTGCTATTAAGCCTCATGTCCCCCAATATGATCCCTAGCATTTACAGAGCTTTACAGTGCTGTCTTGAATTTATTTTTGACTTTAAAGATTTCTGAGCTTACGGCCGGTTGCAAGATATACGGCCGGCCGTAAGAGGAGATCCTTGCGGGGCCGTTTAATAGAATTGCGAGGTAACGGAACCCCCGCAAGGAATTGCAGCCTTGCGGCCGTTTTACGGCCGATAATAGAATGAGGCCCTATGTAATTATAGTGTAACCTTTTAACATAGTGCAAAAAATTCTATATATATAGTTTTTTGCAATCTCTAACTCTAGTTAATTACCCCAACTTAATACATAACAAAATTAAGTAATTCAAATTAAATAAACGAGTGAAACAACTTTGAGCTCATCTGGTTGATAGTAAATTAAAGTAAAAATCAATATAGACAAACCATTTATATAAAGTCACCTGTTATTCTCTCCCAGAATGGAAACCTATATCTAAAAGGGAATTTAAACACATTCCCGTTGTGTACAAAAAAACAAATACCAATCCTTAATTGGTGTCTTAACTATAAAGTGTTTTTTTAAAGTTATCCAATATACTGTATGTGTTACTCTATTGTGTATTCATATCTCTATTCTATCACCAACAGCAGCAACTAGAAAACATAGCTAAAAGGGGTAATTAAAAAAATAACAGCCTTATTAAATTGCATTTCAGCCATTTGAATAGGGCTCTATCTAAGCACATAGCATATTTTTTTACAGAAGTTTTTAGTAAGTGAACTTCTATCCAAAAGCAAGGTCTTCACTAACTGAAAAGTTATGTAAAAAAATATGCTATGTGCTTAAATAGAGCCCTATTCAATTGGCCGAATTGCAATTTAATAAGGCTGTAAGGCAGTTAGAGTGGTGTTCAGTCACTAAAGTATTCATCTATAGGGACTCAATCCAGAGATGGTTTTAGATCGTCATCTAAACTTCATTTTACCAGAAGCCTCTCTGTTTCTTCCAGAGATTTTACTATTATTCTCTGGCCTTCTCTATTGATTATAATCTTACATAGTTACATAGTTACATAGTTACATAGTAATTAAGGTTGAAAAAAGTATTTCGGTCCATCAAGTTCAACTTTTTAAGATCTCCTCTGATCTGCAATATGAGGATTAGTTATTAATTCATTAGTTGTTAATTAATTATTAATCACTATTTATTTATTTAATTATTTATTTTAATTATTAATTAGTACTGAGGAAGGCAATGAGAAAAAAAACAATTGTCTCAAAGGGGGAAAAAAAATACCTTCCTGACCGCAGATACTGGCAATCGGATTTTTCCCTGGATCAATACACTCTCTCTAATTATCCAGGATACCCCTGAATTCCCTTCTTAATTAGAAATAAATCCAGTCCCCTTTTAAAGTTATCTATCGAATCCGCTGTCACCACCTTCCATGGTAGAGAATTCCATAGATTAACCACCCTTACTGTGAAGAACCCTTTTCTTTATTTAACGTGGAATCTTTTCACTTCTAACCTCAAGGGGTGTCCTCTTGTCAGTTGAAAACATCTTGGTACAAAAAGCTCCCTTGACAATTCTTTATACTGACCATGGATGTATTTATATAAGGTAATCATATCTCCTCTTAGATGCCTTTCGTTCGAGAGAAAATAAGCTTAATTTGGTTAGTCTTTCTTCATAACTTAGCCCCTCCATTCCCCTAATTAGTTTGTGTTGCCCTCCTCTGTATCTTTTCCAGCTCTAAAATGTCCTTTTTATGAAGTGGTGCCCAGAATTGTACTCCATATTCCAAATGAGGGTGTACTAGAGATTTGTATAGTGGCAGTATTATATTTGCTTCACTTCCTAATACATGCTAATATTTTATTTGCCTTGCAGCTGCTGCTTGGCTTTGAGCACTGCTACCTGGGTGGTTGTCCACAAGTACTTCCAAATACCTTTCAATATCTGATACCCCTATATTTGCTCCATTAAGAATATAAATCGCATGGCTATACCTTGCACAACTTTGTGTCATCAGCGAAAATGGAGACACTACTTTCCAGTCCCACCTCTAAGTCATTAATAAATTTGTTAAAAAGGAGAGGACCTAATGCTGAACCATGAGGAACCCCCCTTACCACATTAGTCCAATCGGAATTTGTTCCATTTACCACAACCCTTTGCTTCCTATCTTTTAGCCAGTTCTCGATCCATGAGCAAATATTTACTGTAATTCCTGTATCCCTTAGTTTGCACAATAGTCTTCCATGTGGCACTGTGTCAAAAGCCTTTGCAAAATTCAAAAGGACTACATCCACTGAGTTGCCTTGATCCAAGTTCCTACTAACCTCCTCATAGAAACAAATTAGATTGGTCTGACATGACCTATCCTTCATAAATCCGTGTTGACTGCTACCTATGATCTTGTTCAGATAGACATATTCTTGTATTCTGTCCCATATTAACCCTTCTAAAAGCTTTCCCACTACAGAAATGAGGCTCACTGGTCTATAATTCCCTGGATTTGCTCTTGCTCCCTTTTTAAATATAGGTATCACATCTGCTTTTCTCCAGTCACCTGGTATTTGTCTCCAAGAAGGGGACCCTTTTTTCTTATTCAAGAAATGTGTCAGAAACTATATTAGTAGCCTTAGTGTTATTAATGACTTCGACGAGAATCTAATTTCTCAATGAGATTTGAAATTCCTGAAGAAGTTTCTTCATGGATGCTAGTGTTAGAAGTTCCTGCTCTATCGCACCTGCCTCCATAGGTATTTCAATCTGAGGTTCAAATTTGCCTGCCTCTAAATCAGCTAAGGAAGAAACTTTCAGAAGGAGCTGATGCAACTCCTTTTTTCTGTTTCTACAGGTGAAACTAAATTTGAGGCAGATCTTGATGTTTTTTTTCTCCTTTTTCCTGCCCTTATCTTTGAGGCTAGTCTGATCTTTCTTTGTCTTTAAAGATGTTTTATTTTCTATCACAACCTCTATATGTCCTTTATTTATTCCAAGCACAAATGAAAAATAAAACTTGTGTAAACTCTATCAGCCTTATTAAATTGCAATTTGGCAAATTCTAAAGGGCTCTATATAAGCACAGAGCATATTTTTTTACAGAAGTTTTTAGTTTGTGGAGACCTTGCTTTTGAATAGAAGTTCACTGACTAAAAACTTCTGTAAAAAATTATGCTCTGTGCTTATATAGAGCCCTTTAGAATTTGCCAAATTGCAATTTGCACCTTTAACCAATATTTAATTGTAAATTTATATACGGTTTTAAATATTTAACTTACTTCTATATGAAGGAAATGTATGAAGATTTTTAAACTGCTTTTCAAGTTAGCTCAATGTGCAGCCTTCAAAAATATCTGCTATATATAATCTTAGATAGTAAATATATAAAAAAAGGTTTTGCAAAGCTATAGCCATACACAACCCCATTAGAAACAATACTTAAAATAAACTCTCTTATAAAAGGAGAAAATGACAAAAACATTTTTTAGAGTCTATATAATGAAGTATAATTCAGAAAAATAGAGGTGTCATTTGCAAAATGCCAGTTGTAAATGACTCGTCCCAATAAGCGCCTCAAAGGGATCTCTTATTATTAGCAGCTTGTGTGATCAAAAATTAGGTAATTCGTTCCTCTGGAGACTCTCTTGCTTAACAAATTTAATACGAAGATACTGTAGGTCCTCCTAATAAGCTTCCTTTGAGGTTAGAAGTAAAAAGATATCACCTTAAAGAAAGAAAAAGTTTCTTCACAGTAAGGGTGGTTAATCTTTGGATTTCTCTACCAAAGTAGGTGGTGACAGTGGATTCAGTAGATAACTTTAAAAAGGGGCTGGATATATTTTTTATTAAAAAAGGGCCTTCAGGGTTATCCTGGTTAATTAGAGAGAGATTATTGATCCAGGGAGTAATCTGATCACCAGTATCCTGGGTCAGGAAGGAATTATTATTTTTTCCCATTTGAGATGATTGGCAAAGTTTCACTTGAGTTTTAAATTAATTTGGACTTCAAATAAGACCTGAAAAGGGTTTACAGACAGTTTATCAACACTGTAAAAGACAATATAAACACATTACAATTACTTGCACAATAATCCGCAAATAAAAAATAGGCATTCAATTTTTTTTTTTCATCATATGTTGGAATGGTCATGGATATGCCAATATGAAAAGCCTTGCTGCAAGATGCATAAAGCAATTAAAGAAACACTTTCTGATTAAATAGCAACAACAAACATGAAACTGATGCCATATTAAACCTTCGTCACTCACAGAGGCTCTAATGTGGACCCTGGAATATATATATGATTGCATATACATCTCGCTCATCACATTGGGAAAACAAATATTGGCCAAATTACACCGTCACGTTACATATATCAAGTACCAGAGAAACATTTTATTATTTGTTGTTCAGTCCTTTAGTCGTGTCCGACTCTCTGTGATCCTATGGACTGCAGCACATTTTGCCTGTGCTTTGCCAGTTCCTTCTCTAATGGACTGAGATTTGTCTGACCTCTCTGCTATCACCTGCCCACCTACACTGGCCCTACATGGTATAGCTCACAGCTTCATTCAGGTACACAAGGCAGCAAGGCAAAAGGGGAACCGGGGAAAACACACCATACTAATCTACTCTAACCTATTTGGAAGGTCCACAAACACACCTGGCGGCTGTGCAGAGGCACATGGATCAACAGCCCACTCACCTTCATCTCCACTACGCCCATCCTGAAAAGTCCAACACCATTGCTGGAGGCCATGTGCCAAGATGTATACCCATTGTCATTGACTGACCTCCCATTAAGTGTTTTGCTATCAATCAATTCACAATATCACCTGTAATATTTTAATCAGGCCTTCAGGGGAATGTTTATTCTCCACGCCATCACAAATTGGACCTGTTATTTGTATTAACCCTTAATTAATCCAGAGGAAGGCAAACAGAAAAAAACCTAAGTGAAACTTAGCCAATCGTCTCAAAGGGGGGAAAAAAAGCAGTAATAACCATATCACATAGTTACATAGTTACATACATAGTTATATAGTAAGTGAGGTTAAAAAAATACTTTTAGCACATCAAGTTCAACCTTTTAAGATCTTTTTTGATCTGCAATATGTTGATTAATTGTTAATTAATATAATGATATTGATTCTGTCCTGTTCAATTAGCCTTCCTGGAATATGTTGAGGATGTATAATACAACAAGGCATACTTTACAATGAACACAATCTTTCAGCAAAAGGTACTGTCACTATATACATGGTATAGTTGTGCCATGCTGCTATCACATCTCACTGGTATATGGGTGGTACCAAGGCCAGACAGATTAAACTTTTCACATTACCCCTAAATACATTGATCCTGATGTCAAACCAAGGAGATGATCCATTTTGTTTGGATGACATGAAATACATTAATCCGCTTTCATACGATTAACAAGATGAAATGCAACAAAAACGCATGTATAACTACTACTTTTGATTAGCAGATCCTAATGGGACCATGCAACTCTAAAGCCGGGACACTATTCATTATAATTGAATCTCACACCAGTCATGTTTATTACTGAAGAGATATCTATTCATGTATTGCATTTCAGATCCATCTGCAGTGGTGAATGAAACTGATTGAATGCCTGTTGGGAACTGGTTTGAGTCTTCACTTACATGATGGTATTGTACTGCTCAAAGATGAAGAACATGCCTTCATGGTCGTGAGATTTGGCTATTAACACCTACAGAGACAAGAACAAGATATCAATCATAACAATATTCTGTTTAACTACAATACCTCATCTCAAGGCCAATCCACATTGTATATCAATTGTTAAAATGTTAAACATAACCAGACATGTACACACTCTGTAGCCAGCCAATAGTGTGTCAACATCTATACCAATCAGTATTCAGTGAGGAGTGATCAAGAGGAGGACTTCCGGGATGGTCCTAAGACCTCCTCTTACTTAGCACTGGGCCCATACCTTCCATGCCCGTGCCCTGTCTCACTCTTCCAAGTTTTGGTGGTGTATGAGCGGGGGGTGCCACTACGTTGGGTGGCTGGGGATCAGGTTGAGATGGTAGTGAGGTCTGAGATGAGGAGGCCGACGTCTTGTGTTGCTGTTGTGCAACCGAAGGCTGGAGAGGTATGAGCTGGTGTTCACCTACTTGGATGAGTTGCTGTCTGTCCCGAATCATCCATTCCTCATATCTCTCCATATATATTATGATATATGATATATATTATTATATGATATCTGATGATGATGATGATTATTAATATTATTATTATTATTATTATTGTTATGATATGTATTAACCTATTGCATAGTAACTAGGGATCATTAGTTTATTGATATAGGAATGTGACCCCATTGATATGTATGTGGATGTCCCAAAACCCCAACCATTGAAAACACACTTACACAGTGAGAATGGTATAACAAAGCTTTATTTCATACACAGATCACAATAAGAAATGAACAAGACTATGCAATAATATCACAGGTGTGGTGTGGACGTATCCCAGGAGGGCAAGAGGCTTGGTTTTGGGAAAAAGGGGTACCTATAGGGGTTAATCTCATAGTCTAGAATAAGCATATGATGAATAGCACCTACCAGGGTCACATGTGGTCACTACATCACTGCAACCGGAATCTGATGAAAAAAAAGGATCATGAGAACTCACTCCATTAAATTGAAGATTGTGTGCATAGCACAACTTGTCTATATCTGCTCAATGAAACAGCGGCAAAAATCTCTGGACTGTGTAATCTAATCCAGTTTCACATGTACAGTGTGTTTCCTATACCAAAATCTGAAAAAAATGGGACAAAAAAAGGCAGAGGAGGATAAAATAAAAAAACATGCATGTACAGTACAGTGCTAAATACCGTAAACAATATACCAACTCACCTGCTTCCCATCTGCAAGCATTACTAACCATTAGCTAGTTCTCAGCATAACTCACTGGCCATGATTATTAACAATGATGTGTAATCTCACAATAAATGCTTAGCTGTGACCAGCGTCAGTGGTCAAGGTGTACTCTCACCTTCGCAATATGATATTGTTCATCAATATTAATATCACATCCATCTGCTATACAGGTGTTAGCACATGTTAAAGAATACTCATGATTGCAGCAATATGGGAAAATACCCATTAATACGGAGAGGACACAAAGTTCAGCAGCCAGATACAATGTTACTTACATCAGACACAAGGATCTGTTCTCAGACTGATATTGAGGTCAGGATCATATGCTTCACTAGTGCATATATTTATGCTGGCTGTCATTAACATGCCATTATGAGACTTTGCAAATCCACAGCAATGGTGTTATTGACTACATTTAAGCTAACAACAATCCTGTCTTAGAAATCTGTGGCTGTCATTGAAGGAATGTCTGCCTGAGAGGCACTGTGAAAACCTTAAACCTCAAACATTTCCTTAACAATGCTTGCAGATGCAGAAGATGCCTCCATGCACCTGGATTGTACCTTTAAAAAAAACAACCCAAAAAAAAAAAGATAACACCTACAAAATAAGGCTTCAAAAAATGTATGGAATGCAGCATCTCTTCTCAACAACATTCCTCAGTGACCATCAATTGGTGACATGTTAAACAGAACCCTACGTGTCCACACAGAAGAGGATCATGGACTATGTGATTGGAGGTTGTCATCTGCGTGCAAAATATCACCATCACATAGGCCAAGATCCAAGACTCTTTAGCCAGGCTAGATTAGGTTAACATTTGGACCAATAGATTGTCACTGACAGGTGCCGTTAAGGCATAAAACATATGTGTAGCCCCTACATCCTCCTCTGAATAGCATCAGGGCCCCATGCCCCCGTGGGCGGTAGCATCTCCTTCGTGGGGGTGGGGGCAGGGGGAGGCATGCCCCCAGGAGGTGGTGGCAAGAACAGTGGTGGTGGTGCTGGTGGCCTGGGGGGAGCAGAGGAGCCTCTGGGGTGGAGGAGGCGGGGACCAAAGTGATGCACAAGGCCCTGATGTTGTCAAAGCAGTGCTTCACAGACCTCACATCCCTATCTGCTGTACCCACTGCTATTACCGCTACCTCCTTCCATGCCTGGGCACAAGGGCCGGGCCTAACTTCCATCCTTGCACCAGGATAATGGGGCGGCCACAGATGGCACCAAGGAGGACAACATTCTCTTGGTGTGTGTAGTTGTGGGCCCTGTGCCCTCCCTTAGCCTCTTGCCCTCCCTGAACTGTCCCTGTGGCCTGTCTCTCCCCGAACTACCCCATCTGGGATCAGGCTCCTCCCCCTCTATCCCTGGGCTAGATGTGTCTACTTCTCGGGGAACCCTGCCACCACCCACCTCCTCCATTCCACTATCCTCCTCTCCTCCGCTCTCCACCTCCTCCACTTCTCCGCCACTCTATCTCCTACACCTCCACCTCCACTCCTCGACCTCCTCCATTACTCCTCACCTGCTTCTCCTCCTCCTCTCCTCCACAACTCCCCAGGGCCACCTCTCTATACTCTCTCTCTTCCCCACCTCTCCTCATCTCCTCTTCCTGCCTCTCCACTCCTCTCCCCTCCTCTCTCCTTCCTCCATTTAAATACAAAAAATAAGATAAGGATTAATAAAAATAATAGTTTCTATCTATATATGAAGCAAAAAAAAATGTGTGTATTATGTGTATTTATCAACTTTGTATGGAATGACCTAGCTCTATGTGTAATCTGTAAATATGTATAATCAAGGATTAATTGTAAATTTGTAAATAGATGAATATAAATGAACAAAAGCACAGTATATGTGAGGAATTGACTCTGCTGGGTTTTGAACCCTGGTCCACAGGCTGCTATACCTCTTCCCTACCACTGCCCCAGCCTGCCTGTTGTGAATTCCATTGGGACCTTATAAGCTTGACTCTGCTAGCAATTGTATCAGTACCTAAGTCTCTTCAGCTGTGTCTGGTCAGGTGTCTGGTCCTTGGCCTATATAAGGCACTTCCTGTCTATTGATCCTTGCCAGATTATTGTGTGGTTTCTGATCACTTCAATAAACCTTGTTCCTGTTTTCACCTACAAGTTTGCGGAACTGGATTATTGCTGACCTTGGCTACTGGTCTCCACAACTTTGTGATTTCTATATCATTACAGAATAATCTGGCCCTTTCATGGAGACCGCCGGGACAGATTCTGCATTGGCCCAGCAGGTTGCTTTATTTGCAAGAACTGTGCAGACCCAGGCACAGACCATCCAAGTGCTGCAGGACCAGGTAGCTGAACTGCAAAATAAATTTCAGTCACTGCACAGTGAGTATACCAGCTACAGGGCACGTGATGCTGCGGCTGCTACTGTTACACCTGCTCAAGAGGCCCGCTTGCCCCTGCCAGAAAAGCTTGGAGGAGATCGCAAAAAATGTAGGGGTTTCCGAAATCAATGCCGTTTGCACTTCATGATGTTACCTCACCAATTTCCATCTGAAAGAGAGAAGGTGGGATTTATTGTTTCCTTATTCAAAGATGAAGCCCTGGCTTGGGGCTCCCCTCTTCTGGAACAAGACAGTCCAGTCTTGGGTAATCTAAATGACTTTCTTGAGGCCATGTGCCTAGTTTTTGATGACCCAAATCGATGTGCTACAGCAGAAGCCACTCTCCTTCATTTGCATCAAGGGAGGCGCTCGGTGGCTGAATATGCTGCTGAATTCAGACTGTGGGTTGCTGATACTACCTGGAACCAATCAGCCCAGAGGTTCCACTTCAGAAAAGGTCTCTCAGAAGCTATAAAAGATGAGCTAGCTCGTGTTGATCTTCCTGCTGACTTTGATGCATTTGTGCGTTTGGCTTGATCGGAGACTTTCTGAAAGAAGATTGGAAAAACAGGGCTCTTTTAGACCAAGTACTACTCCAATTTCCTATTCAAGAACTTCTACTCCGATCCCACAAACACCAACAGACTCTGAGCCAGAGGCTATGCAGGTAAATCTAATAAGAGGGCCATTATCCAACAAAGAAAAACAGTGGCGACGCACTCACAATTTATGCCTGTATTGTGGTAGTGCAGGGCACTATGCCATGAATTGCCCTAGCAAATCCAAAAGAACAATAGCTATGGCGGCTGAGGGTGCACAGATTCGACACCAATCCCAGATTTCGGATCAACTGGATTCTGTCACACAACCCTTGTTTTCTCTGGTGAAGAGGGTATGTTGACTCAACATCCTCATTTTGTGGTGCCTATCATGTTGCAATGTGGTGATCGTAAAATTTCAACTACCGCTATGATAGATTCTGGAACAGGCGAAAACTTTATGGACATTAAATTTGCAGCAGGAAATAGAATTCAGTCTATCCCTAATTATTCATATGTGTTAATGGAGACAGTTGATGGTTCTCCACTTACGTCAGGACCGGTTACACATGAGACTGTGCCCTTAAAGTTGACTGTGGAAGTGAATCACCATGAGGCTATCTCTTTCCACCTAATTTCCTCAACACAGTTTCCAGTGATTTTGGGGGTACCTTGGCTTGCTCTGCATAACCCACAGATTGATTGGAAGATCAGAACTTTGTCCTTTCCTTCAGAACACTGCTTAATGAATTGTCAACCCTCTAAGGTAACACTTGTTGCCACAACAATTAATGAAATGGTTGCTACAAACTTGACTAAGCTTCCTCTACAATATAGGGATTTTGCAGATGTCTGTGATAAGAAGAATGCTGATCAGCTCCACCACACAGGCCTTATGATTGCCCAATAGAGCTGTTGCCTGGGGCTGCTATCCCATTTGGCCGTATATATTCCCTTTCTGAGCCTGAATTGAAAGCTCTTCGTGAATACCTCCAAGAAAATCTTGCCAAAGGCTTTATTCGACCATCTACTTCTCCAGCAGGAGCTCCTATTTTTTCGTAGAAAAGAAAGATGGCAGCCTACGGCCATGCGTTGATTACAGGGACATTAATAACATCACTGTTAAAAACCGCTACCTCTTGCCTCTGATTCCTGAACTTTTGCAGAGACTTCGCTCAGCTAAAATATTTACGAAGCTTGATCTTCGGGGGGCATATAATCTGGTTCGCATAAGACCCAATGATGAATGGAAAACAGCTTTCAGAACCAGGTACGGGCATTACGAATATCTAGTAATGCCTTTTGGGCTGTGTAATGCCCCTGCAACTTTCCAGCATCTTATCAATGATGTACTACGAGATCTCCTGGATCAGTTTGTTGTGGCATATTTGGATGATATCCTAATATTCTCTGATAATCTTGAAAACCACAGAAAACAGGTCCGTATAGTTCTAGAGCGCCTTCGTACCCACCGCCTATACATTAAACTAGATAAATGTGAGTTTGAACAAACAGTCATTCAATTCCTGGGGTATGTAATAACTCCCAAAGGTTTAAGTATGGACGCAAGTAAAATTAAAGCTGTGCTGGACTGGCCCATCCCCAAGAATGAAAAAGATGTTCAGAGATTTGTGGGGTTTGCCAATTTTTACAGGCGTTTCATTAAGAATTTCTCTGCCGTTATTACACCGATCACTGAACTCACACGTAAGGGGACTCCTTTTCAGTGGTCCGATAAGGCGGATACCGCATTTTCCCGATTGAAGACTCTGTTTACCTCTGCCTCTGTCCTGGTACATCCTCAGCCGGAATTACCATTTATTGTGGAAGTTGATGCTTCTGATTCAGCTGTTGGTGCTATACTGTCTGGACCTAAGATGCTGTTACATCCGTGTGCCTTCTATTCCCGCCAGATGGTGCCAGCAGAAAGAAACTATGACATAGGGAATAAAGAACTATTGGCTATAAAAGCTGCCTTCACCGAATGGAGACATCTCTTGGAGGGAGCTACCCATCCAATTACTGTCCTCACAGATCACAAAAATCTGGAATGTATTCGATCAGCTAAGAGACTGTCAGCCAGACAATCACGCTGGTCCCTATTCTTCTCAAGGTTTAATTTTTTGGTTACATACCGTCCTGGCTCCAAGAATGGTAAGGCGGATGCCTTGTCTAGAATAGCTGACCCCCTCCCTACTACCGTAACCAAGACCACCATCTTGCCAGAGGATATATTTATAGGAGTTACATTTCCTTCTGATCTGATGTCTCGCATTAAAAAGGGCTACGCTGAAGACCCAGTTCTTCGTGATCCTCCTCGTGACCTCCTTTTGACGATGCGTAATGGGTTTTGGATTTTTCAACAACGTCTGTTTGCTCCGGGGTCAGTGCGACTGGACCTTTTACGTCTCTACCATGACTCAAAACCAGCAGGTCATCCAGGAATCTGAAAGACACAAGAGCTACTTGCCCGATCCTTTTGGTGGCCGAAGTATCATGAGGATGTTAAGAAGTATGTGTACTCTTGTGATGTGTGTGCCAGACATAAGACTCCTCGCTCATCCCCTGTTGGCTTGCTTCAGCCTCTTCCGATTCCTCATCGTCCCTGGGGATCTATATCCATGGACTTTATTGTGGAACTACCTCCCTCTAAGGAACACACTACCATTCTTGTTGTTGTGGACAGGTTAACTAAGATGGGTCATTTCATACCAGCTCGTGGGCTCCCTTCAGCTAAACAGACAGCTGACCTGGTTATTCGGGAAATATTTTGCTTGCATGGAGTGCCTGATGAAGTAGTTTCTGACAGGGGAGTGCAGTTTACGTCTCGTTTTTGGAAACATTTTTGTTCTAATCTAGGTATTAATGTAAATCTGTTGTCAGCTTTTCATCCACAAAGTAATGGACAGACTGAGCGAACCAACCAGACTTTGGAGCAATATTTGCGGTGCATTATTAGTTACCTGCAGGATGACTGGCTGGATTTTCTACCCACGGCGGAGTTTGCCTATAACAATGCCCAACACTGCTCCACTTCTTTGAGCCCATTTTTTGCCAACTATGGTTACCATCCGACCTTTCTAGTCAGTCTCCCAATTACTTCTTCCATTCCTGCTGTCACTGACCGGCTAACAGCCTTACGTGATTCCCAAGCACTGTTGAAAGAGACTCTTTTGGAGGCTCAGGAATGTTACAAAAGAACTGCTGATAGGCATAGAAAGGAGGCCCCAGTCTATCACGTTGGTGACAAGGTGTGGCTGTCAACAAGGAATCTCAAGCTTCGGATTCCTTCTCATAAATTGGGTCAAAGGTTCATGGGACCTTTTGAGATCATTGCTCAGATCAATGCTGTCACTTTCCGTTTACAACTCCCGAATTCCATGAAAATGCATCCAGTGTTTCACGTTGCACTGCTTCAACCTTTTCATGAAAACACTTTCCCTGGCCGAGCCCTGCCTGCCCCACCTCCAGTCCTCGTGAATGGTGAGGATGAGTACGAAGTGGACAAAATTCTTGACTCCAGGATCTTCCGTAGCAAGCTTCAGTATCTGGTTCGCTGGAAAGGCTATGGTGAGGAGGAGAGTTCGTGGGAACCAGTGGACAATATTCACGCTCCTGATCTCCTTCGGTCTTTTCATGTGCAGTACCCTGCTAAACCAGGTAATAGGGCATCCAGAGGCTGCACCTAAAGAGGCGGGGGTAATGTGAGGAATTGACTCTGCTGGGTTTTGAACCCTGGTCCCCAGGCTGCTATATCTCTTCCCTACCGCTGCGCCAGCCTGCCTGTTGTGAATTCCATTGGGACCTTATAAGCTTGACTCTGCTAGCAATTGTATCAGTACCTAAGTCTCTTCAGCTGTGTCTGGTCAGGTGTCTGGTCCTTGGCCTATATAAGGCACTTCCTGTCTATTGATCCTTGCCAGATTATTGTGTGGTTTCTGATCACTTCAATAAACCTTGTTCCTGTTTTCACCTACAAGTTTGCGGAACTGGATTATGGCTGACCTTGGCTACTGGTCTCCACAACTTTGTGATTTCTATATCATTACAGTATACTGCTCTGAAATCTCTCCTACTCTCTCACTCTGCTCAAACCACCAAACCTGCGTGCTACTTTATCAGAATCTACAACACAGTCAACGCATAGGCGTTTAGAACGCAACTTTATTATCTTTCTCTGCAGTTATCTTTGCCTAGACCACTTTCCATTGGCTGAGAGGCCTGCGTTGCACTCTGTTATTCTGCGATTGGATCGTAAATCCAGTCCAGCCCATTAACAGTATGCAGCCGCGGGACAGGTTTTCAGTGGTAGAGCTAATGATGGTGCTGGAGGTGTAAAGCACTCCGGCCAACAACATTGGTAGAGGCTCTCTGCTATCAAAGGCTTGGAGTAAAGGGGGACTCTTAATTTATTAGGCAGATAATTATTTTATAGAAAGGTGAAGTGACCAATCATTTATATTTTCTTGTATAGAGAAACTGCAAAGTATGGACCTCAAACTAATTTGCACCTGGGCCCTCCTCTCATTAGCTTACCTTACCTTAGGTTATACCTTAGCTTATACCTTTTTTGATACTAGTTGCATTTTATTATCAAACCATTGCCACAGTTTTCTCAGTGAAGCTCTAGTCTACACCGTTGAAGATATCTTATTCTAAAATAAGGATGTATACTTCTACCGAAAATAGTGTTAGTGAGTGAAGTTTATTGTATTTTTAGAAACTGGTAAATATAAGTAATTTACTGGTTTAGATGCGCAATGACCATAGCACAATGTAAGAAATTATTAATTCTAACTTTTTAATATAACCTTTATAACTACTTCCATTAAAAAAAAGAAACAATATTAGAGTGAGACTAAAACCAATAAAACCAAGATGACACTCCAGAGAGCATCCTCCATGCAGTGCAACAGATGCTTTCATATATTGTCAAGAAAATAAGTTTGCCTTTAATTTTACAGGCATCAAAAGCTATTAACATTTTACTTTGCAGTTGTTGCAGCAACATTATATTCAGTGGTGCTGACATCAAATGAGTTTCTAAAACAATTTATCCAACAGTATAATGGAAAAAAAGCTTTGACAGACTTATGACCCTTTTGGATTCTGCTGATTTTATGTGCCACAAGTTTTGTACTTTAACAAATATTCTAATCCTCTCATGGCACTAAATCACTTGTTCTCTCCATATTCAGCTATGCCCAGATGTTACTAAACTGTTACCAAGGCATGACATGTTGCCTAGGTGAAAAGGAAACACATTTTACTAGTATCTATACAATAACATACATTTCACAATTAAGGTCATTTACTGATTTACATATTGTGTATCTAAATTTGGAATTCACATTTAGTAAACTCAGTTTATATGGATATTGTGACAATAGATCATTGTTATGGTTGACCTTTGGTTTCATTGTGGAATGACAAATTAATTAAAGGATATTAGTTGTTCATAGATGCAGCACAAAGCTTTTCTAATTAAATGTGTTGTCTAAACAGATGCTGGTAACACAGATTTCTGATTATTGTACGTCTTTAGAAAACAAGCAGTTTGATTTCCTAATCTTCACCCATGTCTGTTTATGCTCAAGCTTTATTACCCCATCTCTTCTGATAATGTCCTTTTTACTTACAATGTCACACCAACATAGCAACAATTTCCGAACCCTATCTCTCACCCAAAACAGTGATGGACAAATATTAGCCTACAAAATATCATCATTGTGTTAACACTGTGTTAATGTTCATTGCTTCGATTACCTCATCTATCCATATTGCTTCATAGACCTCATCTATCCCCCCCCCCCTCTGCCTCCCCCTTCGTCTTGTGCCTTCATTCAGTGGCAGAGGTACCACCGGTGCATGCAGTGCAATGCACCTGAGCTCATGCCTCTGAGGGTGCCCCAGTGCCAACTCCCAACCCATGTCATGTCGCCACAGCCTCACCAGACTGTGTTCTATTATTTTTCGAAGTAGCACGCAGGTCCCGGAGTTGGTGGTTGGTTTGGAGTTATAGAGAGAGTAGGAAAGTTTGGAGAGAAGTAATTTGCGGTTTTGTTCAATTATTTTCTAATACATATTATTTTACACTTAATCCTTGACTACACATAGTTACAGATTATATATAATTGCAATACACATCATTTAAAGAACACAAATAGAGGCACATAAAGTTAGGTCACTCCAGACACCTGCCTCCCACACCCCATCCACCACACCCCATCCCCCAACAGTTACTAAATACACATAATACACCAAATTTTTTCCATCCTATATACACAGAAACACTTATTTACTTATTTTTATTCAGCTATTTCTTTTTGGGATTATAATGGAGGGAGGAGGAGAGAGGAATGGAGAGGTGGGGATAAGGAGTAGAGGAGAGGGGAAGAGGAGAGGGAGGAGAGAGAGGTGGCCACAGGGAGTAGTGGTCGGGAGGAGGAGAGGAGTGGTGGGGAGGAAGAGATGAGTGGTGGGAAGGAGGAGAGGAGTGGTGGAGGAGAGGTGGAGGTGGAGGAGGTGGAGGAGCAGCTGAAGGAGGAGGAGGAGGAGGCTAAGGAGGAGCAGGAGGAGGATGGGAGTGTAGAGGAGGAGGTGGCAGGGTGGAACGAGCAGCAGGCACACGTAGGAGAGGGACAGATGTGAAGGGGCTGATCCCAGGGAGGGGGTTCAGGGGAGGGACAGGCCTCAGGGAAAGGTCCATGAGATGAGGATCAGGTGAATATCACATATACATGTACATGATGGCCAACAAGGACACTGACATGTCAGCTCCATGGAATTAACAAGGGATAGATGGATGCATCATTAAATCCATGAAATTGATAAATTACTGACATTCAACAGTAAACAAACAATACAGAGTCCATTTATTGGTGTGTCCACTGCAACCTATACAGTTACAGAACGCAGCCTGAATCAAGATAGCGTTAAGAGCCAAGACCGATCAAGACCAAGAACAAAAGCATAGATCACATCTAACAAATGAAAGCTAATCTGAGTTGCAATTGGGAGTATTATTCAGGTTCAAGCCTAGATGTCAGATAGTTAGGAAAGCACACAAAACAATGCATTATTTATCATACTAATGACATATACCTCTCTTTTCTCCGTTTCAGCATCAAGGAGGTCTAGGTCCAGTGGCGGGCCAGAGGCAGGAACCCAGCAGGAACCAAATGAGGGGGAGGAGGAAAAAAAAGGACCCAAGGGCCCTGGCTTGGAGGAGGAAGATGTCATATGGCTAGAAGGTTCACCATCAGGACCAACAGCAACACCACCGGGATTCAACCCCACTGTCCCCCTCCTCCAAAGACTGTGCATATCTCCAGGGCCCTCCAACTGGAGCGACGATCCCAGCAGCCAGCCACCACCTCCTCCCCCCACAGCAATGCGCTAGACTATCTGCTACCACCACGGGCCCACCCATATCACCACCAGTTTTGCCCCAGGATCTACCCAAGCCCCAGACCCTCCCCGATCCCACACCGCCACCTCCTAACCTGGCCACGACCCACAAGCCTCCATCCCCCACATCAAACCAGGCTGTGCAGGCGGAGATGCTGGTCCACATGCAACAGCAGGTGGAGTTACTTTGGAGAATCCAGGCCAGCATCTCCGACAATCATGCGGAGGTAATGCATAGCCTGGCAAGGCGCAATAGGGAGGAGAGGAGCCATCATCTGATGACCGAATCCTACCTGGCCGAACTGCTCAGGATTGGGGCAGACCAGAGCGCATTCCAAGGAGTGACTGCAAAGGCCATGCAATGCGCTCTGTCCCCAGCCCCACCTCCTGCACCCCGGAGGCATCTGGGCATCTGTTTGTACCTTCTCAATAGCACACTGATAATCTATTGGTCCAAATGTTAACCTAATCTAGCCTGGCTACAGAGTCTTGGATCTTGGCCTATGCGATGGTGATATTTTGCATGTAGAAGGCTATCACATGGTCCATGATCCTCTTCTCTGTGGACACGTAGGGTTCACCAATTGATGGTCACTGAGGAATGCTGTTGAGAAGAGATGCTGCAGTCCCTATGGTTTTTAAGGTCTTATTTTATAGGTTTTGTCTTTTTTTTGTTTTTTTGTTTTAGGTATAATTCAGGCAAATGAAAGCATCTTCTGCATCTGCAAGCATTATAAAGGAAATTTATAAGGTGTAAGGTTTTCACAGTGCCACTCAGGTAGACATTCCTTAAATGACAGCTCCCCTTAACATGTAGCTCCCACAATTTTAAAGCTATTATATAGCAAAATATGTAAGACATAATTGTTGTTAGCTTATATGTAGACTAATACCGCTATGGCGGAGGACTTGCAAATGACAGCCTGCATTAAATCATGTACTAGTGGAGCATGTGATCCTGACCTCAATATCAGTTTGAGAACAGATCCTTGGGCCTGATGTGAGTAACATTGAATCTGGCTGATGACCTTTGTGCCCTCTCCATATTTTTGGGTATTTTCCCATATTGTTGATTATCCAGAGACCTAGTTAATAGTTAGTAATGCTTGCAGATGGGAATCAGGTGAATTGCGATATTGTTACAGTTACAGTATGTAGCACTGTACTGTACTTGCATGTTGATTTTCTTTTTTTTATCCTCCTCCACCTTTTTTTAGTTGACCACTTTTTTCATATTTTTGTTTTGTCACCACACTGAATGTGTGAAACTGGATTGGATTACACACTCCAGAGGTTGAATCATATGTTTCATTGAGCAGATCTAGACAAGTTGTAAGTGCTATGCACATTAATGGTTTCTTCAATTAAATGGAGTGATTTTTGATGTTCCTTTATCCATCGGATTCCAGTTGCGGTGGTGTAGTGACCACATGTGTCCCTGGTAGGTGCCGGATAACGTGAGTTTACTGTATACACATATATATATATATATATATATATATATATATATATATATATATATATATACAGTATATATATATTTATATATATATATATATATATATAGTAAATAAAAAGTACATCTGTGTTCACATTTGTATCTCTAAAGCAAGTTAAAAAACCTGCTTCCATCTCAGTGTTCCGAGAAAAACAGTTATCACACTGCATTCTGGGAAGTTGAGCTGGGACACACAAATATGGCCACAAATGCCTAATATGTAATATAAAATGTAATAATGTATATTTATAATTTATATTATATATACTAGCGACTTGCCCGTCAAAAATGACGGCAAAAACATTGAAAGCAAGGCAATGCTGTTTGTCATACAATTTAATGCTTTTTCTTCTCTGAGTACATTAGGCGCTCATTTCCTCCCGCCTACTGTACAGGCTGCTCATTGCAGGGTTCATTAACCTGCAAGTCTTGGGCTTGGGAATGTGTCTCTTTCCAGCATCTCCCCCCTGTCCCTTCCCTGTGTGTTTCTCCACTGTGTGTCTGCAAAATGTTTGTGTGGCTGACTGTCGTTTGTTTTATTTACAAAGTCTTGCATTCCTGGAGTTGTTGGTTTAAGTGTTAGTATCTTTGCCATTGTGTATTTTCTAAGTCCTGCGTGCCTGGCTTTGCTCAGCCTAGTTTTTGTCCAGTTTCAGGTATTTTTTACATTCTTCGCCCGCCATTTTTTTTCTCGCTTAGCTGATTATCGAGTGATGAAACACTGCAAATAAGGCTCAAAATTGCTTGCAACCTTACTCCCAGGCTCCCTGGCTTTCCCCCTGTGCTGTGTGTGTGTGTGTCTTTTAATTTATTTTTTATTATTTTTCGTGTTTTTCATCTTTTTTAATTTTGAGATTCCGATGGAGTATTGTTTTCCCTAAGTCCCGCTTTCCTCAACTGCGTGCGTGTCATTGTGTATTTTCTAAGTCCCGCGTCCCTGGCGTTGTTTGTGTAAGTATTACTGTCTTTGCCGTCATGTGTCCCGCGTGTCTGGCTTTGCTCAGCCTCGTTTTTATCCAGTTTCAGATTTGTTTACGTTTTTCATATGCCATTTTTATTCTCGCTTAGCTGATTTTCAAGTGACGAAACACAGCAAATAAGGCTCAAAGTCGCTTGCAACACTACTCCTTTTCGTCTTTTTCGATTTCCGTGGGTTTTCTAACTTCATCTTTTTTTGTCCCCGAGATTCTGAGATCGGATATTTTAATCTAAGTCCCACATTCTTCAAGTGCTTGCAGCCTATGTCGCCTTTGGCGCTCATTGCCTAAGTCTTGCGAACTCTGAAGACTTCAATGCCTCAGCGGCTTGGCTCGCATTGAAAGGCTCGCAAGCGTGACGACAAATCGCAGTTTGACAACTATCATATGTGACTAGCGACTTGCCTGTCAAAAAATTACTGTCACTTAAATTTTAATACTGGGAATGCTGTTTGCCACACAATATGAGTCTGTGACACTCTTAACCTTTTGTTATGTAGAAAGAAGTACAGCAATTATAATAACTTTTTTAACTTTGTCTTTCAACAACTGGTAAACGATCATTTTTTAACCATATTAAACATTTTAATGGTCATGTATGCAGGAATAATGGGACAATGGATGAGGTTTGTATGAATAAATAGCTATAAACCATTACATAAATGCTTTGCAACACGCAACTTAGATTTGAAACATTGAAAACATTAGCACACAGCCTATTTACACTACACACTGCACACATTGCTGACACTTAAACCTCAGCTCACCAACAGTGCAAATCTTCATTATATGCTGCAGGAACATCAAAACAGATGGTTAGCTGTTCAGCCCATTGCTTGCTGCATATATTAATTACAAATAGGTAAAGTATATTCATTTAGGATTTCATTAATTAATTATGTATCATAAAAAAAATATACAAAAAAAAATAAAACACACCACAGTATCGCAATAAACGATTATAAACTTACAACCTCAGATACTGCCCAGGGGGATGGAGGGGGGGAGGATGGCAGGGAACCTAAAAGCGAGGTTGCACCTAATTTGATATTTAATTGACGTTTTTGGGAGGTCTGAAAATGGCTAAGCGAGGAAATAAATGGCGACCATAAACCCGTAACTTTTTTCAAGCCCGTAATTCAGAGACACATTTTGGGCTTGGGGAAAATTAACAATATTCCAAGCCCACAAATGGTTTAACCCCCGTAAATGCAAACAGGAGCACAGAGGAGGGAGAGGGGAGAGAAAGACAAAGGGGAGGGAGAGGGGGAAGAGGGTGGAAAGAGACACAAGGGAAGGGAGTGTGGTGGAAAGAGATACAGGGGAGGGAGTGGGGGGGGGAGGGGAGAGATACAGGTGTGAGAGAGGGGGGGGGGAGAACACAGGGGAAGGAGATAAGGGGAAAACACCAGGGGAGGGAGAGGGGCCAAAGAGACACGGGAGGGAGAGAGTGGGGAGAGGCTCACAATGAGCATGAAAGGCAATCATGGTATGGCTCGTGATGAGCACCGAAGGCACTCATTGCGGGGCACAAATGTTTGTCTATTTGAATATTCGCCTGACACAAAAATATAATATCTCTAGAAATTAAATAATAATTTCTTATATCAGTATTCCTTAATGACAAATTACTTTTGTGAAGGAATATTGATAATACAGTGCCTTGCAAAAGTATTCACCCCCTTGACTTTTTACCTATTTTGTTACATTACAGCCTTAAGTTCAATGTTTTGTTAATCTGAATCTTATGTGATGGATCAGAACACAATAGTCTAAGTTGGTGAAGGAAAATGAGAAAATGATTTACATAAAACTCTTTTAGAAATAGAAAACAGAAAATTGGCATGTGCGTATGTATTCACCCCCTTTATTATGAAGCTCATAAAAAGCTCTGGTGCAACCAACTACCTTCAGAAGTCACATACTTAGTGAAATGATGTTCACCTGTGTGCACTCTAAGTGTTACATGATTTGTCATTACATATACACACCTTTTTTGAAAGGCCTCAGAGGCTGCAATACCTAAGCAAGAGGCACCACTAATCAAACACTGCCTTGAAGACCAATGAACTCTCCAAACAAGTAAGGGACAATGTTGTTGAGAAGTACAAGTCAGGGGTAGGTTATAAAAAAAAATCCAAATCTTTGATGATCCCCAGGAGCACCATCAAATCTATCATAACCAAATGGAAAGTACATGGCACAATAGCAAACCTGCCAAGAGACGACCGCCCACCAAAACTCACGGACCGGTCAAGGAGGGCATTAATCAGAGAGGCAGCACAGAGACCTATGGTAACCCTGGAGGAGCTGCAGAGTTCCACAGCAGAGACTGGAGTATCTGTACATAGGACGACAATAAGCCGTAAGCTCCGTAGTGTTGGGCTTTATTGCTGAGTGGCCAGAAGAGTGGCCTTAGAGTTCGGCTTCATTGCAGAGTGGTCAGCAAAAAACAAAATGGCATGTTTTGAGTTTGCGAAAAGGCACGTGGGAGACTCCCAAAATGTATGGAGGAAGGTGCTCTGGTCTGCTGAGACTAAAACTGAACTTTTCGGCCATCAAAGAAAACGCTTTGTCTGGCGCAAACCCAACACATCACATCACCGAAAGAACACCATCATGCTGTGGAGATGTTTTTCAGCAGCAGGGACTGGGAAACTGGTCAGAGTTGAGGGAGAGATGGATGGTACTAAATACAGGGATATTCTTGAGCAAAATTTGTACAACTCTGTGCGTAATTAGAGGCTAGGGTGGATTTTCACCTTCCAGTAGGACAATGACCCCAAACACAGTGCTAAAGCAACACTTGAGTGGCTTAAGGGGAAACATGTAAATGTGTTGGAATGGCCTAGTCAAAGCCCAGACCGCAATCCAATATAAAATCAGTGGTCAGACTTAAAGATTACTGTTTACATGCGCAAACCATCCAACTGGAAGGAGCTGGAGAAGTTTTGCAAGGAGGAATGGGCAAAAATCCCAGTGGTTATATGTGGCAAGCTCATAGTGACTTATCCAAAGCGACTTGGAGCTGTGATTGCCGCAAAAGGTGACTCTACAAAGTATTGATTCTAGGAGTGTGAATAGTTATGCACATTGACTGTTTCTGTTATTTTATCCTATTTGCTGTTTGCTTCACAATAAAAAAAAAAAAAAAAAACATCTTCAAAGTTGTGGGCATGTTCTGTAAGTTAAATGAAGCAAATCCTCAAACAATCCATGTTAATTCCAGGTTGCGTGGCAACAAAACACGAAAAATGCCAAGGGGGGTGAATACTTTTGCAAGGCACTGTACTTTTGCAAGTAAGGCTAATAAAAGTTTTTGTACATTAAACATCATAGGTAGGTAGAAGTATATATTTATTACTTGGTGATAAAAATTTGGATAAGAGGGGATAAGTACAGTTAAAACACACATTTCCACTTCCTATATTTTTTTGGGGATCCACGGCGGAAAAGTGGAAAATGAAACTTGTTATGTTATTGAACCTGAGCCATAGTTTGTCTAGATTATATTTATTAATGTGGGGAAATCTGCATTCCTTACAGTAATGTATTGAATACAGTGTGTTAATTAATGTATTCCCATGATACTCAGTAGAAAACTAGAAACATACAAAATATATATTTAAGATATGAATTTATATGTTCATATATGTTTTCACTTTCAGAGGTATAAACATTTACAGAACAATAATACTGAAAATAATACTAATTTTCAGTTTATAAAAACACATTTATTTTGAAATATAAATTAAAATAAATGCATGGTGCTTAATTTCAAGTAATATGTCACGCGCCAAAAATAGATGGCCACATGCCTCATAAAGTTCTCAGTTACATATCGATAAAAAAGATAAAGCTGCCTGTCTAGGATGCCTGCTTTAGTAGAAGTGTTACCAAGGCTGGCTCAAGTCAATTTGGAGCCCTAGGTGAGGCTGTAAATATTGTGCCTCAAATAAGTTACAAGCACAGGAAAATGAAACTATGCCACGCTATATATCATAAAATAATAAGACGGGAATAAAATTCAATAAATTAACAACTGAAGCATGAAAAAATGTAAAATAGATCCTATTCCAACACACCCATGTTTATTACATAGCAGGTATCTCAATTTTGACCTTGGATGCAAGTTTTAGGAAAAATTGAACTTTCTTGATGCTCCCACGCAAGTTGGTCCCTGAGCAGCTGACCTCTTCACTTTGTTGGTTACTGGAGCCTGTAATGTAGCCCGTAAAATAATTTGCTATTTAATTGGCGTCTTTTAGCTACCCGCAAACAATTTGCGGGTTACAGGTTGAAAATCCCTGAGGTTGTCGAAATCGTAACTCAGACCCAATTAAAGCTTTGATCTTTCAAGCCCATAAATGTTACAATCACAAATTGCTATTCAATTGCTACAATTTCCCTGCAAAATGTTTTCACAACTGTAAATGTCAAATATAGAAGAAAATCCTAGGAGTACCAGATAGGACTCGCAAGGGGGTTAAACACCTGATCGTAGCACTGTAAATGCAAATAAAAAATCAATACTGCACTTTAAAAGACGGGGAAAGGGATGAAAGACATTGGAATTAAATCACAACCGTCTCATGCTCGCAAATTTGCAATAATTTATTTATTTTTTTAATATTTTATTTTCATGTTATATTGATCCCAGGGATCAAGGAGTTAATACATATCAGGCCACCCACATGGACGAGAACATTTCCTTCATTCATTTTTATTATCTTGTACAATGCTGGATTGTGAGACTGTTCGTATTTACTACTTCTAAACGCTAATTGAATGACATTTAGCCTCCATGTTTTAATGATGTCATGATGACTGTCTCATTTACTATTGGCTGTTTCTAAACTGGTAGTTACGGCCTTGCTTAATTGAACCTGATCACGCTCTGAAATGCTACTTACGATTGCATGGTTTACGGTTTATGCTTTTGGGCCATAAATTGCAGGCTTGTTCAATTGAATCGCCCTGTAAGTGTGGCAATTGAATATGGCCCAAAGTCTTTAAATACTTTTTGTAGCACTATGTACAATGTAGAATAGAGTACTGTGGGTCCATTGATAATATGTTTATACCTTTGTAATTTGCTAAGTTAAGTAGAAATACAAGTACAAGTACACAACAATACAAATTTGAAACAAATGAGTCCCCAGACAACTTGGTGAAGTTAATACTACAAAGAACGTACAAATTGTTGATGTTGTTGAATCATTCAGTCGTGTCTGACTATTCGTGATCCCATTGGACCACAGCATGCCAGGCACACCTTCTACGGTTGTGCCTGTCCATAAGGTTTTCATGGCAAGATACTGGATTGGTTGCCATTTCCTACTCCTACTGGACCGTGATATGCCTGACCTCTCTACTATGACCTGTTCATCTTGGCTGACCCTACATGGTATATATATATATATATATATATATATATATATATATATTAAACCAGGGACGTTCAGCTCCACAGACTGCAGCTTTATGAGTTAGGGTCATGATTTTCAATTTTATACTGGAGTCTATGGGAAGCCATTGGAGTGACTGACACAGAGTTGCTTCAGATATTAAGCGTTGAGTTTGGTAGGCGAGCCTAACAGAGGCTTTCATTATGGACTTTAGCGGAAACAGATGGGTGATGGGGAGGCCAGCAAGAAGCGAGTTGCAGCAGTTGGGGGGAGATATGAGAGAATGGATTTGAATGTTAAATCTTGTGTAAGATAGTGACTTATTCTGCAGATGTTTTTAGGTGAAAATGTTTGACATGAATGTGTGATTGTATGTAAAGAATGAAAGATAGAGCAGGATCCAGTAGAACCCCAAAAATATGGGCCTCGGCACTGGGCCTCGGATGATAGTTGAGGAGTTTAAAATGTAATAGAGGGGGGGGGAGAGAGATTAGGAGCTTAGTCTTTGACATGTTGAGGAAGATATGCTTGAGAGGCAATTGGCAACTCATGGTAGAATAGAAAGGTATATACAGTGCCTTGCAAAAGTATTCACCCCCCCCCCTTGACTTTTTACCTATTTTGTTACATTACAGCCTTAAGTTCAATGTTTTGTTAATCTGAGTTTTATGTGATGGATCAGAACACAATAATCTAAGTTGTGGAAGTAAAATAAGAAAAATATATACATAAAACTATAAAACTATAAAACTATAAAACAGACTTAAATATTGCTGTTCACAAGCGCAAACCATCCAACTTGGAGGAAGGAGGAGGAATGGGCAAAAATCCCAGTGGTAAGATGTGACAAGCTCATAAAGACTTATCTACTCTGAGCTGCCGCAAAAGGTGGCTCTACAAAGTATTGAATTTAGGGGGGTGAATAGTTTTGTTAATCTGAGTTTTATGTGATGGATCAGAAGACAATAATCTAAGTTGGTGAAGTAAAAAAATAAGAAAAATATATACATAAAACTATTTTTTAGAAATAGAAAACAGAAAATTGGCATGTGCGTATGTATTCACTCCCTTTGTTATGAAGCCCATGAAAAGCTCTGGTGCAACCAATTACCTTCAGAAGTCACATAATTAGTGAAATTATGTCCACCTGTATGCAATCTAAGTGTCACACGATCTGTCATTGCAAATACACACCTTTTTTGAAAGGCCCCAGAGGCTGCAACACCTAAGCAAGAGGCACCACTAACCAAACACTGCCATAAAGACCAATGAACTCTCCAAACAAGGAAGGGACAATGTTGTTGAGAAGTATCATAACCAAATGGAAAGAACATGGCACAACAGCAAACCTGCGAAGAGACAGCGGCCCACCAAAACTCATGGATAGGGCGAGGAGGGTATTCATCAGAAAGGCAGCACAGAGACCTATGGTAACCCTGGAAGAGCTGCAGAGTTCCACAGCAGAGACTGGAGTATCTGTACATAGGATGACAATAATCAGTACGCTCCATAGAATTGGGCTTTAAGGCAGAGTGGCCAGAAGAAAGCCATTACTTTCGGCAAAAAACAAAATGGCACGTTTTGAGTTTGCGAAAAGGCATGTGGGAGACTCCCAAAATGTATGGAGGAAGGTGCTCTGGTCTGATAAAATTGAACTTTTCGGCCATCAAAGAAAATGATATGTCTGGTGCAAACCCAATACATCACATCACCCAAACAACACCATGTTTTTCAGCAGCCGGGACTGGGAAACTGGTCAGAGTTGAGGGAAAGATGGATGGTGCTAAATACAGGGATATGTTTTAGCAAAACCTGTACCACTCTGTGCGTGATTTGAGGCTAGGACGGAGGTTCACCTTCCAGCAGGACAATGACTACAAACACACTGCTAAAGCAACACTTGTTGTTTAAGGGGAAACATGTAAATGTGTTGGAATGGCCTGGTCAAAGCCCAGACCTCAATCCAATAGAAAATCTGTGGTCAGACTTAAAGATTGCTATTTACAAGAGCAAACCATGCAACTTGAAGGTGCTGGAGCAGTTTTGCAAGGAGGAATGGGCAAAAATGCCAGTGGTAAGATGTGGCAAGCTCATAGAGACTTATCCAAAGTGACTTGGAGTTGTGATTGCCGCAAAAGGTGGCTCTACAAAGTATTGACTTTAGGGGGTGAATAGTTATGCACATTGACTTTTTCTGTTATTTTGTGCTATTTGTTGTTTGCTTCACAATAAAAAATAAAAAAGACATCTTCAAAGTTGTGGGTATGTTCTGTAAATTGAATGATGCAAATCTTCAAACAATCCATGTAAGTTTCAGGTTGTGAGGCAATAAAACATGAAAAATGCCAAGAGGGTGAATACTTTTGCAAGGCACTATATATATATATATATATATATAAATATATATATATATATATATATATATATATACTGTATATATATATATATATATATATATATATATATATATATATATATACAGTATATAGTAAATAAATAGTACATCTGTGTTTTTAAGCAGCCGGGACTGGGAAACTGGTCAGAGTTGAGGGAAAGATGGATGGTGTTAAATACAGGGATATTTTTGAGCAAAACCTGTACCACTCTGAGTGGGATTTAAGGCTACGATGGAGGTTCACCTTCCAGGAGGAAATGACCCCAAACACACTGCTAAAGCAACACTTGAGAGGTTTAAAGTGAAACATAAATGTGTTGGAATGGCCTAGTCAAAGCCCAGACCTCAATCAATAGAAAATATGTTGTCAGACTTAAATATTGCTGTTCACAAGCGCAAACCATCCAACTTGAAGGAAGGAGGAGGAATGGGCAAAAATCCCAGTGGTAAGATGTGACAAGCTCATAGAGACTTATCCACTCTGAGCTGCCGCAAAAGGTGGCTCTACAAAGTATTACATTTAGGGGGGTGAATAGTTATGCACACTGACTTTTTCTGTTATTTTGTCCTGTTTGTTGTTTGCTTCACAATTAAAAAAAAAACAATCTGAGAGCGGGGCATGCATGGGCATATTTGCATGTCCCAGCTCAGCTTCCCAGAATGCAGCGTAACAACTGTTTTTCTCGGAATTCTGAGCTGGAAGCAGGTTTTTTAACTTGCTTTAGACATTCAAATGTGAACACAGATGTACTTTTTATTTGCTATATAAATATATATATATATATATATATATATACCCTATATACTCGAGTATAAGCCGACCCGAGTATAAGCTGAGGCCCCCATTTTACCACAAAATACTGGGTAAAATGAGTGACTCGAGTATAAGCCGAGGGTGGGAAATGTGCTGCCCCCTGTGTCCCTCTTGTGCCCTCTGTGTCCCCCTCTCTCTCCGTGTCTCTTCTCCCCTCTCCCTTCCCTGTGTCTCTTCTCCCCTCTCCCTTCCCTGTGTCTCTTCCAACCTCTCCCTTCCCTGTGTCTCTCCCCCCTCCATTATCACCCTCCTCAACCCCACTCCTAATCCTCCCTCCTCATCCTCAAACTCCCTCCTCATCCTTAACCTTCCATCCTCAACGTCCCTCCTTATCCGCCCTCCTCATCCTCAACCCCCTCCTCAACCTCCCTCCTCAACCTCAACCCCCTCCTCAACCTCCCTCCTCAACTCCCCATCCTCAATCCCCCCATCCTCAATCCCCCTCCTCAACCCCCATCTTCAATCCCCCTCCTCAACCCCCTCATCCTCATCCTCTCTCCTCAACCCCCCATCCTCAACCCCCCTCCTCAACCTCCCTCCTCAACCCCTCCTCCTCATCCTCAACCTCCCTCCTCAACCCCTTCCTCAACCTCCCTTCTCAACCCCCATCCTCATCCTCAATCCCCTCCTTAACCCCCTCCTCAGCCTCAACCCTCCTCAACCTCAACCCCCTCCTCAGCCTCAACACTCCCTCCTCAACCTCCCTCCTCAACCCACCCATCCTCAACCCCCATCCTCATCCTCTCTCCTCAACCCCCCATCCTCAACCCCCCTCCTCAACCCCTCCTCCTCAACCTCAACCTCCCTCCTCATCCTCAATCCCCTCCTCAACCTCCCTCCTCATCCTCAACCCCCTCTTGTGTCCCTCTTGTGCCCTCTGTGTCCCCCTCTCTCTCCGTGTCTCTTCTCCCCTCTCCCTTCCATGTGTCTCTTCTCCACTCTCCCTTACCTGTGTCTCTTTCAACCTTTCCCTTCCCTGTGTCTCTTCCCCCCTCCCTTATCACCCTCCTCAACCCCACTCCTAATCCTCCCTCCTCATCCTCAACCTCCCTCCTCATCCTCAACCTCCCTCCTCAACCTCCCTCCTCATCCTCCCTCCTCATCCTCCCTCCTCATCCTCAACCCCCTCCTCAACCTTCCTCCTCATCCTCAATCCCCCTCCTCAACCCCCCATCCTCATCCTCTCTCCTCAACTGCCCATCCTCAACCCCCTCCTCAACCTCCCTCCTCAACCCCTCCTCCTCAACCTCCCTCCTCAACCCCTTCCTCAACCTCCCTCCTCAAGCACCCCATCCTCATCCTCAACCCCCTCCTAAACCCCCTCCTCAGCCTCAACCCTCCTCAACCTCAACCCCCTCCTCAGCCTCAACACCCCCTCCTCAACCTCCCTCCTCAATCCCCCCATCCTCAAAACCCCATCCTCATCCTCTCTCCTCAACCCCCCATCCTCAACCCCCCTCCTCAACCCCTCCTCCTCAACCCCTCCTCCTCTACCTCAACCTCCCTCCTCATCCTCAATCCCCTCCTCAACCTCCCTCCTCATCCTCAACCCCCTCCTCAACCCCCTCCTCAACCTTCCTCCTCAACCCTCCCATCCTCAACCCCCTCCTCAACATCCCCATCTTCATCCTCAACCACCCATCCTCAACCTCCCTCCTCAACCACAACCCCCCTCCTCAACGTCAACCCCAACCCACCTCCTCAACCTCAAACCCCCTCAACCTCCCTCAACCCCCTTCAACCTGCCTCAACCCCAACCCGCCTCCTCAACCTAAACCCCCCTCAACCCCCCTCCTCCACCTAAACCCCCCTAAATACCTCCCCCCTCTCCCCTCACTTACCTACTTGTGCTCCGGCCTCCGCTCCTTGCACCCGGTATATGCTAATGACGCGGCGCACATGTGACGTCACATGTGCGCCGGCGCCGGGTCAAGGAGCGGAGGCCGGAGCACAAGCAGGTAAGTGAGGGGAGAGGGGGGAGGTATTTAGGGGGGTTTAGTTGGAGTAGGGGGGTTGAGGGGGGTTTATGCTGAGGAGGGGGGTTTAGGTTGAGGAGGGGGGAGGGAAAGAGACACGGGGGTAGAGAGACACACGGGGGGTTAGAGACACACGGGGGGGTTAGAGAGACACGGGAGGGAGAGAGTGACTCGAGTATAAGCCGAGGGGGCCCTTTTTTGCCTTAGAAAAAGGGCTGAAAAACTCGGCTTATACTCGAGTATATACGGTATATGTAATATATATATAATGTATATATGCCGTATATATATTCCTCTACTTTAAGAAGCTTTACTGACAATGACTATCGTCCATTCATTATTTTTATTATTTAAAACAATATTAATGCTACTTTTATAATTAAGGACAAAAAGGACTTATCTTGTGACTGTGTATTTTTGATTGAAGAGGAGCTATGGGTAAAAATATTGCTGTTAGGATTTACTTTGACAATTTCATGAATGATGAAAGATGCAAAGCACAGAGATGAGTTAAATAACGAAATGATGAAGGGGCGAGTACTCTCATAAAAATTGTGAACATATAATTTTAATTCTGTAAAGTTATATGCTGAGTGATTTGTTAATATATCACTTCTTGACAGCTGAGTCCAACAAAATTGAAGTGCATATTTTTTCTCAGAAATCAATATGCATGTGGCTTTGCAAACATTTTATTGCTAATTCCTTCATGATTTTTGGTGAATTTTATTGATTTTTTAAATAAATTTACAGATTAAAACAACTATGATATTTTTAAACATGAGCCATTTTAATGGCTAGCTGCAATTCTATTTTTCAGTCATACTTACATATTTAAACATCTCCATATTGCTGTTATATTTTAATTGCCAACCAATTAATATTTTCAGTTTATATCAAGCAGGTAATGAATCACTGAACTAGCCCATCATATTAATGAATTTATTTAGTCCCTATTCAGGTAAAAAAGCCATCTGTTCTTTTGGTAATAAAGGCATAGCTCCTAAAGAAACAGTAGTTTTGCCAACAAAAATAATAACATTGTATTCTTAGCAGAGATTTCATTTTATAAATTGGAGAGGAAAAATATAATAATTAGTAAACAATTACATAGTTACATAGTCACATAGGCCCTCATTCAATTGCGATTTGGCCAATAGAATAGGGCTCTAAATAAGCACATAACATATTTTTTTAAAGAAGTTTTTAGTTAGTAAGCATCTATCCAAAAGCAAGGTCTTCACTAACTAAAAACTTCTTTAAAAAAAATATGCTATGTGCTTATTTAGAGCCCTATTCAATTGTCCAAATCGCAATTGAATGAGGGCCATAGTATTTAAGGTTGAAAAAAGACTTTCAGTCCATCAAGTTCAACCTTTTAAGATCTCCTCTGATCTGCAATATGCAGATTAACTATTAATTAATTAGTTGAATAAAAAAAAAAAAAAAGCAATTCCCTCCCAATCCCAGACACCGGCGACCGGACCTCTCCCTGAATCAATACTGCCCCTCCAATTATCCATGATAACCCTGAATTCCCTTTTTAATTAGAAATAAATCCAGTTCCCTTTTAAAGTTATCTATCGAATCCACTGTCACCACCTCCTCTGGTAGAGAATTCCACAGATTAACCACCATTACTGTGAAGAACCCTTTTCTTTCTTTAAGGTGGAATCTTTTTACTTCTAACCTCAAGGGATGTCCTCTTGTCAGTTGAAAACCTCTTGGCACAAAAAGCTCCCTTGACAAATCGTTATACTGACACTGGATGTATTTATATAAGGTAATCATATCTCCTCTTTTTTCTAGAGAAAATTTTGTTGCCCTCCTCTGTACCTTTTCCAGCTCTAAAATGTCCTTTTTATGAAGTGGTGCCCAAAATTGTACTCCATATTCCAAATGAGGGTGTACTAGAGATTTGTATAGTGGCATAATTATATTTGCTTCCCTGGCTTCTATACCATTCTTAATACATGCTAATATTTTATTTGCCGCTGCCGCTGCTGCTTGGCTTTGAGCACTGTTACCTAGGTGGTTGTACACAAGCACTCCCAAATCCCTTTCAATATCCGATACACCTAGATTTGCTCCATTAAGATTATAAATTGCATGGCTATTTTTCCTTCCCACATAACTTTACATTTATTCGTATTAAATCTCATCTGTCATTTAGATGCCCATTCCTCAATTTTATGTAAATCCCTTTGGAGGGAAAGCACATCATTATCTGATTTAATTACCTTGCACAACTTCGTGTCATCAGTGAAAATGGAGACACCACACTCCAATCCTACCTCTAAGTCATTAATAAATATATTAAAAAGGAGAGGACCTAATACTGAACCCTGAGGAACCCCACTTACCACATTAGTCCAATCGGAGTATGTTCCATTGACAACAACCCTTTGCTTCCTGTCTTTTAGCCAGCTCTCAATCCATGAGCAGATATTTACTGCAATTCCTGTATCTCTTAGTTTGCACAATAGTCTCCCATGTGGTACTGTATCAAAAGCCTTTGCAAAATCCAAAAAGACTACATCCACTGAGTTGCCTTGATCCAGGTTCCTACTAACCTCCTCATAAAAACTAATTAGATTTATTTGACATGACCTATTCCTCATAAATCCATGTTGACTCCTACTTATAATCCTGTTCAAATAGACATATTCTTGTATATTATCCCTTATTAACCCTTCTAAAAGCTTCGCCCACTACAGAAGTGAGACTCACTGGTCTATAATTCCCCGGATTTGCTCTTGCTCCCTTTTTAAATATAGGTATCACATCAGCTTTTCTCCAGTCATCTGGTAGAGACCCTGTGTTGAGTGAATCTTGAAAAATTAGATATAATGGTTTGGCTATTACAGAACCAAGTTCCCTTAGTACCCTTGGGTGTATTCCATCAGGACCCGGGGCTTTATTAACATTTATTTTTTCCAATCTCTTTTGGATTACTTCCTGTGTTAACCAATTATTTGACAAAGGTAGTGTAGCCCCATTATGTTGCCGTGTCCCAACCACTGGTACCTCCCTTGTGTATACCGAAGAAAATAACCTATTTAGCTCATCTGCCTTTTCTTGGTCACTAATTATCAGACGGCCTGTGTTACATTGTAATGTTCCTATAGCTTCCTTCCTCGCCCTCTTCCTTTTAATATACTTAAAAAATATTTAAGGGTTAGTTTTACTCTCTTTTGCAATTAATTTTTCATTTTCTATTTTAGCCAGTCTAATCGCCCTTTTGCAAGCCTTGTTGATTCCCTTGTATTCCTGTAAAGCAGTCTCTGTCCCCTCTTGTTTGTATAATTTAAATGCCTGATTTTTTACTCCGTATCTTGATCTTTAAATCATTGTTAAGCCACATTGGATGGGATTTACTCCTTTTATTTTTATTCCCACACGGTATCTGTCGATGTGTATGTATATTTAGTAAGCATTTAAATGTTGTCCACTTGTGGTCAGTGTTTTTACCTGCCAGTTCTCTGTCCCAGTCTATACTTTGTATTGCTGCCCTTAGACCGCTAAAATCTGCTCTTTTAAAAGTAAGAGTTTTTGTTGGCCCCTTAAAATGTTTTTTTTTTTAATTCAATCTCAAACGAGACTGTGTTGTGATCACTGTTTCCCAAAGGTTGCCCTATTCCAACATTAGATACTATATCAGTATTTTTTGTGATGAGTAAATCTAAGATAGCTTCATTTCTAGTAGGCTCTTGTACAACCTGGGCCAGATAATGTTCTCTGAGTGTACTCAAGAACCTGCTCCCCTTAGATGAACAATGAACTTGCCATTGCCTATTCGTGAAAGATGAACATTATTGCACTGACTTACGAGTGGAGATCTAGAAATTAAATACATTTATTTTACATACAGTATATTTGCTTTAAATATGCAGTGCCCCTTTCTTATTTGTACCAGATTCTTTTGAAATATTATCTATTTAAAGATGTATTTTTTTCATTTAATACAGGACATTTCATTTTTAATATCATAGTTATGCATTTAGTATCCTTGATGTTTAATTATTTAAGGTATTTTTCCCAATATCTGTTTAGACAGTCACCTTGATAAAACAAGTCTTTGTTTTAGTGTGTCTTTTAAAGCTAGAGAATAACAAATGTAGTATGAGTTAAAATCAGTATCGCACACTAGTGATGTCGAGAACATCAAATTTTCGGTTCGCTAACAGCGGACCCGAACTTCCATCAAATGTGGGCAGGCGAATTTCAAAACCCACAGGGACTCTTTCTGGCCACAATAGTGATGGGAAAGTTGTTTCAAGGGGACTAACACCTGGACTGTGGCATTGCCTGCAGGGGGATCCATGGCAAAACTCCCACCGAAAATTACATAGTTAATGCAGAGTCTGGTTTTAAGCCATAAAGGGCATAAATCACCTAACATTCCTAAACATTAACATGCTTTAAAACATCAGGTATGATGATGTATCGATCAGGTAGTGTAAGGGTTACACCCGCTTCACAGTAACAGACCAATCTCCCTGTTTAATGCACCGCAAACAACCGCAAACAGTCCCTTTGCACAACCGCAAACTCCCCATTTGCACAAGGTTGGATAGCAAGCTAGCCATGTCCTGTTCCTTGTCCTCACTGATGTCATTGAAGGTCTCTTCCTCCACCCAGCCACCAAAGGGTGACAACAAGCCCCCTGGGAAGCCTGCTGTGTTTGGCCTCCTCAAAGCCACCTTCCTCCTCTGACTCCTCTTCTTCAGACTCCCAGAGTCTGGGGGCTTCCACTGCCCAGCATGGAAGATTATACACAGGTCAGAGTCTGGGGGCTTCCACTGCCTAGCATGGAAGATTATACACAGGTCAGAGTCTGGGGGCTTCCACTGCACAGCATGGAAGATTATATACAGGTCAGAGTCTGGGGGCTTCCACTCCACAGCATGGAAGATTATACACAGGTCAGAGTCTGGGGGCTTCCACTGCCCAGCATGGAAGATTATACACATGTCAGAGTCTGGGGGCTTCCACTGCACAGCATGGAAGATTATACACGTTGCCTTTGTCTGCGTTATTATGAGGTGTGTACTGTTAAGTAGTACTATTCCTATCTGTTTAATCCCTGTTACGTCCACTATCAGGGGACGTGTATATGGCATGGATTTTTGGAAGCGGGAGATGGAAAAAGATGCTTGGTCGGTCCTCCCACTTCAAATTTGGGGCACTGCGCGTGCAATCTAAGGTGACACCAGATATGAGTGTCACTGTGCACTGGCAAAAGTTGGCAGAGTAGATGCAATAGGCTTCACACACACGCCTGTAGGCAGGCAATTGCTATTCAATCTATTACAGTCGAAAAAGTGTTGTTTTATGTCACTGAGCACAATATAAGCTGTGAGCCTGACATGGGCAGGCAACTGAAATTAGATCACAGGAAAAAAATGGTTGTTTTCAATGTATGTTACACCACCAGGTATATAAAATAAATGATGTTCAAAGTTTCGTCAATGATAAAGTATAGGGGGCGAACCGAAAAGCGCATGTGTTCGCCGTTCGCGGCGGACACGAACATGCGAAAATCGCCGCAAACAGTTCTCCGGCGAACTGTTCGGGACATCACTATCGCACACAAAACAATTTTCTGTTTGAATAACAGAACCCAGGTATAGTAAGGTTTAGCTCTTGTGCTAAGTCTGAAAGTGAAGAAAAAAATCCTACTCCTTCCCCCTTATCAACCTCCTCCTCCCCCTTATCATCCTCCTCCTCCCCCCCTTATCACCCCCCTATCATCATCCTCCTCCTTCTCCTCCTGATGATAAGGGTGGAGAAGATGATGATAAGGGGGGAAGGAGGAGAAGGAGGAGGATGATGATAAGGGGGGAGGAGGAGGATGATAAAGGGGGGAAGGAGGAGAATGATAAAGGGGGGAAGGAGGAGGATGATAAGCGGGGGAAGGAGGAGGATGATAATGGGGGGAGGAAGAGGATGATCAGGGGGGTGGACCCTCTTTTGCACCATCAGCTTATACTCGAGTCAATAAGTTTTCACTTTTTTTGTGGTAAAATTAGGTGCCTCGTCTTATACTCGAGTCGGCTTATACTTGAGTATATACGGTAATTAGTTATGGATTTCCTTAAAGTTTTTAATTGTTCTTTTAGTTTACATAACTTGCAAGAAACTTCAGGGACAGTGGAAAATCAACTGGAACACGAGGAAGGACTGTCTATAAATGATGACCATAATAATATTGTATCCATCTAAAGGTCTTAAGTCCACTATAAAATCCATTCCTAATAAAGACCATGGTTGTTATGGTACTGGGAAGGGCATAAGAAGCCCTGCAGGATGTGTATGAGGTGTCTTATTTTGGGCACATACTGTATATTACATTATTTGATAATGTCCTTTACAAATGAAATAATACAAGGCCACCAAAAAGTTCTCTGAACTAGATCTAAAGTATTTTTTATTCCAGGACAGCAAGCCAAATGTCCTCATATAAGGCCATCTTTATGTACGGCCTTGACATTTGGAAGAAGTTGAGAATTCACATCACTCTCTAGTTAGAGTCTCTATCTGTTAATTCGGGTAGAGCAAAATCCATCTATGGTTGTGTTGTTTTGTAAACAAGTGTAAGCATGTGTGTGGATACTCGCTGCAGAAGTATCTCAGGCTATCAGAACAAGAAGGCCAGAGGCTTAAGTCATAGTCAAAACAGCCCATGGTCAGTGGCAGGCAGAACAGGTTCATAAACGGGAAACAAGCCAAAATCTCAATCCAGGTAGTCCAATAACAAAGCCAAGGTCAGAAACAGGAAAGCAGGAATAACTAATACAGGAAAGCTTACTAGTGGTCAAGCCAAATAACTTAACTGTCTGTACTCTGCTGGTATATCATTGCATGTTCAGATGAACTGACACAACATACACAACCAGAGCCAGGCAAGATTAACAACCCTATTAAATTCCACCAACGGTAAAACTCGTAGCCTGTAAAGTAGTCTGCTAGACTTACGGCTATTAAATTGGCCTTGTACCACTACCCGCAAACAATCTGCAGGTTACAGGCGGAAAAACCCTATGGGCTGTCAAAATCCAAACTCCTTTGCTGCTAAGCCTTTGATCTGTCAAGCCTGTAAATGTTACGTTCGCAAATTACTATTAAAATACTATGAATCCACTGGCAAAAAGAGCCAAAAGGCGTACTGGTATTAGAGAGTGCCCGCAAAGGGGGTGAAAGTACTATCCGTAGCACTGTATGAATTAAAGGGAATGTTGAATTAAAGGCAAAGTGGTGTTAGGTATTAAAATTAATAGCAGAACATTCTCAAGCTTGCAAATTTGCAATATAAAATAGTTTATTTTATGTTTAATTACCCTGTTATATCGATCCTGGCAATCGATTTGTTAATACATATAATAGAACTTGCATGGACTAGAATATAATATTTATTGATTTATTAATATTGCATTATTTCTGGATTGCAGGTCCTATCGTAACTTGTACTTCAAACCCGTAAGGGATTGAAATCTAACCTCCATTTTTCAGTGACGTAATGTCAATCTCTTTTACCACTGGCTGCATCTAAAACCACTGGTTTGACTAATTGTTCATGTTCACGGCCACAAATGCCACATACACAAGAATGGTTTACGTGTTCGCATGTCAGTCACATCTATTGCGAGCTTGGCTAATTTTATCGCTCTGTAACTGCTGAATTTCAACCCTGAAGGTTTTGTGGGTGTACCAGTGCCGCTGCAGGCTTGGAATTTAGTATGGCCCTAAGTACTCAGAGTTATTTACAGCATTTAGAATTTTTCTGTTTGTATTACAGGACCCTGGCACGGTAGAGTTTAGCTCCTATGCTAAAAGGTCTGACTGTGAACTGATGTGCATTACAACTTGTCAGATCACCAACAAAATAAAGCACCCAACAGACTATTCCTGTCCACTGAATGTGTGAATAAATCTGAAATTAATAAGCAATTTTGATAAAAGCTGTTTTTGAGCTTTGAACTTTTTCTAGCACTTTCATTTTTTTGTGTAACCTTTGGATTGAGATCTAGAAAGCCTGTGAAATTTCACTAATTGAGAATAAAATAAAGTAATAGCCATGATTATTGCTTTAGATTCCACTGAATTCCAAAGGTCAAAGTATTTTTTTTTTTTCAAATCTGATACTATTTTTTTGGTTGCTTGTACACTATTTAATTACAGCACATGTTAAGGGACTCTGTATGGAATCATAAAACTATTGAATATAACCATTAACTATAATTTTCATTTTACTTATAAAATTAATTTTTGGATGATAAAACAGCATACCAGCATAGGCTCATTCAGAACCTTTATGTGTTATCTAAAATCAAATGTGAGTGAATGTAATTATGTTTTTCATCTCATTAAGCAGCCCACTGAAAATAATAGTTAACCAAAATTTGTTTTATTACAAGGATTTATTCAATGATATATTGTTATAATGAAGCACACAAAGCAAAATCTCTGTTTTATTAGAAATGGTCGAGGAACAAGTGATGATCCTTCACTTAAAAACTGATACATAAGCAGCCCTATTAAATTCCCTCAACATGTAAAACTGTAGCCCCTAACATAGCCCGTAAGACTTGTGGTTATTAAATTGGCCGCTAAAAGCAACCTGCCAAAAACTTGCGGGATGTCAAAAATACTAGAGAGGACCCGCTAGGGGGTTAAAGTCCTATCCGTAGCACTGTAAATGCAAATATATACACACTACTGTAATTATAATTAAAGGAAAAGTAATGTTAGGTATTAAAATTAATAGCACAACGTTCTCCAGCTCGCAAATCAGCAATATTAAATACTTTATTTCATGTTTAATTTCTGCGTTATACCGATCCCGGCAATCAATGTCTTAATACATATAATGGAACCTCGCTTGAATATCATATTTACTGATTTATTAATATTGCATTACACTTTAAGATTCTGAAATGGGGTTGATACTTTCTCCTCAGGTGATGACAGTCTTTGTGAACATTTTCTGCTACCGACAAATCCAAAGAGATTGTTAGCTCTTCAGGATACTGGTTGCTGCATATTAAATCCAAATAGGTAAAGTATATTAATTTATATTACTAATCATTAATAAATAATTAATAAATTAATTATTCTTAAAAAAAAGGTATATATTATTAGTTAAAAGAATTGAGCAACAAAATTATAATTTACACTTGCTTTAATTTATCAATACTTTCATGCTTAGCTGTTTGTAATATATTAATTCATTGAATACTTAATTAGTAATGTACAGTAATTTATTAATTAGTAATTAGTAATCATCATAAAAAAATATAACATTTTAAACTACCTTTAGTTTATTAATACATTAATGCTTACCTCTTTTTAATATATTTAGACATTGATTAATTAATTATTAATGTACATTATTTTATTAATTAATTATTAGTAATCATTATGAACAACAAATATTCTATATTTTACAATGCCTTTAGTTTATTAATATATTAATTCTTAGCTCTTTAGAATACATTTATTCATTGATTAATTGATTATTAATGTATATTAATTTATTAATTATTAATTAGTAATCATTACCAAAAAAAAAAGGAGCAAAAAAATATGTGGATTCAAATGTATATTTGAATCCACATATTACAAATGATTTCCATCTTATTTGACAGTTTCATCATCTCTGCAGCTCATTGAACACAGAGACGTTTACAGCCTTTGAACAGCATAAAGATCACCTTTACAGGTATATCATTATTCTTATGGAACACAAAAGGAATAAGACTTTTTATTTTGGATTGATGACAGTTATTGATTAATTAATGCATATAAATATATGCATTCATTAATAATTAGTAATCATTACAAAAAAAGGTTACATTTTATACTGCAATAAAAATAATACAATTTTTTAACCTGCACTTCTATATCTGCCTTACTGCTTATTCATGTACATTGCTTTTGGAACTATCACATATATAGCTGTGAGCATGCGAGTTGTTGCTAACGCTTGCGGGCTCGCGTAGCGAGCCAAGGCCCTCGCGAAGCACTGGGCACTCCATGCCAGCAACTGCGACCCTCGCAAACTTCACGTCGCAACGCAAATAACACGACACACATAATACACACAACACACACATAAAAAACTTACCTACAGCAAAAGGAACCATCCAGCACCTCAAAAAACCAAGTTACACATTCATTTCAATAAAAATAAAACACTTTAGACACTAATGAAATTGCTAAGCGAGAGAAAAAATGGCCGACGAAAAAAACGAAAACGAGGCTACAGCACTCTCAACACGTAAAACACCACAACACACTCGCAAAACAACACACGATACTCGAAAAACACCACGAAGCACCAACGGATAATCCGCAAAGACTCATAACACAGATAACCTGCCATTTTACGCCAATGTGGAAGTACACCACTACGCTAACGGTTTCGTCTCGCGCGCGCACACTATTACACTGCACACATTCATCACGCTTACACAGCAGCTCCACACCACTAATGCTGCAGCAACAGGAAAACAGATTGTCAGCTCTTCAACACAATGCTTTAAAATAGGTAAAGTATATTCATTTATTAATATATTATATATTTTAGTATTACACACCAAACAGCATTAGCTTCCTTACGATTTGATTGCCGTCATTTCTTGATGGGCAATTCGCTAGTTACTTAATAATAATAATTTAAAAAAATAATAATATTTAACATAGATAAAAAAAAAATTACATTTTACAAAGCACTTACATATCTGGAGTGCTTATAATTTCCGGACAGGGATAGGACCTTCAAAGCACTTAAATATTTAAAGCAGTTTCTTAGATTCTGACACATGCAACATTTAACATTTTATACTGCTTTTATTTATGAATATATTGATGATTATGCGTTTAGGTTTTGCAACTATGCCAATTAAACATCATAGTTTCAATGAGTCACAAATTAATTAAATACAAACATTAAAATGATTCTCATGTAATTTCACAGATTCCTCATCTCTGCACCTGACTGAAGTCAGAGAGTGAATTATGCAAAATGTTATCTGCAATAACATCAATTTAACAGGTATATGATTTCATGATGCCCTTTTTGTTTTGCATTGATGACAGTTAATTATTATTTAGGGCCTCATTCAATTGAAATGTGCCCAATATAATAGGGCTCTATAAAAAGACATAGCATATTATTTTTACATAACTTTTTAGTTAATAAACATCGATCCAAAACCAAGGTCTTCACCAACTAAAAACTTTGATAACAAAAAAATATGCTATGTGCTTATATAGAGCCCTATTCCATTGAACAAATTGCAAATGAGGCCCTTAGTATTTAATTATTCATTCATAATAACAAAACAAAAAATATGCATACATATATGCTTACCTAATTAACTTTTAAAGAATGCAAATTACACCTCATAAGTCAATTGTTTTCAGCATTAATAAAATTACAAAATTGCACATTATTTTAAGCCCGATCTATACTTTGCTCATAGCTCTTTCTGTTTGCCCTTCTTTAGGAAAACATAATGACCTGTTTAGGTTTACCATTGATGTCAGTTATTGATTAATTCATTAACGTTTATTAATTGATTAATGACTTAATAATTAATTATTACAAAATAAACTTATTTATCAATATATATATATATATATATATATATATATATATATATATATATATGCAGTGCTTTCCTTTTTAATGTATGCCAATAAAAAACGTAATGGATTTATTTATTTCATGGAAAAATTCCAAATGCTTTTCAAATCATTGTGTTATTTCATTAATGCTATTTAGGTTTTGCATTGAGAGCAGCTAAAAACAATATGTACAATACAAAACAACATTACAACTTACACCTGTGTTTCGAATTACAGATTACAATGGCGGACAACGGAGAAGAAAGGACTGAACTCAAAAAAAGAGCGGCAAGGGAAAGGAAGCAAAGGTGGAGAGATGCACAGTCCCCCAAGACTTCCCAACGCTTAAGAGAAGAAGACTGACAGAGAATTTAAATAAAAGAAAAATTAGTAAGAAAGCACAAAGTGAGTGTACTGTATCTTCAAAGAAAAGAAAAAGTAAACAAAAAAACACATCTGTGAAACATTGCCTAATGATCCAATATTGCCTCATGACACCAATGTTAATACATATGACACTATTTTAGATATAGAAAGTTGTAGTGATATCTATGTTGAGGAAGCTCAGGATAATGCTTTCATTACAGCACTAACAGTAGACACTCATTATTGTGGATTACTCAATATTGTTTGTCAGTTTGGTGGGGCCTATCATTTTCTCAAGGAAAGACCAACAGACGGAGACTTCATTAGTTGCTCTCAGAAAGGAAAGGTAAGACTTCCACAAAGAAACACATTTCCAGATTACTTACAAAGTATAATGAGCGATCCAACATTTCCAAATTATACTAATTAAAAAAAAAAACATCAGGTCTTATACCAGTGCAATTTCATTTGCTTCTATGGGTGCTACATCAGCAGAAAATGTCCCAGTACATGGTCCATATTGTTTTAGAGTTCAAGGACAAATTAACCACATTTACACCTACAAGAAGGAGAGCAAAGGAAATTTGCACAGTTATATGTCTTAGATACAATGGAAGCTGTTAAACAATGGATAACGTTTCCAGAAAATAAACAGTGTTGGCGCATAGTCTTTGAACAGCTGGATAAAATGATGGCCAAAAACCCATACAGCAGTCAAGCATACAAAAGATTAGCACAGGTTGAAAAGGACAACAGCAACATGATCAAATACTACAATTGCAAAAGCCAAGAGTAAATATGGTTTTAAAAGTAGATTGCAATAATTTACCAACAGTAAATGAGGTTGCCATGGTCTTTAAAACTGAGGATGGTGAATCACCTTTTCAGCAGGATATTAGAATATATCCACGCAATGTAGACCAACCTTTTATAAACATAAATATATTAAGTTGTAATTTGGATCCAATGTAATATCCCATTTTCTTTCCAAATGGTGAACCAGGATGGGAACCAAAATCAGAATTGCAAAGTTATCCCAATAGTAAAGTTCGTGTTAGATGCAATTTTTCTATGTTAAAATATAAAGTGGCACAAACTGCTATGCGGGAACATTTTAATCCTATTTTATGGCAGGGCAAACTCACGCAACAATTGATTATTGATTCCTATCTACAAGTTAAAGCAAATAATCTAGATTTGATCAAATTTCAACAAAACAAGCTTTGCATAGAACAATATTGTGGATTGATGGATTATATTGCTGAATTGGCTACCAACAGAGACATTCCAGCTGGAAGAGCAATAATTTTGCCATCCATGCGAGAAAGATATAATGATGCCATAGCTATTGTCAGAAAATTTGGAAAACCAGATTTATTCATTACATTTACATGTAATCCACAATGGCCAGAGATCAAGGAAAATTTGAATCTTGGACAAAATACTTCTGACCGACCAGATTTAGTGACAAGAGTATTCAAAATAAAACTCAATTCATTAATACATGATATAACTAAAGCACAGTTATTTGGAAAATATGTGGCTTTTGTTTATACCATTGAATTTAAAAAAAGAGGCCTGCCACATGCACACATACTTTTAAAAAGTATGTGTGCATGTGGCAGGCCTCTTTTGTGAAATTCAATGGAGGAAAAAAATAAATTGAATGCTGCAGAGAGAGTGGATCCAGTAATTACTGCTGAATTGAAACATACAGAAAAATATTCAAAAAGTTATGAGATTGTTACACCCAGAATGATTCATGGCCCATGTGGAGATATCAATCCAAATTCACCATGTATGGAAAATAAAAAATGTAAAAAAGAGTTCCCAAAACAATTTCAAATGCAAACTTAAGCTAATTGGGATGGATACAATTTGTATAAAAGAAGAGAAGGACAAACAACAATTATCCGTGGCCAAAAGGTAGATAATACATATGTAGTTCCATACAATCCACATTTGCTGATGAAGTACAATGCACACATAAATGTGGAATACATATATGTGTATAAATATAGACACAAAGGATATGATGCAGCAACTGTTGTTGTGCAAGGTGCACAAAACAAAAAGGAAAATCAAGTTTTACATGACAAACTTTCATGTTAGTTAGATGCTCGCTATGTCAGTGCTCCAGAAGCAATGTGGCGTCTTCTGAAATTTGAGATGCTTGATCGGTCACAAGCTGTGTATCGATTAGCTATCCATTTGCCATAACGTCAGTGTGTTTGCTTTACTGCAGGCAATGAAAGAACTGCCTTAGCCCAAAGTGCACATCGAGAACAACACTTACTGCTTGGTTTCAATTAAACTGCCAGGACACTGAAGCCAGACAATTTTTATACATTGAGATTCCATATCACTATGTATTTGTAAATGGCCAATGGCGACAACGAAGAAGAGATACTCATAAAATTATACCACAAATGTTATCCCTTCAGTCCAAGAGACATTGAACGTTTCAGTTTAAGATGACTTATTTTACATGTTCTCCATGCACCAAGTTATGAACATTTACGCACAGTGAATGACATAGTTTATGATACTTTCCTATTAGCTGCAAGACATCAACACTTCATAGCAGATGATACAGAATGGGAGAGGTGTCTGGAAGAAGCAGCACTATGTCAAATGCCAAAGCAAATGAGAAAACAATTTGCATTCATTGCATATTTTGCATTGTACCTGATGCATTTGCTTTGTGGGAACCATTTACATTAAATATGTGTGAAGACTTCTTAAAATGTTACAATGAGTCCATTGCACTCTTAAAAGCATTAATGGAAATTCAAGAAATATTTCTTGCTCATGGATTAAATTGTGCAAGTTTTAATTTGCTTGATCCAGGACTTATAGATGACATTAACTTTGATAATTATGACACTGAGCTTCAACAACAAAAAAACACAAGAAAAACTGTCAACTTTAAATACTTTACAATTGCAAGCATTTAATGCCATCACAAATGCTACAGATGATGAAATGGTCAAAGACCGTTATTTCTATCTAGATGGCCCTGGTGGATCAGGAAAAATGTATCTGTTCACTTGTTTGATGAGTTACATTCGAGCACAGGGTCAAATAGCAATGTCACTTGCAACAACTGGAATTGCTGCACTTTTGTTAGAAGGTGGCAGAACTGTGCATAGTGGATTTAAACTGCCAGTTCCCATTTTAGAAACATCAGTGTCAGATATTCAACTGAATTCTTTACAAGCAAAATAAATAAAAAAAAGTAAATTAATTATCAACAATGATGTCATGTCATGCCTTGCAATGTATTGATAGATTATTAAAAGTAGTGATGGATAATAATTTCCCATTTGGTGGAAAGGTGGTGTTGTTAGGAGGAAATTTTAGGCAAACATTGCCTGTTGTGCCACATGGAAATAGGACTGACATCATTGAAACATGTATACGATGACAAGTAAACTGTGGAAAATACACACCTCAAATTATAATTAAATATGAGATCTGAAGGCCAAAAAGAATTCAATGATTGGCTCATTCAAATTGGAAAAGGAAAACATCCACAAATAAATGATTTACCCAATGATACCATTGAAATTCCATCACAAATGGTTTGCAAGGAATCACTCATATCGGCAATCTTTCTAAACACTCTCAATAATGACAATTACTCAGACATTGCAAACAAAGTGATATTAACATCCAAAAATATAAATGCCTTGACTCTAAATAACAAAATTTAAAAATTCATCAACGCACCCCAAAATAATTTTTACAGTGCATATTCACTTCTGGCTGACGATAAAGGCAGTAAATTTAATTATAGTATAGAATTTATTAATTCTTTAACACCATCTGGAATCCCACCACATGTTTTGCAAGTGAATAAAAGGGGCAATTATCATACTATTGAGAAATATGAATCCAAAAAAAAAAGACTTGTATAAAAACGATTTAATCATTTCATACATGCAGAAATTATGACTGGTACCCATAAAGGTGAACAAGTTTTTATATCGATAATTGATTTGGCTCCAAGTGAGAGTAGTTTGCCTTTTGTCCTTCAAAGGAGACAATTTCCAATTATCATGGCATTTGCCATGACGATAAATAAATCCTAAGGACAAACTTATAAGTCTGCGGGTATTTTTTTTACAGGAACCTGTTTTTGCACATGGACAACTCTATGTTGCTTTTTCAAGGTGCACAAATCCAGGTGATATTAAAGTTTCAATTCAAGACAAACCAAGTCAGAGTGATCTATTACACGATAGACGCATTTTTACAAAAAACATTGTGTTCTATGAGCTTTTGTAAACATAGAGGATAGTGGTTTCATTTCAAGGACGATATTTAATGTCACTCTGGCTCTTTTTAGAGGACCACTATTTCACATAGGAAACTCTATGTACAATTTTACAAAACTACAACAATAACAACAAAAAATGAAAAAAAAAAAAAACAACAACAATAAACAGTGGTTATATCCCATAGACAAAATTAAAAGTCTGCTGGGTTCTTTTTAAGGGAACCACTTGGACATGCAAAAACAAAAAGAATTGGAATGTTTTGGAAGTGGCCTTTTGCAAGGCTTGGCCCCACAAAACAGTTATGTTGCATTTTATTACTATTATACTGTTTAAAGTTTAATACATTAACTTTATGTTTGTAATGTTAAATTTGTTTTTGCAAAGGTCACAAAAGTTGTTTCATTGTATATAATTAAGGATTCATGTTAGTAGCTGATGATCATTTGTTGTAAAAATTTAATATATAATTAAATACAGAGTATTGATCAGGAAGTAATCAGATCGCCACTTAATGGAGTCAGGAAGAAATTGATTTTTTCCCTTCTTTGATACAAATGGCTAAGTTTTCATGTTTTTTTTTTACTGTTTGCCTTCCTCTGGATTCAATACATATGTGGTGTAACAGTACTTTAAATAAAAGTTAAATGTTACAAACCATTATGTAAAGGTTTCATATACTCATTCATATAAAGTTGACCTAATGTTATTTTACTCATCCATACTAACAATGTTAGTATTGTTAAAAAAACAATACTAAAACCGTTTGTGTAGCTGTGGAAACCGTTTGTGTAACTGTGTACTTCCGCATTCTGTAAGTGTTGTAAAATGGAGGCGATTGTGTATGTGGTACATGGGTGTGGATGATTTAGCGTCCTTGCTAATAGTGTTTGTTGCACCTCGTACAGGTTTTTGTAAAAGTCGTATGTCCTTGGCGGTGTTTTGCGGCTTTAGAGGTCGTGTAGCCTTGTTTTTTTTTTCGTTTTTTTTATGCCCATTTTTCCTCTTGCTTAGGGGATTTTCGAGTGTCTAAAGTCTGTAAATTGGACTTAAATTGATGAGTAACCTCACTTACAGACACCCTTGCTGTGGGTAAGGTTTGTATTTTATTTTTGTGTGTATTTTGTGTTTTTTTAATGTTTTGCGCTGTGCTCAGGTCGGCCGTTAAGGTCGTATTTTTGCGAATTAGTAATTTTATTTCTAAGTCCCACGGCTCGTATTTTATTGTGTAAGTCCGTATTTAGTCATGTTTTTTTTTCAAAGTCCCTCTTCTGTGGCTGTTTTTAACCACGGGTGAGGTGTCGTAGAGCCTCCACCTCCACTTTGCGAGGGTCCGCATTTGCGGCCTGCAATGAGCCTTTGGCTAATTGCAGCCGACGTGGGAGCCTCCACCTCCGCAAATGCGGCCCCTCACTTTGCGAGGGTCCACATTTGCGGCCCGAAAGTGGTACAGGGTCATAGGGATGAGCGCTCAACTACACCAGCGCAAAGGAGCTCCTTTGGCTCTCCTTGCCAGCAACTGCGGTCCTCGCTTCTTGAGGGCCGCAGTTTAGGTGGGCTAGCTACGAGAGCCCGCAAGCATTAGCAACAACCCATATTGCTGAGAACTATATATGTGATCATACCTAAGGCTTACTTTTTGTACTGTAAATAAAGACCAACTATGATGTTATTCTATTCTTGGGGTTATTTTGATATGTGACTACCTGCAGCTGTTGTCTTTCATCACATTACAGACTATTAATTTTCTCAAACTAATTACAGTAATGCACAGACATCCTTATATGTAAAATGAATGCATTTGTAGGCATATTATTCAATTTGTATAAAAAATGCATTAGGAACTTCTGATAATGTCTTGAAACAATCACACCATTGTAATAATCAATTATTAATACCAGATATTTATATGATGTTATATTTATACAATAAACTTATTAAAGTCATGTCGTGGCTTTTGGCAATTAATATGGTGATATTATTAATATCAATAATCTTTATTAATATTAATAAAAAATTACCCATTTTGTATATTTGCCAATTTTGACTAATTCCGAATTCCTACTACACAGTGTATTAAAAGCACTGGCCTCATAAAATAAACAGAAGTGTATTATGTGAGAATATATTTATTATAAATAAATATAGATAGTAATTCAGTATATTTTAATATAACAAGATGGTATAAACCATTGTAACAGATATATATCAAGGTACAACAATTATAAAGTATCAGTTATTATCACATTGTCCACATAATCATATAGAAAACATGCACAATATGCTTACTAATTAGAGATGTCGCGAACAGTTAGCCCGTGGACTTTTCGCTGCGATTTTGGCATGTTCGCGTTCGCAGCGGACGGCAAACATATGCACTTTTCGGTTCGCCCCCTATACTTTATCATTGAGGAAACTTTGACCCTGCACCTCACAGTCAGCAGACACATTCCAGGCAATCAGCAGAATACACTCCCTTCCAGAGCCTTCCATCTGAAGGACAGCAACCCAAAAGCCCTTTTTAGGGCTAGAACATAATTTATTTTATTTTATAATTTTTTTCTGTGTAATCTAATTGCATATGCCTGCCTGCCAGCGTGTGTGTGTGACAGGCTAACACCTAACAGCTTAAATTGTGCTTAGTGAAATAAAACAACACTTTTTTGACTGTAATAGATTGAATAGCAATTGCCTGCCTACAGGCGTGTGTGTGAAGCCTATTGCATCTACTCTGCCAACTTTTGCCAGTGCACAGTGACACTCATATCTGGTGGCACCTTAGATTGCACGCGCAGTGCCCCAAATTTGAAGTGGGAGGACCGACCAAGCATCTTTTTCCATCTCCTGCTTCCAAAAATCCATGCCATATACACGTCCCCTGATAGGTGACTTAACAGGTATCAAACTGATAGGAATAAATAGTACAACTTAATACACCACTCCTATCTGGTGGCACATTACATTGCACGTGCAGTGCCCCAAATTCGAAGTAGGAGGTCCGACCAAGCATCTTTTTCCATCTCCCTGTTCCAAAAATCAATGCCATATACACGTCCCCTAATAGTGGACGTAACAGGGATTAAACCGATAGGAATAGTACTACTTAACAGTACACACCTTATAATAACGCAGACAGAGGCAACGCAGAGAGAGGAGTCTGAAGAAGAGGAGTCAGAGGAGGAAGGTGGCTTTGAGGAGGTGGAAGACCAAACACAGCAATCGTCCCAGGGGGCTTGTTGTCACCTTTCGGGGACCCTTGGTGGCTGGGTGGAGGAAGAGACCTTCAATGACATCAGTGAGGACAAAGAACGGGACATGGCTAGCTTGGTATCCAATCTTGTGCAAATGGGGAGTTACGGTTGTGCAAAGGGACTGTTTGCGGTTGTTTGCGGTGCATTAAACGGGGAGATTGGTCTGTTACTGTGAAGCGGGTGTAACCCTTACACTACCTGATCGATACAACATCATACCTGATGTTTTAAAGCATGTTATTCCAAACAATTTAGGAATGTTAGGTGATTTATGCCATTTATGGCTTAAAACCAGACTCTGCATCAACTATGTAATTTTCCGTGGGAGTTTTGCCATGGATCCCCCTCCGGCATGCCACAGTCCAGGTGTTAGTCCCCTTGAAACAACTTTCCCATCACTTTTGTGGCCAGAAAGAGTCCCTGTGTGTTTTGAAATTCGCCTGCCCATTGAAGTCTATGGAGGTTCGCCGGGTTCACCCGTTCGCAAACATTTGATGGAAGTTCGCGTCCGCTGTTTGCGAACCGCAAATTTGATGTTCGCGACATCACTATTACTAATATAATTAATATGGTAAATTATGACATCAGAGATAGTTTTGATTATTTTGGTAAGTTTACAAATATTTATTTATTAAGATATCATATCATTTTAATATCATATGATTTTATAGGCAAATTAAAGTATTATTTTTAATTCAAAAGAGAAAATGTTTTTCATTACAATTAATTATCAGATATATTAGACTGCTATAACAGCTGATATTTGTGGTATATAAAAAATTAATTTGCAAAATATACGTCAACTTATAATTCACAAATGATAGTGGTATATTGTAAGTATCAGATAAATATTGATATAGCAATCTTTGTTATAGTAATTTAATAAAATTCTTCCATGACTGTAATGAAAAAGAAATAACATTTAAAGAAATATAAATTTTATACATTTACCTAGTTGTTGCATTTGATTTCATCATATAGCCCAATGGAGGTCTGGATCTTTTCTTATATTTCAGAAGAAATTCTTGGTATGTAAGTGTATAGATTCTCTTGTTAATCTGTAAAGTTTTCTTTGTAGAATGCCTTGGAAATAACAATGGATAGATAGATGCGTCATTCAATCCATGAAGCTGACAAATCACTGTCATTCGTGGTCAACAACAGTAATCAACCAATAGAGAGTCCATGCATTGGTGTGCCCACTGAAGCCTATGCAGTTACTGACTGCAGCCGGGATAAAGATAGCGTTAAAAGCCAAGAACGATCAAGACCAAGAACTAAAGAATAGATCACATCTAGCAAATGATAGCTAATCTGAGTTGCAATTAGGAGAATCATCCAGTTTCAAGCCTAGATGTCTGATCGTTAGGAATGCACACAAAACATAGTATTATTCATCATACTAATAACATATACCTTTCTTTTCTCTCTTTCAGCATCAAGGAGGTCTGGGTCCAGTGGCGAGCCGGGGGGGGGGCATTGGCTCCATCAGAGCAGGAACTGGAGGAGAAAGCCTCCGCCCAGCAGGAACCGGCAAAGGGGGAGGAGGAGAGAAGTGGAGCCAAGGGCCCTGGTTCAGAGGAAGAGGATGTAATATGGCTAGTGGGGTCACCATCAGGACAACTGGTGACACAGCCAGGATTCTACCCCACTATCCCCCTCCTTCAGAGACTGAGCCTATCGCCAGAGCTCTCCCACTGGAGGAATCATATCAGCCAGCCACCACCTCCTCCCCCCACAACAGTCCACTGGGCTGGCCGCCAACACCCCCAGACTCCACCCAAGCTAAAGACCCTCCCCACTCAGACACCACCACCGCCACCTCCTCACCAGGGCGAACCCCAGGGGCCTCAATCCCTGACATCAGGCCAGGCTGCGCAGGTGGAGATGCTGGCCCTCATGCGTCAGCAGATGGAGTGTCTTAGGGGGATCTAGGCCAACATCTCTGCCAATCATGGGGAGCCTGGCCAGGTGCAACAGGGAGAAGAGGAGGCACCATCTGATGACTGAATCCAACTTGGCTGGGAGGCTCATGATTGGGGGGCCAGAGCACATTCCAGGGGGTCACCGCAGAAGTCATGCGATGCACTCTGGTCCCCAGCCCAACCTCCTCCAACCCGCAGGCATCCATTGGCAATCCGCAGCCCTGCCCCTCCTCTCCTTCCCCCATGCCTCCGCCACTGCAGGTGCCGCTGCCTCCGGGGGATTGCATCCCACTGCACCCCCACCACCACCAGGGACACAGGGGCTGGCCACAGGGGGATTTGAGCACTGTGCCTAGGTGGACGAGGAACTAGGGGCTACGCAGACGTTTGTGCCTTCTCAAAAGCACTCCTCAGTGACAATCTATTGGTCACAATGTTAACCTCATCTAGCCTGGCTAAAAAGTCATGGATCTTGGCCTATGTGATGGTGATATTTTGTATGCAGATGGCTACCTCCGAACACATGGTCCATGATCTCCTTCTCTGTGGACACTTAGGGTTCTGTTGAACATGTCACCAATTGATGGTCACTGAGAAATGCTGTTGAGAAGAGATGCTGCAGTCCCTATATTTTTTCAAGGCCTTACTTGGTTAGTGTTATTTTTTTTTTAGCTACAATTACTAATACCGCTATGACGGAGGTCTTGCAAAGTCTCACAATGGCATGTTAATGACAGCCAGCATTAATATATGCACTAGTGAAGCATGTGATCCTGACCTCAATATCTTTGTAGAATGCATTTTTAATTATCTATGTGTTTTGTGAAAAATCCCAAAGTATATGTTAGAATGTTTTTCTTAAGAATTTACCTAAATTTCTCCCTTGGGTATGTTTTTCCAAAAAGTGTGTGGGTGTGGGTATAACTCTCTCCTTCCTCTAGTTCTTGGTTTTCCTCCTATTTCTTGTGCCATGTTAAATTCCAAGCTCGTAAAGGCACCGATACACCGCGCAAAGCCTGCAGGTTTGAAATTCAGCTGAGTTACAGAGCTATTACATTCAACCATGCTGCGACCAACGGGCCAAAGACTCAGGCCCATAAACCCTTTCCGCGCAGACAAGCTATCAAAGGGGGGGCGGGATGCGATCGGCCTCTACGATCCAATCGTGATATAAATTGGCATTCCACCAACTCACGCGTTGACTGTGTTGTATTTTCTGACAAAGTAGCATGCAGGTCCCGGAGTTGGTGGTTGGTTCTAGATAGAGAGAAAGGCGGCCAAGGTGCTCATTGCAGGCCTCGCAATTGTGGCCTTTCAGGGTCCCTCTAAGGGCCATCTGTCCCATCAGAGTTGTTATTCGCCAGAGGAAGCTCCACCGATGGAGGATGGAGACAGACTGAAGACGCTCATGGCAATGCCAGCGATCAGCGCCGAAGGTCGTAGGACTTTGGCGCTAATCGCAAGGCACACAAGACTTAAACAATTACAACTTTTTGTTCAAGCCCATAACTCGGAAGCCGTCAGAAGACCACCAAAAGATGCCAATTAATTTAAAAGAAATATTTAAGGCTTAATTGGCGTTTTTCAGAGATGGAAAATCAGCAAAGTGAGGAAAAAAAATGGTGTACGTAAATGTTTTGAAAAAGGCTCAAAATAAGGCCAAAGTCCGTAACACATAGCCCATCGACGCAAGCCCCTCAAGACTTTGAAAATCATTGTGGGGCTTGCGATGATATGCATGACTATTCCAACATATGATGAAATAATAATTATTTTAAATGCCTATTTTCTATTTGGGGTTTGTTGTACAAGTAATTTTAATGCCTTTCCATGCTTTCCCCAGCTTTTCCCATATTTTAAAGTCCACTGGTGTGTTTATATAGTCTTTTATAATGTTGAGAATGTGTCTGTAAACCATTTACAGGTTTTTATTTGGAGGCCGTAATATTTTTGCCTCCATTTGCGGGTTACGGGTTTGAACGCCAGTGCGTCTTTGGGGATTCGTAACAATTTAATAGCGATTTTACGAACGTAACATTTATGGGCTTGACAGATCAAAGGCTTTTATGGAATGGAGTTACGATTTCGACATCCTGTAGGGTTTTTCTGCCTGTAACCCGCAGATCGTTTGCGGGTAGATGTAAGAGGCCAATTTAATAGCCGTAAGTCTTACTGGCTACGGATTTTCACGTGTGGGGAATTTAATAGGGCTGCTTGTCTCCAATTATACCCACAACTTCATTTACTTTTCAGAAATTCCAATCAAGATATGTATTTGGCAACCAATCAGAAATCCTTATGATGTCAAAACATGTTTAACTCTTAAAAGGATATATTCTTTTCTAGAGACTCATTAAGGGTCAATTAATTTCTTGGAACACAAGAGGGTGCTCTTGAACCTTCAAATTACAACAAAAATTATAATTAAATTAGCTCAATAAACTTTGACCTTAAATAAAACGGAAATAAAACTGTAAACAAGATATGGTTAACAGGTTAGTGATAATGAGTGTCAGTTATGTATACCAATAAATAATTTATGTTCTGGGAAATAGACATGAAGTCTATATATTCAGGGTGGAAAATATTCTTATCTTTAAGAAACATAAACCTTAAGTTAACTTTAGCAATTAGCTTAGGTATCCTATTTAGAAATTATACAAAATGGAAATGCATGTATACCACTGTACAGTAGTACAGTAAATAAATAGTACATCTGTGTTCACATTTGAATGTCTAAAGCAAGTTAAAAAAATGCTTCTAACTTAGAATTCAAAGAAAAACTGTTATTAAACTGCATTCTGGGAAGCTGAGCTGGGACATGCAAACGTGCCGTACTTATAAGATCCACAACACAACCTGAGATCCCGCTCCATGCTGATGATAGCCAGTAAGCTTGAAACAGCTGTACATGGATAGGATTCTCAGCTTGTGTTTAATCCAACCTTGGTTTTGCATTAAAGCTGTGTAATACAGCAGGATAAGCTTAAAGGAAGCCATGTTTGAAAATGGTTATGGATTGAAGAGCGGGGCATTTGTGGGCACATTTGCATGTCCCAGCTCAGCGTCCCAGTGTGTAATTATTGTTTTTCTCAGAATTCTGAGCTGGAAGCAGGTTTTTTAACTTGCTTTAGGCATTCAAATGTGAACACAGATGTACTATTTAATTACTATATATATATATATATATATATATATATATATATATATATATATATATATATATATATATAAATGTATAGAACATATAAAATATTAATACAATGGATATAAATGGACAGTTATAATAGTGATATTATATTATATTACGATAAGGTTGGATTTTATTCGTAGAAAAGTTCTGACAGTCATAATGTTAAACATTTCCTGTATAAAAGCCATATTTTATAAAGACATATTACGTTGTACTATGTATGATTAAAATCTGATTAATGAAACATTATGTTAAATGTTTCAATTCTGAATCCCGTATTTATCCTGAAAATATGTATGTACAAATGAGTCGTCTTGTTTTAATTTTACTGAATTTAAATGTTTGTCAAAAGTAATCTATCTGTTTATCACACTTCTAGCATGCAGAATCTACTGATGCTCTAAAAACATTATAATAATAGGAATTGAGCAATATATCCTCTGTTTTTTACTGCTCTAACACCATTATTAATCCATTTGATAATCTAAAACAAAACAAAAAAGTATGAAAAACTAAAAGAGAATCACCTGAAATTTTAGTAAGTCCAGTGCTGAAAAGCTATAATGAACAAAATACGCAGAAATAATGATTCACTCAAGTAACCTGACTTGCTTACTGATCTACCATTACATCTGAGACTCAGACTCCACTGCTTCCGAGATGTACCCATAATCTATAGCACCATCCTCATCTGTTCCAATCATATCAAAAATTTGCTTTGCTTGGCCCATTTGTACGTCAACACAGTCCTGGTCAGAGTCTATAACATCCCCTCCCCAGATCCCTTGAATGTAATCACTCTTTTCCATACATTCTGGTTGGTGGGGGTCTGGTATCCAGTCTTCTTCATTGCTTTCTGCCTGACAGAGTTCTTCCCAAATGGATGACCATATCCTTTCCATGGATGCCTCACCCTCTAATTCAAAATAATTGACCTCCAGCTGCAACACTTGCTGAATCAGCAGTATAAGCAAATTAGCCTACTGGGACCATGATTCTAGTCCCAGCCTTGACAACAATTAAGAAACATGTTTTTCTGCATCTTTATAGTGCCTATGCCACATCCAGGATCACAATACACAATCTTCCAGAGCCCTTCCATCGGCTCCAATGGAAAATTGGGATCCCCTCTCAGGAAACCAACCGGCCCTATCCAAGCATCATATTGCTCATCCAAGGCAATCTCTTTTCATAACAGATCCTCCAGCCATGCTGAAAGCTCATGCCACTGTCACAATCCCAGGAATGCCATCCATTGATTTAGAAGGGGCATCCCCCGGAAGTGTTTTGTATCCATCTTCAATATTTTTTATCCTGGATCAACTCTGCTCTGCAGGCATCACTGAGCTGGACTGGTAGCACTGGGCAAACTGACTATGGGTCTCTGCATCTCCTTCAAACTGCTGAAAGGACTTGCATTCCACCTTGGATAAGCTTCTATATGCCATCTTGGCTGCTGGTTCTTGCAGTAAGTTCCCCCCTGTCTGCTACCAATTCTTCACGACCCAAAGGGAGGGGACCACATTCACCACAAAACCTTCTGCCTTCTGCTACAGAAATCCCCCCAGGTTGTGAGAGTTTGGTTTATATCAGTGCCCAGTCTGCCAATTCAGATCAGGAACACCTCCACAGTCTTGGAGATCAGAACCCAGGTTTTACAGGATCAGCGCAGCCAATACAATACAAAAAAAATACTGGATCATTAAAATAATGAAATCCTCCTTCCCTGGAGTGTATTTGGAGACATTAGTTAAGATATAGGCAGTTAAGGGCTTTACAAGTTAAGATTAGGCTTTCAAATTTTACCCTTGATAAAATAAGACAAAGATTATGCAAGAAAAATATTTTACAGTAATGTGCATAACTATATGAAGTTATATGATATTAATGACAATGTATTTGATGTTTGGATTGACAAAATTACAAATGTAATTTGATAGATGGACTTCAGCTAATCCTGTAGCTATGATAACTTAACATAACCAGAGGATGTTGCATGACAAAAGAGAGGCAAAACTGAGAGAAATTAGAGAGGACAGACATAATGATAACAGAGTCAAGACCAAGAATATAGTTGTCGATTTTTGAGGTGACAGTAAATAGATGCACAGTCAAAGTAGAAATTATTTTAATACTTGTCATACTGATGTAAGAGTTAGAGGGAAAGGTAACAAGAGAATTCAGTACTCAGGACAGTACATAGGTAGAGATAGAGGCATAGAGCCCGATTCAAGTTAGCTTTCACATGCTACTGTAGCCCGTAAGTGAGGTCGCAAGTTAATTTGCTATTCAATTGGCATCTTTGTGCTTGCTTCAAATGGGTTTACGAGTTACTGCCTTGAAATAATTGTGATGGTGAAACCCGTAACTTACAGCCTCAGAAGCCTTTCATCTTTCCCTTTCGCAAGAGTTACAATGGCTGAAGTCGCAAATCGCTATTCAATTGCTCAATTTCCCCAAGCCCGCAAATGTTTTCTCACCCGTAAATTGCAAATGAAGAAGAAAATCCTCTGAGTGCTAGAGAAGACCTGCAAGGGGGTTAAACACCTATTCATAGCACTGTAAATGCAATTAAAAAATCAATACTGCACTGTAAAGGACATTAGAATTAATTACACAACAGTCTCAAGCTCGCAAATCGGCAGGAAATTACATTTATTTTTATGTTTCATTTCGGGGTTAAATCGATCTCGGGTATCAATGAGTTATTACATATCAGGCCACCCATATGGACTAGAACAGTACTGGCATTTATTTTCATAATTCTGTATTTTAAGGGGTTGTGAATCTGATCGCATATCAGACCCCAGAAAAATCGATTCCAGGTGTACCTGTTGCGAAAGATTCACCCCTGCCCCTTTCTACTCTGTCCCTATTATTTTGAGTTACATAGTTACATAGTTACATAGTAATTAAGGTTGAAAAAAGACTTTCAGTCCATCAAGTTCAACCTGTTAAGATCTCCTCTGATCTGCAATATGCGTATTAGTTATTAACTAAATTATTGATTAAATAATTATTAATAGTATAGTATTGGAGGATAAATAAAGAGTTAGTCCATCAAGTTCAACCTTTTTAGATCTCTATTGATCTTTTTAATGTGGACTATTTATTATTATTGTTAATTGTTAATTGATCCAGAGGAAGGCAAACAGAAAAAAAAAACTATTGAAACTTTGCCAACTACTGCGTCTACTACTGCGTGATATTGTTTTGGTGGAGAATATCTTAATAGTTTTTGGTATGCAGTAATCTTTCTTTTTTTTTTTAATAATGAAACTTCCTTTAAAACTCCGCTGGTCTGGAGTATAAATCATGGATTATTTGGATTTATTACTTACCCTTAGACAAAGGTTTTATCTGCATCTTACATGAGCATACTTTGCATGGTATGATGTAGATTAGGTCTTTCTTGTGTCATGTTGGAGAAAGGATCCCACTATGGAGATATTCTGGAGGTGGAGAAAAGAAGGCTTTAAACTCACACAGGCCAAAGCACTCATCTACTCTTCTGTTTTCTATTGATATGACCTAAATATTTGAGCTTTATCCTCATGACCACCCTTCCAGCAAACAGTTTGGCTTGATTTCCCCTAGTATTAATTGATTGGATCTTCTTGCAGTACAAAGGGGTCTGAGCAGCTTTCTCCAGCACCACAATTCAAAGTTTTAATTTCTATGCATGCTCAGCCTTCTTTATGGTCCTGCTTTCACATCTGGAAATACCAAAGTTCTAACTATGCAGACCTTTTGTTGATAGTGTAATATCTTTACTTTTTAAAAGCGTGTCCAGATTTGCTTTAGCTTTCCTCCGCAGAAGCAAAATATTTTAGTTTCATTGCTACAGTTATCATCTGCAGAGATCTTAGAGCCAAGAAAAATAAAATATTTCACTGCCTCCACTTCTTCCCCATCTATTTGCTAGGAACCGAGATTGCTGTTTGCCATGATATTTATCTTTTTAATTATTTTTAATGTTGAGCAGCACTTATCAATAGCAACTCAGTGGATGTAGTCTTTTTGGATTTTGCAAAGGCTTTTGATACAGTGCCACATGGGAGACTATTGTGCAAACTAAGGGATACAGGAATTGCAGTAAATATCTGCTCATGGATTGAGAGCTGGCTAAAAGACAGGAAGCAAAGGGTTGTTGTAAATGGAACATACTCCGATTGGACTAATGTGGTAAGTGGGGTTCCTCAGGGTTCAGTATTAGGTCCTTTCTTTTTTAACATATTTATTAATGACTTAGAGGTAGGATTGGAGTGTGGGGTCTCCATTTTCGCTGATGACACAAAGTTGTGCAAGGTAATTAAATCAGATAATGATGTGCTTTCCCTCCAAGGGGATTTACATAAAATTGAGGAATGGGCATCTAAATGGCAGATGAGATTTAATACGAATAAATGTAAGGTTATGCATCTGGGAAGGAAAAATAGCCATGCAATTTATAATCTTAATGGAGCAAATCTAGGTGTATCAGATATTGAAAGGGATTTGGGAGTGCTTGTGGACAACCACCTAGGTAACAGTGCTCAAAGCCAAGCAGCAGCTGCAAAGGCAAATAAAATATTAGCATGTATTAAGAAAGGTATAGAAGCCAGGGAAGCAAATATAATTCTGCCACTATACAAATCTTTAGTACGCCCTCATTTGGAATATGGAGTACAATTTTGGGCACCACTTCATAAAAAGGACATTTTAGAGCTGGAAAAGGTACAGAGAAGGGCAACCAAACTAATAAGGGGAATGGAGGGGCTAAGTTATGAAGAAAGACTAACCAAATTAAACTTATTTTCTCTAGAAAAAAGGCGTCTAAGAGGAGATATGATTACCTTATATAAATACATCCAGGGTCAGTATAAAGATTTGTCGGGGGAGCTTTTTGTGCCAAGAGGTTTTCAACTGACAAGAGGACATCCCTTGAGGTTAGAAGTAAAAAGATTCCACCTCAAAGAAAGGGTTCTTCACAGTAAGGGTGGTTAATCTGTGGAATTCTCTACCAGAGGAGGTGGTGACAGCGGATTCGATAGATAACTTTAAAAGGGGACTAGATTTATTTCTAATTAAAAAGGGTATTCAGGGTTATCATGGATAATTAGAGAGACAGTAATGATCCAAATTTTTAACATTTCCCCTTTAGACATTTGGCTAAGTCTCGCTTGTTTTATTTTATTTTATTTTTTTTCTATTTGCCTTCCTCTGGACTAATTAATAATAATAAAAAAAGAAACAAACAAAAAAAACATTAAATAATTGATTAATAATTAATTAACAACTAATGAATTACTAGTTAATCCGCATATTGCAGATCAAAGGAGATCTTAAAAGGTTGAACTTGATGGACTGAAAGTCTTTTTTCAACCTTAAATACTATGTAACTATGTAACTATGTAACTATGTAACTATGCAACTATGTAACTTTTAATAACTGCTATTAAAAACTTTTAGACGCAGTAAAATAGAACAGTATTAGTATAGATATTAATTATAAGGTGCATTATTATATTAAGTGCTTTCAGGAAATGCCATTATGGCAATAGAAGTAAAGAAGTGTCAGTGCTTTAATACAATGAAGTGCCAGTGCTTTAATATAAATCTTAAATATTATATGAATTGCATTCAATATCTTGCTTGATTGAATCCACAAAAAGTGCCAGTGCTATCACAATTTTTTTATAAATCCAGAAGAGCCTGTGTTATCATGAAAAACTGAACATCTTGGTGTAGAGTCAATCCAGTATTTGACTCTATTAAAGTGCTATTTGGGCCAAGTAATTTGATTTATATAGTTAACAAACTGATAATAAATAAATAAATTAATTAATTATGCAGTCAATCTACTGTTAGACTCTTATTAAAGTGCTGTTGTAATTTAACCAAGATTGGTATATAATATAAATAAATGTTTGTTGAAATTGCTTGGTGTTGTCAAAATTAAGAAACTTTTTCTAAAGAACTTCTTCTAATGAAAATCCTATATTTAGTATATATTGGTATAGTCTTATATCACTAGGATATGGCACAGCTCAATTTTCTTAAAGATTTATATTTCCCAATATCATTCCAACGTATGCTCCTATATTTGTTTGCTCTAATATCTATACACTTCAAGTTAGTTGTTATTATTAGAACCTGTGCCTTGGTGCTAATCATTTTGCTTATGTACTTAGTGCTAGCTTATTCATTGTTGCATATTCTTAGCTTGTTCATAATATGCTAGCTTGTTGATATTCTATTAGCTCATATTTGAGTTACTAGAATTACTGGATATCTCTAATAATGCTTTGTATTGCTTTGTATTGCATTTTGTTTGTGACATTCAGGGTTAGACGCAGCAACGTGAGCCGTGGGTCAGTGACGTCATCGCGAGGCGTCCTGAGCGCGATCTCCATTGAAAACGTGCTAGACTGGATCTCCCAAACAAAACCCAATACAAAGCAATACAAAGCATTATAAGAGACTAGCGACTTGCCCGTCAAAAATGAAGGCAATAAAATTTGAAGTCTGGCAATGGTGTTTGCCACACATTGCAAGCCTCTCCCCCTCTACTTAACTGGCCTTGCGATGAGCGCCTTTGGCGCTCATTGCGAGCCTCTCCTCCCTTTACCTCTTACCCATCTACTTGACGGTAGGCTCTCAATGAGAGCCTCTCCCCCCTCTACTTTACTGTCCTTGCGTTAAGCACCTTTGACGATCATCATGGGCCTCGGAATGTGCGGCAAAGGTGCTTATTGCGAGCATCTTCCCCCCATGTGTCTCTTCCCCCCTCTCCCTCCCCTGTGTCTCATCCCCTCTCTCCCTCCTCTGTGTCTCATCCCCTCTCTCCCTCCCCTGTGTCTCATCCCCTCTCTCCCTCCCCTGTGTCTCTTCCCCCCTTTCCCTCCCATGTGTCCCCTTTTCCCTCTCTCCCTCCCCTCTCTCACTCCACTGTGTCCCATTTCCCCTCTCTCCCTCCCCGGTGTCTCTTCCCTCCCGTTTCTTTTCCCTCCCTTTCCCTCCCGTTTCTTTTCCCTCCCTCTCCCTCCAGTTTCTTTTCCCTCCTCTTCCCCCCATCTCCCTTTCCTGTGTCTCTTCCACCCCTCTCCCTCCCGTTTCTCTTCCCCCTCTCCCTCCCCTGTTTCTCTTCCCCCCTCTTCCTTCCCTTGTCTCTTCCACCCTGCTCTCCATTCCCTTGTCTCTTCCACCCCGCTTTCCCTCCAGTCTCTTCCACTTCACATCTCTGTCTGTCACTCCTTCCTGTCTGTCTCTCTGTCCCTTCCTCCTGTCAGTCTCTCTCTCTGTTACTCCTTCCTGTGTATCTTTCGCCCTGTCCATCCTTCCTGTCTATCTCTCTGTCCCTCCCTCCTTTTCTCTGTCCCTCCTTCCTGTCTGTCTCTCTCTCTGTCCCTCATTCCTGTCTGTCTCTCTGTCCCTCCTCCCTGTCTCTCTCTCTGTTTCAATCCCTCCTGTCTCTCTTTCCCTCTCTCTCTCTCTGTCCCTCCTCGCCTGTCTCTCTCTGTCCCTCCTGTCTCTCTCTCTGTCCCTCCTGTCTCTCTCTCTATCCCTCCTGTCTCTCTCTCTCTGTCCCTCCTGTCTCTCTCTCTCTGTCCCTCCTGTCTCTCTCTGTCCCTTGCTCTGTCCCTGCTGTCTCTCTCTCTGTGTCCCTGCTGTCTCTCTCTCTGTGTCCCTCCTGTCTCTCTCTGTGTCTCTCCTGTCTCTCTCTCTGTGTCTCTCCTGTCTCTCTCTGTGTGTCTCTCCTGTCTCTCTCTGTGTGTCCCTCCTGTCTCTCTCTGTCTCTGTCCCTCCTGTCTCTGTCCCTCCTGTCTCTGTCCCTCCTGTCTCTGTCCCTCCTGTCTCTCTCTCTCTCTGTGTCCCTCCTGTCTCTCTCTCTCTCTGTCCCTCCTGTCTCTCTCTCTCTCTCTGTGTCCCTCCTGTCTCTCTCTCTCTGTGTCCCTCCTGTCTCTCTCTCTCTGTCCCTCCTCTCTCTCTCTCTCTCTCTCTGTCCCTCCTGTCTCTCTCTCTCTCTGTGTCCCTCCTGTCTCTCTCTCTCTCTGTGTCCCTCCTGTCTCTCTCTCTCTCTCTGTGTCCCTCCTGTCTCTCTCTCTCTCTGTCCCTCCTGTCTCTCTCTCTCTGTGTCCCTCATGTCTCTGTCTCTCTCTCTGTGTCCCTCATGTCTCTCTCTCTCTCTGTGTCCCTCATGTCTCTCTCTCTCTGTGTCCCTCATGTCTCTCTCTCTCTCTCTCTCTGTGTCCCTCGTGTGTCTCTCTCTCTGTCTGTGTCCCTCATGTCTCTCTCTCTCTGTCTGTGTCCCTCATCTCTTTCTCTTTCACTGTGTCCCTCATGTCTCTCTCTCTCTGTGTCCCTCATGTCTCTCTCTCTCTGTCTGTGTCCCTCATCTCTTTCTCTCTCTCTGTGTCCCTCATGTCTCTCTCCCTCCTGTCTCTCTCTATCTGTGTCCCCTCTGTGTCCCTCCTGTCTATCTGTCCCTCTTGTCTCTCTTTCCCTCCAGGCTGTCTCTCTCACCTCAGTCCCCAGCATGTCCACCGGTCCCTCCCCAGGAAGGAGTTGAGAGCAGCCAAGGGAGGAGTTGAGAACAGCCGGGGGAGGAGTAGAGAGCAGCCGGGGGAGGAGTCGAGAGCAACGGGGGAGGAGTTGAGAGTGACGGGGGAGGAGTTAAGAGCGTCAACCGCAGCGCATTGTCCCCCCAGACAACTGATATATGTGGGCCGCTCATGCCAGCAACCAATAGCTGTGAGCAGGCGAGGGCCGCGGGCTCCCTACGCGAGCCCGCAAGCGTGAGCAACGGCCCGTACGCTCACAACTATATATGTGATATCCAGTAACTCCAGTAACTCCAGTAACTCAAATATGAGCTAATAGAATATCAAGCTAGCATAATATGAACAAGCTAAGAATATGCAACAATGAATAGGCTAGCACTAAGTACATAAGCAAAATGATTAAAACTAGCACCAAGGCACAGGTTCTAATAATAAGAACTAACTTGAAGTGTATAGATATTAGGGAAAACAAATATAGGAGCATACGTTAGAATAATATTGGGAAATATAAATCTTTAAGAAAATTGAGTTGTGCCATATCCTAGTGATATAAGACTATACCAATATATACTAAATATAGAATTTTTATTAGAAGAAGTTCTTTAGAAAAAGTTTATTACTTTTACAGCACCAAGTAATTTCAACAAACATTTATTTATATTATATACCAATCTTGGTTAAATTACAACAGCACTTTAACAGGAGTCTAACAGTAGATTGACTCCATAATTAATTTATTTATTAATTATCAATTTTTTAACTATATAAATCAAATTACTTGGCCCAAATAGCACTTTAATAGAGTCAAATACTGGACTGACTCTACACTAAGATGTTCCGTTTTTCATGATAACACAGACTCTTCTGGATTTAATAAAAATCTGTGATAGCACTGGCACTTTTTGTGGATTCAATCAAGCAAGATATTGAATGCAATTTAATATTTAAGCTCTATATTAAAGCACTGGCACTTCATTGTATTAAAGCACTGACACTTTTTTACTTCTATTGCCATAATGGCATTTCCTGAAAGCACTTAATATAATAATGCACCTTATAGTTAATATCTATACTAATACTGTTCTATTTTGCTGCGTCTAAAAGTCCATACAAATTTGGGATTAGTAGGTGTGCAATATCAATGGGTACTCTCTGTCTCAAACACAAAAGAACAGAAAAAAAAAGGAAATTATGTAATACTTACAGGGACAACAATACTGAATAGGAAAATCTCCTTAGTAACTATTTACTCACGCACAAACTCCCTAACCAAGCTACTCAACACACTTGCTTCATATAACTTGGGCAAAATAATTTTAGGGGGCGATTTAAACTTAGTTCTGCTACCAAAATTGGATAGATCCAGGGATACTCTTGGAACATGTTTCTCTAAAAAGCTGCTCAAACGTAATACTTTATTGCAGAAGAAATTGCTTAGTTGGTGCCTGGAGAGGGCACCACCTACTGATAGGGAATATACCTATTATTTATCTAACCGTAATTCATACTTCAGAATAGATGCTATACTCATTGACTCAACGCTATGTAACCACTGTGCCAATGCTCAAATCCTTCCCTGTCCTTGGACAGATCATGCTGCAGTAACTATTAACTTAGATATAGTTGGAGGCTAAACGAAACACTAATAACCAAACCTGAAATCCAAAATCAAGTTTCTAAGGAGTTGGATCTTTATTTTATAACGAATGATACCCCTGAAACAGAAGTCGGCTGGCTATGGCTAACTTATAAAGCCTTTATTAGAGGGATCTTTATCAAATTGGCCTCAATTTACAAAAAGAGCCAACGCCTCAGCTCAATCCTCCAATATGCCATTGTGTACAATGCTTTAGATCTAGAAAAAGCCTTAGATTATCTAGAATGACACTACTTACATGAGGTCTTGTCCAAGATGGCATCTGCTTAACTCTCATCAAAATGTTTTATCTAGGACCTGTGGCGTACTTGAAACTACAGGGGGAGATCAGAGACATATATGTATTCAAAGGGGGACCAGACAAGGCTATTCTCTCTCACCTCTACTTTTTGCACTGGCGATTAAACCCAAGGTCCAGGCAATCCAATCAATACAGAAAATACAAGGAATCAAGGTTGGAATAGAACAGTTTAAATGCTATCTGCATTATTGACATTATTTGCACACTAACAGATCCGGCTAATTCAATACCAGCTTTAATAAATATTTTGGACTCATTTGGACATATCTCAGGTCTAGAAGTTAATCTAGAAAAAATGGAAGCTATTGGGTCGCTTGTATCCCAGCATACACTAGACCAACTTAAAAGAAGTTTCTAATTTTCATGGCCCAAAAAGATTTAAAATATGTAGGTCTAAATATTACCTCCAAACTGTCGAGCCTGTACAAAGCCAACTATACACCTCTCATTAATGATCTTTTGGCAGATAACAATAAATGGAGCAAATGTCCTCTATCTTGGACAGTCCGTATAAATGCTATAAAAATTAACATTCTCCCATGGATCTTATACCTCTCCTGATTCTTTCCTATTCCCATAGTATTCAGACCTGGAGAAATTAAAAAAACAAATACTACAATTTATCTGGAACGGCAAACGCCCATGGATAACCAAATCTATTTTATTTAGAGACAAAAGAAATAGGAGAATTGTCCTGCCCAAACTTAAAGATGTATTACAGAGCGGCGCAGACATCCTTTATCCCTCAAGCACATTCCATAGAGCATCAACCTTCCTGTGTCTTCATCAAAAATTTCCAAATGAAACCTCTTAAATGGGATTCCATCATTTGGACTCCCTCTATCTCCCCTATCTTCTTAAAATATAGCAATCCTATGATCAGGCTCTCATTACTAAACTGGGTGTGGGCCAATTCAAGACATCAACTTATAGCCAAACCTTTAACCCCCATCCTCACATCCCTTTCAATCTTGGAAAATCTTGGATAAGACTCCAAAGCATGGTGGACTACATTACAACTGGATAGATTAGAAATATGATTGATAAATAACCAAGTTTTCACTTTTGATCAATTCAAAATCAAATTTGATATTCCACTAAGAGAACATTATAACTACTGTAAAATTGGACACGTACAGCCTTATTAAATTATGATTTGGTCAATTGAATAGGGCTCTATATAAGGACAGAGCATATTTTTTACAGATTTTTTTAGTTAGGGAAAACCTTGCTTTTGGATAGAAGTTCACTAACTAAAAACTTCTGTAAAAAAAAATATGCTCTGTGCTTATATAGAGCCCTTTTCAATTGGCCGAATTTCAGTTAATAAGGCTGCAGGTTACAATCTTAATTCGAACATGTGGCTCGCTGCAGACCAGCTGTCTCTCCCGTATATGCAGCAAAACTCCACTGACCAGGGGTATCCTTGGATCTTTCTATTCAATTTTAAACTCCCCCTCAGAAAGTTACAAACCTAAATTTATGAACAAATGGTAATCTGATAAGGACTTGCATAAATGTGAGAAAGTCTGTAAGGGCCTAATCAAAGGCTCATTAGATTTCAGTCTACTAAAGAAAGCAATAAAAGTTCTACACAGAGCACATCTGACTCCAGATAGGCAACATAAAGTTAACTCTCAAATTCCCTCTAGCTGCTTCAGGCTTTGCCAAAGCACTGGTACCTTCCTACACATTTGGTGGGAATGCTTCGTAGCTCAAAAGATTTGTGCCTTGGCTTGGCTTCCGCAATTCTAAGGACAACAAATCATCCATCCTCCATCCATAGTCATATGCCTACTAGGCATTTAAAGACCTCTAATTTCAAAATGCCAAAACAAATGTCTCCAGTTCCATATGCTTTGGGCAAAAAGCCATATAGCCAAGAAGTGGAGAACCCCTACTCTCAACCTGCAATAAATCATTAATAAATTGAATTTTTTAATGATAAATGAAAGATTGACTCACATAACCTTAGACTCTTATCCTACATTGTGGGAAATATGGGACTCTTGTCTTAACTCCTCATATACAATTACCATAACCTACAAAATTAATTTCTCACATATCCAACAAATACTTTATATCACTAATGGTGGCCGACCCCCAACCCCCGCATCAGCTCTGGGAGCTGGACAGGTAAGTAACACATAAATACACTGACTATTAAAGCCTTTGCTTAACCCTGTTGTCCTTTACAGCAGGTATTATCGCAAATCACTCAAGGGCATTACCCCCCGCCCACCATAGTTATTTTTGTTTTACTTTATTCAACAATTCAAAGGGATTGAATGCTATACTTTGTGTGGTGCCTGTCTTGGAGCACAGTTTTCCAAAATTATGAGAAGTTACCAAACTTTCATTCAAAAGGTCCCCTTGGCTTGTGGTGCATGTATCCAACTCTGACAAGTCAAACAACACAAATTAATAATAATATAGCAATATTTTTTATTCTTAGCTTCTGTTGTTAATCACAAGGCTGAGGGACCCCACCAAATGTATCGGCTCAGCAGCATAGCAGGCGACAGAGATAGAGGGTGAGACTCAGAGCCTGCAGCGAGGTTTCAAGATTACAGATAGAGTCAGCGCAGCACAAGCACAGCAAGGTCCCCATATTTATAACAAATCCTAATCAGGAAGTTCTAGTGATTATTATTATACATGTTTGTTAAAAAACACAAGCCTTTGGTCACCATGACAGGAGTAGTCCTCACTTACAACAACTTAGACCACTGTACATGTACAACGGTACTATCATTATATGCAGATTAAACAATTGCATGGGCTTAACTTTACAGCTCACAAATACTCATTCAATCCCTCCTATTTAGTTTTCCATAGAAAAGAAAATGGAAATATTGGAAGTAGTGTCACAATATAGTAAGAAAAATTTCAAATACTAAATGTATGTGTATTGAAGTGAGACTTGTTTGTTGAAAATGTAATGGCAACTGTTATATATCATAATTGTGACAATAAAAGCATATAAAACAAAGAACTTTCTAAAAAAAATGGTGATCCACACAGTCAAAAGCTTTAGGCCAGTAGTTCCCATTTCAAGGCCAGGATTTCAATGTAACACAGGTAAGGAAATTAGTGGCTCCATTCAAAGTATATAATGCATCTGATTTCTCTATTGTCCATCTTATGATATTCATGTAAATTTGTCTCTGAGGCTTTTGAAAAAGACTGCTTACTATGATAAGAACATTATCTTGACAGAATTCTACTAATCGGCAACCTGCTTCATTTTGTACTGCAAGAACAAACGTGCCTTTCAGGCATCTCTTGTTTCATTCCTTTCATGGTATTACATCTAGGAATTATATATATATAAAAATGGACAACTACCCACTCTTCAGCACCCATGGTTGAGGGAACATAGCCTTGGATCTCTGTGATGTTAAATGACTTTAATTGAATTCAAATTGAGATACTTCTCTCATTTATTGGGTTGTAACTGAGCACTGTCCTCCGTTGGCCTTCTGTGGGATTCTTGACCACACTAGAAGATCTGGTGGTTGTCTGATGTGAAATGTACCATTTTAGTCCATTTGAGTTAAATAACTTAAAAGATTTAATACTATCACCCCATTCTCACCACATCCAGTCTGCCTTGGGCATAGTTCTTACATGTCAAGTTCCTGTGCTGAATTACTTGTAGTTGCAGACTTTCCTTTCCCTTACAGAAGTTGGACATGCTCCTGACTTTGGCTAAATCACATTATTAGATCTGGTGATACTCGTACTTGCCTTCTGCTCTTCCCTAGTAATGTGGTAGACACCTTCTCACCTGATTGGCTTAGCTTCCGGTACATGTTACTGGTTGTATTTATCCAGAAATGTATCTTGACCAAGCTACTGGAATGGCTTGTCAGTTCTTTCTCCAGTGGAATTTGATTGGTCTGACCTCTCTGCTATGACCTGCCCATCTTGGCTGACCCTACATGGTATAGCTCAAGTCTTCATTGAAGTACACAAGCCCCTTCATGATAACAGGGTAACGATCCAGAAGGGGACAGTACAGTTACAGCAAAACAAATAAAAAACAACTTTTCCCTTCTAGATAGCAACCTCCTTAGAGCAACTGCAAAGTAAGGGTGATGAAGGAGGTGTCTGAGTGAAGTGTGACACTGAGACAAGAGACTTGAGATTGTGGAGTTGTCTATAGAACTTCTGGTGTGGAGGTGGTCAAAGTAATAACTAATAACTCTTTCCTTGAGATGCACATTTTTAGATAATGGAAGATGTTAGAAAGATATGTCGTGACATGGGTTCAGCAGGATCTGGAGAAGAAACATACATTTGAGTATCATTAATATAAAACTGGCACTCAAACCAAAGAAGGCTGAACAGTTTGCGAAAATAGAATGAGTAGAACAAGGACACCAAGTGGACGAGGACAGAGAGTTTCAGGTACTAGAACTACTGACACTGGTAACAAAGGGAGGACTGTACCATCAAGGTCTAGTGAGTGGACATTTTTCAGCAGGAGTGGGTGATCTGTTGTTTCAAAGGCAGTAGAGAGTTCAAGGAATATTAGAAAAGAGAAGTATGCCTGTGTTTGGCAATGGCCTTTTGTTACCCTGGAGAGTGCAGTTTTAGGTGATTGTTGCGATCGGAATCCAGATCAAGTAAATAATGCTTCTATGGAATTTATTCATTTAGACGAAATAAACTCTGTTTCATAAATAGATTTTTAGGCAAGCATAAAAAGTGGGTAAATTTAACCGCTTTTTTAACTCCAACTATCTCTACGCTCTATTATATTCCCCAGTGTTTCTCTCTGATATTATGTAGTCACCTCCCACTCTTCACATATTTCATCTGACCATCAATTTTATTTACAATGCCCCCTCAACCATGTGCATCAGGTAGTTATAGTTTTCTGTTCATTAACTTTTCCATTTGGACAAATGTATAATTTGTAACATCTGCTCAGTATTGCTTTTGACTTGAAGAGACTTGCATCCCTCAAAAGATTGCCACCTGTTATACAGTAAAAAAAAGTATCAATATATACTGCAATATTCTCATTTTTTTAATTGCATTTTCTAGCATTTCTCTTTTACCATAGCCATGTAAATAGGTAGCAGTAATTTAACAATGTATATTTGTTGAATTCAATAACTCAATACCACTTTGCCTGTTTAAAAAGGTTGACTCATTTTGGTTTGTTACACCACTTAAAAATAAAAACATAAGAGCATGCAGTAGATATAATTCAACAAACAGATGGAAATTGTGAAACATCACATATGGTTTTAATCTTGCAGTGCATTTGTCACATCCTCTAAATATTCCTAAAGCATATCAAATTTACTAAAGATCATGGACTGATGCAATCAGAAACAATGCAAACAGAATAGAGTTACTCATGAAGATAATTAATCATACTGCTTCTAAATGACAAGGGCAAGGAAAGAAGTTAAAATCAGTGATGTGATTAATGAAGACATTTAAACTTGTAATATGGACCAAAACACCTATTTAATTCAAATTGCTTTATTTCAATTGTCAGTTTCATTCTAAGTAGATTCCGTTAAAAAAAACACTGTACTTATATGCATATGAAGGCATATTTTCAAAATTGCGGTGGAAAGCCGCATATTACTATTGGTACCATTGCACTGTATTTCCCACTAAATAGAAAGAGATCACATTGGTATCTTCATTAAAAATAGCAACATTCATGAGTGCTACTCCATGATATCCCAATGTCACTCAAAGAAATGGTATACATACAATATTTGTCTTGGGTTAGTAAATATACATAAAAGAAATCTACACATATTTTATGTATCCCTTTCTTCTTTGACCTATTTTTGTGGCATTAGTATTTTTACATGTCTTGCTTTCATGAGTAAAAATCTATCATCATCCAATTCAGCTTCATAACAACAAATAATGATCCCTTTATTTCTAAGTTCACATTTTTAGCCTAGTTTTCATTCCCCTTGTAAAACTAGAGGGCCCCATTTATTGCAAACCACTTTGTGTCTCCCTCTGTAAGTCTTAATATCATATAGTCATGGTGCTATAGTGCAAAGCTGGTACAAATGTAACATTCTTTGTTCACAAAACACATACTACAGAACAGGCAAACTGTAGAAGCTGATTAACTCTTTCATACTGTGCTTGTGATACTACTTTTATATTTGTAGATTTTATCTTATGACCCCTATCACTCTCTTAACTGTAACCTGACTTTGGAAGTGCGACTGCTAATTTACTGATCTGCAGCTTGATTGAGCTAAAACAATACTGCAAGAGCCCCATTATGTACCCAAGTCCCTTGTCTACATTTGTATTTACCTCCCAAAATCAACCTAACTTGTTAAATTGAGTGTGAGTATCTATTTGGTACCTTTTGTAAGTAAGTGTAGTCTGTGACAAAATAAGCTTTTGTCAACTTCCAGTTACAGGAATTTTCATATTCTGTTATGGTCATTAATAAACTTCTGAGCTGCTAAACCAATTATTGTAAAAGTAGATTCCTCAAACAAGCACATACATATAGGATTAGAGAGGGTTGGTTTCCAGGGTCACCTCTATGTCATTGTTTTTCTATGAAATGTTCTGTTGCCAAGTGGTGCAACATTGGAAGTAGGGTATGATTAGCTATCTAGTTTGTACTATGAACTTCTATTAAAATCCTTATTTGTCAATTATATGTTTACCAACTGTTATGGTTAGTGGTTAAGCCATGAATAAGTGTGCAAGGTCTATGTTCTATGATCTATGGAGGAAGAGTTGGACGATTTTTTCCACATTTTTATTCCTGAATTACCAATTATGCACTAACAGCCTTAAATGTAGAAGTCACTTTAGAATTAAGATTGGCTGTTTACGTTCTTAGGTTTTACAAGACAGTTATCAGGGATATTCTTGGAATATATTATTGAATTTGACAGCATTTAAAACTATTCCATCCTGCAATATAGTCATCAGAATTTTGCTTGTGTATAGTTTTGTATAGAGTTCAATATTATTTATTTTTCCACTCATTGGTTAAGGTTCTTCTTTTGTATTATATCTTTTTTTTTTTAGCTCCTATTAAACTAATCCCAGTCGGTACTAGAAAAACATTGCAAATCAACTTTCTATCAATACTATGTTTTCGGTCAATGAGTCATAAAACAGTAGTTGAGGAATTTTTACTATAAATACAATTGTCTACTTAAATTAAGAAATGTTCTCCTCTTTTTGTAGACAGGTTACTGATGTAGTGAGAAAAGCAAACATCATCAAAATCAGTAAGCTGCAGTGCTAAAACGCAAACTATCAATAAAGGAAAATAATCCTCCACATAGTAACAAATGTAAGATTTTTTTTGTAAGTTTACTAAAAAATGTCCAAGGTCAGTGCACTAAGAAAAGAATGGCTGCAGTGGATTCTAGTTACCTGGATTACTAAACCGTGAAAACACTGTCTGGGATCAAGAACCATGTAATCTGTCTTCCAACAAAGGAGGAAAGACAGGACAATTGCAATAGATATGATAGTACCCATCAACACAGTAGAGAAAGGTATTGGGTATACAAATTCTTGATATAGTTCTGAAATCCTGCCACTATCTATGATTTGTTCTAGCTCTTTTGTAATTATTTAAAATTAAAAGATTATATTAGATAATTGCTTACTGTATCAAGTACTCTTCCATAAAATACTCATGCAAGCAACAATATTCAATAATAGTATATTTTGGTTTGTCAATAAATCCAAACTTTTGAGTTATTTATCTAGTTAATTTTGACTCAACAGTATATTCAATTTATTCTAATGCAATTTAAATGTTCTGCATTTGAAACTCAAGAATTACAAGTATATATCATGAGTATATCATCTTATTGATAAACATAGCAAACAACTGATACAGAAAACAGTTTTTTACCACATTACATTTAGTGAGATAAAGGATTATAGCGCTCAAAATCTAAGTTTTGAATTTTGTGTATTTTTTTTCATTTTTGGACTTATGAGCACTCAGAGGTTAACATATATCACTCAAGTTTTAGAATATGATAGGGATCCGGGAAAATTTGAATGGGACAGGTATACATGGATTGCGATTTTTTTGGACATTTTACACCATTTAGAAGGCACATCTCGTAGGGCTAGTGTTTCTCTGTTTCGGTAGTGATTTATGAGTCTACCTGACTCTTAAGTCAGAAACTTTGAGGCACTGAATGGAGTCCTTAGTTTGTGAAATTTAATAAAATCATATTTAAGTAGTTTGACGATAGGGTCTCCAAGAACTTGTATTTGCAAGAACCTTGTTTACTTGTCTACTGTATTAAGATTGAATTAAAAAAACAAAAATGTAAGCGACAACAAAAACTGTTAATTTTAAAAGGGCAGCTTTTAATGGTCTAAGGGCAGCAATACAATGTATAGACTGGGACAGAGTACTGGCAGGTAAAAATACTTATCATAAGTGGACAACATTTAAATCCTTACTAAATATACATACTTTTCACCATATACTGTACCATATGGGAATAAAAGTAAAAGAAGTAAATCACATACAATAGGCCTTAACAATGATTTAAACATCAAGATACGGAGTAAAAAACAGGCATTTAAATAATACAAACAAGAGGGGACAGAGACTACCTTACGTAAGTACAAGGAAATCAACAAGGCTTGCAAAAGCGCTATTAGACTGGCTAAAATAGAAAATGAAAAATTAGTTGCAAAAGAGAGTAATACTAACCCTAAAATATTTTATAAATATATTAATGGGAAGAAGTCTAGGAAGGAAGCTATAGGAACATTACAATGTGAAGCAGACCATCTGATTCAGTGACCAGGAAAAGGCAGATGAGCTAAATAGGTTATTTTCTTCGGTATACACAAAGGAAGTACCAGTGCAAAATAATGGGGCTACACTACCTTCACCAAATAATTGGTTAACGCAGGAAGAAATCGAAAAGAGGTTGGAAAAAATAAATGTTAATAAAGCCCCAGGTCCTGATGGAATACATCCAAGGGTATGAAGGGAACTGGGTTCTGTAATAGCCAAACCATTATATTTAATTTCTCAAGATTCACTCAACACAAGGTTGCTACCAGATGAGTGTCGAAAAGTATCTGTGATACCTATATTTAAGAAGGGAGCAAGAGCAAATTGTGGGAATTATAGACCAGTGTGCTTCACTTCTCTAGTGGGAAAGCTTTTAGAAAGGTTAATAAGGCATAATATACAAGAAATTGTTTATTTGAACAGTATTATTAGTAGGAGTCAACATGGATTTATGAGGGATAGGTCATGCCAAACATATCTAATTAGTTTCTATGAGGAGGTTAGTAGGATCAAGACAACTGGATCAAGACAACTCAGTGGATGTAGTATTTTTGGATTTTGCAAAGGCTTTTGAAACAGTGCCACATGCAAACTAAGGGATACAGGAATTGCAGTAAATATCTGCTCATGGATCGAGAGCAGGCTAAAAGATAGGAAGAAAAGGGTTGTGGTAAAAGGAACATACTTTGATTGGACTAATGTGTTAAGTGGGGTTCCTCATGGTTCAGTATTAGGTCCTCTCCTTTTTAACACATTTATTAATGACTTAAAAGTTGTGCAAAGTAATTAAATCAGATTATGATGTACCAAAGGGATTTGCATACATTAGAGGAATGAGCATCTAAACGGCAGATGAGATTTAATACGAATACATGTAAAGTTATGCACCTGGGAAGAAAAAATAGCCATGCAATTTACAATCTTAATGGAGCAAATCTAGGGGTATCAGATATTGAATGGGATTTGGGAGTACTTGTGGACAACCACCTAGGTAACAGTGCTCAATGCCAAGCAGCAGCTGCAAAGGCAAATAACATATTAGCATGTATTAGGAAGGGTATATAAAAGCAAGGGAGACAAATATAATTCTGTCAGGACACAAATCTCTACTACGCCCTCATTTGGAATATGGAGTTCAGTTTTGGGCACCACTTCATAAAAAGGACATTTTAGAGCTTGAAACAATAAGGAGAAGGGCTACAAAACTAATAAGGGGAATAAAGGGGCTAAGTTATGAAGAAAGACTAACCAAAGTAAACGTTTTTTCTCTAGAAAAAAGGCCTCTAAGAGGGGATATGATTACATTATATAAATACATCCAGGGTCAGTATAAAGCTTTGTTAAGTGAGCATTTTGTGCCAAGAGGTTTTCAACAAGATGACATCCTTTGAGGTTAGCAGTAAAAAGATTCCACCTTAAAGAGAGAGGAGGGTTCTTCACAGTAAGGGTGGTTAATCTGTGGAATTCTCTATCAAAGGAGGTGGTGACAGCGGACTCGATAGATAACTTTAAAAAGGGACTGGATATATTTTTAATTAAAAAGGGCATTCAGGGTTATCCTGGTTAATTAGAGCAAGAGTATTTATCCAGGGAGGAATCCAATCACTTGTATCTGGGGTCAGGAAGGAATTATTTTTTCCCCTTTTGAGACAATTGGCCAGTTAAGTTTTTTTTTTTTTCCTGTTTGCCTTCCTCTGGATCAATTAACAACTAATCCGCATATTGCAGATCAGAGGAGATCTTAAAAGGTTGAACTTGATGGACTAAAAGTCTTTTTTCAACCTCAATTACTATGTAACTACGAAACTATTCATTCTGAAATAAATGCAAGTGTCTTGATGACTTCTCCAGCAGTGAATCAAAAGCATATGCACACATTCATTCCTGTCCTAAAATATTTGAAAACAGATGGACAATTGCTACAGTAACATTCATCTCTTTAACTTGGCTAATGAATAAAAATAATCAATGTAAATATTGTAATATGAATAACAGTAAAAGATCATAAGATCATGTGGCATTTCCTCACTGTGTTATCCTTTGGCGAGGTTAAACAACACTGCGGGTGGAACACTGAAACATTTCTCAGTGCCAGTAGCCCATCTGCTCTGTTGGCACAGATGGACTGTTCTGAAAACTCAGCATATCTGGTGTCAAGCAAATACTGACACTACAGAAGACATTTAATGCACGTATTCCTTAGAGAAGGGACTTGATAAAATAGAATGAAATTTATTTAAAAAAAATGTAAGTTACCTGTAGGATGTCAACACTGTGAAACTACAATGTATTTAAAAAATATGTAATAACATGTAATAGTAAGAGGATACAATGTTGCCAAGAGAGAATATGCTTGAATTTAAGCAAACAAAAACATAAAAAATATTTAAAGGATCAAATCAACAGGCCTTAAAGGGGAGCTTACAATGAGTGGTCTAACAGATATAAAAATTAAATTAATGCAATACGGGCAAAATTTCTTCCATTTTCGGTTGTATTCACCTGTTACATAATGCAAAGTGGCAGAAAGCCTTGGAAAATTGTCTTACAGACACAGGATTGTCTTTCCAATGTGTTATTTCAATTATCTGGAATGTAAAACTAACTAATCAAGCATAGATGCTTAATGGGACATTGGACTGGACATTCTCCAACATTTCAATTCTTTTGTCAGGCTAAGGCAGATTGATCATATTGTTTTAATCTATTTCTGTGTTGCTTTATTGTTAGATAAAACATATTCTTTTAAAATTGTGATTTTGGGTTAAAATATTGTTATATTAACATTTACAAATAATTAATTGTAAATTGAACTAAGTCAGAGGTGCTCATCAGTGAACGAACTAACCTTAATAGGTTAGTTCTATGGACATGATAAGCCACTCTGAGAGCAACCTCTTTTAGCTCACTTGTGCCCTTCACAGGGAGAAATAGTGAGGTGCAGCTTAACTCCCTAAGACACAGTGAGCAAGGGGTCCATGTCTGGAGTCCCCAACTTCTTTTAGCTCACTTGTGCCCTCCACAGGGAGAAATATCCTGTAGTATATCACTCTGGTCTTACTCAAAAGACCCAGCCCAGAAATACCAGGCAATTCTACCCTGAACAGGAGAAACAGCAAACCCCAGACACATTTCTGCCTTTATAGGCCTCGTCAGTGAGGTGCAGCTGAACTCCCTAAGGCACAGTGAGCAAGGGGTCCATGTCTGGATTCCCCTATCACCGTTAGGGAGACTAAACCCTAAGGGTTATTTGTATAAATGGGGAGTTATCACCTACACCTCACTGACGAGGCTCAATGAAGGCTGAAACATCCGTCTGGAGTTTGCTGTTTCTACTGTTCAGGGTAGAATTGCCTGGTATTTTGGGGCTGGACCACTCTAGTGAGTGGGACCAGACTGATATACTATAGGATATTTCTCACTGTGGAGGGCACAAGTGAGCTAAAAGGGGTTGCTCTCAGAGAAGGTTAGCATGTCCACAGAACTAACCTATTAAGATTAGTTTGTTCTCTGATTGAGAACCTCTATTTTGGTTTTGTGTTTATGCAAATTACCCTAGGGATTAGTCTCACTGAGGGTGATAGGGAAATCCAGACGTGGACCCCTTGCTCACTGTGTCTTAGGGAGTTATCAGCAACACCTCACTGATGAGGCCCAATGAAGGCCAAAACGTACATCTGGGGTTTGCTGTTTCTTCTGTTCAGGGTAGAATTGCTTGGTATTTTGGGTCTGGGTCACTCTTTTGAGTGGGACCAGACTGATATACTACAGGATAGTTCTCCCTGTGAAGGGCACAAGCGAGCTAAAAGAGGTTGCTCTCAGAGTGGGTTATCATGTCCACAGAACTAACCTATTAAGGTTAGTTCGTCCTCTGATTGAGCACCTCTATATATATATATATTTTGTTTCAATTTATCAACCTGTGAATCTACTATATATATTTTGAGTATACACTAACAAGATGTTAAAGGAACATCAAAAGCTCCATGTTTTCAATATTAAAATAAACTGCCCAAGTGTTTATTTGTATATATATAATTTTATTAACAAGTGCTTACAACTCTGCATTTACTTACTGAAAGCTTTCAAACAGTCCCTGGAAAGGTCTGACCCTGTAGCTCATGCTTACAATGTTTCAATAGTACTAGATGCACTACCAAATGTCAGACAGTGCCTGAGCAGCAGTTTCAATTGCATCTCCTATGAGTTTGTTAGTTCAAATCTCACCACTTCCCCATAATATTAATAATTGTCATTTAGTTTAAACTGTGAAATAGAAAACAGATACAGTATAAAGTGTAAGTGAGTAGTGAGTGTAAAATAAGGATGAGTTAAGTGTTTTGATAATGCTAATACTGCACAATTATACATGCTTATACAAAACGTCCCCCTCACACTCTGTAATTGATGATGGACACATAGGGCCTCATTCAATTGCTACTTTTTGGAGATTCGTGGTCGCAAGTCTAAGTAGCAAGTTACTTTGCTATTCAATTGCCTTCTGATTGCGACCTCCGATGGAGTTACTTGCCCCACCCAGCGATCCCTACCGACCCATTGCGATTTGTCAAATCACTACTTACTTTCCTCAAAGCCTTTGATCTTTCAAGGCCGCAAGGCTAAAATCACAAATTGCTATTCAATTGCTCCGATTCCCTCTTCCTAACCACTCAGTCAAGCACGTAAATGGCTAAAATCTAACCAAAGCTTATTTGGAGCAAGGAGGTGTTGTAAGGCTTTAAAAGCCCTTATGTATCCTCTACCTTAATGTCCCCACTGTTTCTAACACCCCCCACCCTCCTGTAGCAAGAGATTGATGTTGGGGACCCTTCGGGGTCCCGGGACCCTACAGCAGGGTTGCCACCTCCATTTTTGGAAGTCCTACGGGCTTCAAAGACCTATGGGCTTGGAGGTTGGATGACATTGATGTCATCATGATGATCTCTGTTACCATTGGCTGTTTCGATCACGGGCGTTACGGGCTTGATGTTCGACTGCTACTTTCGACGGTATGGTTTTGATTTTCGGGATCGGGCCATAACTTGCGGGCCCTCATAATAGAATAACATTGGAAAAGAGTAAAACTACTTGGGCACGCAACTCAATTGCAGACAATCGGTTGTCTGCAATGGAGTTGCGAGCCCCGAATTGAATGAGGCCCATAGAGAGCTCTGATAAAATGTTGCTTCATTTGTTTGACTGACTAGTCTAATGAAGCAGCTTTTTGTTTTTTTGTTTGAGCCCCAATACTTATTATCTATGCTGCTTTTCTTATTGGAACATGTCAATGGCTATGCAAGCAATAAAAAAATGCTAATATCTATGTTATTCTTGATCAGGTTTAAAAATATAAACAGCATTCCCATATGATTTTCAATTATCTATCTTATATTGCAAAACAGTTTTACTGACTTTCTTGTTACTTTACATATATTCTTCTTGACGCTTTCATTTAAAACTTTGACAGGGTTTTTTCTTGTAAGTTTAGAATTCACCATATGATAAAACAGCTCTAATATCTTGAAATAAAATTTCAAACTGAAAAATCTGCAATTTTGTATGAGCAGCTTAGCTTCTAAACGGATATTGAGTTTGACTACAAGCCTATTAATATCCACAGCAAAACAACTGCAAATTTTCCAGGTTTAAAAAGTAAAGGCTAATTGCTTTGAGAAAAAGATAAAGTGAATAATTTTCACATTCATAAAGCAATACGTCAAGACATTTCAGTGCTGATCTCTTTGGGTCAAGGTTAAAAGTAGCTTCAAAATCCAATATCTTTGACAAATTGAGCATACAAGGAACAGCATCACTGCACCAAGGATATATAGATCTTGCTTTATCATTAATCTAAGACGTTTTTTTTCTGGGTTAAGGCTTGGTTTGCTTTTAGGCAAACTCAAATTGAAAGCAGTAGAGAAATTGCTGAGAACAGGGCATATGTGCATCCTAATGAGAAGCTTCACGACACCAGGTCAGCCTATTGAAAATGTAGCATTTCATAACTGCAGGGACATCTGGTCACTTGGTGGGGAAGTTAACTATCAGTGGGTCAAATGATGAAAAGCATTAATTTACTGAATAACAGCCAGCATTTTGTGAAATATTGCACAAAGCATTTTTTTGTTGTCTAACTTTATAAAAAATGGGTTCTAGCATAATCATAAAAGTTAAATCTCTGAGAAGGTAAGGTTTTATGAACCACTATATGCTCATGCACACTTTTGAAGATTTAAGCTAAATCGGGCAAATTGTTTTTAGAACGCAAGAAAAAAATAATTCCTTCACTTTTCATTGAGTTATTACCTACTGTTTGATGTCAATGTGTGTTTGAGATGCTTTCTCAGTGGGGTGTTCTATTAGTCTTTTTGAAAGAAATTGCATTTTAGCATTTGTTATTTTGAATTGTCACATTTCCATTGTAACAGCTAATAGCATCCTCTGCATTTAATGTAAAGAAGATCAGCAGAAGATAAAATGGTGGCTTCTACTGGAGCATACTTGCAAATAATAAACAATAAATGAAAACAACTTTGTAACCCAATAACACATTTATTTGTAAAATCATTAAACACAGACTACATATTACACTAGCCATTTTTGTCCACAGTCAATCATTTATGAAATATTCAGCATGGCTTGCATGGCTCCATAATTTTAATGTTGGCTCCATGTGCTAATTTGTGGCTCAATGTACATAATTAGGTTGGGGTAGATCCAACTGCATGATAACACAGTGGTAGATTAGTTTACTAATAATACACAGGAAAAAGCACACCAGAACCAACCAGTGTTGGCCATGCACTTCAAATATTGACAGAGAAATCAGGTAATAGTAATATTTTTACCAACAAGTCAGTGAGGTAATAATTGAATAATAGGACACAATCCATAGGGGTGACCAGTGGATGTAATCTGACCAATTAGGAAATGGTAAGGTCTCCATATATAAAACATAACTTTGGTCATGTAGCCATTTTTGAGATCACTCATAACATCATCATCACTTGTACCATACTGCAGACTCTGGTAAATACTTGCCAGATAAATATAGTGCCAATCTTCTCACTAGCAATTGACACTGAAAAGTGATAAGAAATATAATGTTCTCAATAGAAATTACAAAGTGTCACTCAGTATTGTGAGATAAGCACTTGTACCAGAGTCAGCAGTATGGTACAAGTGATGATGGTGTTATGAGTGATTTCATAAATGGCTACATGACCAAAGTTTTATGTAGTGGGAACTTACCATTTCCAAATATAGACAGATTAACTCCACTGATCACCCCTAGGGATTGTGTCCCATTATTCCATCAAAGATGTTTCTTCTCACTAACTCGTTATTACCTGATTCCTCCGACAATGGGTCCTATTCTATTGCCCAATTCATAAATTTATACACACTTAAAATCACTCTTAATATTGCCACATATTCTATTAGCTACTCACAATTCAATTATGAGTTTCCCTCCCACAATCACTATGGGACAGCCAAAGCCGCAAATTCAGCTCTAGAACTCCATTGATTTTAGTGCAGCTCGTTCATTAAGAGCTCTAAATAATTAAACTTACATAAAATCAATATTCTATTAGACCTTTTGCTCTGGCTCGCAAATGAAGTCTGACCCGCAACTGAAAAAAGTATCAAGTTTCTGTCAAAAATATTTTGAGTACTAAATAGGACTCGCAAATGCTTTTTCAAACACTTCTTATAGCTGTAGTAGCAATAAAAACACACAATACTGCACTTTAATAGCGTGAGAAGGCATGGGAAGACATTAGAATTAACTGCACAACAGTCTCAAACGCACAAATATGTTATTTTTAAATGTTAATTCTGAGTAATATCGATCTTGGGACTCAAGAGGTTAATACATATAATGAAACCCACATAAACTAGAACAGATGATCTAATGCATTTTATAGAGTGCTACATTTTGAGCCTGACACGCAAATATTACTTATTGGCACTAATTAATTTATAGCCTCTGACTGCAGGTTACATGTAACTTCCATGTTTTACTGACGCCATGATGATGGACTTATTTACTATTGGCTATGTCTAAGAAATAAATTACAGGCTTGCTTAAATATTGTCAGATCATATGATATCATAAATTGCGAGGTTAAGTCAAGAAAATACATCTATACATTTAGAGAAAAAACACCTGCAGCAAAAATAACAGGTTAGAGTAATTTGTGAGCTTATAATAGAATAGGGCTCTATATCTTGATTTAAGGACAACAGAGTTCCTTTAAAGGGTGTATTATATTTTAAGAGTAAAAATGTTGCCTATTAAGAAGTGTGTGTGTGCCTTTCTTTTTTTGAGAAGATCATATTGAGGGAGGATATGTAATTACAGTTTTCAACTTGCAAATTACATTAGTTTAAATAATTCTTGCAATCAATTAGTTGTGCATTTTTTTCATTGTAGTACACTCCCCCAAAGCTCATTTGGCCCCAGTAACCTGTATTTATAATTTCTCATATTTGCAATTCACTCACTAGGCAAAATGTAATGCATAATGTAATAGAATTAGATGAATGATGTTGAATTTTCATTAACGCTAAAAGGAGATTTGACATTGTATTAGTGTGAGAGTAATGTATAGAGAACAGAGTACTTATATTAGGTGCTTTCAGTTCTATTTTTCTACAGAGATGGATACATATATTTTGTTAGTCAACACATTTATAAAATGTGTTTTTTCTAAGTACTGTTAATTAGCTGTCATACGGTTTCTATGAAATATACAGTGAATGCGAATGCTATAAGTAAGCCATGCCCATGTTAATTCTAAAAACAAATTAGGGAATTATTTGTAGCCTGCTTTTGTAGGAAGCGATATCTTTTAAAGTCATTGCACAGCAGTTAAAGGGCCACATTAATCATCCCTCTTTGATTAATTTTAGTTAAAAAAAGGGGCTCATCTGAGAAGAACAATACCTAAGGAGGTTTGCTCTATAGGTCTGGTTACCTACTCAGAAAGCAGCCTCTTTTAGGAAGTTCAGCTACACCTCACTGATGAGGCCCATAAAGGCTGTAACGTACATCTGTGGTTTGCTGATTCGCATATTTCGAGTAGAATTGCCTGGTATTTTGGGGCTGGATCGCTCTTTTAATTGAGACCAGACTGATATACTAGGATATTTCACCCTGGGAAGGGCACAAAGGAGCTAAAAGAGGCTGCTCTCTGAGTAGGTACCAGACCTATAAAACAAACCTACATAGGTATTGTTCATTCTCAGATGAGTACCACTACTCTTTTTGTTTATTTATACATATATTTAAAACTCAACAAAAAACATTCATACATTCTTTGTACTGTGCCGCAATACAAAACTTAAACTTTATTCATACAGCATAGTTTATGCATTATGGTAAAAATATGGCACAATATATAAATCATCCTTTTTTTGACAGTGCCTTGCAAAAATATTCAAACCCCCCCCCCCCCCCCCCCTTGGCACTTTTCGGGTTTTGTTGCCTCACAACCTGGAATTAACATGGATTGTTTGAGGATTTGCATTATTTTTTTTACACAACATGCCCACAACTTTGAAGATGTTTTTTTTTATTATTGTGAACCAAACAACAAATAGGACAAAATAACAAAAAGTCAATGTGCATAGCTATTCACTCCCCTATTCTCTCCCCTAAAGTCAATACTTTGTAAAGCTACCTTTTGCAGCAATCACAGCTCCAAGTTGCTTTGGATAAGTCTCTATGAGCTTGCCACATCTTACCACTGGGATTTTTGCCCATTCCTCCTTGCAAAACTGCTCCAGCTCCTTCAAGTCTGACCACAGATTTTCTATTGGATTGAGGTCTGGGCTTTGACTAGGCCATTCCAACACATTTACATGTTTCCCCTTAAACCACTCAAGTGTGTTTGGGGTCATTGTCCTGCTGAGTGGTACAGGTTTTGCTCAAGAATATCCCTGTATTTAGCACCATCCATCTTTCCCTCAACTCTGACCAGTTTCCCAGTTCCGACTGCTGAAAAACATCCCCACCGCATGATGCTGCCATGAACATGTTTCACTGTGGGGATGGTGTTCTTTGGGTGATGAGATATGTTGGGTTTGTGCCAGACATAGCGTTTTCTTTGATCACCGAAAAGTTACATTTTAGTCTCATTGGACCAGAGCACCTTCTTCCATACATTTTGGGAGTCTCCCACATGCCTTTTCGCAAACGCTGCCACTCTGCCATAAAGCCCAACTTTATGGAGCGTACGGCTTATTGTCGTCCTATGAACAGACACTCCAGTCTATTCTGTGGAACTCTGCAGCTCCTCCAGGGTTACCTTAGGTTTCTGTGCTGTCTCTCTGATTAATGCTCTCCTTGCCCGGTCCGTGAGTTTTGGTGGGCGGACGTCTCTTGGCAAGTTTGCTGTTTTGCCATGTTCTTTCCATTTGGTTATGATAGATTTGATCGTTCTCCTGGGGATCATCAAAGATTTGGATTTTTTTACAACCTAACCCTGACTTGTACATCTCAACGACATTGTGCCTTACTTGGTTGGAGAGTTCCTTGGTCTTTATGGCAGTGTTTGGTTAGTGGTGCTCTGGCTTAGGTGTTGCATCCTCTGGGGCCTTTCAAAAATGGTGTGTATATGTAATGACAGATCATGTGACACTTAGATTGCACACAGGTGAACATCATTATGTGACTTCTAAAGGTAATTGGTTGCACCAGAGCTTTTTATGGGCTTCAGAAAAAAGGGGGTGAATACACATGCACGTGACAATTTTCTGTTTTCTATTTCTAAAAACTAGTTTTATGTATATATTTTTCTAATTTCACTTCACCAGCTTAGACTTTTGTGTTCTGATCCATCACATAAAATTCAGATTAACAAAACATTGAACTTAAGGCTGTAATGTAATAAATAGGTAAAAAGTCAAGGGGTGAATACTTTTGCAAGGAACTGTATACATACAAAACTCTTTTGCTCACCATAAACTAAATTAATCTTTTTTTTAATAAACATTGTAGTGAATTGTATAAAGTATTTTGAACTTCCTTTGTTTATTTTGTTACTCAAATTGCTCAGTAGAGGTAAACCATCCATTGCCTCCCTCACAAAAATCCTCCAGTATTTTGTGTAGTTGGAGCTTCCAACATAATATGCAAAGATAATATCACTGCATGGGTTTGGGGTCATCCACACAGCTTGCCAGGGTCAATGTACAACGTTACAGAGGATCCTTCAATCAGCTGTTATTGTGCATCATCCCCCTAGCAGTTCGCGCTGCAAATGCGGACACTTGCGTAGCGAGGTGGCCGCATTTGCGGGAGGTGGAGGCGCCCATGTTAGCTACAATGAGCCGAAGGCTCATTGCAAGTCACAAATGCATTCCCTCGCGAAGCGAGGGGCCGCAATGGCGGAGGTGGAGGCTCTACGGCGCCTCACAAGTGGTTACAAACACCCACAGAAGCAGGACTTTGACAAAATACATCTAAATACAGACTTACACAAAAAAATAAGAGCCGCGGGGCTTAAAATGAAAAAATTACGGACTTACACTAAAAAAATACGAGCCGCAGGACTTAAGAAAAAAAACATTACGAACTCGCAAAAATATGACCTTAACAGCCGAACCGCGCTCAGCTGAAAACATTAAAAACACCTCTGCAACTGAAGTTACACCTCAATTTAACACACGTAAATCCCCTAAGCGAGAAAAAAAAATGGCCGCCGAAAATACGAAAACGTGGCTACATGGCCCTAAAGCCACAAAACACCACCAAGCACATAAGGCTTTTCCAAAAAGCCGTACGAGGTACAAGATACACTTTTAGCAAGGACGCTAAACCATCCAAACCTGCGTACCACATACACATTCGCCACCATTTTACAACACTAACTTACAGAATGCGGAAGTACACAGCTACAGTAATGGCTTCCCCTCGCGCACGCAGCCTATTTACACTACACACTGCACACATTGCTGACACTTACACCTCAGCTCCACAACACTGCAAACCGACATTGTATGCTGCAGGAACATCAAAACAGATTGTCAGCTTTTCAGCACAATGCTTCCTGCATATATTAATTACAAATAGGTAAAGTATATTAATTTATTAATTATTTAATTATTTAATTAGCATACAAAATTCATATACACAAAAAAAACAAAAAAAAAACACTATCGCAATAAACACAAAAGCGATTAACTGCGAGCCTCACAACAAGCGCCAACGCTGCTCATAGCACATAAACTACACCAGGGGACAGTCTTGCAATAACCGCAAAAAGCAGATCAGCGCCGACCTTACAATGACAGCAAAAGCACCTCTGATAAAAAAAAATGCAACAACCAAGAGCCTTGCAATGAACGCCGAAGGAATCAGACCACCAAAAAAATTCATGTCTGTGGCAAACAGCATTACCTGCCTTACAATTTTATTGCCCTGTCATTTTTGACGGGCAAGTCGCTAGTATATATAAATATAAATAATAGGTACATATAATGTATATAAGTATTTCCCTGACCTTATACTGTAGCTATATCTAACAGCTATTGAGTGGGCTACAGCAAGGATCACATATATAGTTGTGAGCAGGCGAACCAGCCAGAGCTGTTGCTCATGCTTGTGGGCTCGCGTATACACACAACACATACATAAAAGGCTTACCTACAGCAAGAGGGAGCATCCAGGACCTCAAAAAAGCAACTTACACCTTCATTTAACTCAAAATAAAAGAGTTTAGACACTAAAAAATTCTCTAAGCGAGAGAAAAAATGGTCGCCGAACAAAACGGAAACGAGGCTATAACACTCTAAACACGCAAAACACCACAACAAACTCGCAAAACACCACAAAAGACCTACGGATATACCGCTAAGACGCATACCACACATTACCCGCCATTTTACGACAATGCGAAAGTACACAACTACGCTAACGGTTGGTCTCGCGCACGCACACTATTACACTGCACACATTCAGCACGCTTACACAGCAGCTCCACACCACTAATGCTGCAGCAACATCAAAACAGATTGCAGCTCTTCAACACACTGCTTCAAAATACGTAAAGTCTATTCATTTATTAATGTATTATCGATTTCATTATTATACACCAAACAGCATTATCTACCTTACAATTTCATTGCCGTCATTTTTTGATGGACAATTCGCTAGTAATATAAATAAACTAGAGACTTGCCCATCAAAAATGACGGGGCAATACAATTTGAAGCCATGCTATTTGCCACACAATGTAAAGCTTTTTCTACTCTGAGGACTCATTGTGTAGCCTCCTCTAAGCACTTTCGGAGCACATCACAAAGATATATATATATCTACATTTTGTTAAATAATAATTAATAAATTAGTTACTTAATAAATTAATATACTTTGACTATTTCTAATTAATAAATCCAGCAATAAATAGCCTAAAGAGCTAACAATGTCTTTTATTTTCCTGCAGCAGATAATGTACAGTTGGACTGCTACTGCCCTGAGGAGAAAGTATCATTCATGTCCCAAATGTGCATTTGAAATAGGCTGCATGCGCAAGGGCAAATCGTTGGTTTAGTTGTGTAAAGCGCCATTTTAGATTCATGATGTTATTAGTTGCAAGTTAGTGTTGTAAAATGGCATGATTTGTCTATGTGTTACGCGCCTCACAAGCATTTTTCATGCTTCCTAAGTGTGTATTTTTGTACCTTGTACATCCCTGGCAAAAGTTGTATGTGCCTGGCAGCTATTTGCGCGCTTTGTGGTCGTGTAGCCTCGTTTTCATTTTTTTTCGAGCCCCCTTTTTTTTCTTGCTTAGCCGATTTTCATGTGCCAAAACTCCTTAAATTCGACTTTAATTTGTGTGCAACCTCACCGGCAGATGTCGTGGCTGTTTCGCCATGCTGTGTGTGATGTTTTTTTATTTGTTTTTCTGTATTTTTAAGTGTTTTTCTTGTTTTTGGATGTCCACGTTTCAGCCGCGGCATGGTTGTTTTTTTTCAAAGTCCCGCTTTTCTGGGTTATTTTTAACCGCGAGTGAGGCGCCGTAGAGCCTCCACCTCCGTAGAACCTCCACCTCGCAAGGTCCCGTTCATAAAATCTACTACACAAGGTAGGAACCAGCCCCATGCTGATGAGATGCAGTAACCATGAAACAGCTGTACGTGGGTGGGATTCTTGGCTTGTGTAGAATCCATCCTGAGCTTTGCTCAAAGCTGTGTAATCCAGCAGGCATATGCTTAAAGGAAGTAATGTTTCAAATGATAATGGATTACAAGAGCAAAGCCTTTGTGGGTACATTTGCATGTCCCTGCTCAAGTTCTCAGAATGCAGTGTAATACATTTAGTTTTAAATTTCTGGGCAGGAAAAAAGTTTTTTTAACTTGTTTTAGGCATTCAAATGTGAACACAATTGTAAACTTTATTATCTATCTATCTATCTATCTATATACAGTTTCTCCCAAAAGTGAGAATGCCTGACATTTTTGTACATATTTTATTATATCTTTTCATGTGACAACACTGAAGAAATGACACTCTGCTACAATGTAAAGTAGTAAATGTACAGCCTGTATAACAGTGTAAATTTGCTGTCCCCTCAAAATAACTCAACACAAAGCCATTAATGTATAAACCGTGGGCAACAAAAGTGAGTACAGTGTCAATATTTTGTGTGCCCACCATTATTTTCCAGCACTGCCTTAACCCTCATGGGTATGGAGCTCACCAACATGATAACGACTCAAAACACACCTCCAAGATGACCACTGCCTTGAAAAAGAAGCTGAAAGTAAAGGTGATAGACTGGCCAATCATCTCTCCAGACCTAAACACTATTGAGCATCTGTGGGGCATCCTAAATGGAATGTGGGGGTGTGCAAGGTCTCTAACATCCACCAGCTGAATGATGTCATTATGGAGGAGTGGAAGAGGACTCCAGTGGAAACCTGTGAAGCTCTGGTGAACTCCATGCCCCTGAGGGTTTAGGCAGTGCTGGAAAATAATTGTGGGCACACAAAATATTAACACCTTGGGGCCCATTTGGACATGTACTCACTTTTGTTGCCCACTGTTTATACATTAGTAGCTGTGTATTGAGTTAGTTTGAGGGGACAGCAAATTAACACTGTTATACAGGCTGTACACTTACTACTTTACATTGTAGCAGAGTGTCATTTCTTAAGTGTTGTAACATGAAAAGATATAATAAAATATTTACAAAAATGTGAGGGGTGTACTCATTATATATATATATATATATATATATATATATATATAAAAATAAATATAAATAAATATATATATATATATATATGTATATATCTATATATATATATATATATATATATATATATATATATATATATATCCCTTACTCAGAAAGTAATTGTCACAACCCACTCTTCGATGGGCTTGAAAAAGCCAAGAAGACCAATCCTACCTACAGTTTGCATGGATTTAGGAACAGGTTGCAGCATCTCAGAATAAGTTGCAGAAATGAATTCCCCCCAAAATAAAATAATAAATAAATGCTTTCCCTCTAAATGAAATACACCATGCATATGTGTCCCACACAGTTCACATTTTTAAACAGTGCTTACACCAATCACCATTAGGCCACTTCCCTTGGTAAACACAAGTTTTACACATTTAGCCTTCTTTGAATTAGCCCACATGGGTCAGATCTGTCTGCAAGAACTTAGTTGCCAAGGGGTGTATGGCCCCAGCTATCAGCTACCTCTGGGCAGGATTTGGGAACAGCAGAATTGCATTAAGAAGTGTGAGTACTGGAGACAGGGTTGGAGTGATGGGGCTGGGTTTAACCCATGTGGGGAATTACAGATTTAAGGTGTGCAAGTTTTATATTCTCTGGGAGGATAGTTATCCCTAATTGGATACTAGTGGAGGGCAGAATAGTTGGTTAGAAGGCTCAGGTCACCACCTCAGTGGGGAGTGAACAGTGGTAAGACAAAGTATGTTTAGGGGGCTATACGCTCCCTAGCTGATCTCCTGTCAAACAGAAATACCTTTATTGAGTGATAGGGGCATCAGCTAGGGAGGTTGAGGTGGCTCTGTTCCCTCCCAACCCCTCCCCCCCCCCCCCGCACGCACACACGCACGCACACTTTTCATACCCTATCTGTGAGGAATTGACTCTGCTGGGTTTTGAACCCTGGTCCCTAGGCTGCTGAACCTCTTCCCTACCACTGCGCCAGCCTGCCTTTGTGAATTTCCTTGAGATCTGATAAACCTTGACTCTGCTAGCAATAGTATCAGTGACTAGCCTCTTCAGCTGTGTCTGGTCAGGTGTCTGGTCCTTGGCCTATATAAGGCACTTCCTGTCTATGTACCTTGCCAGATTATTGTGGTTCCTGTTCCCTTCAATAAAGCTTGTTCCTGTTTCACCTACAAGTTGCTGAATTGGATCATTGCTGACCTAGGCTGCTGGTCTCTAAAACCTTGTGATTCCTATATCATTATACTATCAAGACTTCCCTAATAATTTTAGAAATTTGGAGGGTCATGAACATGTACTAAGATTAATTATTACTTAATTTGTGGTTAAACACAAGACAAAGGATCAAAGGAATATAATTTGCAAAGTACTTGACACCACTTGACTATTGTCTATTAACACAAATGTTTCAATTGCTTTTTTGACAGCCTTGTTAAGAATATATGATGACTTCATCAGCCTTTGGATCTCTCATTGAAGTCTCTGGAGCCTAATTTACCACTTAAAGGCAACTGCGTATATGACATGTTTCCAAATCTACAGTTGTCTACACCATGGCATTGTATTTATTTTAATGCTGTTTTGCAGTCTGTGTTAAACTTTTTTTAAAAAGTGAAATTAGTGTAATGAGTTTCTTTTCTTACATTATCTGCTAATAATCTTCAAATGAAGAATAGAATATTGACTAAAGGACAGTACTCCTTTGTAATTTTTCAACAATGTGGGCACGGCTCTGTTACTTTATGAAAAGCTATGCAATTTTCTTCAAATCATTAAGACTTAAATCTTTCATGCATTATTGGAACTAGCGGTCACTGGTCACTAGATTCAAATTACTTGAAAGAATGGGATAATGATTGTCTTTGTTTTGCTATGATTAAAATTGAATTTATATCACATTACATGAATAAATGATTTCAAAGAATTAAAACTGCATTAATCATAACATTTACAAATCAAGAATATATAGCTCTACTTTAATACTATTATTGCATGTTTTACAAAAAGTAAAGGAAATTGATTTAGAAAAAACGAACTTTTGCAAGGTAACTAGTCTAACCAGCATTTTTAACAGGTAAATTATTTTTTAATTGATATGTTAATTGCCAGTTAGATCACTATTTTCAAACATATATCGCCTAATGTACAACATTGTATAGAAATAGTTTATGTAAAATGGGAATAAAACACAACCTTTAACAGAATAATTAAAAATACATACGCAATAAAATCATTGCCATACATAAATATTATACATACACACTACCTGGTTGAAGCAGCAACCCGAAAGCCCACAGTATTGAGAAATTCTGCACTGCAATAGACTGGCTAGGATCTCAGTGGGTACCTCCTTCATTGAAGATTTCCCTAGTGGCTAACCTTAATTCTTACCGGGTCCCCTAAAAATCCAAGCTAAACTCCAATCTTAGCCCTTACGTATGTTTCGTCAGTGGATTCTGACATCATCAGGGGGTGCCTCTTCCTGTCCCCTGTAAGTTTAAATAGCAATTGAGAAGGCAAGCTGGTTAGCCAATTAAATTATATTATTTACAGTACTTAAGGTTCGTCTGCAAATATATACAGACATAGAGCCCAATTCAATTCAGCTTTCACAACTTACTGGAGCCCGTAAGTGAAGTCGCAAGTAGATTTGCTATTCAAAAGGTGTCTTTTTGCAGGCTGCAAACGGGTTATGAGTTACGGCCTTGAAAGCTTTGCGATGGTTAAACCCGTAACTTACAGCCTTCCGAAGCCTTTGATCTTTCCCTTTCGCAAGAGTTATGATAGCTAAAATCGCTATTCAATTGCTCCAATTCCCCAAGCCCGCAAATGTTTTCACACCCGTAAATGGCAAATGAAGGAGAAAATCCTACGAGTGCTAGAGAGGACTAGCAAGGGGGTTTAGCATCTATTCGTAGTATTGTTAATGCAAATAAATAAATAAATAAACAATACTGCACTGTAAATAAAGGGGAAACAGATGAAAGACGTTAGAATTAATTGCACAACAGTCTGAAGCTCCAAAATCGGCAGTATATAAGATTTATTTTTAGGTTTTTGATTTTGGGGTTAAATCGATCTTGGGTATCAATGAGTTCATACATTCAGGCCACCCACATGGACTAGAACAGTATTGGCATTGATTTTCCTAATTATGTATTTTGCGCTTTTGCAAGTCTGATCGCACATCGGACCCCCAAACCTAATTGATTGACATGCAACCTCCATGTTTTACTACTGTAATAATGACGGTCTCATTGTCTATTGGCTGATTCGAAATGGGAGATTATGGTGTTGCTTAATTGATCATGTTACCACCATGAACTGCTACGAACTAGTGCATTGGTCATGGAGTCGGTTTTGGGCCCGAAACTTGCTGGATGGATCAATTGTATAGCTCCGAACGGGAGGCCGCAGCCCACCCGCAGACATGGGGCCTACATCCCTGTGAGATGCGGGCTTGCAATTGAATTGGGCCCTTAGCCAGCATGAGAGATGTTTTGCAAACATTTAAGAATTAATTAAATAAACAAAGTTATATTATACTCATGCCATGTGGTACAAGCCCAATTAACCTCCCAGTATTGGGAAAATTACTGAATGGTGTTCATCTCTTATTGTATGGATTATAGGTTGCTCTCATGTTAATAAAGCAGGTCACAGAAAAGTCCAGTGTGGGTTAATTTATTCAAATGTAGATCTAAATAAGGCAGTAAACTAATTCAACTCACGAGAGCGTTATAGACATGCCACTGTCTATTATAACTATACTGCTGGGATAGTTACATTAATGGGAAATGATTAAACTTACAAAACATTTCTAAAAAGAGTGACTGGGATGTTAATATAAGACACACCACTTGTAGTGAAATAATCGTTAAAACCACCCCTGGTAGTACTTGGAAAAGACAGAGCAACATTTAAACTTACTCTACAGATAGCATGCAGTATACCATTAAAAGACTGACAATTATCAAAATATACTATTAAGTCAGCTTAATTTTAATCACAGTCAGTAAATCAGGATAAACTAATTGATAGAACAATCCTGCCCATAATTCTTAACAATTGAAAACACCATAAACACATGTATATGCATAATATAACACTTCATAAGGAATGGTGCAATGGCCAGGAATCAATCCCAAGCCTCCGGCATGGCAGGCAATAATTCTACAACTGAACCACTGCAGATACACAAATGTAAGTATGTCTTGCTCCAAGTATATATCAAACGCTTTCTAGAAAAATGCCAATAAACTGGTGGGTATACAAGATATAACTCAGCTAATAAATCCCCATTCATAAAGTACAGGTAATAATAAAGAGCGAGTGGAAAGACTATCCATTAAAACAGATAACCACTCATACCAAATCTTAAGCTACCAGAAGGGGAATACACCATATCTTAGGTACAGGAAAGAACTTTCCACGCAGTGGCCACACTTGAAAAAGGTTTTCAGAGGTTAATCTTCTTTGCTAGTGACTTCTCACAAGAATATCTTTCAGACTATTATTATCATTTATCAACCTGCTAATGATCTGCGGGTTACAGGCAGAAAAACTTTGAAATTTGAACCCATCGGCCCCTAACTGTTACGTTCGAAAATCGCTATTAAATTGCTACAAATCCACTGGCGTTCAAACCCATACCCGCCAATGGAGCCAAAAAGTCAACGGATACTGAGAGGACCCGCAAGGGGGTCAAAGTCTTATATGTAGAACTGTAAATGCAAATATAGACACAATACAGTATTTTTAATTAAAGGGAAAGTGATGCTAGGTATTAAAATGAATAGCACAACATTCTCAAGCTAGCAAATATGCGATATAAACTTTTATTTCTGTTTAATTTCCATGTTATATCGATCCTAGCAATCAATGTGTTAATACATATAATGGAACTCGCATTGACTAGAATATCATATTTACTGATTTATTAATATTGCATTATTTCTGGAATGCGGGTCCGAAATTCGTAACTCAAATCCGTAAGGCTTTGAAATCTAACCTCCATTTTTCAATGACATAATGATGATGATTTAATTTGCCATTGGCTCCTTCCAAACCCGTAACTACAGGTTTGACTAATTGATCATGTTCACAGCCGCACATCCAGCTTTCACAAGAATGATTTACGGGTTTGCGTCTACGGCCCATAACTCGCGGCATGGTTCAATTTATTAGCTCTGTAACGCAGCCAAATTTCAAGCCTGCAACCTTTGCGGGTGTGCCGATGCCGCTACGAGCTTCAAATTTAATGGGACTGCAGATGTCTTCTGGGAAGTAATCGCTGGAGTAGATGGAATAAGCTCCCGTAAGGTCGGACCTAGTCTCAGTAAGTCCCAATGATTTGTTAATATATGTCTCACTTGTTTCAGGCTGCTACTAAAAGTGAATATTGCCTTTATTAAGTTATCAGATGCAGTGGATTTATATCTATATACTTTAAACCAAACTTTCAGTTTCATAGCTTCCCTTTTGAATTAATTCACATCAGAGCAAATTCGGAATTGGATGGTAACTCAATCATTCCAACAAAGAATTGGATGCTGTTGTTTTGTGGAAAAAGGTTGCATGGATATTACCAGTTGCATCTTTGATAACCTTAAGATCCACAAATTATATAGAGTGATAATCAACCCAACCCAAAAACATTTTCATTTAAGATCACCATACGATTAGTGCCATCTCATAGTATAAAAATATAGTCAATGAATTGTATGCATAGGAGCACTTTTTCCATTTGTATACTTAATGATTCATGCAATACATGCTGAGACTCCCCCCCAACCCAAGGAATAAATTAGCATAACTCAGGGCACACAGGGTTCCCATAGCTGCACCCTTTGCTTGGTGGTACTATTTATAATTGAAGATAAAGTTGTTCATTGTTAAGACACTTTTAAGCAGTCTCAACAACAAAAAGTTAAAATAATCAAAACTGCTGCTTTTCATATTGAAAAAGTATTAACAGCCTTGGAACCCAACTGATGTTGAATACTGCTATACAAACACTCCACGTCTATCTATACTTGCCAGTTTAACAGAGGATGACACTTTAAGTCTGTCTATAGTGTTCTTAATTAAAGATTGAAGTGCAATAACATATTCTTTCAAAATAATGAACTTACTAATCGTCTGTGTCAGGTTTTCTGAACCAGACACTAAAGGGAGTGCATAAAAAGTGGCGATCATTGGTTTTTTTGTAAGTACAATAGATATGCATCCTGTGAAGTAGATATTCATCCTGTATAATTACCTTGTTGTACTTTGCTTCATCCAAAACATATTTTAGTTCACTTGTAAAGTGAGATGTAGGATCATAAGTCAGAACTGAACCAAGGCTTTCTATTCTAAATTGTTCAAGTTAGACTGACATTTTTTTATTACCTTTTAATAGTTTTTCCAAATCCCGAGTCACTAACTGCACAAACAAAGAGACGTGTGCATATTCGGAGAAAGGAGAAATAAACCTACTGTATTTTTGCACACTGTAGGCTTTCAGGCTGCCACTCCAAGGAGGTAGTGCGTATGTATAATGTTAATATATGGCAATTATTTTATTGTGTATATATTTTTAATGATTTTATTAAAGGTCATGTTTTATTCACATTTTAAATAAATGATCACTAATTTAACCCAGTAAACTTAATGCATGGAAAATTTCCATTAGCTTGGAGATGAACCATTTCAACCAGTTTAGTATGAATGATAAGTTAGGGAAGATTCACTTGCAAGCTGAAATTATCCACCCACTAACACAAACTATATTTAAACAAAGCAAGTAACTAAATAAGAAGAAATTAAAGCTTCAACATTGGTAAAAATGTAAATGTTTTAGGTAATAACAGGTACTTTATTAACGTAATATTATGTTTTAAAAGTTTTTATAAGAAATTTGCATTGTTTGTCCGCCTTTCACATCCTCCTCCTTAGCCTTTGGTTTTATCTTTGGGCTGCTCGGTCCCTGGGTGTCTGCACAAAAGACCCAGAAACAATAAATCTGGACCCCAGGTGAAATTAGAATTTAACAGTAATGATTTATATATGGAATAAAAACAAATGTTAAGGGGTGTCAAAAGGCTGACTGGAAGGTAAAACTTATGAAGGTCTTTTACAACCATTACAGACTGAATTAAATGAAGACTGCCATAGTCCAGCTTTCATAACATTCAAATGACTGCCTCACCTGCATTAATGTATTGTAGTTCCCACATTCTCGGATTATACAACCTTTTTAATCTGGAATTCACTTACTGTGTTTTCAAAAAATTCTCTTTACCACTTTGTAAATAGCAAATAGAAAGAGATTGGAGAAAATAAATGTTAATAAAGCCCCAGGTCCTGATGGAATACATCCAAGGGTACTGAGGGAGCTGGGTTTTGTAATAGCCAAACCATTATATCTAATCTTTCAAGACTCACTCCCTACAGGGTCTCTACCGGATAACTGGAGAAAAGCAGAGGTGATACCTATATTTAGAAGGGATCTAGAGCAAATCCGGGGAATTATAGACCAGTGAGCCTCACATCTGTAGTTGGGAAGCTTTTAGAAGGGTTAATAAGGGACAGAATACAAGAATATGTCTATTTGAACAAGATCATAGGTAGCAGTCAACACAGATTTATGAAGTATAGGTCGTGTCAGACCAATCTAATTAGTTTTTATGAGGAGGCTAGTAGGAACTTGGATCAGGGCAACTCAGTGGATGTAGTCTTTTTAGATTTTTCAAAGGCATTTGATATAGTGCCACATGGAAGACTAGTGAGCAAACTAAGGGATACAGGAATTGCAGTACATTTCTGCTCATGGGTCGAGAGCTGGCTAAAAGACAGGAAGCAAAGGGTTGTTGTGAATGGAACATACTCAGATTGGTCTAATGTGATAAGTGGGGTTCCTCAAGGTTCAGTGTTAGGTCCTCTCCTTTTTAACATATTTATTAATGACATAGAAGTAGGACTCAAAAGTAGTGTCTCCATTTTTGCTGATGACACTAATTTGTGCAAGGTAATAAAATCAGATAATGATGTACTTTCCCTACAAAGGGATTTGCATAAATTAGAGAAATGGGCGGCTAAATGGCAGATGAGATTTAATACAAATAAATGCAAGGTTATGCATTTGGGAAGGAAAAATAGCCATGCAATCTATAATCTTAATGGAGCAAATCTAGGGGTATCAGATATTGAAAGGGATTTGGGAGTACTAGTGGACAACCACCTAGGTAACAGCGCTCAAAGCCAAGCAGCAGCTGCAAAGGCAAGTAAAATATTAGCATGTATTAGGAAGGGTATAGAAGCAAGGGAAGCAAATATAATTCTGCCACTATACAAAGCCCTAGTACGCCCTCATTTGGAATATGGAGTACAATGTTGGGCACCACTTCATAAAAAATACATTTTAGAGCTGGAAAAAGTACAGAGAAGGGCTACAAAACTAATAAGGGGAATGGAGGGGCTAAGTTATGAAGAAAGACTAACCAAATTAAATGAATTTTCGCTAGAAAAAAGGTGTCTACGAGGGGATATGATTACCTTATTTAAATACATCCAGGGTCAATATAAGGCTTTGTCAAGTGAACTTTTTGTAGCAAGAGATTTTCAACTGACAAGAGGACACACTTTGAGGTTAGAGGAAAAAAGATTTCACCTTAAACAAAGAAAAGGGTTCTTTACAGTTAGGGTGGTTAAACTGTGAAATTCTCTACCAAAGGAGGTGGTAACAGCGAATTCGATAGACAACTTCAAAAAGGGGTTAGACATATTTTTGAATAAAGAGGGCATTCAAGGCTATCCTAGATAACTAGCGAAGGAATATTGATCCAGGGAGAAATTGCAAGTTTCTGGGGTCAGGAAGGAATTTTTTTTTTTTCCCCTTATGAGACAATTGGCAAAGTTTCAATGGTTTTTTTTTCTGTTTGCCTTCCTCTGGATCAATTAACAATTAATAATAAATAGTCTACATTAAAAAGATCAATAGAGATCTAAAAAGGTTGAACTTGATGGACTAACTCTTTATTCATCCTCCAATACTATACTATTAATAATTATTTAATCAACAAATGAATTAATAACTAATCCGCATATTGCAGATCAGAAGAGATCTTAACAGGTTGAACTTGATGGACTGAAAGTCTTTTTTCAACCTTAATTACTATGTAACTATGTAACTATCTAATAAAATATTGGTATCATCATTTTTTTCCAATTTGTTGGATGAAAAAAAATTGGATGTTTTGGTAGAAAATTGCTGGCTTTAAACTGATCTTTATCCTGGAGCTCTGTCGCCTTTTACAAAACATGGCAGAACATGGCTAACTTTTCCGTGCACTCTGCTTCAAATATTATGCATCAATTGAAATTAAGTAAAAAATTCATTCAACACTCTGCCACAGTTTGAAAGGATGGGAGGAGCTTCAGCTTAAAGATGATAAGAAAAACGGTAATGTTCTGTGTAAGGCTACTCACGAAAGAACAATGTTTTTACTTGCAATTAATTGAAAAGTAATTTAGAGTCAACAATTGTTAGATGGAGTTTAAAGAATTCCGAAAGATGTTAAGCAAACATGATATACCATACCTACTGATCTAGACCATGGTACACAGATTATTCGGTTTTACATCAGGAGAGTTGTATAATATAAATTACAAGTACTTATGCTTTTTTGGGGTTCTTAATGTAGTTTCTCACATGTTTTTCCTACAATTGTTTACATTATGAGGAGTTGCTGGGTGAGAACATAAGTTTGTGCAATACTTTCTGTAGCTGATTTGAGCTCCCTCAAATAATTTTTGCCTTCTTGATCTGCTAGAAAGTGAATGAAGTAACAATTCACACTTTTGCTATTGTATCCTTATCTGTCTAAAATCTATCTGCAAACTGGTGACACTATTACATTAGTTATTTAGCTATTCAGTGTTGCTTCAGATTTGATAATGGAAGACACACCTCTTATAAATGTATCCACATGATCGTGTAAGTCTTATTACAACTATGAAAATGTAGATCCTTAGCACTGGAATTCATTTTGCTGGCCACAATAAATTGTTTACAGTACTGGAGCAGGTGGAAGTGTTTCTTTATAATACTATCATTTGAACTTGAGCTGTACATGTGTGTTGTTTACCTTGGTGTGATATAATGTGTAATTATGTATATTTCAATCTTTCTTTTTGGCCTGTACGAACCTCAACGTTTTGATAACTGAGCCTGCTTGAGCCTGTTTAGAACTATTTCTCTACCAATATCGAACTAGTGTAACCTCTTTTGAGTTTTCTTACATAACCCAAATCAGGATGCCAGTATTAACCTTCCAACATCAGTCCTGAAGGTTTGTTTCCCCACAGCAAATCACAATGTTATTATCACCCACTTACTATTATTCACACGGTCACAAAAAGAATACATTTGAATTCGAAAAGTATGGGAGTAATACATCCTAATTGGCTTATTATGTATTCCTAGCTGACCTTTAATACTATATACATACAATACATTTACAGTGACTTGCAAAAGTATTCACCCCCCTTGACTTTTTACATATTGTGTTACATTACAGCCATTAAGTTCAATGTTTTGTTAATCTGAATTTTATGTAATGGATCACATCACAATATAAGTTGGTGAAGTGAAATGAGAAAAATATACACATAAACAATTTTTTTTAGAAATAGAAAACAGAAAATTGGCATGTGCATATGTATTCACCCCATTTGTTATGAAGCTCATAAAAAGCTCTGATGCAACCAATTACCTTCAGAAGTCATATCATTAGTCAAATGACGTCCACCTGTGTGCAATCTAAGTGTCAAATGATCTGTCATTACATATACACACCTTTTTTGAAAGGCCCCAGAGGCTGCAACGCCTATGCAAGAGGCACCACTAACCAAACACTGCCATGAAGACCAAGGAACTCTCCAAAAAAGTAAGGGACAATGTTGTTGAGAAGTTCAGGGTCTGGTTATAAAAAAATATCCAAATCTTTGATGATCCCCAGGAGAACCATCAAATCTATCATAACTAAATGGAAAGAACATGGCACAACAGCAAACCTACCAAGAGACGGCTGCCCACCAAAACTCACGGACCGGGCAAGGAGGGCATTAATTAGAGAGCCAGAACAGAGACCTAAGGTAACCCTGGAGGAGCTAAAGAGTTCCACAACAGAGACTCGAGTATCTGTACATAGGACGACAATAAGCTGTATGCTCCATAGAGTTGGGCTTTATGGCATAGTGGCCAGAAGAAAGCCATTACTTTCAGCAAAAAAAAAAGGCACATTTTGAGTTTGTGAAAAGGCATGTGGGAGACTGCCAAAATGTATGGAGGAAGGTGCTCTGGTCTGATGAGGCTAAAATGTAACTTTTCAGCCATCAAAGAAAATGCTATGTCTGGCGCAAACCCAGCACATCACATCACCCAAAGAACACCATCCCCACAGTGAAACATGGTGGTGGCAGCATCATGCTGTGGGGATGTTTTCAGCAGTCGGGACCGTCTGTGCGTGATTTTGGCTAGGACGGAGATTCACCTTCAAGCAGGACAATGACCCCAAACACACTGCTAAAGCAACACTTGAGTGGTTTAAGGGGAAACATATAAATGTGTTGGAATGGCCTAGTCAAAGTCCAGAACACAATCCAATAGAAAATCTGTGGTCAGACTTAAAGATTGCTGTTCACAAGCGCAAACCCTCCAACTTAAACTAACTAGAGCAGTTTTGCAAGGAGGAATGGGCAAAAATCCCAGTGGTAAGATGTGACAAGCTCATAGAGACTTATCCAAAGTGACTTGGAGCTGTGATTGCTGCAAAAGGTGACTCTACAAAGTATTGACTTTAGGGGGGTGAATAGTTATGCACATTGACTTTTTCTGTTATTTTTCCTATGTGTTGTTTGTGTCACAATAAAATAAAATAATCTTCAAAGTTGTGGGCATGTTCTGTAAATTAAATGATGCAAATCCTCCAACAATCCATGTTAATTCCAGGTTGTGAGGCAACAAAACACGAAATATGCCAAGGGGGTGAATAATTTTGGAAGCCACTGTACAACAAGCATTCACTAGTGGAGCCACACAGTGAAAATAGTCTCTAAATAATGATATCACAGAATGAGATGCAGTTTGTGCAGAAACATATTTTATTGATAATGATGGCTTGTCTTATATAAGGTCCACAGTGCCTCTGAAATAGATGTTTCATAGAGGGCATTACAATTTAAAAGAATATAAGCATGGGGGACTTCAGTTATGAATGTTCACCCAGTTGAATTACTTCTGCAATTCTTTGCTTACAAAGTAGGATATATTAGAGAATTGTAATGGATTTTACAAAAAAAAGTATTTAACAAAGCATAATTCAATACAACTCACAGTTTTGATCAATCAAAGTTTTTTATTTTTTTAAATAACATTCAGCGATAAAGTACTTTTTGTTGAGTGTCTACATGGTGTAGTCTCAGGGAGTGGATCTTCCTGTGTTTGATCTTTGTACCAGTGTACCTTTATATGTTTATAGTAGAATGATCCGTAACTTGACTGGTGGAATGTACGGTAAACGTCTAAAAATGTAGTTAATGTTTGGGGGTATATACTGTAGATCTCTGACAGGTGCGCAGCTTCTCTTGTGGACGACACAGTAAGATGGGTTGGACAGAGCACACCAATTCCTAGCGCAGAGAACCAAGATTTCATAAAGTCCCCATATCCCTGTGTGTACCGATAGATAGAGGTACAACCCTCACCTTGAGCAACCTCACCACATGAAGTATTTCCAACGCTTCCCAATGTATAATTCCCTTATAGTTGGTACTTCTGATGCTTCTATCTTTCCGTTTGCTCCTCTAGGGATCCATGATACACAATGGGGCTGTTTATATCTATATATATGTGTGTTCAAATTTGTGAACCTATGTTTGTTCACTATTTTTCACCACAATCGTAGTGTTACTATGCCGGTGAATGATAATATGAATTAGGATCAGGTAGGGTTAATAATACAACCATGTTTAGAAAGTGTAATAAATACAAATATTTTATCATTTTATGTTCAAATTATAATATCAATATTGATAAAAGATTGATCAGACGTGTTTCAACACTGTGAAATGTGGCTCAATGATCTGAATAACTTATCTGCTGTCAGCACTTTAGGGTAGAGGTGGCCTCTTCTACCCTAAAGTGCTGACAGCACATAAGAGAGTTACTACAGGAAATTAGTCTCATCAACGTTTTATCAATATGGATATTAATATTTGAACATTAATAATAAAATATTTTTATTTATTAAACTTTATAGACATGGTTGTATTCGTAACCCTTTGATTACCTGATCCTGATTCATATTATCATTCACCGACATAGTAACACTACGATTGTGGTGAAAAATAGTGAACAAACATAGGTTCACAAATTTGAACACACACACATATATATATATATATATATATATATATATAAACACCCCCATCGTGTATCGTGGATCCCTAGAGGAGCAAACGGAATGACAGAAGCATCAAAAGCACCAAATATAAGGTAATTATACATTGTGAAGCGTTGGAAATACCTCATGTGGTGCGGGGCGTACCTCTATCTATTGGTACACACAGGGATATCGGGACTGTAGGAAATTGTGGTTATCTGCAGTAGGAATTGGTGTGCTCTCTCCCCCCTCTTGTTTTTCTATCACGTGTCTATATATACATACTATACAGCTGTCCCTATTTGTATATGAAAACATTAAGAACATATAAACATAAAAGAGGAATATCACCTATAATAGTTGTCAAACTGCGAGTCATCATCACGCTTTGCGAGGGACGCAGTTCTGGCCTCAAATGAGCCCTTGCGAAGCGAGGGCAGCATTTGCCGAGGTGGAGGCTCCAACGTCGGCTGCAATGTGCTGAAGGCTCATTGCAGGCCGCTAATGCGGACCATTGCAAAGCAAGGGGCCACATTTGCCAAGGGGGACATAAACTGCAATGAGCCGAGGGCTCATTGCAGGCCGCAAATGCGGACCTCCCTGAGCGAGAGTCCGCATTTGCAAAAGCAGGACTTTGAAACAGAACAACCACGCTGCAGGACTTAGAAAAAATATATACGACCCGGCGGGGGTTAGCCAGGAAAGCACATAGAAAATATACCATCACAACGGATGCAAAATGTTTGCGAGCCAAGTAACACATGGAAAAAAGATGCAATTTTACAACAGTTACTCACAACTCATAAAATTAGGATTCTAAATTTACCCACCTAAACAAACGATTTGGCCTTGCACACGCAGCCTATTTACACTGCACACTTGTCACATTGCTGACACTTTCTCCTCACATGATCAAAACTCCAACTGTACATTTTCAGATGCAGGACAATCCAAATACTGTATATACTCGAGTATAAGCCAAGTTTTTCAGCCCTTTTTTTAAGGCTGAAAAGGGCCCCATTGGCTTATTCTCTCTTTCTTCCATGTCTCTCTAACCCCCCATGTCTCTCTTTTCCCCTATCCTCATCCTCAACCCCTGCATCCTTATCCTCAACCCCCCATCCTCATCCTCAACCCCCCATCCTCAACCCCCCATCCTCAAACCCCCTTCTCATCCTAAACCCCTCTCCTAATCCTAAACCCCCCTCCTCACTTTATACCTCTAAATACTTCCCCCTATTACTCTCCCCTCACTTACCTCCATCTGCAGCTGCTCCTCCGCGCTCCTTCCCTCTGCGTCGGGACCCGGCATATGCTAATGACGTGACGTCACATGCACGCCACTTCATTAGCATTGGCCAGGTCAAGACGAAGCCGGACGGAGCGCGGAGGAGCAGAGGAGCAGTTGCAGATAGAGGTAAGTGAGGGGAAAGGAAGAGGGGGAGGTATTTAGAGGGGTAAAGTGAGGAGGGGGTTTTAGGATGAGGAGGGGGTTTAGGATGAGGAGGGGGTTTAGGATGAGGAGGGGGGATGAGGATGGGGGTTGAGGATGAGGATGGGGGGTTGAGGATAAGGATGGGGGGTTGAGGATGGGGAAAGAGATACAGGGAAGGGAGAGGGGGGAAGAAACACATGGCAGGGAGAGGGGGGAGAGACACAAGGGAGGGAGAGGAGGGGAAGAGACACAGGGGGGTGGAGACACAGGGGAGGGTGAGGGGGAAGAGACACAGGGGAGAGAGAGACACAAGAAAGGCGCACAGAGGACACACAAGAGAGGGACACAGAGGGCACAAGAGGGACACAGGGGGCAGCACATTTACCACCCTCGGCTTATACTCAAGTCACCTCGGTTTCCCAGTATTTTCTGGTAAAATAGGTGCCTTGGCTTATACTCTGGTCGGCTTATACTCAAGTATATACAGTAGTTTGCTAGCTCTTCAGGATATTGATTGCTGCATATTAAATATAAATAGGTACAATATATTCATTTATTAATTCATATTACTTTATTAGTTCACTGTACTTAATTTTTTTTGCCATTTTACACTGTCCTTATATATCTGTCTTCGCGATGACCTCCAAAGGTGATCATTGCAAAGCCGGACAATTGAAGTGCACGGGGGATAGGTTCACAATAAGCAATGAAGGCGCTCATTGCATCCACAGAGGAGCAAAAGCCTTGTATGGCAAACAACATTGCCATGGCTTAAAATGTTATTGCCCTGTCATTTTTGACAAGTTGCTAGTGATCAAAATAATGTGAAATGATGAGGGAGACACAATATGTGTTGTGCTTTGCTGTGCTCTATTTTTGAAGGGAAAACCGCCATCACAGCCTATTGCATCTCTTTGTACGGCCGGTGTTAGATCACTGAAATGCCACAGATAAATCTTTTTGTGGATTGCATAATTAATATGACATATCGTTAGTGTACACATGTGGGGCAATATTGAATTATCTCGATAAAAAAATCCATATGTTTTTTAATGTATTTTTCATCTTATGATAAATATAAAGGGTGGGAGTAATGGGGGAGCATTGAATAGATTTATTTTCACTGTAGCAAATTGGTAGATTTAGTTGTAAAACTTATTTTTCTTATTAAGTCGTGTTTATGCTATTTTTCGACAAATAGTGGTCTAATGACATACCCTGCAGGTAGGAATGTAAAAAAAATAAACAGAGCAACAAAACATCTCAAATTATGTCATAAACTCAACTGGAGGCAGGCATAGAAATTAATGCTATTAAATATATAACGGTTGCACTGCAATGCTATGCTGCCCCTCTGTTAGAAAGGAGGAATAAACTAAAATAAAATCCACAGCATTAGCAATAAATATGTAAAGTAGACCAGGCTTACTTGCTTTAATGAATGTGGTCATAACCAGACCCCCTACTAGGCTATGCTAATGAAGTTAATTAGTGATAAGATACAGCTGTATTCTGTGGCTTATATACAGGAAAGTCTCAAAAAGCCTATAAATTGTAATTATTTTAAATGTTACATTTTCAGTGTATGAGTTTATTGGAAATGGATATCAATTAATTTTATCCAACAATGGGTTTCAAATGGAAATGAATGAAGACAAAATTAAACTAAGCTATTTTTTAAATTAATGATAATGAGCAAACCAGTGAAAGCTTACTTCATCAAAGAAATAATCTCTCCAAACAGCAGTAAACATCTTTCAAGAATTAAAACTTCTTGTTAATGCTTTTTTTAAGCTTTATGTCTCATGTTTTTATAGTAAAGCATTTGTTTTCACAATATGGCTTAAAGTCTTTTAAATTCAAGAATGCTTACAAACTGAGCATTTTAACATAAGGTAGCAAAGTTTTAACTTCCCCTTTAGGTATCAAATCACTCAATAATTAGTCTCTTTATTAAATCTTAATTTTAACTTGTTGTATGATTTTTTCCTTATTTACTTACAATTATGGGGTTTGTGGGGATTACTATGTAGTATATCAAGAAAAAAAAACAAAATAATTCAATTTCTCGTGGTGCACACCCTAGAACCTAATCTCTGTGATGAGTAACACTTTAAAACGTAACCTTTAATATAATCCTGATGATAGGGGTTAGATGCCACGCTACGTTTATGCCACGCATGCCAATTACATCATTAGACGGCGTCTAGGCAGCACTGGGCGTCGTAGAGTCAACCAACTGATTGCATAGACATCAGATCCCACTATTATCCCGCTACCCTTCCTTGTGTACCTTATCAGTCACAATTTTATTAGGGCATAGTGTCCCAATGAGCAAATACTGAGGAGGTTTAATGGGGTTTATTCTTTGGGGCAATATTCATTCATAATAGTCTATGATTCAGCATTTAGTTTAAACCCTATGACATGATTTATTTATTTTGGACCCTAATTATCCCACACAAAGGGATTCCCAATTTCAACTAATTCTCTGAATTCTCTGAATATCAATATTGAAGATATTGAAGCACTGAGCACTTTAAAGAGATTTATTAATATATGAGATTTTGTCAATTCATATTTTTGGAAGCACCTTATCACTAGTCACTTTAATTACTTTCTGCACTTTATTGGATTTATTTATTTATCAATTGCATTAGCACTTAACACTTTGTCCCTCCACTCCACAGATATTAGTTGTGATTCAGTGAAGATCACATACATAGTTGTTGTAATTGCGAGTTTTGTTCACGCAATGTTAAAAATGACGTGCTTGCGCATGTGCAATGAGCACCTTAGATGGGGTGGGAAAGGCTCACAAGGCGCTTATTGCGAGGAGCTTATTGCGAGGCCCACAATGAGCGCCGAAGGCCGTAGCAAAGCAGATTTTGTAGCACATTAGTTAGACATACACAGAAAGACAGCAAAATTGAACATACTATTTGTCTCATTAAAAACCTGTAAAAGATACACCCCCATCCCGACTAGAGTGACATAAATATTACCTATCCTTGACTCCTCTTTGTTGGTCGGGTTGCTCCAAACTAGAACAGAAACACTTACAGAGTGGCAATGCCCAATCATTTAAGCCATGCAGAAAAAAGAGAAATCTGTATTCTATTCCTTAGTGGTCTGTAGCCTTCAGAATATTTAACACTCATCTAGGCCTCCAACCAGTGATATGAACATGTCTAGGAAGCCACATTTTCAGTGGGTAGCAAGTTGTAGAAGATGACCATGTAGTACCATGGAACAATGTGAATATGTGCCATGAAAGTTCTATATAAAATAAAACCTTTGTTTAAATTGTACCTGGCCCATTGTGACATACTGACATTCTGACATATTGTATATACATAAATACACATCAACCTATGATTTGGGATATAGCAATGAGAAAAGGAATATAGTAATTAGGGTATGAGGAGTCTGGGGAAACGTAAAAGCTAAGTACAACCATTTCAAGACATTTTATGAAAAGAAGGGCCCACTGGGCTGTTTGGGGTTAATCAGTTATTATATGTGTGTTTAGAAGGTGCTAGCAACTTGCTTAAAAGTTATGCCATGGATGTAATGCATATATGTAGTTATATCATGGATGTAATAAGTGCATATAGTACTGTAATTGATTAACATTAAAATAATGTATCTGTGTTAGAAGTAGCCCATAGGATATGCTTAGATAATATAAAGTTAATGGAGTCATATCAGGGATATACAAAGGGTTAAATATTCTAAAGAATTTATTTGGCTTTGAGAGTCAGCCATGCATAGATCCTGTATTAAGTCTGGAAGGGGGTGAAGGAATGTAGGAGGCTGTGTAGAAGATGACATATAGCAGATTTAACTGGGGGAAGTTTAGTTTTATAACCCTGTAATTCGAGATCTAGCAACTAAGAGATAGGGCTTGGCTCAGACCTGGGGGGATGGTGTTTTTTGTTATCTGAAAATGTGTTTTGAAAACTAAAGACGTGCCAGTCTGATTTGGGACACACTAAATAAAGGTGGTGTCAGAGTCTGCTTGTACTAATCAAGAGTACAGGGTGTGTGATTCTTAGATCCTAAGAAAAGCAGTCTGATTGTGCCTGCCTCCTCAGAAATTATGCTGTCATCTGAATTGCCTGCTGGATGCTGAGATCTGAACAAAAAGATGCGACCCATAGAGAAAGAATTAGGGTGATGGTAGTCCCCAAATCAGGCGGGCGTAACAATGTTCATTACCTGGCTTTTTCCATTTAAAACAGCAATTGTCTACTGAGGCTTCCTCATAGATCTGAATAATAGAGGAGAGGAGAAAGAGTTGGAGGTGGCATCTACCCTAGATAAACATTTATAACATTACACAAGTGGATTACTTTTTGCAACAATCACTCGAAAAAAAGGCAAGTATTCATGATACAGGGAATCCTAAAACTCTTGACTTAAAAACAATTTATTATGATAGTTTGTCCTGTCATCCAACCTCTCATTCTACCATATATTACATTGACAGTTAATGCACTTTAGAACTGCTTAAACAAATGTAAACGGATGGCCCATGAGTCATGACTATTCAACAAATTTACTATCATATATATAAAAAGTGTAGGTTGTAAACATTATAGAATGTCTGAAAAAATACTTTTAACCCATTTGCAAACAGCTTTTGTTATAACGTTACAATTTTTTAATGAAAATATTTTGGCTTTGTCTAGTAGAGACAGCAGGAGGAAATTACTGATTTCTCCATACCGCTCCATAACTCAACTGGTACAGTACTCTTACACACAACAATTAATGCTAGTCAGGAGATCCTAGCTTTGTTGAAAAATCACTTTGTATAGAGATTTGTGAAAGAATAGGGTAAACTGTCTGGCCATGCACAGGGTTCCTTTCTACACTTCATCAGCTGCAGTCGACAACAAGATTTTGGTAGACTTCTTGCAGATCAAACAGTCACAATCAGAGCATATATTTCCAGCCTCCAAGAAAGGAACATGGTTCTACCATTTATTGTCTTAACCAGAAAACTCTCTTTATTGAACAGGGTACAGAATATTTATAGGAAAAAAATACAATGGCGACTTTAGTAAAAAGTAACAATATCACACAGTAACATGCTGATCAGTTAAAATACAGTGGTGACATTAACAGAAAGTAACGAGTGGTGTCATTAAACACTAATACACTGTAAAGAAGACAGTACGTTGAAGCTAAGTATAGGATCATTAAATCAGAAGTTAAAGGAATCATTGAGAGCTATTGTATAATATTTGGCTGGTTAGTAGCCGTCCGTGCATCTCTCCACTGGAATCCCTCAATGCTGAACTCTCCTATTATTTTAAAGGTACAGAAGCATTGTGTCCCCTCCATAGGAGGCATCTTAAGTCTGCCTTTGCAAAAAAATAACTTGCTTATACCTCCATATACAAGGTTACACAGTATACCTTGAATCAGTGGTGTAGCTAGAGCCCCATTAAAATACAATTGCGACTCACGTCAGTGGTGGAGCTAGTGAATAGAGGTCCCCTGTGCAAATATATATATATATATATATATATATATATATATATATATATATATATATACATATATATATATATATATATTTGCCCCCTCCAAGGTCGTGAGTGGGGGAAAACAAATAATTTTTTGGTGTGGACCCCCATCCACCCCTGGGCCCCTCACGTACAGTGCCAACACATGAAATATATAGATTTTATTTATTTATTTTTGCAATCTGATTTACCTATGGAAAGTAAAGTGTTTGCTTTTTGCACTGATTCTGTACAGGTGAGACGGGTGTGGTTTCCCTGTGCTAGATTGCATATAAGTGGGTGACTTGAGTGGGTCTGTTTGCAATATGATTTACTTCTGGAGAGTAAAGAGTTTTTATTTTTTATTGCTGTGTACACTGATTCTGTACAGTGGAGTAGTCAGAATATCATTTAAACAGGGGAAGGAGTGAACTTGTGAATTTGAGAACAGTTCTAGTGTAAAGTGGAGTTCTAGTATAAGTGTTGGAGTTTAAATAAAAGTAGGGAGTTCAGAAAAAGCATGAAAACTGAACTGCTGGAACAGCTGATCTAGAGTCAATATGATTGTGAGAGGTGTGAGCATGTTGCCTATCCTGAAGCTCAAATTGGGGAACTGGAAAGGAGAATTGCAGCACTTAGTGTTATTGCTCCGATGGAAAGGGGGTTGTTGCTCACAGAGCACAGTTTAGCTGGGCCTAGCATGGAGGGAGGAGCTGGGGCTAGTGAGGATGTCCAGGGAGGTAGCTGGGTTACAGTTAGAAGGGAAAGTAGGGGGATCAGGAGGAGGAGGGATGTCAATTCTGAGTTGGCACACCACCAATTTACCAGATTGAGTGAAACTGTTGGGGGTGTCCATTCAGGAATGGCAACAAGAGATAGAGCTGTTCTCTCTAACAGCCGGGAGAACAATTCTCAATCAATCAATATAGGTATATCATCTGTTAGCCCTTAAATTGATTACAATATTGCTAATTTGTGAGAAGTGATCAAAGAGTTCTTCTATTATATATAAGTGCAATATTAGGGAAAATATATTTGCATTTGTTATTTTTCATAATATTAAATAATCTGTAAATGTAATAAAATATATGAAATCAATTGTTTCACTTACACAGTAAATCAAACATACCAGGAATGTAAAGCATAAGTCACATCATGAGAAAGTCAAGACGCACAGAGGTGTTAACATGTATTACCTTGATGCATTGCACTGAATAAAAAATTTAAAGACTAATAGAATTTCATCCAAACCCTTGATAAATTAATGGACTTAAACCGATATTGTTATTCTTAACACGGTATTATGCATAGTGTTATTGCATGTATTGTTGACAAAGGCATAAAAAAGGCCAAGTCTTTTTACTCAATAGTTGGGAGAATGGACAAGGATTTTGATCAGTCACTGTAAACCATGTCTTTGTGTGAAAGTGTATTGTACGTACCTTGTATTTGTATTTTTTCCTTCCAAAATAATTAAATGTTTTAATCAAATTATTTAAATGCCTGCTTAATGTGTCTTTAATGGTAATTAGTATCTACATTTCTAATTTAGGACGGTTAGTTAATTTTATTATGAACTAGAACTACGTGAGGATTAATATCCAGTTAATATTATGGTCGCTTTTGCAGATATTCATATATTTCTGCTTAAGCCAATGAGGCAAAGGCCTAGGGAATACATTTTCGGTGGGCAACAGACTTCCTTACAGTTTCAGATTCACAGTATGGTTTGTATTTCCAAATATAGAGATGTCTTACATGCATTGCAGTTATGTTCTGTAAGTAAACCTGACATTTTGTGACAAAAGGTATATACATAAACACACAAGCCATAAGTAACCCTGGGATAAAGGCATACAGTAGCAAGGGGAAGGGATGGTGAGTAATTAAGGACGGCATTAAAAATCAATAACACTCTTCTTCAGCTTATATAAAGATTCACAGGACTATTACTGTGTACTATAAGACTAAGTAATTGATAAATTGATAGATTTAAAAAAAACAAAAAAAACATCAAAAATAAGTAAATATTAATGTTCAGTTTAGTAAGCTTTTAATTAATTAAACATAAAGAGGGTAACATTTGGGTATTGACATTATTTTATCAAATATATGACATAATTAGTAGTTTTAATATTGAAACTTCTTTTAATAAATATATGCTGTGTCTTTTATTTTTTAAAATATTAAACATAGTAGTGTGTTTGTTACTAAGACAAAATTGTTTCATTAAATGTCTTTAAAAGTATCACTACTTCAAGAAATCTAGACTCTTTTATGTTTCTCGCTTTATTTTTTCTGAGTGGTTTTCAATGTGTCAGAAAGTTGATTCACAGAACAGTAGAAATATTCCCAACTTTAATTTGTAAGACTGCTCCTAGCAATTTCTAAAGGAATCACACTGTGGATGATGTGGAGCTGCAATTACCACGAGTTGAAGAGAGAACTATTTTGAAACATATTGATATAGTGTTGAAAATTGCACATGTTAATAACTATTGGTTTCTCCAAGACAGAAATTGAGTTGAAGAGGCTTTTATGTCACAGTGCCAATCCCATTAATTGGGATTGAAGAAAATACATAGTTTCACATTTAATTAAATATGCTAATCCCTCTCTGCACCAGAAGGCTTCATGCTGAGTTTATCTATGCTCCTAGACATATACTCTAACAAAGAAGGTTGCAACAGAACGTTTGAAGAAGTCTTCTGAGTTTTGAAAACTTTCTATCTCATCGATGAAAAACTTTTTATTTGTCCATACCATTCTATCACCAGCTTCTAACAACTTACTATTCATTAAGACAATTGTTAAAACCAATATCAATAAACATTTTCACATTTTAACAGATTCAGCTGAACTGCTTCTAACTGTATTATTTCATGCAGAAAAAATGCAAAGTCTAAAATAGTTTTTGTTAACGATTATTTATATACTCTTCTACAATGTGTGTTTTGATAAGCACATTAAATAAATTATAGACTGGGGGTGGATTTACTAAAGGATCAGCCAGGGGCGTAGGAACCGGGGGGCGCGGTGGGGGGGGGGGGGCGGTATGATGACAACTCCTCCCCCCAGATTAAATGAATAGAAGACACACAAAAAAGCAAAATTAAACTTATTTATGCATTACCATATTTGGCCATATATTTGGATATCTTTCCCATAAAAGTTTCTTACCAATTATTTGTATGGAATATATAAATATAGCTATATATCTACATATATATATATATATATATATATATATATATATATATTTTTTTTTTTTATATATATATTTATAAACAGTTTTTTTTTACTTGTTTTAGACATTCAAATGTGAACACAGATGTACTATTTATTTACTGTACTACTGTACGGTGGAGGGCTTCTATCACTCTTTTGACCACCATATATTAAATGATTGTTGTGGTGAACTACCTACTCATAAACTCTACAACACAAGCTGGGATCCCGCTCCACGCTGATGATAGGCAGTAACCTTGAAACAGCTGTACATGGATAGGATTCTGAGCTTGTGTATAATCCAGCCTTGGCTTTACATGAACGCTGTGTAAAGCAGCAGGCATAAGTTTAAAGGAAGCCATGTTTAAAATGGGCTATGGATTGAAGAATGAGGCATTTGTGTGCACATTTGCATGTCCCTGCTCAGCGTCCCAGAATGCAGTATAATAACTGTTTTTCTCAGAATTCTGAGCTGGAAGCAGGTTTTTTAACTTGCTTTAGACATTCAAATGTATAACCACTTGTGGATAAATGTGCTAGATAGAATATCCAAACAGCACAAATACGAACACATATGTCTCTATTTTATAAATGTTGCAACTTAAAAAATAACTTTTATTAATGCTCCTAAAAAATAATAAATGGGGGAATTTAAAATACAGAATATAACAACTTGACACTCCTATATAATTTAGAGTTTAGTGCTAAATAAAGATGTCGTGAATAGTTCGCCGGCGGACTGTTCCCGGCGAACATAGCATGTTCGCGTGCGTGGCGAACTTGCTAACATATTCGATGTTCGATCCGCCCCCTATACTTTATCATTGAGCAAACTTTGACCCTGCACCTCACAGTCAGCAGACACATTCCAGCCAATCAGCATCATAACCTGCCTTCCAGACCCTTCTACCTCATGGACAGCAGCCATTTTGGAATCATAACTAACTTGCAGTCTTACTGAGAGGAGGGAGAGTGTAGGTGATGCTGATTGAATAGGGAAATCAATAGCTAGGCAAGTTTATTCAGTGTCCAGTGCAGTACTAAAGGACTCATCAGATCTCTGCTGTAAACACAGCACCCCAAAAAGCCCTTTTTAGGGTTTAACATCATTTGTTTTTTTTTTTTTTTTTCTGTCTAATCTAACTTCATTTGCCTGTCTCCCTGCTAGCACCTACTAGCAAGTGTGTGTGTCAGGCTCACAGCTTATACTGTGTGTGCACAGTGCAACCAATACAATCTTGTTTACTAGTTGTCCACTTTTAAAAAACCAAAACTTTTATTTTGTTAAATCTTAGTTCATTTGCCTGACCGCCAATCTAAGTTCATTTGCCTGACCGCTAGCCAGTGTGTGTGTCAAGCTTACAAGTATTGTGCCAAGTTCAACCAATCCAATCTAGTGGTGTACCAGCAGTCTACATTTAAAAAAACAATACTTGTATTTTCTTAATTCTAAGTTCATTTGCCTGACCGCCAATCTAAGTTCATTTGCCTGACTGCTAGCCAGTGTGTGTGTCAGGCTTACAAGTACTGTGCCAAGTTCAACCAATCCAATCTAGTTGGGGTACCAGCAGACTACATTTAAAAAACCAATACTTTTATTTTCTTAAATCTATGTTCATTTGCCTGACCGCCAATCTAAGTTCATTTGCCTGACCGCTAGCCAGTGTGTGTGTCAGGATACAAGTACTGTGCCAAGTTCAACCAATCCAATCTAGTTGGGGTACCAGCAGTCTACATTTAAAAAAACAATAATTTTATTTTCTTAAATCTAAGTTTATTTGCCTGACCGCCAATCTAAGTTCATTTGCCTGACCGCTAGCCAGTGTGTGTGTCAAGCTTACAAGTATTGTGCCAAGTTCAACCAATCCAATCTAGTGGTGTACCAGCAGTCTACATTTAAAAAAAACAATAATTTTATTGTCTTAAATCTAAGTTAATTTGCCTGACCGCCAATCTAAGTTCATTTGCCTGACCGCTAGCCAGTGTGTGTGTCAAGCTTACAAGTATTGTGCCAAGTTCAACCAATCCAATCTAGTGGTGTACCAGCAGTCTACATTTAAAAAAAAACAATAATTGTATTTTCTTAAATCTAAGTTCATTTGCCTGACCGCTAGCCAGTGTGTGTGTCAAGCTTACAAGTACTGTGCCAAGTTCAACCAATCCAATCTAGTGGTGTACCAGCACTCTACATTTAAAGAAAACATCACTTTTTTTCTATGTAATCTAATTTCATTTGCCTGCCTGCCAGCGTGTGTGTCTTAGGCTCACATCGTATACTGTGCCCACTTGCCCAGTTAGTGCCACCACTCATATCAGGTGTAGTGCACATTTAAACATTTATACAATTTTGACTGTAATACATTGAATAGCAGTTACTTGTCTGCAAGCGTCTGTGTCAGGCCTACAACGTCTACTCTTCCAACTTCTGCAAGTGCACAGTGCCACTCATATCTGTTGTCACAGTAGCTTGCACGCATAGTACCAATCTGTCAAAACCTGTAATGATGAATGGGGTCTAGAGTAGCCTGGTTCCGTTATCCTCTACAGGTTGAGACCTAATGTTTGGGTGACTCCAGACCAACACATGAGTACAAGCATCACACAAACTCAAAGCCGCCATCCTCCTCCTGGTCCAGCATCATCAGCCACATCAACCACTGCTGTCCTCCTTGCCCCCTCTCAACCATCCGCCATTCTGTCTCTTGCCTTGAGCAGTTCCTGCTCATCTGCCCATAGTCAGGTGCCTGTAAAGGACATGTTTGAGCGTAAGAAGCTAATGTCACAAAGTGCCCCAAATTTGAAGTGATACTACCAACCAAGCATCTTTTTCCATCTCCCGGTCCCAAAAATCCAGGTCTTATACACGTGCCCTGATAGGTGACGTAACAAGTATTAAACTGATAAGAGTAGTACTTACAAACACGCCACTCCTATATGGTGGCACCTTTGATTGCATGCGCCGTGCCCCAAATTTGAAGTGATACGACCAACCAAGTATCTTTTTCCATCTCCCGGTTCCAAAAATCCAGGCCTTATACACGCCCCCTGATAGGTGCTGTAACAGGTATTAAACTTATAATAGTAGAACTTACAAACACGCCACTCCTATATGGTGGCACCTTTGATTGCACGTGCCGTGCCCCAAAATTGAAGTGATACGACCAACCAAACATCTTTTTCCATCTCCCGGTTTTAAAAATCCAGGCCTTATACACGCCCCCTGATAGGTGCTGTAACAGGTAATAAACTGATAAGAGTAGTACTTACAAACACGCCACTCCTATATGGTGGCCCTTTTGATTGCACGTGCCGTGCCCCAAATTTGAAGTGATACGACCAACCAAGTATCTTTTTCCATCTCCCGGTTCCAAAAATCCAGGCCTTATACACGCCCCCTGATAGGTGCTGTAACAGGTATTAAACTGATAAGAGTAGTGCTACTTAACACACCTTATAATAATGCAGAGAGAGGCAATGCAGTGAGAGGAGTCTGAAGAAGAGGAGTCAGAGGAGGAAGGTGGCTTTGAGGAGGTGGAAGACCAAACACAGCAGGCATCCCAGGGGGCTTGTTGTCACCTTTCGGGGACCCTTGGTGGCTGGGTGGAGGAAGAGACCTTAAATGAAATCAGTTAGGACAAGGAACAGGACATGGCTAGCTTGGTATCCAACCTTGTGCAAATGAGGAGTTTGCAGTTATGCAAAGGGACTGTTTGCGGTTGTTTGCGATGCATTAAACGGGGAGATTGGTCTGTTACTGTGAAGCGGGTGTAACCTTTACACTACCTGATCGATACAACATCATACCTGATGTTTTAAAGCATGTTATTCCAAACAATTTAGGAATGTTAGGTTATTTATGCCCTTTATGGCTTAAAACCAGACTCTGCATCAACTATGTAATTTTCCGTGGGAGTTTTGCCATGGATCCCCCGCCGGCATGCCACAGTCCAGGTGTTAGTCCTGTTGAAACAACTTTCCCATCACTATTGTGGCCAGAAAGAGTCCCTGTGGGTTTTAAAATCCGCATGCCCATTGAAGTCTATGGCGGTTCGTCGGGTTCGCCGGTTCGCAAACATTTGCTGCGGTTCGCGTTCGCGGTTCGCAAACCGAAAATTTTCTGTTCGCGACATCACTAGTGCTAAACCCTCCTTGCTACTTTACAGTAAGTGTAGCTGTAAGATTAGTAGTAATGTAACAAGATTGTGTCAATTTTAAAAGAAACAGTCAGTTGGAAGTAGCAATATATAATATAGCCATAATGCTTCTTTGGTGACACTTGAATTAATCCTGCATAACAAGGTCCCCTTTAAACTACAGGCATATTATTATCATAAATCAGCATACCAATTCACACTGCCCCTATACTTAAGCACACTATAAAGATTTTGAGCCCCGTTCGTCTCAGATTATGATGCTATTTAATTGCTCAAGCCTACAAGTTACTCCAAAGGTCCAAAGCCGAAACCGAAAACCATACACTGGTTTATAGCAGTTCAGTGCGGGAACATGAACAATTAAGCAAGCCCATCACAGCCCATTTCAAATCAGCCAATAGAAAATGAGACATGGAGGTTAAATGTCAATCAATTAGGTTAGGGGGTTTGATATGCAATCAGACTTGCAAAACCGCAATATACAGAATTATGAAAATTAATGCCAATACTGTTCGAGTCAAAGTGGGTGGCCTGTTATGTATTAACTCATTGATACTCGTGATTGATTTAGCCCTGAAATTAAACATAAAAATACATTTTATTTCCTGCCGATTTGCGAGCTTGAGACTGTTGTGCAATTAATTTTAATATCTATCATCACTTTCCCCGTAATTTACAGTGCAGGATTGATTCTTCTTATTTGCATTTACAGTGCTACGAATAGGCGTTTAACCCCCTTGCTGGTCCTCTCTAGCACTCATAGGATTTTCTCCTTCATTTGCCATTTACGGGTGGGAAAACATTTGCCGGCTTGGAGAATTGAAGAAATTGAATAGCGATTTGCGATTTTAGCCATCGTAACTCTTGCGAAGGTTAAAGATCGAAGGCTTCGGAAGACTGTAAGTTACCATTGCATGGGTTTAACCATCTTATTTTTTTCAAGTCCGCAAAAAGACGCCATTTGAATAGTAAATTTACTTGAGACCTCACTTACGGGCCCCAGTAACTTGCGAAAGCTCAATTGAATCGGGCTCACAGTTTTCATTCTTGCCCTCTTGCTTATTTTAAAATATAACTTTTATTTGTTCTAATAAAATGTTAATCTTCATTACATTTAGGAATAATACCATGTGAAAAAGTTTTTTTATTTTTATTTTAAGGATTATATGTACACAGAGATAGAAATATCTTAGTTTTAATGAACACTTTATCCTCTTGGAGCCTTGCTAAATTAAAAATAATTACAATCTTTTAACCAAATTATTTTCTATTTGGTCAAATAACTTGTCATAGGTAATCATTTTAGGAATAATCTACTCTAATATTTCTAAATATATTTTTAGTAATGATATTATTTTATTATAAATTTAATTCACCCATTTTCCACAATCTTTTTCATTATTATTATCTCACTTGGTATTTGGTATTTTTTTGGTATTTGTTATTGTTCTTAATTTTCTTAAGATGTAACTAAGAAACAAGTGTAGATATAATAGAGGATAAGGTCTATATTTGAGAAACCTAATCCACCCTGACACATTTCGAATGCTTCTCTTTTAAACTTGCACCAGTTTACAGATTTTATATTACGTTGCACGGAGTGAGCAGTGAAGATCGTTCAAATAGATTCAATGGCTTCTTAACTACTGCAAGTCATTATTACATGTAACTCTTTCCTGGAATAACAAAGGAAAACATTCTGAAAGATAATTATGCAATAGATAAAAACATAATTAGAATGCCACTGTACATGTAGTAAAAGTAGAGAACCAATGTAACTTTTAAACAAAGGATATGCCATAAATGAGAAACTGGCACCATATTATTGGTGTGTTCATTAAAATAATATTAGTTCTGGGCAATTAAGTTTTGCAGCTTTGTCATATAGGAGTTCTTTCATTAAATTGTAAGGATGGAGATTCTACATTAAACAAGCAATATTGCATCATTAGACCACTGTTATACAGGTCTCAGAAGACAAAATAAGCTATGTGTGTTTTTATAATGTGATTTAATGTTTTCCTGCCTTATCATCCAGTCTTAATATAGATTAGTTGGCTAATATATGCAGACCATTGTAAAACGGAACCGCAATGTATTACTGCTACTTAGTAACCTGGTCACTCTTTAGTGACATATTTGACATGATCTTTAAATGGATGGTGTAGTCACACATTTTTCGACATTTAATAAAGTTGTATTTAACTATACAAACACTCTTTTCTTTTAAGAAAAACTAACATCATGATATGTAAGGATTGTTTGCTCTTTCTTGTGTCCTAAGCCTGTGAAGTGAAACAAAGTGGTGTTGACAGGGCTATGATTTATTATAAACATTTTGAATGTTCAGCTAGTGAAGCATAAGCTGCTTACTGGGATCACTCCATAAGACTTCCTAAAAAGTTGTTTCATTTCACAAGCCAAGCTAAGGTGGATGAAATACATTCCTCTTAACCACAGTACAAATTTATTTATAGTTTCACATTTAAAGGACCACTGTTCTTGAGAAAAATACACTTGTTGTCAAGTACCATATATATCAAACTAACAACATTAGCAGTTGTGCAAACTATGGACATAGAAACATTTTATAGAAAAAAATGGAATTGAGAATGATTATATTTTTTAATAGGAAGGACACTGCCTTAATATTACTTTAGGATTTATGTCCTACTATCAACATGTTTTATGATTCAGACACATTCCACATGGCTCCCATGTTCATTGTTTGTTTTTCTAATTCACAAATTGTAGGGATATTTATGGCCATAAATTATGGCTCTGCTGTGTTCCTATCTAAAACAGGTCTACAGACTCACATGCAGACCTATCAGGACACTATTTACAATGCTTGTCTGTGTCCCTCTAATCTCTGCCCAGTGAAAATATTTTTTCTCTTTTTTTCTGTCCACTTATTACTTCTCTGTATATTTTTATTAGTATTGCTTTTTACTTGATAAAGAGAGGTTCATCTCTCCAAAGCAAGTTACTATAATTATGAAGAAGTTACAAACTCACAAAAATTACTAAATACACACAAAATAAAATAAAAACCTTACCCACAGCAAGGGGGGACACCCAGGATGTCTGGAAGTGAGGTTACACCTCAATTTAAGTCCAATTTACATAGTTTAGACACACGAAAATTCCTTAAGTGAGAGAAAAAATGGCCGTCGGAAAAAATGAAAACGAGGCTACACGACCCCTAAAGCCGCAAAACACAGCCAAGCACATGCGACTTTTACAAAAACCCGTACGAGGTACAACATACACTATTATCAAGGACGCTAAATCATCCACACCCGCGTACCACTTACACATTCGCTGCCATTTTAAAACCCTCACTTACAGAATGCGGAAGTACACAGCTACACTAACGGCTTCCCCTCGTGCACGCAGCCTCTTTACACTACACACTGCACACATTGCTGACACTTACACCTCAGCTCACCAACACTGCAAATCTACATTGTATGCTGCAGAAACATCAAAACAGATTGTTAGCTCTTCAGCACATTGCTTGCTGCATATGTTAATTACATGTAGGTAAAGTATATTAATTTATCATTTCATTAATTAATTAATTATCATGCAAAAAAAGTATACACAAAAAAAAAAAAAAAAAACCAAGGTATCGCAATAAACCACAAAGCCTTTCAGCGCGCGCCTCACAAGGAGCGCCAACGGTGCTTATAGGACACAAACTACACCAGAGGACAGCCTCGCAATAAGCGCAAAAATGAGATCAGCGCCGACCTTACAATGAGAGCAAAAGCGCCTCTGATACAAAAAATACACCAACCAAGAGGCTCACAATGAGCGCCGAAGGATCTCAGATGACCAAGACACTTACAGTCTTATTAAATTGCAATTCAGCCAACTGAATAGGGCTCTATATAAGAGAGAGAATATTTGTTTTTACATAAGTTTTTAGTTAGTGAAGACCTTGCTTTTTGAAAGATCACTAACTAAAAACATCTGTAAAATAAATATGCTCTGTGCTTATATAGAGCCCTATTCAATTGGCTGAATCGCAATTTAATAAGGCTGTTACTGTCTGTGACAAACAGCATTACCTGCCTTACAGTTTTATTGCCCCATCATTTTTGACGGGCAGGTCACTAGTCATAAAATATGTATCAGATGAAAAATGTTTAATATTCCTACTCATTATGAAAATTGAAAAACAATTGCTACAATGAAATGTGTGATATAACTCCTTAATAATAAAATAAACTGTACTGTGCATACATTATTCCAGCTGATCTCTGCTGGTATAATCTTGTATTGCAGCATGTATCTGCATATAAAATCATTAAATGTAAACTCCACTATGTCACACATTAGTGCCAGAAAAGTCTCAACATTTAATAAATTCCCACATCATAGGACAGTGAAACTGTACAGTAGACATATCTGGAAAAAAAAAATAGTTTGAAAAAGTACAATATCATTAACTTTCTTTTTATGTGAAAATCTGTCAATGGGATTTAAAAAAGAGTTAATATTATGTATGTCTAAGGATAGGGGTAGAGTTAATACATAAGACAAACATAACAAAAGTTACATACTGGAACAGAAGGTGTAGGAGTTTACAACATATATGGATAAGGGTACTAGAGACAAAAGAGGAGAGGTCTGCTTTTTGTGGAATCCCACGACCCCCACAATCATTGCCCTTCAGGGCCCAAAAGTGTATTTGAAGATCAGAGGACTTTTCTTCAGCAGCAGACAATTTCCCCACATTTGTTCTAACCACCATCTAAGCTGTCATAAACCCCAAGACAGTTGGATGTTTGGGTCTGGCCACTGGACCATGATGCACATGAGCCAGTTGAATCAAATGGGTATTTTAATGACAATAAGAATCTTGTGAAATACTTTACCTTTTGTTGATTTGTTATGTTGTGTGCTGTTTTTTCCCAAGCTCTGATTGTGTGCCCTCATTTGAGCCCAGAGGGTTCTGTGTCCATTTACTATTTTTTGGCACTTATTATGTGTGTAGAGTGCATTTTATGGTGCAGCTATTGAATTAAGCTAATAAAAATATTCTCCTACTAAGTTTGGACTCAAAACCCTCACCCAGACACTCTGGCTCTAGGGCTCAGCTCACATAATCTTATCAACCCCTGCTGTGCCCAGGTCGTGACTGAAAGGTAGTTGATAGATGGGGCTGTAGAACCCTCTGCACCTAGCTGGAGAAATAGTCAGGCAGGAGCTGGGTCTTTAGAGTCAGTCTTAGCCCATGTGGGGCTAATTTAAAGGAGCAGAAGGTATGAAACCTGCATTTGTCTAAGGGAGTGGCCCACGAATGATTGGGGAAAAGCCTGTATAAAATTATGTACCAAGAAAAATAAAGTTTATGCTTTATTTGGGATACTTATGCATGGCGTGTTTCATTTACTGTATTAGGGAAGTGTTTATTATTTTGAATAGGCTATAATCACTTAGAGCCCTGAAGTGATACTGCTAAACTAAAAGAAGGGGATAGATGAACAGGATTTGCTGGTAGGATTGGTCTCCTTGACCTTTTCAAGCTTACTAAAGAGCAGATTGTAGCAGTTATGCTGACTCTGGGATCCTGTGTTCTTGATGCTCCTGTTAATGATCCTCCTATGACAGCAAGGCACTGTGAAGCTCCCGCCCCCTCAATATCCTGAGGGCAAATTCCTGTAGCTGAAGTCAGGAGTGTTTGGGGGTTAAGCAGACCACCCATTCCTGGGCTGTGACAGGTAGTCTGGTGTGGAAAATGGTTCTGTCAGGATTTTGAACTTGATTCTGTTGGGAATGATAAGCCAGTGAAGGATTGGCAGAGTGGGACAGCAGATGTGAAACATGTAGTAAGATATTTGCAGCCAGGCAGAGGTATTTAAGATGTACTTGAATGGGGAGAGTCTAATAATGGAAAGGCCAGTAAGGGTGTGACCATAACTGGAACAAAGGGAACCTGGATGACTGTACCAGTTACAATGTCACGTGACTTACAAATTGGAAAGTCCAAGACTGGAATCCATTGGTGCTGATGACTATGACAATACATATTTATGAGATTTCCATAGTAAATGCATGGATAACCAAATATATTAACTATATTATTAAAGGTCTGCATGATATCGATTGTAATACCACATTGATCAGCAGACTCACTGAAATTATAAATATTATTGACACCATATAAATATACACATATTCTGACTTTTAAGATCAAATAGCATCTTGTTTTGTTACCTAATTAAATAACATGCTTGTGAAGTATGTAACAAAACAACAACATTATCAAGTATGCAAGACAAGAGCATAAAAGTAATTTAGAGACTTTTTTTTCTTACACTGCTAGCTTGAGGGAAGGGTTGTTCTATTGGGTATTACCTTCCTATTGAGTTCTATTGTCAAGTATGCTATTTGTAGATTACATTTTAATTATTTAGGAACAAAGACAAAATGTATGTCATCATTAAAGCAGAATTGAATACCATATTTTATAAAGAAAGGCTGCGATTATTTATTTTAATCTGTGTTAACATTTTGCACAATATAAAGACAAGATCTTCAAAATAACATACTGTAAATATTACATTTCAGTGGTCCCTTAATTCTATTACACTCAATTTCTGTTCCACTTTATCAATCCGTACTATATAAAAAGAGCAGAATTAGGATTTCCCAAAAAAAGAAAAAAAGCTTTGAGAACATAGTTGTTGCCTGGGAGAATGCAAGCCTAGGTACGAAAACATAATCTCCCATATTACTATAATGAATAGATACTCAAGCATAAATGACCATGTCTCTTTTAGTATTATTGTACATTTATATTAAACTAACATGTAAACTGGCACAGAGAAAGACTAATGGTATTTCATGGTTCATCAACTCCTCTGGCCGGGTGACTCTTTAATAAATCTTTTTAACCACACCATTTGGATAGCCACCTAAGACTGCTGTTCCTAGGTCTTTCAATTTTCCAGCCTACCACACCTGACCAGTCTCTACATCTTCACATACATAAGGCTATTTGACAAGTTGTCATTTCCTATAAATGGTTGCCTTCTTCAAACAGATTTAAAATATTTATTCCATAAGGATAAACTCACACACATCTCTCACAATATCTTCAATATCTTCATCCTCTTCAACGATGTTATGAATGTTATATCTTTAAAATATATATTTTTTATTATCAACCACTGTATTATCTGAGACATATAATTAAATGGGAATCAAATTATTCTGCCCAGAATATTATTAATCAAATGAACACAGCGAATTTTGTTAATATAAGGATTCCCCAATATCAAAATGGAGTAATTTGCTCTGGCTATAGCAGGTACAAGGAGCATTTGTCCAAAAGTCCTAAAAATAATCTGACATGTCCATCTTGGTCCAGGAAATGCATTCCCTATTGAAAACTGGACTAGGATCCTCTGGGAAAGAAAGAGAAGCAGGTTCCATAGTACGTTATAACAGTCTTCTCCCATAGTAGACTGCTGTCACATTTACCTGTACACATTAGACAAATACTAAAATTCAGGACCATATTTGGCACTGAAGGATTGAAATTGCTTAACCCTGCGATTGACTATAGTTTAAAAGATTTGTATGAACCAGCAGCATATTCCTTTACCTAAACTAGAGATTATGTATTGCATATATTTTAATGGGCTAAGTTAAAAAACTTACAATCAGGTAGTAAGGCTAAGAATACCGCAAGATGTATTGAAGGGATACACCTGCTAATTGTTGTATAGCCTTTTACAGTCACTATTAGCCAAGTTGAGAGATATCTCATCAGTATAACATTTAGTTTCAGTACAAGTAATAGCCGGTTCACATCTGGGTGTCCTCTCTCTTTTTAAAATTAATTTACAGGATAAAACAATGATCAGGTGTGAAAAGTTTAAAAGGTTAAATGAAAGGTTATGTTAAATTAAGTCACGTTCGGGTGTTACCTGGGGGTAGTGGGAGGGTCCCTCTCCCACCTTACATAAACTCTTCTGGTTCGCCTCTTCCTTACACACCTCAGTTCGCTTTTGAGTCTGTGCTTGGAAGGTGTTCCTTGGCTATTCCTTGTCTTTTCATCTCTCATCAAAGCCTGACATTGCCACAGCTCAGCAGTTTCACATCCCCACCTCCTTGGCTGCCCTCTCTGATGCCTCAGTCTCTGCTGTCTCCCCTTTTTCTGCTCTCATCAAGCCCTATGTCGCAGTTTTTTGCTCTCATCAAGCCCTAAGTTTCCGCAGCTTTACGATAAAGTCATAGTTGCGACCCCGCATTCATACGTCATTACAATCACAGATGGTCTTCAGCCCTACACACAACCTAGTAGCTACCCATCTTGTCAAGATCCCAAAGGAACCAAGTGTCCTTGCCCATGACCAAGGAAACGCCTCTTTTCCCTACTATGACTATCTGGCCCTCTATGATGTGTCCTTGCCCACGATCAAGGAAATGCCTCTTTCCCCTACCATGAAAATATTGAACTCTAAGCTGTATACTTACCCACGTACAGGAAATATATTTTTCACCTACCTTCTAAACTGCATCCTTGTCCACAACCAAGGAAACTCCTTTTTCCATACCATGACTATCTGGCCCTCTAAGCAGGCTAGGTTTACATAGCTTTGGCCACAACATCAGCAACACCTTGCTACAAGTAATAACAGTAAAAAACACTTTGATCAATAACTAAAATTTTTCCGGAAGAATCAATATTCCTGGAGAGCCCTTATTACAACATGTTGATTAGATATGGCTGCAAATAGAGATAATCAATGCATAGGCAATAAAATACATTAAGTATTATTGGCATATATTATGGTGAGGTACAGTATTAAATCTATGTAGAAAACTAACAATGTTTAAAAATAATAAAGTATGGCAAGTATTTATCTAACTGAACATGAATACAACCAACCTATTTGTATCATTACAGACTTGAAATGTGTTCATTATCGAATAGAGTGGAGACGGATGGGTGATAGTGAGGCCAGCAAGGAGAGAGTTGCAGTAGTTAAGGAGAGATATGATGAGAGAATGGATTAGACTTTTAGATGTGTCTTGTGTTAGATAGTGACATTTTTTGGAGATTTTTATAGGTGAAAATGGCTAAATTTTCTGACTGATTGTATGTGAGGAATTAAAGAGGGACAAGGTCTGGGGATTGATGACAGCATTGTCAACTGTGAGAAATATCTGAGGAGTGAAAGCTGTAGTAGTGTGGAAAGATTACAATCTCAGTCTTTGACATGTTGAGTATGAATTGACAAAAGCACATCCAGGATATGTTTGAAAAGCAGTTGGTAACCTGTGAAGAGAAGGGGATAGATCTGGTGGTGAGAGGTAGATTTGAGTAGCATCTGTCTATAGATAAATATTTTATTAGGGTACCAAGGGAGAATGTATAGATGGAGAAGAGGATGAGCCCTAGGACTGAACATTGGGGGTATGCCAACTGTCAGAGGGTGAGGTGAAGAAAAGGTGTCAGTGAAAGAGACACTAAATGCTTGATCTTCTAGTTATGGCAGTGTCACAGAGTGGAGAATGTGAATAAGAAGTGGGTGGTTAACTGTGTCAAAGGCAGCAGAAAGATCCAGGAGAATTAGAATAGAAAAGTGACGCTTTGACTTGGCGGAGAGCAAGTCATTAGTGACGTTTGTGAGAATTGTCTCTGTGGAGTGTTGGGGTCGGAAGCCAGATTGGAAGGGGTCAAGGAGGAAGTTGGAGGAAATACATTGGAAAAGACTATTATAAATGAGTCACTCAAGCAGTTTAGAAGTTAGGGTAAGTAGAAGATGAGTCAGATATGGGTTTCTTAAGAATAGGTGTAATCATTGCATATTTTAAGATGAAGGAAACTTGCCAGTGTATATTATGTATAGCTCCATTGTTATAATATTAAATTAGTAAATAAATGTAATTTTAAATTTAAAATTAAATAAAATATTATTCAGCGCAATTGAAGCCATAGAAATAATTTATTTATAATATGCACAATATGTATACAAATTTGAGTTAGACATGCAGCACTATACAAATGATGTGCCACATAAAACAATATAGCAGACAGCTGGACAATTGCCTGAAGTATAATTTCTAGCAACATTTTACTTTCAACATCTGTGCATGACATCTGTACATGAGCCAATATGTTTGTTTTTACCTTAGTGACCCCTTTCTTATCTTTTCAGTGTTATCCAGTATTCTTCATCTTCTTCAGTTCTTTTCTATCATGCTCTCTTGCACAGTGTGTATTTGTACATTGTAAATCACTCCAGCGCATGGAGGGATTACTGTGTTTATCAGAAGTCAGCGGGATATTTAAACCTTTGTCAGACAGTGCTATTATACTATAGTATAACCTTCAAAAATGTTGCTTATTTCCTTCTCAGCATTGGGGACAGGTCATTCATAAGTAGCAAACATTTTCAATTTTCACTGGACGTGGCATTTTTGAATATGACAGGTTAATGCTACCTATATTATTAGCATGAATGATCCTAGGGTTATATCCTTACATTTTATGTTTATGATCATATGTGAAAAGCTGAGCAGTAGGAACTGTTTAGTTGTCAGTCCTATTTTATCTTCATACAACAAGCTACTATTTTTTCTATAGCTGTCACAGAAAGTGACGCCGGGTTCAAATTTACTTTTTTAAGTGGGCTTTGAAAACTCACAGATGCATGCACACTGTTATGTGACGTGACGTGGCACCAAAGTATGAGGTGGAAGGGAGCATAAATTTGTAGTTTTAAGAGGAATAGCAACAGTTTTAGTGCATATTTGTACATATTTGCAACGTTTAACTGCATCGTTCAATGTTAGAGCATATTATTGCATATTTACATGCCCCTTTGGCTCAAACCCTGAAGTACATATTTACAGAAAAATAGATATATTCTCACTGAAAAAAAAAGCTTAAGTAGACTTAAGTAGATGATAGGAATAAAACTAAGACCGCAGGGACACAGGCAGACCCCTTGTCAGTGGATGCAAAAGTTGAAGTGATTTATTCATTGTATAAGGCACAGCAACACAAATGACAACCCAGGAGCTGGTCTAATCAAGATGTTCTGATATTGAATATTTATATCCCTTAGACTTATAAATATGGGTATGTCAAAAATCCAGTTAATCATTGGTTTAACTATAGAAGTATATCGAAGTATACTCTGAATATATGTTGGCACATTGTAATCGGTATCCAAGTGAAAAAACGTATATCACCGATCTCCTACATCCCTGTTTACCTTCTTCAAAGTAAGTTTCTGTTTAGCTCTTTCACCTTCAAGAGTATTATTTTTATCAATAGAGTTCAGAATCCTTGTACCTGTATGTATGCCAAAGAGTATACAAAATTATATAAAACTGAACTAGGCAAAAGAGAAATATTCAAAAGATGACTGAATAATATAAAGTCAAATGTTAACGGTTATAATCTCTTTCTCAGATCCAAATGATACAGTATTTAAGACTAAACCACAATTCTCAATCTCCAGGTGATAACAACACCTTTCCTGAGCAACACTTGTGGTTTTACACAGTTGAGCAATTAACTACCTTATTTCCGTACCCACAATATTTTTTATTTTTTACTATTGATGTATTAGTCATTGACATGTAGAGACATACATAGACTTACATAGTTACATAGTGAAAAAAAAAAGACTTTAGCCCATCAAGTTCAACATTTTTACATCTTATCTGATCAGCAATAAGTGGATTAGTTGTTAATTGATCCAGAGGAAGGCAAAAAAAAAAAAACTAGCTTAGCTTTGCATTAAAGGGATAAGACGATAATTTTCTTTGTTGCATCAGAAAGAGAGCATTTGATAATGTATTACATTGTGTTTATATATATGTATATATATATATATATATATATATATAGATATAGATATATATATATATATATATATATATATATATATATATATATATATATATAGAATATGCATTGTATGTAGTAATAATTATATACTGTATGTATTTTAACATTAAAAATTATATTTCATGACTGGCATGTAATATTTACTTAATGTGGCTTTGTATGGTAATTGTATGGGTGAAGATAACCCAGATTTGTAAGTGACAAACAATAAACTCTGTATTTAATATGCCTTCAATCTTTCCCTACATCAGAGTCTACTCTAGGAAAGCCTGTCTTCTTGTGATATGGCCAAACTATTTGAACTTTAATCTCATGATCAAACCTTCCAGTGAACAGTTTGGCTTGCTTTTTCTATAGTACTAGCGAATTGTCAAAAAATGACGGCAATGAAATTGTAAGGTAGCTAATGCTGTTTGGTGTATAATAATGAAATATATAATACATTAATAAATGAATATACTTTACCTATTTTGAAGCATTGTGTTGAAGAGCTGTCAATGTGTTTTAAAGTTGCTGCAGCATTACTGGTGTGGAGCTGCTGTGTAAGTGTGCTGAATATGTGCAGTGTAATACTGTGCGTGCGCAAGACGAAACCGTTAGCGTAGTGGTGTACTTCCGCATTGGCGTAAAATGGCGGGTTATCTGTGGTATGCGTCTTTGCGGATTATCCGTCGGTGCTTCGTGGTGTTTTTCGAGTTTTGTGGTGTTTTGCGAGTGTGTTGTGGTGTTTTACGTGTTGAGAGTGCTGTAGCCTCGTTTTCGTTTTGTTCGTCGGACATTTTTTCTCTCGCTTAGCGATTTTATTAGTGTCTAAAGTGTTTTATTTTTATTTAAATAAAGGTGTAACTTGGTTTTTTGAGGTGCTGGATGGTTCCTCTTGCTGTAGGTAAGCTTTTTATGTGTGTGTTGTGTGTATTTATTGTGTTTTAAATAAATGTTTGTATGTCGGCGTGTTGCGTCCGATGTTTGCAAGGTCGTTATGTCTGGTAACGTGTCTCATATGGTGTTTGCGTGTGTAGCTTCGTTTTCGTTTCGTTCGGTGGCCATTTTTTCTTTTGCTTAGCAAATTTTTTAGTGTCGAAACTCTTTTATTTTGAGTGAAATTAAGGTGTAAGTTGCATTTTTGAGGTCCTGGATGCTCCCTCTTGCTGTAGGTAAGCTTTTCATATATGTGCTGTGTGTATGTATTGTGTTTTGAATTTTGTAATGTTCGCGAGTTGCGTCCAATGTCCAAGGCCGTAATGTGTGTTAACGTGTGTCGTATGTTGTTTGTGTTGCTCGTAAAATTTAGCGAGTGTCGTAATTGGTGTGTCGTGTTGTTTGCGTTGCGACGTGAAGTTTGCGAGGGTCGCAGTTGCTGGCATGGAGCAACTGAGGCCCTCGCCCAGTGCCCTCGCTTCGCGAAGGCCCGCAAGCGTGAGCAACGGCCCGTATGCTCACAACTATATATGTGAATGATTGAATAGAACTTCCTGCAGTCCAAGGGAGTCTAAGCAGTGTTCTCCAACACCATAATTTAAAGGAGTCAGCGATTTACAGGGGAATTGACTGGAGGCTGTGTAGCACCCCCAGCATTCACAGCCCCCAATCTCTAATGCAAACTGAGCACCATTGATTGCCATGATTCCTGAGGTCATAGTTTTTTCGCACCACAATAACTCTCCAACTTGGGGGGGGGGGGGGGTGCTATAAGGGCATCAAAAAGCATTTTTTTTTTTAAATGGCATCAAAGTTTGTCTAGCCAATTTCAGCAATTACAAGTAGTTGAAAGCTATCGGTTTGAGTATTTTCACTCTTATGCCTTTTTTAAATACATTTTAATAAATCTACTTTTGCTGTTGCTATAAGTTAATATGGGCAATCAGCTATTAGACATCTACATAATAAAGAGTACCAGGAAATTAATAATTTCATGCTACTGATTGAAAAATAAGCATAGGGATGTAAAAGTAAAAATGAAACAGGATAGTTAGATTATGTAATGAGTAAATACAATATGACCACTAGTATTTTACAAAATGGAATCTATATTCCTGATGAGCCATTATTACAGCATGTTGATGAGATACCTTAGATTGTAAGTCTGCGAGTTTCTATCCTAAATACTTTGGTGATTCACCATGGACATTGGATTCCTAGCTCAAGGACAGGGCCCTCCTTCCTTTGTTAAATGTTAATCTTTATCTTTGTCTGAACTTAATTTATGTACAGCGCTTATAAATATACTAAAATATAATAAAACTGCAAAACAGTGATAATCAGCACATAACCAATAAAACATATTAAATGGCACTGACTTTTAATTATAATTAAACAACTATAATATATCTGTGTATAATACTATCAGTGTTTATACATAATAAGATTTGGCAAATACTGCATTTCCTCTCAAATTTGAGTACTTGATTTTTTGAGAACAGTGATAGTCACTTCAGAGTCTCTTAAGTCATGTGTAAAGTACCAGGAATTTGATTTTTCTTCACAAAGAATTTTGATAATGAAGAAAGAGAGACCAGAGATTAGTTTTTATGAAATAAAGAGTGTGAGAAGCATTAGCGGTTAGGAAAATGTCACTAAAATCGTGGAATCATAAACGAAACATGAGATAGGTGAGAAAGGCTAAGAGGAATGAATGCAGGGAAGCGGATGAGACACACTGATAACGAAAAAAGGTGTAAGGACAGGATGTAAAGAAATATAAGGCAGCTAATAGGACACATGAGGTGGTAGAGAAGATGTGAAGGAAATTTTTATCTGGACCTTTACATATTAACTTTGCTGTTCAAATATCTTATTATGTACCAGTTGTCATATATGGCTATAAATGTCAAGAAACATTTAAATACATAATACATACATTTAAGTTATCATTTGCATTAATCTTCAATGTGCATCAGAGACTGATAAGTATTTTAGTATCTTAGGATAATGAATAGGAAGAATAGAATACTATTATTAAACTCATTTTGATACATTTGAAGCAAATGGTAAAACAGACATAAATATAAGTATTAAACAACAGTGATAACATGTAGCTTTCATTCGTTTTCTACATGTTATCAAGCAAAGAAACCTATTTTTGATTTCAGAGAATAACCAATAAACCCTATGTTAGGCAATATTAGCCAATCATTAAGTGCCTATTGGTACTATACATGTGTATAATTGTTGATATAGTTTATAGGGCCCTTCATCTTTTCTTTTGCAGCTTGTTAATATTGTATTTGTTGCTGCTTATTATCCCCTGTATAGCGCTGTGAAATGCTGGCGCGTTACAAATAAAAGTTAATAATAATAATAATATGTTAATATATATAATAATATGTTATATATCTGTTTACTATTTGCTATATGTAGGAATTACGAGAAGGGGATGTTACTCTCCTGAAACCTCTTATTATTGGTCAATGTATTCCTTTCTATAATTATTGCTTTTTAATTACAACCAATATGTTTAATAGTTATAATAATAACAAATTGCTGGCCTAAGGAATATGTATATTTCTCCTCACAGATATTTTTGCGGGTGCGGCCCTAGCTCTCAAAATGAAGTACTACACAGTACTACACAGGAAGAAAGGGGTGGTTGACAAACTATTAGCTTGTGTGCCTCTTACAAGTAAGTAAAATACACATTTTATCAGCCTTATTAAATTGTGATTCGGTCAAATGAATAGGGCTCTATTTAAGCACATAGCATATATTTTTTACAGAAGTTTTAAGTTAGTGAAGAACTTGCTTTTGGATAGAAGTTCACTAACTAAAAACTTCTGTAAAAAAAATGCTATTTCCTTAAATAGAGCCCTATTCAATTGGCGGAATTGCAATTCAATAAGGCTGTAAATATGGAAATTGAACTGAGGATAAGATTAATAAAATAAACCTAGTTAAAAACTTTTATACAAAACTTTTGCATTAACTTTTGTATGCAATTATTCAGCTGTGTAGTCTAACATTTTGAATCCTCATGCTCTACTTCTTGAGGTGGGAGGAGACTTTGAAACAATTTGGACAATGGGAATGTAGTGTTTATAGCTGCCATTGCATTCATAAGATCTAATAGACTGCTCGTTAGTTACAAGCAAACACCCTTTTGGTCCAAGCACAGGAGGAGTTTGTAAAAGGAGGGCAAATTGCTGAATTACTGCCTCTCCTACTCAGTTTGTCAGAAGAGAGCGAAGAATTGTATCCTCCATGGTACAATGGCTTCATCACTAGTTACTTCACTTTTATCAAAGTTAAGGGAGCGGGCAACTATCTACAACCCAGGATGCCACCGCAATGTAATTCAGGACACAGAAAAAGAGCTGATACTGCTGTCGAAGAGACAGCTACCACTTCTGTACTGCCAGGGAGGATAAGGAGAAGATCACGACCATCGCAGTGCCGGAGCACCAGTGTGGGTAGAGTGAAGGAGAGCTCAACCACCCAGCCATCTAGTGCAGCAGTCAGCTGCTTTCCCTGCAGGCAGATCGAAAGGCTGTTCAGGGATTATCCCAAGTAGCAGTTGTTGGCTGCGACATCTGAAGCAGGCCTCCAACTGGCAGTGACTCTTAGAGTGATGTCAGAGAGTTGGTCTGCTGCGATACAGGGTGATGAGGAGGTGGTTGAGTCATGTGTAGACCTGGATCTGAGTTTAACACGTCAGGATTAGAACCAGGTATACCCTCATGACACAGGTCCAAAGGGCAAAAGGGTCAAGCACCACCATATAACACTGGAGCTTGGAGAAACCCCAAGCTGTAGCTTCAGTGCTGGCTCTGAAATTCAGGAGGGCAAGAGAAGCCTGGAACCAGCTATGGATGATTATGGTGGCACCTATGCATCCCTGGATGAGGGAAAAGGAGGTGACCCCGGCTAGCACAAGATTGTGCCCTGGGGCATATCCCGTTAATGATAAGAATACTAAACCCCACTCCGCACCATGGTGCTGTAGGTGCTGTAGGATATGAAACCAACAATCAGCGGCTACAAGAGCCCCAACCCTTCCCCATGGCAAGCAGAAAAAGGAGCATTCTAACTGTTAGCCAAGGCCGGATCAGCCAATGGATACCTCCTGCAGGGCCTCAGTGAATAATACACCAGGGTTTCAAAACCACAACTCGATTGGAAGGTCCCCACCATGGTGCGCTGCAACAGATGACCACAAACACCCGTACACGACCAACCCCAGCCCAGGAAATCAGAAGCTTTATTCAAGGGGCTGCACTGAGCAGGAGCTAAGCAGATCAACTCAATGAGACTATCAGGAGCAGCAGGTTGCACATCAATGGCACAGAACCAGTCCCTTGGGACTTAAAACCTGCCTCCACAGCCTACATCATTGCCAAATCTGCCAGTACAGCCAGATAAGATGAGAAGCACATCATTGCCCACAATGAGCTGACCAGCCATAAGATAGCAGGACTGTTTATACCCACTATAATTAACGTAAAATCATAAATAAATGTTGTGCCTATTACCCACAGTGTTATACTGGGAACAGGGACCGAAGGATTAGGTTAGTTAGTGTACTGATTGTTTCTCATACATCTAGGCGGTGAATTCAAATATGGTCACTCCCCTGTTTATTGTGTTGTGGGCTGTCCTATCTTGTTTTTTTTTTAAATGTAAATATCCGTGCATGTTGCCTAAATAAATCAGTCCAGTTTGGCATGACATAACTACAGTATGCTATCATTCTTCGGTAATGGCTTCCTGAGCTAAATCACTGTAGAGTATTCTGATACCTCCCTCCCTGGTTCTACCCTAAAGGAACCTACACCTGTATGCTTGTTCCTGCTTGCTCCTGATTGTTCCCGCTTGTTCCTGCATTGGTTGTTAATACCTGACCGGGAGAAGCACACTGGGTGCTGTGATCACCAGAACCCGACAAACTAGGGGTGTTCCCTTAGTGGTCATCAAGAGAGTGTTTTGGGGGTCCACCTTATTTACTGTTGTCCCCATTTTTAATTTAATCAATTATTTTTAAGGTGCCCCACTACGCCTATGGATTGTAGGTCACTCATTTATTAGGCTAGAAGGACTAATCCATCTTTGTAGATTTGTCTCAAGTTTTTTTCAGTGTGCAAAGGCCTGGATCACCCATTTCCCTTTAGCCCACTAGTACTTTTTGCACACTTCATCTTTCATATGATAGAATATATATATTTACACGTGCTTCAATTTTTAATATTGTTTACACATATGGTACTTTTTTCTTCTTGTTTTTTTTAACTATATTATACTTCAATATATTATACTACATCACCCTCATGTGCACTAATGTTCACTTTACATTTACGTGTTCTCTGATATGGTGTCTAATATTCAGTTTGTGCAGTTTAAAACATTTCCATCTCATTTTTGCTCTTCATTTTCAACCACCCCTTTTTGTCGCTTCTGCGCATGCAGGATGTGCACTGATGCATGCATGTGCAGTCCGCTGTATGGTTCTGTGTATAGATGTGATTTCTCCTTTGTGCATGCATGCGCACTTCGTCGCTTGATTATGTGCATGCGTGAATTTGGAAAGCATACTGGAACGCATATTAATGTGCGCATGCGCATCCGTTAGATGTGGAGACAACTACATCATTACAATTATGTTAGATAATATGTGATGGGGTGTATCCCGATGACAGGGTTTTTAAATCCTGTAATCGCTCAGCGATTTCCATTACATATCTAGCCTTTGATAAAGCCAATCATTGGCGAAACGGTCTACATTTGATCTGTCAGGCCACTATATTTACTTGAGCTTTTTTTTTCTTCCCTCCTACTATATTTCTCTATGGGGATCGGAACCCCAGACATTATTTGCCATTTAGTATTTGTGAGGGAGCTCTCTCTACATTCGTCCTTAAGGTTTATTGAACTAAAGATGTTTTTACATTTTAGATGTGTGAATGTTGTTTTTTGGGTTTAACCACTGACCTTATTATTATACCACATTCTTGTGACCAAGTTGGTTAGTCTTTATATACTTATTACCAGTAGGGAACTTAGCAAGCTTGTAGGGCACACCATAGCCCTTATATAGGAGGTCCCAATAGGGACATATGCTCTATAGGATTGTAGTCTCTATGAATCTAGGCAGGGCCTTCAACAAGTTTGTGGGGTATATTATAGCTCTTCAATCAGGGATCATTTATATTGAGACATTTGTGTTTCCTTGAATTATTGGTACAAGTAAGGTTTTTTTCTTGGAATTAAGGTCTTCTTTGTCTGTGTGTTGTATTATTTGTGTGGGTATACTATGTATGTGACTTGATACAGACAATATTGTCATTGGAACTTGGTTTATTCGCTTTTCCAGAGAGTTCACCAAACTGCCAGATTATTTAACTCACATTTACCCGGATACTACAATTACCAGACCGCCCCCACCCCTCCTTTTTTTAATGCGCCATGCCTCCCCCAGTTTGTATATAATAAGGGTTAATTTTTTTAGCTGTCATATTCAATTTAGTGTTAAGCACTGGACCATTTTATGGCCTTGAGTTTCAGTGGGTAAATTACTTGCAACCTCTTCTGTGCAATAGGCTACATGTCTATACCATAAAATGTACTGCAAGTTAAAGAAGTCACTTTTATGAGCCATTTTGTTATTTACAGCTTTAAAATATTTTGAAATTGAAAAACGCAGTGAAAAATCAGAATAATATAAGGTATTATATCAGGTACTTAGGGCAACTATAATAACACCACATTTTAATATATTACAATTAAATGTTGATCTTTTTTTGAGGAAGTGCATGGAAAAGTGATTGTAGTTTTACTATGTACCATAAAAAGCATTATGGAGAATTTACAATAATGGTTATTACCATAAAACTAAATTATTTTAACTAAAATAGTTATTATTTAACTATCTTTTGGATAAAGCTCCTCCTATTTTTGCTAACTATGGTAAAATCTGCAGTAGACTTTCTTAACGCTGCACAACTTTATTGGCAGAGTCTGGGGAAATATATTGTAAACTCTGTTATAGTTAAGAGGAGATCAGCCTAAAGATCAGTTGAAACCAGGAATTTTTTGTGTCAAATTTCTCTCAAGAATTATGTTTTTACCAGAAAAAAAAAAGTTATTGATATTTATATTTACTACATAAACTTGTATGAAGCTGTACATAAATATCTGTAAATTAGGTCTAAGTAATATTCCTCCCACACTTACAGCCTTATTAAATTGTGATTCTGTAAATTTAAAAGGGCTCTATTTAAGCACACAGCATATTTTATTTACAGAAGTTTTTAGTTAGTGAACTTCTATCCAAAAGCAAGGTCTTCACTAACTAAAAACTTCTGTAAATAAAATATGCTGTGTGCTTAAATAAAGCCCTTTTAAATTTACCGAATTGCAATTTAATAAGGCTGTTAGGTAGTAATGTTGTACTTTTCACAATGGTCAAAACTCACTAAGAATCACAGACAATACAAATTGTTTTGCTGAGGCTGCAATGGCAATTTTCCCTTAAAAATTCTTGCAAAGATTTTTGAACTTTAGCCAGTATGTTGTTTATCTGCCTTTTGACATTAAGACAATATTTCTTCCATGTACAAGAAAATACCAGCACTTGTGTAATATACATCGGTTTGACAAGTCCCATATAATACTTCAGATGTATGGACACAGCTATTAACAATAGAATAAAATGATATATCTGTTGTTCAAAGTTAAAAAGTTCAATTGGCTTAGTATTTAATATCTATCTATTTTTATTTTTGAACAGGGATCCTGGTCAGCAAAAATTGAAGGTTAATTTAGGTACTATAATGTCAGCTACCATAGAGTAAATGGGCCAAAGAATTGGAATTTTGGGTGATTTAAAGATAATAAGTAACATGGAGAGATAAGGAAAGCCATCAGTATTCAGGTTGTAAAGAAGAAGAAACATACAGTTTAATACCATAGGTAATAACATGTATGAATTGGAGAATTTAAAACCTTATACGCATTTCACTGTAGGCTTACAGTAAGCCTACAGCGAAATGTGTATTTTGTATTTGTCAATCATGTCAATCAACCTTTATCAGTTATCCACCAAAGCTATGTTGTTGTCTATTTCTAAGGAGTCATGTTTAGATATCTAATATCTTTTTTAAGTATATTAATGGGAAGAAGGCGAGGAAGGAAGCTATAGGAACATTACAATATGACACAGGACGTCAGAAAATTAGTGACCAGGAAAAGGCAGATGAGCTAAATAGGTTATTTTCTTTGGTATACACAGGGAAGGTACCAGTGTGTGCAACACTGCAACATACCTTCGCCAAATAATTGGATTTTTTTTTTTTATTAAGCCCCAGGTCCTGATGGAATACATCCAAGTGTACTAAGGGAACTGGGGTCTGTAATAGCCAAACCATTATATTTAATTTTTCAATATTCACTCAACACAGGGTCTCTACCAGATGACTGGAGTGATACCTATATTTAAAAAGGGAGCAAGAGCAAATCCAGGTAATTATAGACCAGTGAGCCTCACTTCTGTAGTGGGGAAGCTTGTAGAAGGGTAAATAAGGGATAATATTTAAGAATATGTCTATTTGAACAGGATAATATGCAGGAGTCAACATGAATTTGTGAGGGATAGGTCATGTCAAACAAATCTAATTAGTTGCTATGAGGAGGTTAGTAGGAACCTGGATCAAGGCAACTCAGTGGATGTAGTCTTTTTCAATTTTGGAACGGTTTTTGATAAAGTCCCACATGGGAGACTATTGTGCAAACTAAGGGATACAGGAATTGCAGTAATTATCTGCTCATGGATTGAGAGCTGGCTAAAAGACAGGAAGCAAGGGGTTGTTGTAAACAGAACATACTATGATTGGACTAATGTGGTAAGTGGGGTTCCTCAGGGTTCAGTATTAGGTCCTCTCCTTTTTAACATATTTATTAATGACTTGAGGTGGGACTGGAAAGTAGTGGCTCCATTTTCGCTGATGACACAAAGTTGTGCAAGGTAATTAAATCAGAAAATGATGTACTTTCCCTCTAAAGGGATTTACATAAAATTGAGGAATGGGCATCTAAATGGCAGATGAGATTTAATACGAATAAATGTAAACTTATTCATCTGGGAAGGGAAAATAGCCATGCAATTTATAATCTTAATGGAGCAAATATAGGGGTATCAGATATTGAAAGGGATTTGGGAGTGCTTGTGGACAACCACCAAGTAACAGTGCTCAAAGTCAAGCAGCAGCTGCACAGGAAAATAAAATATTAGCATGTATTAAGAAGGGCTTAGAAGCAAGGGAAGCAAATATAATTCTGCCACTATACAAATCTCTAGTACGCCCTCATTTGGTAAATGGAGTATTATTTTGGTCACCACTTAATAAAAAGGACATTTTAGAGCTGGAAAAGGTACAGAGGAGGGCAACAAAACTAATAAGGGGAATGGAGGGGCTAAGTTATAAAGAAAGACTAACCAAATTAAACTTATTTTCTCTAGAAAAAAGGTGTCTAATAGGAGATATGATTACCTTATATAAATACATCCAGGGTCAGTATAAAGATTTGTCAAGGGAGCTTTTTGTGCCAAGAGGTTTTCAACTGACAAGAGGATATCCCTTGAGGTTAGAAGTAAAAAGATTCCACCTTAAAGAAGGAAAAGGGTTCTTCACAGTAAGGGTGGTTAATCTGTGAAATTCTTTACCAGAGGAGGGGGTGACAGTGTATTCGATAGATAGCTTTAGAAGGGGATTGGATTTATTTCTATTTAAAAAGAACATTCAGGGTTATCCTGGATAATTAGAGTGAGAGTATTAAAGCAGGGAGAAATCCAATTGCCAATATCTGGGGTCCGGAAGGATTTTTTTTTTCCCTTTGCAACAATTGGCTTAGTTTCACTTTTTTTTCTGTTTACCTTCCTCTGGATCAATTAATTATTAATAAAAAAAATAAAAAATTTATGATTAATAAGGAAATAACAATTAATTAACAACTTATTAATGAATAACTAATCCACATATTGAAGATCAGAGGAGATCCTAAAAGGTTGAACTTGATGGAAGGAAAGTATTTTTTCAACCTCAATTACTATGTAACTATGTACCTATGTTTGCTAATTTTGGGCTATATTCAATTTGACAAAAGTTACATAGGTACATACAGCCTTATTAAATTGCGATTCAGTAAATTTAAAAGGGCTCTATATAAGCACATAGCATATTTTATTTACAGAAGTTTTTAGTTAGTGAAGACCTTGCTTTTGGATAGAAGTTCACTAACTAAAAACTTCTGTAAAAAAAATATGCAGTGTGCTTAATTTGAGCCATTTTAAATTTACTGAATCACAATTTAATGAGTCTGATAGTAATTAAGGTTGAATAAAGACTTTCAGTCAATCAAGTTCAACCTGTTAAGATCTCCTCTGATCTGCAATATGTGTATTAGTTATTAATTAATTAGTTGTTAAATAATTATTAATTGTATAGTATTTGAGGATGAATAAAGAGTTGGTCCATCATGTTCAACTTTTTAGATCTCTATTGATCTTTTTAATATGTGGACTATTTTCTATTAATTGTTAATTGATCCAGAGGAAGGCAAACAGAAAAAAAAAAACATTGAAACTTTGCCAATTGTATCATAAGGAAAAAAAGCTAAATTCCTTCCTGACCCCAGAAACTGGCGATCAAATTTCTCCCTGGATCAATATTCCTTTGCTAGTTATCTAGGATAACCTTAAATGCCCTTTTTATTCAAAAATATATCTAACCCCTTTTTGAAGTTATCTATCAAATACGCTGTTACTAACTCCTTTGGCAGATAATTCCACAGTTTAACCACCCTAACTGTGGAGAGCCCTTTTCTTTCTTTAAGGTGAAATCTTTTTTCCTCTAACCTCAAAGGATGTTCTTTTGTCAGTTGAAAATCTCTTGCTACAAAAAGTTCACTTGATAAAGCCTTATATTGATACTGGATGTATTTAAATAAGGTGATCATATCCCCTCGTAGATGCCTTTTTTCTAGTGAAAATAAGTTTAGTTTGGTTAGTCTTTCTTCATAACTTAGCCCCTCCATTCTACTTATTAGTTTTGTTACACTCCTCTGTACCTTTTCAAGCTCTAAAATGTCCTTCTTATGACGTGGTGCCCAAAATTGTACTCCATATTCCAAATGAGGGCGTACTATAGATTTGTATAGTGGCAGAATTATATTTGCTTCCCTGGCTTCTATACCCTTCTTAATACATGCTAATATTTTATTTGCCTTTGCAGCTGCTGCTTAGCTTTGAGCACTGTTACTTGGTGGTTGTCCACAAGCACTCCCAAAACCCTTTCAATATCTGATACACCTAGATTTTCACCATTAAGATTATAAATTGCATGGCTATTTTTCCTTCCCAGATGCATAACTTACATTTATTTGTATTAAATCTCATCTGACATTTAGATGCCTATTCATCAATTTTATGTAAATCCCTTTGGAGGGAAAGCACATGACTATCGGATTTAATTACCTTGCACAACTTCGTATCATCAGCGATAATGTAGACACTACTTTCCAGTCCCACCTCTAAGTCATTAATAAATATGTTAAAAAGGAGAGGACCTAATACTGAACCCCGAGGAACCCCACTTACCACATTAGTCCAATCTGAGTATGTTCCATTTACAATAACCCTTTGCTTCCTGTCTTTTAGCCAGCTCTCAAACCATGAGCAGATATTTACTGCAATTCCAGTATCCCTTAGTTTGCACAATAGTCTCCCATGTGGGACTTTATCAAAAAACGTTCCAAAATCGAAAAAGACTACATCCACTGAGTTGCCTTGATCCAGGTTCCTACTAACCTCCTCATAGCAACTAATTAGATTTGTTTGACATGACCTATCCCTCATAAATCCATGTTGACTCCTACTTATAATCCTGTTCAAATAGACATATTCTTGTATATTATCCCTTATTAACCCTTCTAAAAGCTTCCCCACTACAGAAGTGAGGCTCACTGGTCTATAATTCCCCTGATTTGCTCTTGCTGACATTTTAAATATAGGTATCACCTCTGCTTTTCTCCAGTCATCCGGTAGAGACCCTGTAGTGAGTGAGTCTTGAAAGATTATATATAATGGTTTGGCTATTACAGAACCCAGTTCCCTTAGAACCCTTGGATGTATTCCATCAGGTCCCGGGGCTTTATTAACATTTATTTTTTCCAACCTCTTTTGGATTACTTCCTGTGTTAACCAATTATTTGGCAAAGGTAGTGTAGCCCCATTATGTTGCAGTGTCCCAACCACTTGTACCTCCCGTGTGTATACCGAAGAAAATAACCTATTTAGCTCATCTGCCTTTTCCTGGTCACTAATTTTCAGACAGCCTGTTTCACATTCTAATGTTCCTATAGATTCCTTCCTCACCTTCTTCCAATTAATATACTTAAAAAATATTTTAGGGTTAGTCTTACTCTCTTTTGCAATACATTTTTCATTTTCTATTTTAGCCAGTCTAATCTCGCTTTTGCAAGCCTTGTTGATTTCCTTGTATTCCCGTAAAGCAGTCTCTGTCCCCTCTTGTTTGTGTAATTTAAATGCCTGTTTTTTACTCCGTATATTGATCTTTAAATCATTGTTAAACCACATGGGTTGAGATTTACTCCTTTTACTTTTATTCCCACACGGTATATGCCGATGTGTATGTATATTTAGTAAGGATTTAAATGTTGTCCATTTATGTTCAGTGTTTTTACCTATCAGTTCTCTGTCCCAGTCTATACTTTGTATTGCTGCCCTTAGACCGTTAAAAATCTGTCCTTTTAAAACTAAGAGTTTTTGTTGGCCCCTTAAAATGTTTTTTTTTTAATTCAATCTCAAATGAGACTGCGTTGTGATCACTGTTTCCCAAAGGTTGCTCTATTTCAACATTTGATACTATATCAATATTATTTGTGATGAGTAATTCTAAGATAGCTTCATTTCTAGTAAGCTCCTGTATAACGTGGGCCAGATAATGATCCCTGAGTGTACTCAAGAACCTGCTCCCCTTAGCTGAACTGCTGGTCTCATTTATCCAGTTTATTTCAGGGTAATTAAAATCTCCCATTATTAGAACTTGCCGGTGCTTCGCTGCATTTCCAATCTGTAACAATAAATGTATTTCCTCACTTTCAGCTATATATGGGGGTTTATAGCATACTCCTACTAATATTCTTTTGGAATTTGCTGCTCCGCTATTTAACTCTACCCACAAACATTCAACTTTATCACTAGGTCCACCATAAATATCTTCTCTGACTATAGCCTTAAATTCAGGCTTAACATACAGACAAATCCCTCCTCCTCGTTTATCATTGCCTCTATCTTTCCTAAATAGGTTATAACCATCCAGATTAACAGTCCAGTCATGAGATTCATCCCACCACGTTTCGGTAATGGCTATTAAATCCCATTTTTCATTAATTGCTAATAATTCTAACTCTCCCATTTTTCCTGGCAAGCTTCTGGTATTAGCAAGCATACACCTTATGTTATGAGTCTGTAGTTCTGAAGTGCCTGCCACTGTACTTGAATTACTTAGTATTACCTCCCTATTGACTATACTACCCCTCCCCCCATCTCCTCCCCTATGAGTTGTTAATTCATGCCTTATACCCTCTACACTTTCTACCCCATTACTTATATCTAGTCCCTCCCCCCCACCTACTAGTTTAAAAACTCCTCCAGCCTTTCTACCATCCTATCCCCTAGTACAAAAGCTCCCTCATCATTAATGTGCAATCCATCCCTACTGTAGAGATTGTACTGAAGTGAGAAGTCAGCCCAGTGCTCTAAAAAGCCCAAACCCTCCTTAGTGCACCACATCTTTAGCCACGCATTAACCTCCCTAATCTCCTTCTGCCTCCCTGGGCTATCACGTGGCACTGGTAGTATCTCAGAAAATGATACCTTGGAGGTCCTTGCCTTCAGCTTATTACCTAGTTCTCTAAAATCATTCTTTAGGACACTCCATCTTCCACTAACTTTGTCGTAGGTAACAATATGTACCAAGACTGCCGATTCATTTCCAGTCCCTTACCAATAATTTGTCTAACCGATCCACAACATGACGAACCCGAGCACCCGGGATAAGCAAACTGTTCGATTGCTGGGATCTGGGTGACAAATCACCCTGTCTACCTTCCTAATAATAGAGTCCCCTACGACCAAAACCTGTCTGTTGCTCTGCCTATTCTGCCCTCCCTCTCCTCCAGTAGAGCTGTTCGCCCGGCTGTTAGAGGGAACAGCTCTATCTGGCATTGCCATTCCTGAATGGACATCCCCAACAGTCTCACTCAATCCGGCAAATCTGTTGGTGTTTGCCAACTCAGAACTGGCCTGCCTCCTCCTGTTCCCCTTGTAACTGTAACCCAGCTGCCTCCCTGGACATCCTCACTAGCCCCAGCTCCACCCTCCATGCTAGGCCCAGCTAAAATGTGCTCAGTGAGCACCAACCCCCTTTCCAGTTTAGCAATATCACTAAGTGCTGCAATTCTCCTCTCCAGATCTCCAATTTGAGCTTCCAGAGAGGCAACATGCTCACACCTCTCACAGAGGTATTGACCCAGGTTCATCTGTTCCAGTATTGCATACATATGACAGGATGTACACTGAATAAGGTTGCCACTGGACTGACTCATAATTATTATTATTGTCTACAAAATTTCAGTGGGAAAAAAAAAGAATATAAAATAATATATTTATATAAAGTTTTCCTCATTTGCACTATAAATCTGTCCTCCCTTTTCTTTGAAGTCCCTCCTTTTATTTAAACTCCTAGGCTTTTACTAGAATTGCACTTGATACTGAAAATGTTCGCAAGCTCACAAGTTCCCCTTCTCCTGTTTATATTAACTTTTGCCTTCTCACCTGAGCACAATTAGTGCACTCTGCAATTTATCAGCCTTTACTTATAAGGTAAATCCACTTGTAAACAGGCCCCAAACCAGCTCACAAACCTTTTTCCCTAGTTTAACAGTCAAGCCACACCCCTCTCATCTGGGCACAATTAGTGCACTCTGCAGTTTATCAGTTATATTACTTGAGATGACTAAATCCAAGATGGCCCTATTTCTAGTAGGTTCTTGTATTACCTGGGCCAGATAGTGATACCGAGTGTACTCAAGAACCTGCTCCCCTTAGCTGAACTGTTGGTCTCATTTATCCAGTTTATCTCAGGGTAATTAAAGTGTCCCATTATTAGAACTTGCCTGTGCTTAGCTGCATTTCCAATCTTTAACAATAATTGTATTTCCTCACTTTCAGCTATATTTGGGGGTTTATAGCATAGTCCCACCAATATGCATTTAGAATTAGCTCCTCCACTATTTAGCTCAACCCACAAAGATTCAATGATGCCGTTCCAGCATAAATATCTTCTCTGACTATAGGCTTAAATTCAGGCTTAACATACAGACAGATCCCTCCTCCTCTTTTACCATTTCCCCTATCTTTCCTAAATAGGTTATAACCATCCAGATTAACAGTCCAGTCATGAGATTCATCCCACCATGTTTCAGTAATGCCTATTAAGCCCCATTTTTCTTATACTGCTAATAATTCTAGCTCGTCCATTTTCCCAGGCAAACTTCTTGCATTAGTAAGCATACACTTTATGTTGCTATGGCTCTGCCGTTGTGAAGTGCTTGCCACTGTATTTGAGGCCCTTATTAATACCTCCCTACTGTCTATTGTAACCCTCCCCCATTCTCCTCCCCCATGGGTAACTAATTCATCCCTTTCCCTCTCTACCCTTTTTACCCCAATACTTCTATATAGTCCCTCCCCCCCACCTACAAGTTTAAAAACTCTCCCAGCTGTTCTACCATCCTATCTCCTAGCACAAAAGATCCCTCATCATTAAGGTGCAATCCATCCCTGCTATAGAGATTGTACCCAAGTGAGAAGTAAAGCCCAGTGCTCTAAAATCCCCAAACCCTCTGCACTGCACCACTTTTTTTGCCACGCATTAACCTCCCTAAGCTCCTTCTGCCTCCCTGGGCTAGCAGGCGGCACTGGTAGTATCTCAGAAAATACTACCTTGGAGGTCTTTGCTTTAAGCTTATTCCCTAGTTCTCTAAAATCATTCTTTAGGATGCTCCATCTTCCACTAACTTTGTCATTGGTACCAATGTGTACCAAGACCGCGGGTTCATTACCAGCCCCTCTCAATAATTTATCCACCCGATCCACAACATGCCGAACCCGAGCACCCGGGAGACATCAAACTGTTCGATTGCTGGGATCTGGGTGACAAATTACCCTGTCTACCTTCCTAATAATAGAGTCCCCTACCACCAAAACATGTCTGTTGCTCTGCCTATTCTGCCCTCCCTCTTCTCCAGTAGAACTGCTCTCCCGGCTGTTAGAGGGAACAGCTCTATCTGGCATTGCCATTCCTGAATGCACATCCCCAACAGTTTCACTCAATCCAGCAAATCTGTTGGTGTTTGCTAACTCAGAACTGGCCTGCCTCCTCCTGTTCCCCTTGTAACTGAAACCCAGCTGCCTCCCTGGACATCCTTACTAGCCCCAGCTCCACCCTCCATGCTAGGCCCAGCTAAACTGTGCTCAGTGAGCACCAACCCCCTTTCCAGTGGAGCAATATCACTAAGTGCTGCAATTCTCCTCTCCAGATCTCCAATTTGAGCTTCCAGAGAGACAACATGCTCACACCTCTCACAGAGGTATTGACCCTGGATCATCTGTTCCAGTATTGCATACATATGACAGGATGTACACTGAATAAGGTTGCCACTGGACTGACTCATAATTATTATTATTGTCTACAAAATTTCAGTGGGAAAAATAAAGAATATAAAATAATATATTTATATAAAGTTTTCCTCCTTTGCACTATAAATCTGCCCTCCCTTTTCTTTGAAGTCCCTCCTTTTATTTTAACTCCTAGGCTTTTACTAGAATTGCACTTGATACTGAAAATGTTCGCAAGCTCACAAGTTCCCCTTCTCCTGTTCATATTAACTTTTGCCTTCTCACCTGGGCACAATTAGTGCACTCTGCAATTTATCAGCCTTTACTTGTAAGGTAAATCCACTTGTAAACAGGCCCCAAACCAGCTCACAAACCTTTTTCCCTAGTTTAACTGTCAAACCACACCCCTCTCACCTGGGCACAATTAGTGCACTCTGCAGTTTATCTGTTATATTACTTGAGATGACTAAATCCAAGATGGCCCCATTTCTAGTAGGTTCTTGTATTACCTGGGCCAGATAGTGATCCCCGAGTGTACTCAAGAACCTGCTCCCCTTAGCTGAACTGCTGGTCTCATTTATCCAGTTTATTTCAGGGTAATTAAAGTGTCCCATTATTAGAACTTGCCCGTGCTTAGCTGCATTTCCAATCTTTAACAATAATTGTATTTCCTTTACTTTCAGCTATATTTGGGGGTTTGTAGCATAGTCCCACCAATATGAATTTAGAATTAGCTCCTCCACTATTTAGCTCAACCCACAAAGATTTAATGATGCCGTTCCAGCATAAATATCTTCTCTGACTATAGGCATAAATTCAGGCTTAACATACAGACAGATCCCTCCTCCTCTTTTACCATTTCCACTATCTTTCCTAAATAGGTTATAACCATCCAGATTAACAGTCCAGTCATGAGATTCATCCCACCATGTTTCTGTAATGCCTATTAAGCCCCATTTTTCTTGTACTGCTAATAATTCTAGCTCGTCCATTTTCCCAGGCAAACTTCTTGCATTAGCAAGCATACACTTTATGTTGCTATGGCTCTGCCGTTGTGAAGTGCTTGCCACTGTATTTGAGGCCCCTATTAATACCTCCCTACTGTCTATTGTAACCCTCCCCCCTTCTCCTCCCCCATGGGTAACTAATTCATCCCTTTCCCTCTCTACCCTTTTTACCCCAATACTTCTATATAGCCCCCCCCCACCTACAAGTTTTAAAACTCCCCAAGCCGTTCATTAAAGTGCAATCCATCCCTGCTATAGAGATTGTACCCAAGTGAGAAGTAAAGCCCAGTGCTCTAAAAACCCCAACCCCTCTGCACTGCACCACTTTATTTGCCATGCATTAACCTCCCTAAGCTGCTTCTCCCTCCCTGGGCTAACAGGCGCCACTGGTGGTATCTCAGAAAATACTACCTTGGAGGTCTTTGCTTTAAGCTTATTCCCTAGTTCTCTAAAATCATTCTTTTGGATGCTCCATCTTCCACTAACTTTGTCATTGGTACCAATGTGTACCAAGACCGCGGGTTCATTACCAGCCCCTCTCAATAATTTATCCACCTGATCCGCAACATGCTGAACACGAGCACCTGGGAGACATCAAACTGTTCGATTGTTGGGATCTGGGTGACAAATTACCCTGTCTACCTTCCTAATAATAGAGTCCCCTACCACCAAAACATGTCTGTTGCTCTGCCTATTCTGCCCTCCCACTCCTCCAGTAGAACTGCTCTCCCGGCTGTTAGAGGGAACAGCTCTATCTGGCATTGCCATTCCTGAATGGACATCCCCAACAGTTTCACTCAATCCAGCAAATCTGTTGGTGTTTGCTAACTCAGAACTGGCCTGCCTCCTCCTGTTCCCCTTGTAACTGTAACCCAGCTGCCTCCCTGGACATACTCCCTAGCCCCAGCTCCTCCCTCCATACTAGGCCCAGCTAAACTGTGCTCCGTGAGCACCAACTCCCTTTCCAGTGGAGCAATATCACCAAGTGCTACAATTCTCCTCTCCAGATCTTCAATTTGAGCTTCCAGAGATGCAACATGCTCATACCTGTCACGGAGGTATGGACCCTGGATCATCTGCTCCAGTAGTGCATACATTTGGCAGGATGTACACTGAGTGAGGTTGCCACTGGACTGACTCATGATTATCAGTTACAAAAGTGAGAAAACAAATCAATGTATTTGTATAAAGATTGCTTTTCTACACCTTAACCCAAACAAAACAGAAAAAAAATATATACGTTTGTGTTCTGTTTTTTCTTAGAATACCCCTTTCCTTTGGATTTCCTCCTTTTATTTAATCTCCTACACACTAACTACACTTACACTAAAAAGATTGCAAACTCCCAACTTCATTCTTCCCTTGTTACAATAGACCCCGCCTTCTCATCTGCAGAATGATAAATGAGCACAGGACAGAAAACACTGCCCTGCCCCACAGAACTGATTCAACATAACACAACAAAATGCACACAGATAAACCTTTACACAGGCCAAACCACACCCACTCTCACCTACACACTGATTACAGCCCACAGGACAGAAAACACTGCCCTGATTTACAGAGCTTATTCAAACAAAACCTCACACAAATGCAAACAGATAGAACTTTACACAGGCCAAGCCACACCCACTCTCACCAAAACACTGATTACAGCACAGGACAGAAAACACTGCACTGATTTACAGAACTGATTCAAACAGAACACCCCACAAATGCACACAGATATACCTTACACAGGCCAAGCCACACCCACTTTCACCTGGACACTGATTACAGCACAGGACAGAAAACACTGCACTGATTTACAGAGCTGATTCAAAAAAAGTAAATTAGGTTTTACATAATTTCAGCTGCGGGAGCTTTTTTACACTTGTGTTCAATGCAGTTCACTTTGAATATTACATATCTCACCCGATATGAGGACATCATGTCTTGTCAGTAACTTACTAGGTGTATTACACTAAAGCAGGTATTTTACTTAAAGTACTAAAGAAACATATCTCAGAGAACGAATACAAAATGAGAACTTAATGATATTATATACTGTATATACTCGAGTATAAGCTGAGTTTTTCAGCCCTTTTTTTAAGGCAAAAAAGGCCCCCCTCGGCTTATACTCGAGTCCCTCTCCCCGTGTCTCTCTAACCCCCCATGTCTCTCTAACCCCCCTGTGTGTCTCTACCCCCCCCCGTGTGTCTCTAACCCCCCGTGTGTCTCTCTCCCCCCCCGCCGTGTCTCTTTCCCTCACATGAGCGCCGGGTCAAGGAGCGGAGGCCGGAGCACAAGCAGGTAAGTGAGGGGAGAGGTATTTAGGGGAGTTTAAGTGGAGGAGGGGGGTTGAGTGGGGTTTAGGTTGAGGAGGGGGGTTGAGGAGGGGGGTTGGGGTTGAGGGCGATTGAGGGGGGAGGTTGAGTTTGAGGAGGTGGGTTGGGGTTGAGGGGGGTTGAGGTTGAGGAGGGGGGTTGAGGTTGAGGAGGGAGGTTGAGGATGGGGGGTTGAGGATGGGGGGGTTGAGGAGGGGGTTGAGGATGGGGGGTTGAGGAGGAAGGTTGAGGAGGGAGTTGAGGATGGGGGGTTGAGGAGGAAGGTTGAGGAGGGGGTTGAGGATGGGGGAGTTGAGGAGGGAGGTTGAGGAGGGAGGATGAGGAGGGAGGTTGAGGAGGGAGGTTGAGGATGATGAGGGAGGTTGATGATGAGGAGGGAGGTTGAGGATGAGGAGGAGGGGTTGAGGAGGGGGGTTGAGGATGTGGGGTTGAGGAGAGAGGATAAGGATGGGGGGATGAGGATGTGGGGGTTGAGGAGGGAGGTTGAGGATGAGGAGGGGGGTTGAGGATGAGGAGGAGGGGTTGAGGAGAGGTTTGAGGTTGAGGAGGGGGGTTGAGGATGGGGGTTGCGGAGGGGGGTTGAGGATGGGGGGGTTTAGGAGGGAGGATGAGGAGGGGGTTGAGGATGAGGAGGGAGGTTGAAGAGGGGGTTGAGGATGAGGAGGGAGGTTGAGGATGAGGAGGGAGGTTTAGGATGAGGAGGGAGGTTGAGGAGGGAGGTTGAGGATGAGGAGGGAGGTTGAGGATGAGGAGGGAGGTTAAGGATGAGGAGGGAGGTTGAGGAGTGGGGTTGAGGATGGTGATAAGGGAGGGGGAAGAGACACAGGGAAGGGAGAGGTTGGAAGAGACACGGGGAAGGGAGAGGGGAGAAGAGACACAGGGAAGGGAGAGGGGAGAAGAGACACAGAGAGAGAGGGGGACACATAGGGCACAAGAGGGACACAGGGGGCAGCACATTTCCCACCCTCGGCTTATACTCGAGTCACTCATTTTACCCAGTATTTTGTGGTAAAATGGGTGCCTCGGCTTATACTCGGGTCGGCTTATACTCGAGTATATACGGTATACTGTATAAGTACAATGAGTAAGAAGAAGCGCCTATAAATGTGAAGTATTTTGCGAGTAGATAAGTAATTTTGCATTAGGGCTAGCCCTTCAATAGACAATGTATTAGAGGTGTCCCGAAAGAAACGCAAGCGCCAAAAGCACGGCGTCAACTGCACGCTGACACATACGTGCACCGACTAATGCACGGCCGACAATAGCGTGTGCTGACAATTGCACACTCGACTGCTGCGACGAGACTAAAAGTAAGGTGGTGTTAGGGTTACAGGTTTTAGGATTAGGCTAAGTTTCGGCGCTTTAAAATCGGCTAAGCAAGAAAAAAATGTCGGCCGAAGAAAATGAATCGAAGATACACGACACAAAACACCGCCAGAGACGTATGACTTTTACCCAGGCACGTAGGAGGTACATAATAAACTATTAAGAAGGACAGAAAATGCTTGAGAGGCGCGTATGACATAGAATATCGCCGCCATTTTATAGCACAACATTTTCTGATTCTGAAATGGCGGCTTTCCCGCCTAAAACACTTTCTCCTCAGGTGATAACAGTCTGACTTCACATTTTCTGCTGATGGAAAATCCAAAGAGATTGTTAGCTCTTCAGGATATTGATTGCTGGCTATTAATTATAAATAAGTAAAATATATTAATTTATTTATTAATTAATTATTAATATAAAAAAATATATAAAAAACACATATTTTACATTACCTTACTTTATTAAGAAATAAATGCTTTGCTCTCTCAAATACATTGATTAATTGATTAATTAATTATTCACGTATATTAATTTAATCATTATTAATGAATAATATTTTTTTTTATATTTTCCACTGCACTAAAAAAATGTACATTTTGCACTGTATGTATATATATTTATTATGCTTAGCTCTTTCTAATACATTTATTCATTTATTACGTAATTATTAACATACTTTAATAATTAATATTTACTTAATAAAAAATAAAAACATTTATTACCATTGTTGTATTTCTTTGTAGATAACAAAAAGGTTAAGAGTGTCAGGGACTCACATTGTGTGGCAAACAACATTCCTAGCCTTACAATTTTATTGCCGTCATTTTTGACCGGCAAGTCGCTAGTAATGATATTAACATAATAATAAAAAGATAATATTTTTAAATTCCACATTTGTGCCTATGTGTATGTTAAGTGTAAAATTCTGATGAGCTTCCATGCTTTTTTATTGTTTTTTTTAGTGGTTTATGGTCTCTTTAACTGCTGCTCCTGCTCTCAGGAATGGTTTTAAAAATATTTGCGGGTGCTTTTGAGTGCTTTTCAGATTTTTTAATTTATGAGTTATATGTAATTTGCCAGTGATCAGTAAAGTCTCTAATGAATACCTATTTTGTGTGAAACTAAGAAAGAGCCACTCTTATTATGGATGTCAAGAAAATAATGTTGCTCTTCCCGTAGGCTTTTTTCAGGCTTGCTGTGTCTTAACCCGCAAGTCGTCTGCTTCAAGAGGCTAATTTAAAAACCTTAAATCTTACGAGCTACGTTACGATCTACGATTTACCACGTAGCCCGAATTTAATGAGGCTGCAGGAGATCTGAAAAGGTTCAACTAAAAATCTATTTCTAACCTTCATTTCTTTGCAACTGTATGCAGAGAAGGAGGCTGTAAATATTTGATAACACATGCAGATGCCTCGCCTAGTTACTCCTTGTAGTCTTGTCTGGATCATTCCATTATATACTTCTACACTGAAGACTATGACCCCTATTAAATTGATTTGAAAATTAGCGGAGTTACAGAGCGTTTAAATTAGACAAGACCGCAACATACGGGGCCGACATCCAAACCCGTAAACCATGCTTCAACACGTTCCATTTGCGTCCGTGAACATGATTAAGGGTTTAGACGGAGCCAATCGTAAAAGAGATTGTCATCAGTACGCCACTAAAAACATAGAGGTTTGATTTCAATCACTTACGGGTTTGTCGGACGAGTTGCTATCAGGCCCGCATTCCAGAAATAATACAATATGAAATAATCAATAAATATGGTATTCTAGTCCATGTGAGTTCTATTATATGTATTAACACATTAATTGCCAGGATTGATACAGAAATGAATCACAAAATAAATAATTTTTTTATTGTCGATGTGCAGACTTGAGAATATTGTGCTATTAATACTAATACATTATATCAATTTCCCTTTAATTTAAATACAGTATTGTGTTTATAATTGTTTTTACAGTGCTACGGACAGGACATTAACCCCCTTGTGGGTCATCTGTAGTACCCATAGGATTTTTGGCTTCATTTGCCGTTTAAGCGTTATAACGCCAGTGTGTCTTTGGGGAATCGTTGCAACTTAATAGCGATTTGCGGATGTAACATTTACGGGCTTCACAGATGAAAGGCATAGCTGGGACGGAGTTCAGATTTTTACAGCCCTTAGGGTTTTTATGCCTGTAACCCGCAGATCATTTGTGGGTAGCTAAAAGGGGCTAATTTAATGGCAGTATCTTTTGTGGGCTACTTTACGGGCTACGATTCCTAAAATCATAGCAATTTAATAGGGCTCAATGCTTGCAGACCCCATAAAGTAATTTACAATAATTAGCAATCATGACAATGTAAAAACAGATAATAGCAAGATTACCAATTACATATTTCAGTGTAAAAAATGTTTATAATAATATTTCAGTCATGACAAATAGTCTCTTGCACTAAGGAAATAAGATGTCAATAGAAAATAATATTTTCGAAAAAGTGTAAGGCTAAACACTTCCTTTCTTGATTTATGCAGATCATATATACATTAATTTGTGATTTTCTTATTACATGTATTGATTGAATAACACAGAGTAAATAGACAATCAATAAATATTGATGTTGCATCATAAACTTATTATATTACTTCTTATTGAGCATTAGAGTTGTTGCCATTCTCGCTTGATTTTTCTACACTAGCTGTCTAGTACAATTATGATTTTTTTACTATTGAAAATGCAAATTGAAAACAATATTTTAAAGACCTTTGCCGTCCCCAAACTCTCTATTAAAAGGGCATGTTTCATACTTTGCAGATTTTTTTTTTCTTTGCATGAAAAAGAAACAATATTAATTTGAAAAAAAGTAACACTAAAGTCACACTGAAATAGATAAGAGACAAGATTCTTGATTCACTTTAACCCCACCTATCTCTCTTAAATGTGTTTGTTCTGCTCTATAGACCACTCATTTTTTATTTTACAAGAGGATTTATAATGATATGCAAAAATATTAGCACTGAAATAAAAGGCAAAAGTATTCAATCATTAATAAAGGCAAATTAAAGTTTTGATATGGTTTTATGTCATATGACACTTTTTTAATGCCTTTGTATTATCTTCACGAATGTAAACTTTGTGATGTAACAATTATACATAGTAAAGGATCACTGTTCTATAAATATAATGGATGTTAAAATAAAAGTACATGCATATGCATACTTGATTCATAATGCTTAAAGCTAGTTGTTATACTTTAAAGCTTTTATTTTTATAGATTTCTGCCCAACATGCTGTGCCTCTTGGCTCCACCCCTTTTACATAAGTAGAGGTGGGCCAGCTGTAGCAAACCCCTGATGTGAGGTATGACGGATTTTAGATCTGAGGTTTGATCTACACCAGTCAGACACCAGAACACACTGAAGGAAGTTTACTAGAGCTGGCCTGGCCCTAATTACACAGGGTTTGGTACAGTGTTAAAATGTTAAGGGGGCAGGTTATAGGCTTCTTTAAACAGGTGTGTTGTTAGTGAGGTTTGAAGGTTTTGAAGCAGCAGGATAATCTGGTGGAGTGAGTCAAGAGTTCCAGAGAATAGGGGCAGTGCGAGAAAAGTCCTGAACACATGAGTGAGAGGAGGTGATGAGAGAGGAGGAATCGAAAAGGGCTTAGCAGAGCAAAGGGGGCGGGTGGGGGAATATATGCAGAGGATAGCAGAGATATAAGGGGGTACAGTGGTGTTGAGGGCTTTGTAAGTTAGGGTCATGATTTTAAAGTTCATTCTGGAGTCTACAGGAAGCCAGTGGAGTGATTAACAGAGAAGTGCTGCAGACACTGAGCATTTAGTACGGTTGATGAGTGTAGTAGCAGAGGCATTCATTATGGATTGAAAAGGGATAGATGGGTGTTGGGTAGGCCAGCCAGAAGGGAGTTGCAGTAGTTAAGACAGGATATGATTAGGGATTGTATTAGAATCTTAGTTGTGTCTTGTGTAGTGACGTATTTTGGAAATGTTTTTTAAATTGAAAAGACAAGATTTTGTTAGTGACTGTATGTGAGGAATTAAAGACATGGCAGGGTCCAGTAGAACCCCAAGACAATAGGCTTGGGAGGTGGGAGTGATGATGGCATTGTTGATAGTGTGAGAGATGTGAGGAATTGACGCTGTAGTAGATGGTGGGAAGATTAAAAGTTTGGTCTTAGACATGTTGAGTTTGAGATGGTGGGCGGACATCCAGGAGGATAGGCTTGATAGGCAGTTGGAAACACATGCTGAAACTCTTCAATTAACAGTGACAGGCCACCTGGTCAAGGGCAGAAGATTAAGGACCAGGGCATCGATGACCATTTAGTTAGGAAAGTATATTTAATTTATTTTATTTTACATGTTTTAATTATTTTTTATTTTATTGTACTTTCTTATTTTTATTGTATTTTTTTATTTGTAATTCTTTTTTATTTTCGGTAATATTTTGAATTTTTAATATTTTTTTTATTTTTTATTTTTGTAATGTACTGTTTTTTTTATTTTTAGTAGTATATTGGGGAATTTATTTTAATAGTTTGACCACCATAGTAGGTAATTAGACCTCCATGGTAAGTAGGGAGTCTATGTAGATGTCCATGGTAGGTAGAGGTTAATGGGAATAACATGGGTGTCTGTATTGGACCCCATGGTATCCAAGGGATTAATTGGATTACCATGGAGGTCTGTATAGACCTCCATGGTATGGGATTAACCTATTAGATGCCACAGGAGTCCTTTAAGGACCCAGCAGCAGGGGGCTAATATTTAAATGCCATAGGGTCTTTTAAGTAACCCCATGGCAGAGGTAAATTATTTAGAGCCCTATTCTGTAATTCTGGGGTTGTCCGTAATGGAGCCCTGCTGCGGGGGTTAATTAGTCAGATACTATATATAGTATATAAGTAATGGGGTAGAAAGTGTAGAGGGTATAAGGGATGAATTAACAACTCATAGAGGAGGAGATGGGGGAGGGTTAGTATAGTCAATAGGGAGGTAGTACTAAGTAACTCAAGTACAGTGGCAAGCACTTCAGAACTACAGACTCATAACATAAGGTGTATGCTTACTAATGCCAGAAGCTTGCCAGGAAAAATGGGAGAGTTAGAATAATTAGCAATTAATGAAAAATGGGATTTAATAGGCATTACTGAAACGTGGTGGGATGAATCTCATGACGGGACTGCTAATCTGGATGGTTATAACCTATTTAGGAAAGATTGAGGCAATGGTAAAAGAAGAGGAGGGTGTTTGTCTGTATGAAGATATATATGGCGGAACTAGTGATAAAGTTGAATATTTGTGGGGAGAGTTAATAATAATTAACCCTGAAATAGACTGGATAAATGAGACCAGCAGTTCAGCTAAGGGGAGAAGGTTCTGGAGTACACTCAGGGATCATTATCTGGCCCAGGTTGTACAAGAACCTACTAGAAATGAAGCTATCTTAGATTTAGTCATCACAAATAATATTGATATAGTATCAAATATTGGAATAAGGCAACTGTTGGGAAACAGTGATCACAACAGTCTCATTTGAGATTGAATTAAAAAACGAAATGTTAAAGGGCCAACAAAAACTCTTAATTTTAAAAGGGCAGATTTTAACAGTCTAAGGGTAGCAATACAAAGTATAGACTAGGACAGATAACACTGAACATAAATGGACAACATTTAAATCCTTACTAAATATACATATTTATCACCATATACCAAGTGGGAATAAAAGTAAAAGGAGTAAATCACATCCAATGTGGCTTAACAATGATTTAAAGATCAAGATACAGAGTAAAAAACAGCCATTTGAATTATACAAACAAGAGGGAACAGAAACTGCTTTACGGGAGTACAAGAAAATCAACAAGGCTTGCAAAAGCGCGATTAGACTGGCTAAAATAGAAAATGAAAAATGTATTGCAAAAGAGAGTAAGACTAATCCTGAAATATTTTTTAAGTATATTAATGGGAAGAAGACGAGGAAGGAAGCTATAGGAACATTACAATGTTACACAGGCCTTCTGAAAATTAGTGACAAGGAAAAGGCAGATGAGCTAAATAGATTCTTTTCTTCGGTATACACAAGGGAATTACCAGTGGTTGAGACACTGCAACATAAGGGGGCTACATTACCTTTGCCAAATAATTGGTTAACGCAGGAAGTAATCCAAAAGAAGTTGGAAAAAATAAATGTTAATAAAGCCCTGGGTCCTGATGGAATACATCCGAGGGTACTGAGGGAACTGGGCAGTGGCGGCCCGTCCATAGGGGCGTCGGGGCAAGCGCCCCCCAAAAGTTTTCAGTGACCCAGCAATAAAAAAAGACAAATAATAATTAGAAATAGTCATAAAACAATAAAATATCATCTTTAAATTAGCATTTAAGTGTTCTTTCTTAAGTATGCTTTCATTCAAAATATTCCCTGGGACACTGTCACTTTAAGATAACCCCTTGCATGCCTTAACTGCTGTGTACTATCCATTGTAACTAGCGTAGCTTCCCTGCACTGTGTGATCATATTACACTAACCTGACACTGTGAGAGAGAGTCATGCCCGTTAATGAATGCCGCCCAGCCACCAGGGAGAAGCTATGCATGGGCATGATGGAAGGTTGTACAGTTGTCAGGAGAACCACCTAAGCCCACCCAGACCGTTAGCCCAGGGCGCCCACCAGCTAATAGAGACCCGAGTTAGTGTTTGACTGACAGGTGCCCTGGCAGCCCTGCTATAAAAATCTGACCCCCTAAGCCAGCCCCCTCTTTTTCCCGCTCCTGGTGTTAAAGAACCCATACAAGTAAGTAGAAACCCTGCCCAGCCAAAGCCCCTAGTCCCCCTAATAAAAAAAGGGTCCCCCAGTTACCCCACTATGCCTACCTGTCACCCACCCACCCACCTAGGCCAACAGTGCCTGTGCCACCCCCCCAATCACCCCCATGGGGCCTGTAAGACCCCCCGATCACTCCCACCTTGGCACCTTAACCTACCTAACTAGTACCAAGCCACCTACCTACCAACCTGACCCAATGACCCTACCCTGACCCAACTACCAAGCCACCTACCTACCACCCTGACTAAGTGACCCAACTACCAACTTGGTAGTTGGGTCAGAGTGGGGTCACTGGGTCAGGGTGGTAGGTAGGTCACTTGGTAGTACCAAGCCACCTACCTACCACCCTGACCCAGTGACCCCATCCTGACCCAACTACCAAGCCACCTACCTACCACCCTGACTAAGTGACCCAACTACCAGTTGGGTCAGGGTGGGGTTACTGGGTCAGGGTGGTAGGTAGGTGGCTTGGCTTGGTACTACCAAGCCACCTACCTACCACCCTGACCCAGTGACCCCACCCTGACCCAACTACCAAGCCACCTACCTACCACCCTGACTAAGTGACCCAACTACCAAGCCACCTACAAATCAATTAAAAACACAACACAACCCCCCTCCCCCCCTATTTTTATTCCATTTTTCAAAGTAACAGGCAATGTATCTTTAACATTGCAGTTAAAAAAAAAAAAAGGATACATTGCCTGTCACTTTTACAGATAAAATAAAAATAAGGGAAGGGGAAAAAAATTAAGTAAACAGCACACACTTACCTGTCAAATTGACCCCTCCAGCAGTGGCCTTCTGCCCTGGATAGTCGGGCATTCCAATCAATTTTGATTGAAGCCCATGTCCTTCAATCTTGATAGAAGCCCTTTTCCTCATCTTGATTGAAGCCATTGTCCATCCATTCTGGCCCATTGCAAGAGGCCTCCACCTAAAAAACCAGACGCTCTAAAAAAAAAAACAACAATCTAATGAAGCTCCTCCTACAAGGAGCTCCCCCCCGGCGACTAATTGATTTTTTCCCACGCTCCCCGTTTTATTCTATTTTTGAAGGACTCTGATTGGCTAACATTTTTTGATTGACATTGACTTCAACCAATCAAAGTCTTTAAAAAATTAGCAAAGCAGGTATGGAAGCCTGTAAGGGCAAAAAAGGTTAGTGTGAACTTGTATGTATTATACATATTACAGGGCTATTTATGTGATATACATGTTACAGGATAATATCCTGTAACATGTATAGCAAATAAATAGCACTGTAATATGTATAATAAATAATGTCTAATAAAAATACATGAGCAATAATCAAATAATTAATAAAGTACATCAATTAATCAATTAATAAATATCAATTAATATATTTTTTTGTTTTATGTATATTGCTTTATGTGTATGTGTCTCTCTCTCTCTCTCTCTATATATAGAGATAGAGATAGAGATAGAGATAGAGATAGAGATAGAGATAGAGATAGAGATAGAGATAGAGATAGAGATAGAGATAGAGATAGAGATAGAGATAGAGATAGAGATAGAGATAGAGATAGAGATAGAGATAGAGATAGAGATAGAGATAGAGATATAGCAATTATTTCACATATGGTGGGCTAAGAATGATAGAAGCCCTCCACCGTACAAAGTACAGTAGTACAAATAAGTAATAGTACATTAGTGATTCCACTTGAATGTCTAAAAATAAGTTGATAAAAACTTATTTCCTGCTCAAAATTCTCAGAAACACAGTATATGAACTGCAATCTGGGAAAACTGGGCGGGACATGCAAATGAGGCCACATAATGCACCATCACTCTGTCAATCCAAACCATTTTAAACATGGCTCCTTTAATGCATATGCTTACTGTATTACACAGTTTTAGACACAGCAACGGATGGATTTTTCACAAACCAGGTCACTTAACCACATACAGTACTGTTTCACGGTTACTGCCGATCCTCAGTATGGTGTGAGTACCTGGTTTGTGTGTTGATTGTTGTAAAGAGTATTTCTATACAGCAATTATTTCACATATGGTGGGCTAAGAGTGATAGAAGCCCTCCACCGTACAAAGTACAGTAGTACAAATAAGGAATAGTACATTAGTGATTCCACTTGAATGTCTAAAAATAAGTTGATAAAAACTTATTTCCTGCTCAAAATTCTCAGAAACACAGTATATGCACTGCAATCTGGGAAAACTGGGCAGGACATGCAAATGAGGCCACATAATGCACCATCACTCTGTCAATCCAAACCATTTTAAACATGGCTCCTTTAATGCATATGCTTACTGTATTACACATTTTTAGACACAGCAACGGATGGATTTTTCACAAACCAGGTCACTTAACCACATACAGTACTGTTTCACAGTTACTGCCGATCCTCAGTATGGTGTGAGTACCTGGTTTGTGTGTTGATTGTTGTAAAGAGTATTTCTATACAGCAATTATTTCACATATGGTGGGCTAGTTTTCCCAGATTGCAGTGCATATACTGTGTTTCTGAGAATTTTGAGCAGGAAATAAGTTTTTATCAACTTATTTTTAGACATTCAAGTGGAATCACTAATGTACTATTCCTTATTTGTACTACTGTACTTTGTACGGTGGAGGGCTTCTATCACTCTTAGCCCACCATATGTGAAATAATTGCTGTATAGAAATACTCTTTACAACAATCAACACACAAACCAGGTACTCACACCATACTGAGGATCGGCAGTAACTGTGAAACAGTACTGTATGTGGTTAAGTGACCTGGTTTGTGAAAAATCCATCCGTTGCTGTGTCTAAAACTGTGTAATACAGTAAGCATATGCATTAAAGGAGCCATGTTTAAAATGGTTTGGATTGACAGAGTGATGGTGCATTATGTGGCCTCATTTGCATGTCCCGCCCAGTTTTCCCAGATTGCAGTGCATATACTGTGTTTCTGAGAATTTTGAGCAGGAAATAAGTTTTTATCAACTTATTTTTAGACATTCAAGTGGAATCACTAAATTCCTTATTTGTACTACTATATATATATATATATCTATATCTATATATATATAGATATATATCTATATCTATATATCTATATCTATATATATATCTATATATATATCTATATATATATCTCTATATAATTATATCTATTTTTTTAGTATTTTTATTTCATTTTTTTTAATGTACAGTTTGGGCCTATATGGTTTTTAAGGTGCGCTTGGGGCCTTTTTGGTCACACTTGGTCATTTAAGGTTTTTTTAAGGTGCGGTTGGGACCTATTTGGTCACACATTGTTATTTAAGGTTGTTAAGGTGCGGTTGGGGCCTATTTGGTCACACTTTGTTATTTAAGGTTTTTAAGGTGCGGTTGGGGCCTATTTGGTCACACTTGGTTATTTAAGGTTTTTTTAAGGTGCGGTTGGGGTCTATATGGTCCCAATTTGTTATTTAAGGTTTTTAAGGTGTGGTTGGGGCCTATATGGTCCCACTTTGTTATTTAAGGTTTTTAAGGTGCGGTTGGGGCCTATATGGTCCCAATTTGTTATTTAAGGTTTTTAAGGTGCGGTTGGGGCCTATATGGTCACACTTGGTCTTTTAAGGTTTTTAAGGTACGGTTGGGGCCTATATGGTCACACTTGGTCTTTTAAGGTTTTAAAGGTGCGGTTGGGGCCTATATGGTCACACCTGGTTATTTAAGCTTTTTAAGGTGCGGTTGGGGCCTATTTGGTCACACTTGGTTATTTAAGGTTTTTAAGGTGCGGTGTTGGGGCCTATATGGTCAAAATTGGTTATTTAATGTTTTTATTGTGCGGTTGGGGCCTATTTGGTCACACTTGGTTATTTAAGGTTTTTAAGGTGCGGTTGGGGCCTTTTTGGTCACACTTGGTTATTTAAGGTTTTTAAGGTGCGATTGGGGCCTATGTGGTCACACTTGGTTATTTAAGGTTTTTAAGGTGCAGTTGAGGCCTATTTGGTCACACTTGGTTGTTTAAGGTTTTTAAGGTGCGGTTGGGGCCTATTTGGTCACACTTGGTTATTTAAGGTTTTTAAGGTGCGGTTGGGGCCTTTTTGGTCACACTTGGTTATTTAAGGTTTTTAAGGTGCGATTGGGGCCTATGGGGTCACACTTGGTTATTTAAGGTTTTTAAGGTGCAGTTGAGGCCTATTTGGTCACACTTGGTTATTTAAGGTTTTTAAGGTGCGGTTGGGGCCTATTTGGTCACACTTGGTTATTTAAGGTTTTTAAGGTGCGGTTGGGGCCTATATGGTCAAAATTGGTTATTTAATGTTTTTAAGGTGCGGTTGGGGCCTATTTGGTCACACTTGGTTATTTAAGGTTTTTAAGGTGCGGTTGGGGCCTTTTTGGTCACACTTGGTCTTTTAAGGTTTTTAAGGTGCGGTTGGGGCCTATATGGTAACACTTGGTCTTTTAAGGTTTTTAAGGTGCGGTTGGGGCCTATATGGTCAAAATTGGTTATTTAATGTTTTTAAGGTGCGGTTGGGGCCTATTTGGTCACATTTGGTTATTTAAGGTTTTTAAGGTGCGGTTGGGGCCTATTTGGTCACACTTGGTTATTTATGATTTTTAAGGTGCGGTTGGGGCCTATTTGGTCACACTTGGTTATTTAAGGTTTTTAAGGTGCGGTTGGGGCCTATATGGTCAAAATTGGTTATTTAATGTTTTTAAGGTGCGATTGAGGCCTATATGGTCACACTTGGTCTTTTAAGGTTTTTAGGGTATGGGTTTGTTCTTGAATGGTCTGATTGATTTGCTTGTTTTACTCGTTGGTCAACTTACTGAACATGAATACCCTGAGAAGAAGAGCCGACTAATGGTAAGTGTCACTGCTTCAATTTTTCTGTTAATGCGTATAGGTGCAATTATGATATTGCTGTAGTCTTGTCATATGAGTTTTTTCAATCTACTGTATATTGTATACCAATGAATTTAACACATTGTTACTTTACTTCTTGACATTGCTGCATTGCTGATTATGTATTTCAATGGGCTTTATACAAGTATAAGGTCATTGGGTGGGGCTTATAAAGGTCATTATGATTGAAGGGGGAGGAGTTATAAAAACGGGTGTGGTTTAAAAAGGGGGATGGGCTATGTTTCAAGATTCACTCAACACAGGGTCTCTACCAGATGACGGGAGAAAAGCAGATGTGATACCTATACTTAAAAAGGGAGCAAGAGCAAATCCGGGGAATTACAGACCAGTGAGCCTCACTGTAGTGGGGAAGTTTTTAAAATGGTTAATAAGGGATAATATACAAGAACATGTCTATATGAACAGGATTATAATTAGGAGTCAACATGGATTTATGAGGGATAGGTCATGTCAAACAAATGTAATTAGTTTCTATGAGGAGGTTAGTAAGAACCTGGATCAAGGCAACTCAGTGGATGTAGTCTTTTTGGATTTTGCAAGGGCTTTTGATACAGTGCCACATGGAAAACTATTGTGCAAACTAAGAGATACAGAAATTGCAGTAAATATCTGCTCATGGATTTCGAGAGCTGGCTAAAAGACAGGAAGCAAAGGGTTATTGTAAATGGAACATACTCAGATTGGACTAATGTGGTAAGTTGGGTTCCTCAGGGTTCAGTATTAGGTCCTCTCCTTTTCAACATATTTATTAATGACTTAGAGGTGGGACTGGAAAGTAGTGTCTCCATTATCGCTGATGACACAAAGTTGTGCAAGGTAATTAAATCAGATAATGATGTATTTTCCCTTCAAAGAGATTTTCATAAAATCGAGGAATGGGCATCTAAATGGCAGATGAGATTTAATACAAATAAAGGTAAAGTTATGCATCTGGGAAGGAAAAGTAGCCATGTAATTTATAATCTTGATGGAGCAAATATAAGGGTATCAGATATTGAAAGGGATTTGGGTGTGCTTGTGGACAACCACCAATTAACAGTGCTCAAAGTCAAGCAGCAGCTGCACAGGAAAATAAAATATTAGCATGTATTAAGAAGGGCTTAGAAGCAAGGGAAGCAAATATAATTCTGCCACTATACAAATCTCTAGTACGCCCTCATTTGGTAAATGGAGTACTATTTTGGGCACTACTTCATAAAAAGGACATTTTAGAGCTGGAAAAGGTACAGAGGTGGGCAACAAAACTAATAAGGGGAATGGAGGGGCTAAGTTATAAAGAAAGACTAACCAAATTAAACTTATTTTCTCTAGAAAAAAGGTGTCTAATAGGAGATATGATTACCTTATATAAATACATCCAGGGTCAGTATAAAGATCTGTCAAGGGAGCTTTTTGTGCCAAGAGGTTTTCAACTGACAAGAGGACATCCCTTGAGGTTAGAAGTAAAAAGATTCCACCTTAAAAAAAGAAATGGGTTCTTCACAGTAAGGGTGGTTAATCTGTGGAATTCTCTACCAGAGGAGGTGGTGACAGCGGATTCGATCGATAACTAGAAAAGGGGACTGGATTTATTTCTAATTAAAAAGGGAATTCAGGGTTATCCTGGAAAATTAGAGAGAGTGTATTGTTCAATTGCGAAATCCCATCACCAGTATCTGGGGTCAGGAAGGAATTCATTTGTTTTTCCTTTAAAAAGATTGGCTAAGTTTCACTTCTTTTTTTTTTCTTTTTGCTTTCCTCTGAATTAATTAATAATGTAAAATAAAAATTAAATTAAAAATAAATAATTAAATAATTGATACATAATTAATTAACAACTGATTAATTAATAACTAATCTGCATATTGCAGATCCGAGGAGAAATTAAAAGGTTGAACTTGATGGACTGAAAGTCTTTTTTCAACCTTAATTACTATGGCCCTCATTCAATTGCAATTTTGCCAATTGAATAGGGGTCTAAATAAGCACATCACATATATTTTTTTTAAAGAAGTTTTTAGTTATTAAGCATCTATCCAAAAGCAAGGTTTTCACTAACTAAAAACTTCTTTAAAAAATATATATTATGTGCTTATTTAGAGCCCTATTCAATTGGCAAAATCGCAATTGAATGAGGGCCTATGTAACTATTTAACTATGCTGTCTCTTTAATGCTACTTCAGTTCTCAGCAATGGTTTTAAGAACATTTGCGAGATGTGTTTAGGCCCCATCATTTTTCCTTCATATTTTTGATATTAGGGGCCTGCCGTAATTTGTGAGTGCTCAGTCTGATTAGAATAGGGATTTGGTGTAAAAGTAAGAAGGAGTCACTCAAATTATGGGCCCTTTGCTAATCCCTGAAAAGCACTTACCGAGTGCTCTAACCAAAGAGTAAACCCTACCTAGATATGTTAAAATCCCTCCCTTAAAACATTGTGAGCAAACTGCTACGGGTCACTGCCCTGATTGAACATTACAACACAGCCAAAAAGCAAGGCATAAATCTCCATTGAGTTTTGCCTTAACAATAAATTAGTTACTCTGTGACACTTTGGCACATAAACCATATGCTAATCAAAATGTTGCCCTCACTCGCAAACTAGAGCACTCACCAAAACTGAAGAAATCCTTATGGTAACTAAAAAACACTCTTAAAGGCTTGAAAAGCCTTTGCTGGGTGCAGCAGATGCACTTAAAGAGACAGGATATTGTCTTTGCCAAACTACCCCGGCCCCTAAAAACCCAACTGCTGCAAGGGACCTTAAGTCCCTGCAAAGGACTTAAAGGACCCCCTTGCTCCTAGAATTAACCCCCATGCTGCAGAGGGTCCCAATTGAAACCCGCTGCCACCTATTAATGCACTATAAGCTCCCATTGGGACTTCTTGGCATCTAACATGAACCTCCACCTGCAACACAAGTCTTGTAGTAACCCATGCTGGGGTTATCTATTTAGATGCCGCTGGTTATTTAAATATCCATGGTGGGGGGTTCATGTTAGGTGCCAGGAAAGCCCTGCAGCATGGGGGGTTCATTTTAGGTGCAAGGGAGGTTCTTTAAAAACCCATTGCAGAGGTTGACTTTATTTTCCAAGGGGGTCTGTGTAGAGCGGGGCTGTGAGCAGGGGTAGAGGATGCCCAGAGATTCCTTGCTGCCACAGGGCTTGAGGTTAGGGCTCTCTATTGGCCCCAAGAGCCAATTCTTATCCATAAAGCTTGGTTTGGGTGCCTCCCACACTGAAAACTCTTACTGACAAGCTGTGCCGGGTCTACCTTTTTTTGAAGCCCCTGGGTAGTAAAGTGGAGGAGCCCCTGCGGGTGCGTGCACAAGGTATGCGCAGGTATTCGCGCACCCATTTTTCCCTTTTGTGTGCATGTATAAGCAAATCACAGACAAGCTATCAAGCTATTACTTGTTTATTAAATGTATTTGATGGTGGGCCATATTATTTATATTTTTCTATGAGGGCACAGCGAGCATATGTTACACAAATTCATATCATGAGAGTTAAAGGGAATACTGCACAATGAAAACAGAACTTGTCTTAAAAAATGTAACCCAATTGAGAGCATAAGTAATCAAGGAAAAAGTCGTACAGCTAGTTTTTAATTATATAAAATACATTTTGATGCATTTGCTGGGCCCTGGGGAAATCCATGATATATATATATATATATATCCTGTATAAAATTCTAAAGTCTTCCACCCTCCCAGTTTAACATTTCACCAGCCGCCTCTGGGTTCCCTACATATAAATTAAATTATATTCAGTCAGGATCACTTTTACTCATACATTCTAAACATATTATAATACTAGCTACTTGCCCGTCAAAAACAACGGGAATAAAATGTTAAGGCTGGCAATGCTGTTTGCCACTTCAGCGCTCATCCCCTTCCACGGGGGTTCAACACTTGCCCCAGAGGTCCTATATTTAAGAACCCTAGTGGCATCTATGGAGCTCCTTTAATTCAAGCAATACTCAATTCTAATTTACTAAAATATGATTGACACATATTTAGCCTAATTATCATAAGCCTCAAATTATAATTTAAGAAAAAGTACAGCAAAAATAATTTGTGGTGATGGAGATCATAGGAAGAGTTCCTTTAGATTTAGTCTTTTTTTATAGGACATCAGGTGTGTTAGGAGGAGGATCCTTTCAATGGTCCAGATGGTAAGGACCAATGGCATCTATCAAGAAAAAATGTCAATACACTACAGTCAAATTGGATAATCCATTTATCAAGGACAGAAGAATAAGGACATGGGCATCACTGACATAGCTGGATGAGCATTAAAGGGCAGGTAAGTATGAAATGTTTGTTCCATTCAGTGTTAATATTTTTTTATCTTCTGTAATTATCTCATATTTTTGAAGCATTTGTATTTAGTGTAATAGCTTTTTCTGTAAGTCTTTTTTATATTTTTTGCAAATATTTTGATTTTAATGTATTTTTTATTTTATTGTAATCTATTTTTTTTTAATTTTATCTGACTGTACTTAGGATGACATGGGGGGCCTTGAGGACCCCCATGGCACCCAAGGTTTAACTTTTAGGTACCATGGGGATCTATATAGAGGGGTTAATTTTTAAATAGCATGTGGTACATGTAGACGCCCATGGTAAAATGAGTTATTTTAGGATACAGGACCCCAATGGCAGTAGGATTTACCTATAGGTATCAGGGTTAATTTTGCAGGTCCTGCATGCCATATATCTTAAAGTTAAGCACCTCCATGGCATCAAGATTAAGTGTTAGTGGCTGGGTTGATTGTTTGATGCCAGGGGGGTCCTTATAGGGCCTCTGTGGCAACAGGGTTAGGTATTGAGTGACACAGAGGTCAGTTAGGGACCCTAGTAGTTGGGGATAATTCTTAGATGCCAAGGATGTCCTTCAAGAACTTCAGTAACATGGGGTTAAGTTTAGTTGCCATGGGGTTCTATACAGACCACCATTGCTATACATGCACGTGGGGATTGGGGATAGTGAGAGGAAATTCTGGAGGGTACATTCAGTGCTTGGAATTTAAATGGGGGAATTTCAGGTATCCCTAGACCTCATAGGGGGTAGGGGGTGATTGGCGGTGAGGTCATAACCCCCTGCCTGTTTATGTACATTTTAACCCCTTCTCTGTCATGGGAAGGGGTTTATATTGATAGAGAGGGGGAGGGGACTAATGTAGAGCTGTGTGGTGTTGAGCAGCACTACTACGAAGACTACTGCAGCAGGCTGCATGCTCATGTTAGGGTGAGGTAACAGGCGTGAAGCACTAAATCAGCTACTACATTCCCACCTGCTACACCTAAAAAAATTAAGTGGCGACAAGGCTCTAAGCTGTAATCAGCTAACAGTAAACAAACCACATGGCCAGATGCTTTAATAGCAACAAGATCAGTCTAATCCTTGGCTATATTTAAATATGTGATTAGGCTTTTGTTAGTGATTGTAAAAACAGAGTACTGCTACACCAACACATTATGTGGGCAAGTCATCCCACTTGCTTACCGTACACATTTTACTATTTTAAATCACTGTGCATGCTTATCTACAATTGCGTTAGAATAACTATATAACAGTAAGTGAGAAATAATGTAATTATAGCGTGCTAATTCTGCATGAGACTAAAGGATTAATGGGCCTGCTACTGCAGAGTGTGGGTAGCAATTACCTATTGTAAGGAGCAACTCTAACTTAATGCCTAAGGGCCTTATTCAATTGCAATTTGGCCAATTGAATAGCGCTCTAAATAAGCACAGAGCATGTTTTTTTACAGAAGTTTTTAGTTAGTGAAGACCTTGCTTTTAGATAGAAGTTCACTGACTAAAAACTTCTGTAAAAAAAATATGCTGTGTGCTAATTTAGAGTCCTATTCAATTGGCCAAATCGCAATTGAATGAGGCCCTAAGAATGGGGCACATGGTGCTGACATAAAAGGGGCCACATGAAGGACCAACATTTTGCTGAGAACTTGCACCTAAGGTCAAAACTTAGCAATCTGTCCTGTATCAATAGGTTCTATGTTAAAATTATTTCCTTATGCTGGTATTTTGTTGGATTTTTTATGTTTTTTAGCGTACCAATATAAAGAGTAGCATAGTATACCATTTTTATTGTACTTGTAATTTATATGGTGAGCAAATTTGAAGGCCCTTCTCTGTTTGAGATAGCTTTGCCCACAGCAGTCTATTTATAACATAACGTTTGCTATGAAGATGGAGGGCTGAGTGGAACAGTCATGGGGAATTTTTTAAAATAAGATTTAGTACATTTTCAGAAACAAATCCCCTTCTGGATCATTAGCTTATTGTGGTAAAGGGGCTTGGGTATCTCAATGAAGCTGTGAGTTATACCATGTAGGGTCACCCAAGATGGGCAGGTCATAGCCGAGAGGTCAGACAAATCATGGTCCACTGGAAAATAAACTGACAGTCCACTCCAATATCTTTGCCAAGAAAACATTATAGGTAGGTATGACAAGAGACACAATTATTGTGCCTGGCATGTTGTGGTCCACAAGGTCATGGAGAGTCAGACATTACTGAACGACAAACAAATAGAGGTAACTAAATAGGATTGCTAATAGTTCCCTAAAAAACATTAGTTAATATTTTAAAACAGATAGGGAGACTAGAGGTGTCTTTTATGTAATATTACTTTTGTTTACTGGCCCTCAAATATAGTGGGAGAATCACGTGCAAAGCTTCTGGTTAAAGGCAGCAATATGTCACTGTATAGTTTTAACATCAATGCAAACTACTGAATGGAATTCAAAATACCTATCCAATGTCTCATTATCTCTTTCTATAATAGAAAGGTCACACCAAAGCTATCCTCAGGGAGACTTCATGTGGAACAGGCATCTTGTAGAAACGTTGGTCGCACAAAGTGGAACCTCAGAGTTCAATAGAATATGGGTTTGGATTCACTATACTATAATACCAAAACAGAAAAATAATCATATTATTCCAATAAAACTGGAATATATATATATGTATGTGTGTGATAGAACTGGAATGTATATATATATTTGAATATGTGTATATATATATATATATATATATATATATATATATATATATATATATTCTGTATATATAATGTGTGTAAATATAATTAAGTAAGCTAGTAAAGACACATTTGCAACATCAGTATCGCATACAAAGCACACTGCTTCCAATTAACATTTTAAGTGTTTTCTTGACAGCATCAGAATGTAGTTATGTTATAAGCAGGGCATAATGTACTGTGGTAATTCATGGTGGGTCAGCATCCAAGCTGCAATGTTCCAGCTATTGTAACCTGGAAGTGATAGTTCCAGGAATTCATACCACCATATTATTGCAAAAATCAATCAAGCACAAAGCAGATAAAGAGCTGAGCTTTTAATGTAGATAAAATTAACATGACTATAGAGAAAAAGACAATGCAGTGTTATTCCTGCATTCAGACCCACAGTGGATATATTAGATCAGGACAAATCCAAGACTTGCAGTACTGTGTGTGTAGCATATCATTATAGTATGATTTGTATTCACTACAATAACATAGTGATTTCTTTTACACGTGCTATAGGAAAAGCAAACATATATTTTTTCTTTTTTTCATGTGAGGTTTTTAGAGTTGTTTTCCTATTCTGTGATTGCAGCACTGATCTTGTTTATTACCATTAAAGAAAATATAGGATCCAATATAATTAATACTTCTAAAAGTACCTGTCAGATAAATGTATCTATCTGAGAGATTAATATGCCTGCATAATGCATCTTCACATGTCTTTTATACATTAAGATTTACAGCTCAAGGCAACAGATAATATTCATAAATTTAACAGGTAGGTGGTAAAGGTATACCCTGCTTTAAAATAATGGTATAGTCCATGGGCTCACTACAATTACCTAAAACTACTATAACTCTACTAGGACACATCTAACAGTTGCATGACTGTCCGACATCTCAAACGAGCTTCTGTCACCATGGCCGGACTTATAACTAGGTGAATAGAGCAGCTACCTAGGAGCGCCTTCCAGGGAGAGACACCTCACTTGCATAACACTACATCTACATTTAATTGTATGTACCTTTTACAGAAAGGGCCCCGCCCTCTCTAGCCAGGTGACATAAGCAAGTTCTTTGTTTGGGGTGGCAGAGGTGGTGGGTGTTAACCATTTCATATATTGTTAGCAAAATAAAATGTCTCTTGCCCTTACATGTAATAAGAATCATGCTTTATATGGTGATTTAAATAAGGAAGTCTCTGTTTTTTTATATGTTGTATTGCTTTGTTTGTCCCTGTATCTATTTGAATATCCCCATTCTACATTTTCTATTCCCTTTTTACCTTTTTCACCAGAGAGAGGTTTATTTCCATATGTTCTTTCCATATGTACCTGTATTAAAATCTATGAAAAAACAAACCCACTTCAGGCAAATATACAGTAAAACATAAAGAAACACTAAAAAAACACATTATTACACAATATTCACAATAAAAAATGAGTGCTGCTAAAAAAATCTCAGAAATTATTTTATTACATAATATGATTATATGATGGCAAAACAAATGTATGCTCAATAAGATATCAGATGACAATTTCCAAATTTGTGGTTTTGAAATCAACTTCAAATGAATTCCTAGTAACAAAGCTTAAAAATAAAGTCATTATATATTGTAAAGATAGTGGCATGGGCATGGATGACATTGAGGAGTACAACCATCTCCTCATGCCTGTAGTTAGGGACCCTATGCTTGTCTCCAGCCTCTTGTCCTCCTGACTGTGAATAGGGATCCAGACATCCCAGCTCTGTTCCTTAGGCCTGTCCCCCCCCCCCCCCCAACACTCATATTCCCCACTCCCTCTCTCCCCACCTCTCCTACACTACCCTCCTCTTCCGTCATACCTATCTCTCCTTCTCTCCCTCCATTCCCTCCCTCTCCCTCCATCCCTAACACTCCCTCCCTGCCCTCTAGCCCCCACGCCCCCTCTCACTTCTCTCTCTCTCTCCTCCTTTCTTCCTCTTCTCCTCCCCAACTCTTCCCTCCTAACTCCTCCCTTCATCACAATTCAAATAATATTATAACGATAAATAAGAAAGTGTATGTGTATAATTTTTTTATGTAAAAAAAATGTATGTTTTTTATATGTTGGTTATAGGGTGGGGATTGGGGTGTGTGGATGGTGAGACCTAACTATATGTGGATCTATGTGTAGTATCACTCTATGTGTATGTATATTATGTATTATCAGTTTTTTATTAGTCAAGGAAATTAGTTGTAAAGTAGTATTTAATTACCTAAATTAAGTAAAATAAAAATAAACCTGCACTCCCAACTCTCGGTTCTCTTACTCACAAAACCGCCAGCTCTAGGACACGTGTGCTAACTTGAAAAACATCCATAAAACAGTCAACTCTGGGGCATAAAGCTTGCAAATATATTATCCCTCCCTGTCAATCTCTGCACCATTGGCTTTCTACTATTGGCTCCTATGGCTGTGGTACATCTAGAAAATCTGTATTATTTCATTGATTTGTTTAACTCTGCGAGCGTCCTGTAATCAAGCCCCCTCAATATTACTGACAAGAGCTTGGTTAACAGATGTCGGGATCCAATATATTGTGGGTGAAATGCATTGAATGCGTGTTTAATGTTAGGGAATAAATCTCCCAAAGCAGATTTAATGTAGAAACACAATTTGTGTTGCTCAAAAAAAAATTACTTTTAATGTTCTCTGAATTCAATAACTAACGTCTATATGCGTTGGTGGGATATCATTAGGATCTGGGAATGTGAAGTTTTTATAGAACATTTTGCAACAATCACCCTCCACCTTGCAACAATCACCTTCATCTTCTGCCCAATTTCATCCCATTCTATTACATCAACATGTAAGGTACAACAAGACGCTGGACTGGAATTTAAGGTACAGTTAGGAACTTCAGTGCAGGTGCAAGTTGGTACAGACTGGAACTCAAGGACAAAAATCAAGCAGATTCCGGCACACAGGATTCAGGGACCATCAAACTCTGATATGAGCAAGGAGACTCAGGCAGGATTCAGACAGGAAAGCAGGATTAAGGGAACAAAATGAGTATGCAATACACTTTTAACTGCTCTGTCCTTTACTAGATTTTCCTCACTCTAATCCATCTTAAGCCTACACTCTTTCCAATAGGAAAACATTTAAAATCATGAATCTCATTGACAAAGTCATCAAAAATAGAGCACCCATCTATGCATCTTAGACCTGATCTCCAACTACTTTACTAACTGTCCTCTCTTCTCTGCCCATGACATACACCTATTTTTATCCATCACCACCTCTTATCTTCTACCATGCTTTCTTTACCCTACAGATTTCTCCACCATACTCTGTAAAACTCCACAATGTTCCAACCTCTCCTATTCATAAATCCTGCTGTGTCACAATATGGGCAAAAAACAATCCTTTGTCTCTAACACTCTTAAACATTAGACTACTAGCTGACGTGAGAGATGGGCCTTTTACTCTGTACTAGTATTAGGTACTAGGTTTGTCTGACACAGGTTTGCCTTGTGTCAGATTTTCACCTGCTCTTAGAACTGTGGAATATGTAGGAGGTTTCTAAATAATAATAATAATAATAATAATAATAATAATAATAATATTAGTAATACATGATAGAAGAAACAGAGAGCTTTATAAACTCCAAGAAGTATTTTGATTGCGTTTGAAAACTTTACTGCTTACATTTAAACATTTTTCTCTTTGTATCCACTATAAGTAACATCCAATTTTGCACTTGGCTTATTTGGAAATCACTAATTTCATATTTTAATAAAGAACTTGGAATCATGCTTAATTAAGTTTTCTATTATTTTTCTGTGGATTAGATTATCTGTTAAAAAACAAAAGCAAATTAAAATTTCAATTAACATTTTAAAACAAAATATTTGATCCTAGTTTTTTAAGAATTGGCATAAAGAAATCTTTTTGCAAGTAAACTGGATCTAATTTATACCATGATATTTACAGAGAATACAGAAAGAAGAGCTCATAAATGCAACTGGCATTCCAATATGTTTTGTTTTCCAATGACTATAGAGTGCCAAATGATATTAGAATTTAAAAAAAAACTGAAAAAATAATAAAGTATGGTGTTGTTAAGTGAATTCATTTTATATATATATATATATAGCACCCCAACCCTCACGCGCAGCTGAATAGTTAAGGGGTGCATGATATAGGGGTCCAGGCAGAAGTGTTTAATCTGGCACCCCGACCTTCGCACATATTTCATAATATGCTTCAACTAGAAATGTTTAAGCCTCTGAAGTGAATAAATTAAAGTGTACAATTATAAATATTTTAAATTACATCATAGGGGTTAAGAGTGATACCATCAGTAATAATATGGATGATGTAATTTTTCATATTATTTGTGATGTCATATTATCATTTATGTCATTGCTAATGACATTAGTCATATCATTTGTGATGTCACTTAATGTCATAAATGATGTTTAAACTATTGATATAATTTATAACAAAAATAGAAAATTTTTAGATTGCACAAAATGTCAATGATTATAATTAAAATATATCCTAGCAACCCAGTATAAATGAAAGAATATATATTCGTCTCCTGTTAAGGAGATATTCTGAAAATCAGACTCAGTAAATTATTAATGTTATGATTAACCCAGGGTTATACACACACCAGTCTAACCCGGTTATGTTAATATCAATAATTACTTATAAATCACATTCACATGATGTAAGAACAGTAATTTGAACTGGCTCAGATTAAAAATTATATAGATAAATACATGTTCAGTAGTATAACAGCTCAGATTTATATCATCAGCAGTATAACCAAGTTTTAAATGTCTATGTTGTTCTCAATAGATTGCATAGAAGTCAGATTCCAAGAAATACATTCTCAAAACTGTATCCAAATCAGGCTTATATCAACATGTCTGAACCAGGTTGTAATGGTGTCAACTACATTATAATTGAACAGGATACATATCTCATAAACGGTGCGCTAGTGCAGTGCTTAAAACCTAGGATCCTCAAAGGATACCTTTTGCCTGCTCATAATATATGCTTTAAGTGTATCAAAATAAATGATTTTTCTCTCTTCTATTACCTTTTAGTTATTTGTGATATGGAAAACATGTTACATACCGTATATACTTGAGTATAAGCCGACCCGAGTATAAGCCAAGGCACAATTTTACCACAAAATACTGGGTAAAATGAGTGACTTGAGTATAAGCCGAAGGTGGGAAATGTGCTGCCCCCTGTGCCCTCTTGTGCCCTCTGTGTCCCCCTCTTGTGTCCCCCTCTCTCTCTCGTGTCTCTTCTCCCCTCTCCCTTTCCTGTGTCTCTTCTCCCCTCTCCCTTCCCTGTGTCTCTTATCCCCTCTTCCTTCCCTGTGTCTCTTCTCCCCTCTCCCTTCCCTGTGTCTCTTCCAACCTCTCCCTTCCCTGTGTCCTTCCAACCTCTCCCTTCCCTGTGTCTCTTCCCCCCTCCCTTATCACCCTCCTCAACCTCACTCCTAATCCTCCCTCCTCATCCTCAACCTCCCTCCTCATCCTCAACCCCCTCCTCAACCTCCCTCCTCAACCTCTCTCCTCATCCTCAACCTCCCTCCTCATCCTCAACTTCCCTCCTCATCCTCAACCTCCCTCCTCATCCTCCCTCCTCAACCCCCCATCCTCAACCCCCTCCTCAACCCCCCCCATCCTCCCTCCTCAACCCCCCATCCTCATCCTCTCTCCTCAACCTCAACCCCCCTCAACCCCCCATCCTCATCCTCTCTCCTTAACCTCAACCCCCCTCCTCAACCCCCCTCCTCAACCTAAACCCCCCTCAACCTCCCTCCTCAACCCCACTATCCTCAACCCCCATCCTCAATACCTCATCCTCGACCCCCCTCCTCAACCCCCCCTCCCTCAACCTCCCTCAACTCCCCTCCTCAACCGCAACCCCCCTCAACCTCCCTCAAACTCCCCCCTCAACCCCCCTCAATGCCAACCCCTCTCCTCAACCTAAACCCCCCTCAACCTAACCCCCCATCAACCTAAACCCCCCTCAACCTAAACCCGCCTAAATACCTCTCCCTTCACTTACCTGCTTCTGCTCCGGCCTCCGCTCCTTGACCCAGTGTGCATTTGACGTCACATGCGCATAGGGTCAAGAAGGAGCGAAGGCCGGAGCAGAAGCAGGTAAGTGAGGGGAGAGGGGGAGGTATTTAGGGTGATTAGAATGAGGAGGGGGGTTTAGGTTGAGGAGGGGGTTGAGGAGGGAGAATGAGCAGGGGGGTTTATAATGAGGAGGGGGTTTGAGGATGAGGAGGGGGAGGGAAAAAAACACGGGGGGTTAGAGAGACACGGGGGGGTAGAGAGACACGGGGGGTAGAGAGACACGGGGGGTAGAGAGACATGGGGGGGTTAGAGAGACATGGGGGGGGTTAGTGAGACATGGGGGTGGTTAGAGAGACACAGGGGGGAAAGTGACTCAAGTATAAGCCGAGGGGGCCCTTTTAGCCTTAAAAAAAGGGCTGAAAAACTCGGCTTATACTCGAGTATATACGGTAGTTATTGCATAGTAATTAAGGTTAAAAAAAAGACTTTTTGTCCATCAAGTTCAGCCTTTTCAGATCTCCTCTGCAAAATGCGGATTAGTTGACAATTGATCCAGAGGAACAGAAAAAAGAAACATTAAAACATTGTCAGTTGTCTCAAAAGGGGAAAAAAATAAAATTCCTTCCTAACCCCAGATACTGGTGATCGGATTCCTCCCTGGATTAATACTCCCCTCTAATTATCCCAGATTACCTTAAATGCCCTTTTATTTAAAAAAATATATCCAATCCCTTTTTAAAGTTATGCATTGAATCCACTGTCACCAACTCCTTTGGTAGAGAATTCCACAGATTATCCATCCTTAATGTGAAGAACCCTTTTCTTTCTTTAAGGTGGAATCTTTTTACTTCTAACCTCACAGGATATCCTCTTGCAGGTTGAAAACCTCTTGGTACAAAACGTTTACTTGACAAAAGTAAGCATATCCCCACTTAGGCACTTTTTTTCTAGAGAAAATATGTTTAATTTGGTTAGTTAATACTGAATACTGAACCCTAAGGAACCCCACTTACCATATTAGTCCAATCTGAGTATGTTCCGTTTACAGCAACCCTTTGCTTCTTATCTTTTAATCAGCTCTCAGTCCATGAGCAGATATTTACTGCAATTCCTGTATACCTTATTTTGCACAACAGTCTTCCTTGTAGCTCAGCATCAAAAGCCTTTGTAAAATCCAAAAGGACTACATCCACTGATTAGCCTGGGTCCAAAATCCTACTAACCTCCTCATAGAAACAAATTAGATTTGTTTGACATGACCTATCCCTCATAAATCTGTGTTGCTGTTGTTGGTTGGAGCATTGAGAGAGAGAGAGAGAGAGAGAGAGAGAGAGAGAGAGAGAGAGAGAGTAAGCGTTTTGATACAGCAGGTTCTTACAATTTTATTGATTTACAGTATATTTCTTAAATACCTATTTTACACTTAATCCTTGAAAACACAAGTAGTGGGGGAGAGAGGAGTGGAGGGGATAGGAGTTGAGGAGAAAGGAGTTGAGGAGAAAGGAGTAAAGGAGAGAGGAGTGAAAGAGAGAGTAGTGGTGCGGATAGGAGTGAAGGAGAGGGCGAGGGGGTGTGCAGTAGCCCATAGTAATAGCCACTTGGTGCTACAGAATATGTTGGTGCGTTGCAATAATACAATAATAATAATAATAATAGGAACATCAAGTTTAGGGTCAGAGGGGGAGGGGCATGATCCCAGGTGGGATGGTAGCCTGGAGGAGGTACAGGTCTTTCGGTCAGAGGAGAGAGCACAGGATCCCCATCCACAGTCGGAAGGTCAAGAGATGCAGGGTCCTTAACTACATGCCCAAGGAAATGGTTGTCCTCCTCTGTGCCATCCGTGAGCGCCCCACTATCCTTTTGGGGTAAGGGACACTAGGAGTGGGCACAGGGCCCAGGCCTGGAAGGAGGTAGCTGCCACAGTCACAGCAGTGGGCTCAGCAGAAAGGGATGTGAGGTCAGTGAAGCACCGCTTTATTGACATCAGGTCCAAGGTAAGGAGGATGATGACCAAAGAGGACAGTGCAGCCACAGCGCCAAGTGGTGGCCCCCAAGTGACAGTGAGATACAATGAGTGGGAGAGAGTGCTCAAGGAGTTGCTAAGCCAGGTGTCTGCTGCTGGAGCTCAAGGCCTGGTGGCCCACCAGGATTCAGCCTCCATGTCAAGTGAATATCAGATACACCAACATGCCACCACATGTACATCACACACACAACACATGTAACTGTCGATCAACAATGACACTGACATGTCAGCTCCCTGGATTTAACAAGGGATATATGGATCAGTCATACATCATTAAATCCATGAAGCTGACAAATCATTGTCATTAGTGGGCACAAAACAAGTAATCTTCCAATAGGTAGTCCATCTATGGGTGTGCGCACTGCAGCTTATGCAGATACAGGCCACACCCGGATACAAGATAACATCAATAACCAATAACAATCAAGCTCATGATTCAAAGAATAGATCACATCTAACAAAAAGATGGCTACTCATAGTAGAAAATATGTGAAACATCCATTTTCAAGACAAGAGGTCAGATAGGAATAATCAGAAGGAAAGAATGAACTAGGATAGTTAGGAATGAACAGAAACCAGTGTACCATTCAACATAAATAACACATATTCCATTATTTTCTCTCTTTCAGCTGGCAGTAGGATTTAAATATACTAATGGAAAAAGAAGGAGAGGAAGGAAGCTATAGGAACATTACACAGGCCATCTGATAAATAGTGACCAGGAAGAGGCAGATGAGCTAAATAGGTTATTTTCTTTGGTGTACACAAGGGAGGTACCAGTGGTTGGGACACAATATTTGCGGAATAATTGGTTAATGCAGGAAGAAACCCAAAAGTGGTTGGAAAAAATAAATGTTAATAAAGCCCAAGGTCCTGATGGAATACATCCAATGGTACTGAGGGAACTGTCTTCTGTAATAGCAAAACCGTTATATTAAATTTTTCAAGATTCACTCAACACTAGGTCTCTACCAGATGACTGGCGTAAAGCAGAGGTCATACCTAAATTTAAGAAGGTAGCAAGAACGAATCCAGGAAATTATAGACCTGTAAGTCTCACTTCTGTAGTGGGAAAGGTTTTAGAAATGTAATAAGGGATAGTATACAAGAATATCTTTATTTGAACAGCATTATAAGTAGGAGTTAACATGGATTTATGAGGGATAGGTCATGTCAAACAAATCTAAATAGTTTTTATGAAGAGGTTAGTAGGAACCTGGATCAAGGCAACTCAGTGGATGTAGTCTTTTTGGATTTTGCAAAAGCTTTTGACACAGTGCCACATGGAAGACTATTGTGCAAATAAGGGATACAAGAATTGCAGTAAATATCTGCTCATGGATCGAGAGCTGGCTTAAAGACAGGAAGCAAAGTATTAAATGGAACATACTCAGATTGGACTAAAGTGGTAAGTGAGGTTCCTCAGGGTTCAGCATTAGGTCCTCTCCTTTTTAATATATTTATTAATGACTTAGAGGTGGGAATGGAAACTAGTGTCTCCATTTTTGCTGATGACACAAAGTTATGCAAGGTAATCAAATCAAATAATGGTGTACTTTCCCTCCAAAGGGATTTAGATAAAATAGAGTAATGGGCATCTAAGTGTCAGATGAAATTTAATATGAAGATATGTAAAGTTATGCATCTGGGAAGAAAAATAGCCATGCAATGTATAATCTTAGTAGAGCAAATCTAGGAGTATTGAAAGGGATTTGGGAGTACTTGTGGACAACCACCTAGGTAACAGTGCTCAATGCCAAGAAGCAGCTGCAAAGGCAAATAAAATATTAGCATATATCAAGAAGGGAAGCAAATATAATTCTGCCACTATGCATATCTCTAGTATGCCCTCATTTGGAATATGGAGTATAATTTTGGGCACCACTACATAAAAAGGACATTTAAGAGCTGGAAAAAGTACAGAGAAGGGCAACAAATCTAATAAGGGGAATGGAGGGGCTAAGTTATGAAGAAAGACTAACCTAATTCAACTTATTTTCTCTAAAAAAAGCAGTCTAAGAGGGGATATGATTACCTTATATAAATACATCTTTTGAGATTAGAAGCAAAAAAGATATCACCTTAAAGAAAGATAAGGGCTCTTCAAAGTAAGGGTGGTTAATCTGTGGAATTCTCTTCCAAAGGAGGTGGTGACAGCAGATTTGATAGATAACGCTAAATAGGGACTGTATATATTCTTAAATAAAAAAGGGCTTTCAGGGTTATCCTGGATAATTAGTGTTAGAATATTGATCCAGGGAGGAGTCCAATCGCCAGTATCTGGGAAAGTAATTTTATATTTTTTTCCCCTTTTGAGACAATTGGCAAAGTTTAACTGGGTTTTCTCTGTTTGCCTTCCTCTGGATCAATTATCAATTAACTATTAATCTGCATATTGCAGTTCAGAGGAGATCTAAAAAGGTTGAACTTGATGGACTAGCCACATTAAATTCGAAGCTCGGATTTTCAACGTGAGACCCGCAACGGCTGTGAGCTTGACATTTTGTGGATTTACGGTGCTATTAAATTAGAACATGCCTTGAGCTTGTTGGATGTGCGGCCGTGAACGTGATCAATTAGTCAAACTCAGAGTTACAAGTTACAAGTTTAGATGGAGCCAATGGAAACAGAGATTGTCAGAATTACGTCACTGAAAAATGGAGGTGGGATTTCAAAGTTTTACGGGGGTTCAATTACGAGTTACGATCGGACCCACATTCCAGATGTAATGCAATATTGATAAAACCATAAATATGATATTCTATCACATGCGAGTTACAGTATATGTATTAACACATTGATTGTCGGGATCAATATAACACAGAATTGAAACATGAAATAAACTATTTTTTTGCGCCAATTTGCGAGCTTGAGAATGCGGTGCTATTAATTCTAAGACATAACATCACTTTCCCTGTTTAGAAAAGTACAGTAGTGTGTATATATTTGCATTTAAAGTGCTATGAATTGGACTTTACCTCCCTTGTGGGTCCTTTATAGCACTTGTTGACTACTTGCCTCCATTTGCGAGTTACAGGGATGAACGCCAGTGATTTTGATGCAATTTAATAGAGCAATTGGAACATAGTAGTTACGGGCTTGACAGATCAAAGGAATTGTGAGCTTGCAAGTCAAATTCTCCCGTCCTGTAGGGTTTTCTCGCTCCTACCACGCTGGTTTAAAGGGCCAATTTAATAGCCGTACGTCTTGTGAGCTACATTACGAGCTGCGGTTTTACACGTTAGGGGATATTAATGTGGCTATATGTAACTATGTAAATAACATTAACTTGCTATCTTTATTGTTGATTTATATGCAGTGTCCTTAACAGTTATGTTTGATTGCAGCTGTTAAAGGACCCAAACAAAGTACAAATAAATAATATATACAGATTATTGTTGCTTAAATTAATAGAAAAAAAAATTAAAAGTTGATGTACATTTGTGAGGTTGCTTTCATTTGAATTATTGTTAACAAATTTTACTTAGTAAGAAAGTTGATTGAAAATCTTACATTTTGAGTTTTTCAAAAAAGCGCTTGTCTGTTCTTAAAGGACCACTGTAGTTACTATTTTCTATATAGTCTTTTGAAGAACTACACTTGACAATATCTTTTAAAAAAAGTAAAGAAAAAAACTAAACACAACTTTTACATGATTTCACTTTTACATGTAGTTATACTTTTCTGCAGATTGGAATTTTCGTTACTAGACTGTTTCTGCCATCTTCAGTCACAGGGTGTGTCTTTGCAAACTAATGAGCTTTGTATTAGACTTCATAGGAGCACTGGAAGTTGTTTCTGCCACATACTCATTGTGCAGAAACTTCTTGTATCTGAATACTCTTCTCACTACAGAAGTAGATCACTGAAGTGGTCATTTAGACAACAGCATAATTGCACAAAAAATTATTTAAAACATGTTGCCTATTTTTCAGTGTAGTTCTTTAAACTAGCATATTTATAATGTATGACTCCAGGGGTTCTTTAAGGTGATTTCTAAAAATGGGCCTTGCTTTTAATGGTGTATTTTATTATAATGCACAAATTGTGAGTATTACGTTTAATCTGTAAGTGCTTACTATTTTGAGCTGAACTGACCTGAGACAGGAACCCACATTGATTCCTTCCAAGGAGCTACAGTTTGGGGTAAAAATAATTTCTGAACTCAGCGTAAAGAAATTAAGAGTGGTGGAACACACTTGCTATCAGGGCAAACATATTTAAATTCTGTATATAACTATGACAGAGCTCTTTTTCGATTGCCAGATTTTTATAGTCACCAAATATAGTGATTTATTTGCAATTTTAACTTCAGTTAAAAAATTACATCTTTTCCCATATTATAAAATGGTTTAATAGTGAATCCTTAATATAAGCAAAGTGTGAAGACATTATTGTATATTTTATGTGATATATTTATATTTTAAGTTGTTGTTACCTATTAGCAATATATCTGTGAGTTTTAAAACTAAACAATGTGACCACTGAAAGTATTTATTAGAATGTACACCTTCTGTTCAAAAGAATATATGTATACTAGGAAATTGCATGTCAAACATGACGGGAGTGAAAATTGTAAGCCTGGAAATGCTGTTTGCCACACAATGCGAGGCTATGGCCGCCTAAGCACCTTTGGCGCTCATTGCGATTCGCAACTTTCCTGGTTTGCAAGGATCACGTTGGATGCTCATCGCGTGTCTCGCAATGAGTGCCTTTGGCGCTCATTGCAAGCCTATCCCCCTGTGTACTTTGGAGGCCTGGAGCTTGAGTGTTACTGTCTTGGGTTGAGTTACTGCCTTGGGTTAAGTGTTAGTGGCTTGGGTTGTGTTACTGCCTTGTGTTAAATGTTAGTGACTTTGATTAAGTGTTACTGGCTTGCGTTAAGTGTTACTGCTTAAGGCTAGTTTTATGTCCTTCTGCCTCGTTTTCAGCCATTTTTTTCTCGCTTTAATTAATTTAAGGCATATTTGTTGTTTTTTTCCAGTTCCGTAGTTTCGGGCATTGAAGTCGTAATTTTGCAAGGTGCGCAGTGCATGTACGGGTTTCGGTCTTAAGTGTGCCTCAACTGCTCGCCTCACGAGGCTCGCAGTTGCAGCTAAGTCCCACAGGCCTTGCGATGAGGCGCTCAATGCAGCCACGGGCCTCACAGTTGGGCCTCATAGAGAGGCCAACATAGCAACGGGAAATCCAACGAATTGAACGTTTTGATTTAAAGTTATACACATCAAGCTTTGCCAATCATTTTTATCTTGTTTGTTCATTACCTTCTTAAAGCAACCTCACCTCTAAGGGTCCACATTTTTGTTCAAAGTGCCCAGTTCCTGATTACATCCTTATCTTTGCTGTGGATATATCAAATCAAAAGAAAATGTTTTTAATAATTGTATTTGATTGTATATGTTTTCTAATTCTACTACTTCTATTTACTTATATGGTGTTTTTCTACAAAAAACCCAGAAAAGAACTTTTAGCATTATACAATGTTTAGTCTTTGAAAATGTCATATCTCTTCATGGATGTGGCAAAGAGTTCTAGACTGCTAAATGCTACATCAATGAAACTTGAGACCCAAAGAAACATAAAGAGATTTTTACGACTATGACATGATCTTCTCCTGAAAGTCTCGGTGGATATGTTGGAAAGATTGACAAGATCATTCAAATAGCAGGAAACATGATCATGCAAAGCTTGCATGCAAAGGCCCTCATTCAATTGCAATTTGGCCAATTGAATAGGGGTCTAAATAAGCACATAACATATATTTTTTAAATAAGTTTTTGGTTAGTGAAACCTTGCTTTTGGATAGATGTTTACTAACTAAAAACTTCTTTAAAAAATATATGTGATGTGCTTATTTAGACCCCTATTCAATTGGCCAAATGGCAATTGAATGAGGCCCATAGTCAGTAGATACAACTGACATATATGCTGTGGCAGTAATAAACCATTGAATACTTCAGCAAATAGGTATCATATATCTGGGATATGATTCTGATATAAAACTGAAGCTTTATTCAAAATATTATTTGATTGTCAGGGCATATCTACAATCAACCAAATCTTAAGCATTTGTGATTTTTTTTTAACAAAAATGCTATTTTATAAGATTTACAGTAATACCAAATATTTATTATTGAAGTCATGAGCAGACAGTTCAATTACTCTCCTTTCTTCGCTTTTTATAGTTTTTTGCATTGTGATACCTAAATGTTATAGTTTGCATAGCCACTATTAGAGATAACTAACTTGTAAAAGTATTTTATATGAATGCTTATGGAAATAGTTTTCCCAATGAAGTGATTCATTTGTTTCCATATTTTCTGACCTATAGGAAATAAGAGTAATTTTCCTCAAAGCCTAACACAACAGTGAGTATGTAATAATTTTCCTAACCAGCTACACAACTAACCTTATCCATATGTGCAATGTTACTGAGGCAATTTTGTTTTTGTCTTATATCCTATCAGAATGTTCCTGTATGAGAAACCGCTCTTTTATTATTACAGTGAAGGGATATCCTTTACCTGTAGCTCTGCTTAATGAGGTGTGCTTGTGATTTAAAATTGTATTACTGGAACAATTCCTCTAAAGTCCAATAAATTGACCTTTAAGAATGTAATATAAAAATGGTCTTGGATGGCAACCATGTGAATTTAATAATGTGTTTGCCGGCAATGCACTTTGTATACAAACTTCCCTTACACTTTAGCCAAAGTCAAATCAAAGCAATTAGTTTTAACAGCCTGAAATATAACAGTAAGGTCAGATAACAGGACCTGTCATTAAGGAACGTGGTTACCGAGCGCATTAAATAATCATGGAAGTTTTTATATTGTAGTAAGCTCTTTTGAAGAACTATACTTAGTAATGGGCAAAATGTTTTAGACAGTAAAAAATAAACACAGCATTTTAAGTTATATTTATAGTGGTGGCACGTCTTTTGCGCACTGGAGAACAGCTTACCGTCATCAGGGCACCAAGAACTGCGCTCTGATGATGCTCTGCATCCCATCTGACCCATCTCATATTTACTGGACCCGCTTGCTGGAGGCTGCCAAGGCTAAGGTAAGGGGCTGACAGTGTGCCATGTGTGACTGGCATGAGTCACTAGGAGCATATTGTATGTAATGTCACTTGTATTTAATGTCACTGTGCATGTGTCACTAGGAGCATGTTACATTACATACTTGTTAAATTACATACAATATGCTCCAGTCCCACATGGCACACTGTCAGCCCCTTACCTTAGCCTTGGCAGCCTCCAGGATTACAATACAGGAATGCGTAGTAGTGGTTAGACCAAACAACTTAGCAGAGTCTGTTCGCTGGTATTTAGACCCTGTGAATAGGTCAACTGACACATCATGCACAGCCAAGACAGACCATGGGCCTCATTCTATTAATGGTTGTAAAATGGCAGCAATGCTGCGATTCCTTGCGGCCATCTTTCGGCCCTGTGTAGCGCTACGGCTACGCTGCTATTCAAATGTCCAGCGGCTCAAGGAGGTCCCCCTTGTGGCCGGCTGCAAATTATGCAATCACCCGCAAGCATTTCCGGCGCGGCTCGTGTTTCAAGGCCGCAAAGTCGGAAAACTGTAAATGCAAATGTAAATTCAAGATAGCACTGTAAAGCACTGTAAACGATAGGCAACATAATGGGGGACATGAGGATTAATAGCAATACCATCTCAAGCTTGCACATCGCCCAAATCCAATATTTAATTTCCAGTTTATTTTCCTTCCCAAGTCCTGCGGGCTCGTTGTTATTAAAACCCATACAGGTTCGGAGTTTGAAGGCTGCAAACTCAAAGTATTGTAGAAGCCAATATATATTTAATCCAGCACTGCAAAGCACTGTAAAAGATAGGGAACACAATGGGGGACATTCTCTAGCAAAACATTCTCAAGCTTGCACATCTCCAAATTATAATCTTTGATTTTAGAATTAAAATACGTCTAAATCCCACGGGCTTCAATGACCAAGCCCGTAGCTCATTATTCAAGCCTGTGCTGGCTTGTAGGGTGAATGTCCTCCAAGCCCTTAGCCCGTTATTCAAACCCATGTGGGCTTGGAGGGTGATTGCCTTCCAAGCCCATAGCTCGTTATTCAAACCCGTGCGGGCTTGCATGATAGAGAGAACACAAAGATTGAACATGAAATTACATTTCTTTATTTGCAGATTTGAGAGTAGGGAAATGTTGAGCTTTTAATTCTAAGACCAAACATCACTTTCACTTTTAATAAAAGTACAGGATGACTTTTCTATTTGTTTAATTAGTGCTACGATTTGTAAATAAGCCCTTTGCGACCCGTGGGTCTATTTACCAATTTACGGACTTGGCGGAGGCTAATCCCACAGCCGTTGAGGGTCTGATGTGCTCCAAGCCTGTGGGACTCTGGACACGGAAATTGAACATGAATTACATTAAAAATGATTTTCAGATTTGGGTGTAGGGGAATGTTGTGCCATGAATTCTAACACCTCCAATCACTTTCACATCTCATCAAAGTACAGGATGGCTTTTTTATGTGCTTAATTGGTGCTCCGATTTGTAAGTAAGAGTCTTGCAAGACCTCTTTGGTGTAAGTAAGCTGCGGCTCGGTTCTAGCTAATAACGGCCTTGACGGAAGGGTTCGCGGAGCATTTGAATAGCGACCTTGGCTTTCATGAGGCCGGAACTCTTGTGGCCGTGTAAGATCAAAGGCTTTCTCTGCGGCTCGGGCGGCCGCAAGGGATAACAGGGCGCCGACCGGAAGACGGAGACCTCGACCGTAATGGAATAGAATACGGATGCAGCTTACATTTTCACAGTACTAATCTAAATAAACAGGAGTCCTATTCTATTCCCTTTATGGCTATATTACATCGTTAGTAAAAGCAAAGTACATCTCCCTAGCTATTCTATTCACCCCTCGCAGCATCATTGCGAGAGAACTAACCTTGATACCAGCGGCAGGACAAAGCCTCAAAATACGGCAAACTTTCCCATTGATTTTCCCACATGAATTTTATGAGTTGCTGGAGCTCCAAAATGCTATTCACTTCCATACATAAAAAAAAATATTTGGCACTCGCAACTGATTTAAAAAAAAATATATAGTGAGTACTTCAAGGCACTTGCAAAGGCATAAAATGTTTCTGCACTGCTCTCACCCACCCCGCTCACTCCCTGATCCGCCCTTTCCCCCTACCCCAATCACCTCATCTACATAACGATGGGAGTCCATTGAGACCCCTGTGTCAACTAAATGGTTAACCCCATGGAACAGGGGTCTATAAAGGATTCTGTTGCACCTATACTTAACCATTGCTGAGGGTGTCACAACTAAACGTAACCCTGATGTGGTAACTCATGTGGTACGGAAGCTCCTCCCCCTCTGAACTTTGTTTGTTTAGATGGACCCCATGGTGTGTAGTGGTTGGGGTTAATTGACTACATATAGGACCCCCACGGCAGGGGTTAAATCTTTATACTGTGAAGGTCCATCAAGGAACCCCAAAGCACCTAAACAGTTAACCCATGGAGCAGGATACACACATGAGAGGGTAATATTTCAATGTTGCAAAAGTCCTGAAAGGGTTAGATTCTTTAAATGCCATGGGGTCCATGTTGGACACCTGTGGCAAGAGTTAACTATTTAGGTCTATGATGGACCCCACAGCATTGGGGTTAGTTTTAGCTGGCAGGGACCACTGCAGCAAGGGTTAACTGCAAGGATTAACTTAGATGTACAACAGGAGTCCTTTAAGGGGTTAACATTTTAGTTGCCATGGGGGTTTTAATGGAACCTCATGTTTATGTAAATCGGGTAGGGGAATGGGGTTTGAGTAGACAAGGGGGTGATCAGGGAATAAGCAAGGGAGGGGATCCCTGGGTATTCCCTTCTCTGGGTGCATAGGGAATCCACAGGGATTCTCATTAGTTTGTGCACAGCCTTTCCGCAAAACATAAGCCTTGTCACTTTACAGTAAGGCTTGGTTTTAGGAGATGTGGCTGTGTTCAGTACGACTGGGGAGTCTTGAATAGGTGTGTAAAGTAGGGGAAAAAAGCTCCCACAGACGATTTTATGGGGCAACTCTAATTGCGTTGCTCAAATAGAATAGGGCTCCAAGTTTGTAAATGTACTGTAATAGTTGAAAAGTAAACATAATGCAAGAAATCAGACCAAGGGATCTTCAGTTGACCTCTTTCTTATTTGATACTTGCCATAGGGCTTATATTACATGGCATAAGTAAGACTTCTGGTATTAGATTAATTTTTCTTCTAAAAACAATAAATTAGAATGTGCTTATTTAGTTGTATAGTTTTTCTGTGTTGTTTAAATAGAAGTGATAGTCAAACTGTGTCTATACATTCACTTTTCAGAAGTTTAACTTTTTTTGCAATATCTTTTCTGTATGTTTCAAAATAGTATTATCGCTAAACATATCATAGAATAAAATCACTGTTTCAATTTGCTGAGTTCAACTTTTCCCAAAACGTTTTGCTATAATGAAAATGATTTGCTGCAAGGAAACTGAATTGGTATATAAACTTAAAAAGCTCTTTGCTTTTTTTGTTCTTATATATGAGATATTGAATACCTTTCTAAAGCCATCCTTAAAATTGCACATACAACTACTTAACCATAGAGTATTTCTGCAAATGCAAATTGCACAAAAAATACTTTTCTACTGCAAGTGTTCTTTAACATTTTTGGTGATTCTTATCAACATTTCTACTGTTCTACTGCTTATCTGATAATACTCATTTGCTTGCTTTTTAAAACTGCTCTTGACATTGATTTGTTTTATCAGTAGTCACACATTGATATTATGATTTGTTTTATTTTTGTTTAGATTTTTATGTATACATGCTTTTGGTTGACAGAGTCTCTCTACCTGCATATTTGCCATTAATATATGTTATTCGGTTCATTAAAGTCTTACATCCTCCTATAGCTTTTAGACAAAAATAATTAGTGAGTTAAACTGAATACCAAAAAGATCAATAATACCAAATCTAACATTTTTTGTACATTTTTGTCTATATTGTTTACTCTGATAAAGACTTTGGTCATTGACAATAACCTTTGAATCTCACACTACATGCTATTGAACAGTCATTTTGTTCTTTCTTTTGTCCATTCTATTTCTGCAATGCCCTCTTCATAGAATCCCTGTAGTAAAAGTTATAGCTGGTACAAAATCTTACCTTAGTACTTTCCCTCAAATAAATTTACATTTGGTATTAGATTTCAATGGTAACTGGGTACCTGTTTGTTCTAGTGAGTTATCCCGTAACATTATAATAATCCCTGCAGGTCTTCTTTTCAATTAAATGAGTGGTTATGATCAAAATCCCTGGTTTGCAATGCATTTTACCTTATTTATTACATAGCTTGTTTACACTCTCAAGTTATTTGCTCTTTTATCAGTCATCACAGTCTATCATGCCAGCTGGAAAGCCATCCTTTAATACAGCATTACAGAGTCCTTCATAGCACAGGTTTTCATTTAGTGATATGGATGGGTAAAATGATTGGCTTGGTTGCCATTGCTTGATAGAGATGCAACATGACTGTTGAATACCCAACACATTTTGAATGTTAGTCTAGGGATATTAAATAGATGACTTCCCATGTTTCATATAATCTTATACTTTTAAACACTGTAGGGTGTTCTAAGTGAAGTCTTGTAAAACAAATTTACATAGTTGTGCAATTTCTAAAAAATGTTTAAGCTTCTTACCTCAGTACATGACTGAGGCTACTAGAAAATGGAAGAAATACAGTATTTTCTTCTGTGAATTTTCTTACAAAACTGATTTGTAAAGTTATGTCATTTTTCTTAAAGATGCTTATACACATACTTTTTGGAGTCACATTACAACAATACGAATCTACTTGTGTTTAACAAATAGATTTATTACTAAAAAAAAGAAAGATAATATAAATATCAGCTTGGAGGTATCTATCTAACCAATATGAAGGACATGGGAAATCAACAAGAAAAAGCAACCCAATGGTTGTTATCTAAAAAGCTAAAAGAAAACAGATCCGTTTGAATATAGTAAAATTCTTACAGTAGACTATAGTCAGAACTTGGGTTATTGGTGCTTTTTCATATCATATTGAGTGAGAGGCATTGAGTTATCTGTGCAACTTAAAATGTCTCTAATCCCTGTAATAAATCTATTTGTGTTTTTGCATTATTTATCTTCTTCCTAAAAATAACTGATATTTAGTTTAAAAGTATATTTTTAAAATGCTAGTACATTTATTAACCTTATTTTTTTGCTCTGAATTTATTTGCAAGCTATTAGCTTGTTGCTTCAATATTATCCTTTGCAAACTGATGTTCTAATCAATAGTCTAGGAGAGTTGCAGGTTTGCCTTTGTCAATTTTATATAAGTAGACATTTCATTTGTTCACTAATTTAATAAGGAATATTAGATATTTATAATTTTCCATTGATTCAGAAGTGGCAACAGATAAGTCAATTCGTCCAGTCTCTTTTCACTAAGTGAACAAGAAATATAAGACATATATAGTTTTGTACAGAAGTGGCAGCAGATAAGAAGTCAATTTTTCAATTCTTTCTTTCCATTGAAGCTTAAGCACGTCCTTACAATATCCCTACTTGTAATGCTGTACAGCTACACGGCAGAGCTCGGATAAGCTGTGTTTAGACTTGGGGATGAAATCTAGAAGCACATAAAGTCCTTTCCCATACTTTCTTCAATGTCACACACAAGCATTTCCTTGCACTGCTGCTCATTGTCTCATTTTCCAGGCGATAGACACAGTCATTTTTTTATTTAGAAAGGAAATTGGAACCCCTTGAGGGGCAAGTCATTTCTTTAACAGGGATGTGGGAATAGCTGAGCTATGGACATAAAAACATTTTAGAGAAAATCAAGCTTGGATAAAAGGTGATAACATTTTAAGTAAAATATATAAATTTCCTATGTTTTATATTTATGCAACAGAGTTCCCAACTTGATAAATATTTTCCATACAGACATAGGCAGTGGAGGTATTTTCGCGTCACTTGTGCCCTCTTATATCCTCTCTATCTCCCTTTCTATCCTTTGATTTGTCACTGCTGTAACATGAGGGCTGGGAGAGTAGCAAAAGAGGGAGAGGTGAGGAAGATTTGTTAGTTAACTGTATCTCACTGAATTTTACACTATCACCCCTCTCACACACATTGGCAACAACAAACAGGAATGCCTTCATGGTGCAGCAGAAGCATCACCATTTATTGTACCCTAATTAAAAAATATATTTTCCATTCCTATATTGATAATAACAATGTCACTTTCCACTGGGGAATACCAGATACAGATTGCACACCGGGCACACAAACAAATGCAAACTAGCTTAAAATATTTAGTAAATTAATGTCAAAGTAGGAAGCAGCATCTCTCCATTAATCATAGCTCTATTTACAGAATCAAGCATGCAATGAATTAGTAATAAAGTATCATACATTTTAATATTTGGATGAAACAAATTATATTGTCCAAGTTAGCTAGCAATTATTGTGAAATATGTTTTTTTCCAATGTTAGAAAATTGAAAACTACAATGAATAGGCCTACTTAAAATTAATATTGTATATTCTGTCTGGTATCCATGAATACATTGAAAACGTGAAAAGGATAAATGAGTTCAATTTCATTGTTTTCTTCCCGTCTTTCTTTTTGTTGTTCATGTTGACCCCACTATAAAGTAGCATTTGTTTACAACAAATAGAACATTGTCTGTGCAAAGTATCTTTCTTTGCATGGAAAAGTCCAATAGCAAACTGCATTGATTGCTACAAAGACTGTAAATTACCCTCTTAACCCTAAAATTAGATAGTAGGCACACTCTTAATGTTTACAGTGCTCTGTAAACAGTTTAAATCAATGTAATCAATGAAGAATCAGCATATCTACAGAATCAGGAATTTTGATATTGAGAAATCACATTACTGACATAGATCCTACCCTTAAAGGACCACAATAGCCTAATTTATTCAAATTGTTATGGGACTGACACTCGGGGCTTATGATATTATGGACATTTGCAGCACTCAGATGGCATTTCTAATAGGTTTGATTTAGGTGTGTTATGTGATAACTCGGTGGTGAGTTACAAGTGCACTTCTGTTGGCTTAGTTCTTAAGGGAGCAATTGAATGGAGGCCATAGCCTTTAAGTACTTAGGCTTTGTATACAGTTATTCCTTTCTGTGTTCCAATTTATTTTACTAAGCTTCTTCTTCCAGCTCCTTCTCTGGGTAAATTAATGATAGCTTTATTAGTTCTACTGAAACCATTGATACCTTTGCATTACTCTTTTCCATTCTGCAAACAGAAGCTTCTAGTGAATTCAAAGTATTCTTCCATGTATTGAGGTATATAGGCAGAAATCAAAATGGAAGATTCCATTGTATTATACAGTAATTGCTTATTCAAGGTAATACTTTAAAGTCCGTATTTTGCTGTTTACTGTTAGCTCAGTTTGTACATTATCATGTGCATATGATTATATTTTAAGTATTGAAGAACCACTTAAAATTGTATTATAATATTAGATTTTCTTTTGAATCCATCAATATTTTTGACAGAGCTATACAAAACCAACAATAAATATACATGGCTTTGCAATATAAATTTAAATACATCAATACACAATGAATTGAAGTCACAGTTTGAGAATGCTTACAATTACAATCATATTTAAGCACAACAGAGCAGATCTTGGACTTTTACTCAGTATGCAGCAATATCTGAATTGTGAAGAAACAATCCAAATCAAAATGAGCTTGAAAAAAATCCATATCCAAAATTGTACTATACTATTATATTGTCCATTGTTCAGCTTGTCTCTATGTTAACAGAAATGTTTAACTTTACAACCCTATGGTTCTGACTGTAAGTTCTTGGACCATATAAAGTTCTTCAGAAGGCAGATTAGATGGTCCGGTATCCCATCACTTTAAGAAATGTCCACAGTTTGTTGTGATCCGCACAGTCAAAGGCTTTAGAATAGTTTATGAGTTACAATTAAATGTTTTTCTGAAACTCTTGCTCTGTCTATTTTCCAGGGAACATTGGCAATTTAAACTATTTGACTCTTCCTCTGCAGAACCCAGCTTGCACATCTGGTAGGTACCAGTTCATATATTGCTGAAGCCAAGCTTGTAGGATCTTAATCATTACCTGGCTGGCATATGAAATGAGTGCAATTGTTTGATAATTAAAGCACTCTTTGGCAATGCCTTTTTGAGATTGGGGTTTAAACTGACCTTTATTAGTCCACTAGCGACTTGCCCGTCAAAAAATGACGGCAATGTGATGTATATGTTTGTGAAGTTGTTTAGTTATTTAAATATATTTTTGACCCTTGTAAGTATTGTGATATGAACATGTATTTTTGTAAAACGTTGATGTAATGGTTTTTTAAAATGAATTTTGTATCTGAAGAATTGTTCACTTTAATATACATAGAATCCAGAGGAAAGTAAAAAGTAAAAAGACTTTTTGAAACGTGCCGAATTTTAACATGAAGTTTAAAATATATGTAAGCAATAACCTTGAAAGTATATATTTTTAAAATTGAACTTTATTTTTTATGTAACTTTGGAAGTTTTGCAAAACATTAGTGTAATTTTGAACATTATAAACAGGAACATAGTAAATACATTTTGTAACATAATTTTGAATTAAAAGTATTAACATTTGAATGTAAAAACAGTTTAACTTTAAATTATTCAGTATTAACATGCAATTTGTATCAGAATAATTGTTAAGTTTAATATACATTGAATGTAGAGGAAGGCATACAGTAAAAACTCTCCTTAAACCGTACGTAATTAAAGTAATTCATTACTGAGCACATAAAGTGGCGATAAACATTAATGTAGGTAGTAATCTTAAGATAACAGAGAATATTTACATTGTGACTTAAAAGGTGCTTGAGCTCTTAACATGAACTTTGTAATATGTTGAATGAAATAACTTGAAAATATTGTTTTTAAACTTGTAACATTAGAAACATTAACATAGTGACTTAACATTTTATCATAATTTTTCATAGAAATGCAAGGCAAGTATTTTGTGAGGCGAATTATCCATAAACATGACTTCCATTAATTATGACTGAATTAAACAACCAATTGTTTTGTATTTTTGAATGTTTTTCCAAAATGTTTGCATGGCTTTAGTTTGTATCCTGCAAAGTTATAGTACTTCATAGTAGACAATGTTTTTAGTAAAAATACGTCCATCTTCTAATAAATCACCTTGACTTTCATTGTTTTCAATGTAAACTTTAATAGCCTGTGGATTTTTGCACCGTGACAACGCAACGTACAATTGACCATGTGCAAAAACTGGTTCTTCCAAGAAAATACCCACAGATTTGAAAGTTTGACCTTGGGATTTATTAATGGTCATGGCAAATGCCATAATAATGGGAAATTGTCTTCTTTGAAGTATAAAAGGGAGACTACTTTCACTTGGTGCTAAATCTATTCTTGGTATGAAAACTCTCTCTCCTTTATGGGTCCCAGTTAAAATTTCAGCATCTATAAAATGGTCCTTTAATTGTTGAACAATTAATCTTGTGCCATTGCATAGGCCTTTTTTGGGGTTCATATTTCGCAGTAACATGATAATTGCACCTTTCTTTAGCTGCAAAATATGTGGTGGCATTCCAGAAGGAGTTAAAGAGTTAATGAATTCAGTTGAAAAGTTTGCCTGACTTTCATTGTCATCAGCAAGTACAGAATCAGCACTGTGATAATTTCTTTGTGGTGCATAATTTTTTTTTAAGATTTCATTATTGAGTATTAATGCATCTTTATTTTTACACGTCAGTATAACTTGGTTGGCAAGCTCGGAATATTCTTCGTTATTTATGCTCCCTTCAAATATAGCCGATATAATATCTTGCTGACAAATCATATGAGGTGGGATCTCTACAGTGTCGTCAGGTAAATGTAGTATTTTTTCTGTTCTGCCTTCTCCAATTTTAATAAGCCAATCATTGAAATCAGTTTGTCCTTCTGATCTCATATTTTGTTGCAGTTGAAGATGGGTAAAATGTTTCCATACTGTACTTGACTTTATACATGTTTCAATAATGTCTGTTCGATTTCCATGTACAACGACAGGTAATGTTTGTCTAAAATCGCCACCCAACAACATTACCTTTCCACCAAATGGAAAAATATTATCCATGACTTCACGAAGCAAACGGTCAATACATTGGAGGGCATAGCATGACATCATTGTGGCCTCATCTATTATAATTAATTTACATTTCTTCAATTTCTTTGCTTGTAAGGATGTCATGCGAATATCTGACACAGAATTTTCTAAAATAGGCACTGGCAGTTTAAATCCACTATGAACAGTTCTTCCACCTTCTAATAAAAGTGCAGCAATTCCAGTAGTGGCAAACGCCATTGCTATTTTTCCTTGTGCTCGTACTGAACTCATTAATAAATTGTACAAATATGTTTTCCCTGATCCGCCAGGTCCATCAAGATAGAAATAACGCTCGGTCACCATGTCATCATCTATAGCATTTTTAATGGCATGAAATGCTTGCAATTGTAGTGTATTTAAAGTTGCAAGTCTTTCTTCTGTTCTTTCTGCTTGTAGTTGAATGTCATAGTCTTCAAAGTTAATGTCATCTATAGACCTGGATCAGTCAAATTAAAACTTGACCAACTTAATCCATGAGTTAAAAAGACTTCTTGAATTTCCATTAACGCTTTTAAGTGTGCAATGGGTTCATTGTATCGTCGCATAAAGTCTTCAGCCATATTACTTTTAAAAGTCTCCCACAAAGCTAATGCATTTGGAGCATTTGAGAAGATACAAATAAAAGCAAATTGTTCTCTCATCTGTCGTGGCATTTGACATTGTGCTGCTTCTTCTAAACATCTTTCCCACTCTGTATCATCAGCGAGTAAGTTTCTATGTCTTGCAGCTAAATGGAAGGATTCATATACAATGTCATTAACAGTTCTTAATTGTTCAAAACTTTGTGCTCCTGGAACATTTAAAAGTAATATCCGTAAGCAAAAACGTTCAACATCTCTTGGACTGACTGTGTAAATTTGTGGAATTATTTTATTGCCTCTGGTTTTTCTTGCTCTCCATAATCCATTCACAAAAACATAGTGATATGGAATTTCAATATATAAGTATTGTGTTGCTTGAGCATCAGTGGAATTTAATGCAAACCATGCAGTTAGTGTAGTGTGACGATCTTCACTTTGGGCCAATGCATTTATTTCATTTCCAGCATGGAAATAGACTAAATGTCGTTGTGGCAAATGTACTGCTAACCTATATACTGCATGTGATCTATCACGCATTTCAAATTTTAAAAGCCGCCACATAGCTTCTGGCACACTGACATAGCGAGCATCTACATGAGATGCAAGTTCATCATGTACTAAATCACTACTTTCAGGGTTGTCTGCACTTTTGACGACTACAGTAGCTGCATCGTAACCTTTGTAAATATATTTGTAGACATATTTAATGGATTTGATGGAAGTGCAGGCTTCTACGTTGATGTGGGCGTTGTACTTCATGAGTAAATGTGGATTGTAGGGTACTACATATCTGTTGTCCACTTTTTTTCCACGAATAATGGCCCTATCTCCTTCTCTTCTTTTATAAAGTGGATATCCATCACAATTTGCATATGTTTTGTCTCTATAATCTTTTGGAAAATCTTTTGAACATTGATTATTTTCCATACATGGTGATTGTGGATTAAGGTCTCCACAGGGTCCATGAATCATGCGATGAGTAACAATCTCATATAGTCTACCATATAGTTCTGGATCTGGTAGTTCAGCAACTATGACTGCATCCACTTTGTCCGAAGTATCTAATTTATCTTTCTCTTGAAGTATTATGAGAAGATGTGCATGTGGAAGGCCTCTTTTTTGAAATTCAATGGTATATACATAAGCAAGACATTTGCCAAATAACTGATTTATAATAAAGTCACGTATTAATTCATTTAATTTGATCTTAAAAACTCTGGCTACTAAATCTGGTCGATCTGAAGCACTTTGTCCAATAAGTAGATTTTGATTAATTTCTGGCCATTGTGGATTACATGTAAATGTCACAAATAAATCTGGTTTTCCAAATTTTGTCACAATAGCCATAGCATCATTGTACCTTTCTCTCATATTTCGAGGAGATCCTTGAAAAGAAGATGGTAAAATGATGGCTTTGACAGCTGTCATGTCTCTGCTTGTAGCCACGTCAGCAACATAGTCCATGAGTCCACAATATTGTTCTACACGTAGTTTATCTTGTTGATATTTTATAAAGTTTAAATTATTTGCCTCAACTTGCAAATATGAATCAATAATCCATTGTTGTGTTAGTTTTCCACCACATAAAATTGGATTAAATTTATCTCTAATGGCAATTTAAACAACTTTAAATTCAAGCATAGAAACATTATTTCGGATTCTGGCTTTAGCATTTGGGTAACTGGGAAGGGTTAATTTTGGTTGCCAACCTGCTTCTCCATGTGGGAAAAAGATGGGATATGTCATTGGATCTAAATTTGGACTTAAGATATTAATATTAATAAATGGTTGCTCCTCATTTCTGGGATATACTCTAATGTCTCTTTGAAATGGTGGTTCTCCTTCATCATTCTGAAAGACCATTGCAACCTCATTTGATGTTGGCAAGTTATAACGACGTTTATCAGTATGTCTGTCTCTTTTAAGCACCATATTAACCTTTGGCATGGGTAATTGATGTCTTTGTGCATGAAGTAGTTGTTCATTTTCTACTTCTGCCAATTTTTTGTAAGCTTTACTGTAGGGATTGTTGTCCATAATGTTATTTAGCTCTATAAAAACACTGGGTAAGCATTTTTTATTTTCTTCCATCTGCATACGTTGGTCAACAGCTTCCATTGTATCTAGGACATATAGTTGAGCGAATTTTCTTTGCTCTCCTTCCTCTGGATGTAAATGTGAAGTCCGATGATAAATTTGTCCTTGGACTTTAAAACAGTAAGGACCATGTCCTGGTACATTAGCAGCCAATGTTGCCCCCATAGATGCAAATGATATGGCACTATTGTAGGGTCTTATGTTTGTCTTAAAATTTTTGTAATTTGGAAAAGTAGGTTCAGTCATAATATTTTTTAAATAGGTTGGAAATTGTTTCCTCTCTGGAAGTTTGAACTTTCCTTTTTGACAACAACTAATAAATTGTCCATCTCTGGGTCTCTCCTGTTTAAAATAATAAGCCTCACAAAATTGACATTGAGTAGTCATGTCCCCACAACTATGAACCTCTACTGCTAAAGACTTGAGTAAAGGACAATTTGCAAAGCATATCGGATGTTGACTTTCATATTCATCAGGTGAAAAGTCATGAAATGTTTCAACAACAGGTTCTAAATGTTTAGTTTTTTTCGTGGATTTTCTTGGTATATGTTGTCCTTGTTTGGTTGAAATGTCCTGTAAGTTTTTAGTAAGAGTTTGTAAATGCTTTGTTTTTGTAGTTGCTTTTTTTGGTCTGTCTTGACTGGTATCTTGTAAAATGTCATCTGATGTTTTAGGAACAGTTTGTAAATGCTTTATTATCTTTTTATTTTTTTTTGGTTGTATCTTTCATTTTTGCAGCGGATATTCTTTTATTTGCAAGTCTTTTGCGTTCTTTTTCTCGTCGAATTTCTTTCTCCTCCGGTGTCTGTTGGGCGGCCCATCTCTCTTGTCTTTCTCTAGTTTGACGTCTTTTCTTCTCTTCTTTGGTCTCGTTATCAGCCATATTAATCTGTAAAGAAAAAAAATAAATGTAATTGTGTATATTTTAATTTGTAATTCCTGTTAAAGATTCTTGTGCATAATTGGTGAAATAAAAGGCAAATCATTAATGTATCATTTATATTTAGTTAAATTTATAATTCCTGTCCTCACTGGCCAATGGAATACTGCTGTAAATAAGCATGTAACATATTTTTTTAAAATAATGGTTTTATTTATTAAAAACGTTGTTTGTGGATAGATATTTACCACTGCAAAACTTCTTTGCTAAAAAAAAAAGTGATGTGGTTATTGAGGTATGTATGGCATAGTAGCAATTTAAATAGAATAAGGGAGATAGTAAATTAATTTTTTTATTTTTCTGTTGACACGGATGCAACTGAAAGCAGTTTCTTTAGTTTTATACTTTAGTACTTATACTGTATCTTGGTTGAAGTGTGATTTAAATCCGAATGTTTGTTGGTCCTGGGTTCAAAATCGTTGTCCAATGGTGTGGTCCTCTGTTGGAAGTCCTCGTCCGATGGTGTGGTCCTGTGGCGATAGCCCTCGTCCGATGTTGTGGTCCTGTGGCGATAGCCCTCGTCCGATGTTGTGGTCCTTTGGTGAAAGTCCTCGTCCGATGGTCTGGTCCTGTGTTGAAATTCCTCGTCTGCTGGTCTGGTCCTTTGTTGAAATTCCTCGTCTGCTGGTCTGGTCCTGTGTTGAAAGTCCTCGTCCGATGGTCCGGTCCTGTGGAGAAAGTCCTCGTCCGATTGTCTTCACGCAGTATCTGTTGTAATATAAAATAGAAAATGTTGTTTGAGTGAAATGTCTTTTAAATAAGTAAAAAATGTATGAATTTGGCTGTATTGTATCAGTTATGGTTATTTTTTTCTATATTTTTTTTTTTTTACTTTCTGTACAATCCCACGACTTTTGTTATTCTTATTTAAGGTTCTTAGTAAGGCTTGTGGGTTGTGATATATTAAATTATAATATGAATTTATTTTGCTATGTGTTTATGTTATTTTTTGTACAATCCTGTTTTGTGCGCACCACTTGTGGTATACTTATTTAACCTTTATTGGGATGGTTATAGTTAGTGAAACATGAAATAATATAATTAATGTAGTTTGCTATATGTTTGTGTTAGTTTTTGACAATCCTGTTTTGTGCGCACCACTTGTGCAAAAGTTATTTATTCTTGATTGTACTGGTTATAGGTTGTTAAACATTAAAGAAGAATGTTAATGTAGTTTCCTATGTGTTTGTGTGATTTTTTGTACAATGCTATTAGGTGCGCAACACTTTTGTTATTCTTATTTTTGCTTCTTTGTAAGGCTTATAGGTTGTTAAACATTGAATAAGAAATTCTGTTTTGTGTGTAGCAGTTTGTGTCTCATTCAATTGCGATTTGGCTAATTGAATGGTGCCCTAAATAAGCACATAGCATATTTTTTTAAAGAAGTTTTTAGTCAGTGAAAAACTTTATTTTGGATAGATTTTTAGTAACTAAAAACTTCTTTAAAAAAAAATGTTATGTTGTTATTTATAGCCCTATTCAATTGGTCAAATTGCAATTGAATGAGGGCCTTTGTGTGTACCATATGTTGCATAGTTTGCCCCTCATTCAATAGCATTTTTTACAATGTAATAGTACTCTAAGGCCATCATTGAATTGCAATGTTGAAAATTGAATAGGGTTGTAAATAAGCACATCACATATATTTGTTAAAATTGAATAAGGGCCTAAAAGTGCTTATTTATAGCCATATTTAATTGTCCAAAATAGCAATTGAATGAGGGCCTTTGGTTACTGCATTTGTTATATTGTCAGCTCCTCATTCAATTGTGTTTTGGCCAATGGAATAGAGCTTAATATCAGCACAGAGCATATTTTTTTACCGAATTTTGTATTTAGTGAACTTGTATCCAAAAGCAACGTTTTCACTAAATAAAAAGTTCCTTTAAAAAATATGCTCTGTGCTTATATAGAGCCCTATTGAAATGGGCAAATCACATTTGAGTGAGGCCCTTGGCCATTAAAGATATATAGGTCCTCATTGAATTGCAATTTTGCCAATTGAAGAGGGCTCTATATAATCACATAACATATTTATTGAGCAAAGTTTTTAGTTATTGAAAACCTTGATTGTGGTTAGAAGTTCAGTAACTAAAAAGTTCTGTATAAAAAATATGTTATGTGCTTATATAGAGCCCTATTCAATTGAGGAAGTCGCAATTGAATAAGGCTCATGGTTCTTTCTTGTTTATACTTAATACTTTACCTTGATTGAAGTTTGGAATGACAGACGGTCCCCTCCTGCCAAACTTAATCCGCCGGTCTTCTTGTAGTGTCTGTTTGAAAAAGAAAGTGAAATAGTTATTTGTATATTTATAATTTTTCATCTAGCAAAGCATGGCCTTTTGAGCATGTAATGTCTTGTTGTATCTTACCTCTTCTTCTTTGTTGGTGTTCTTTAAAAGGGATTGTGCTTCACAGTGCACGGTGCAAATTGTTGAGAGACGCTGTTGATGCAGAGTCTGTTTGAATATTAAAAGAAATAGAAAGATTCAGCTTTATATGATCTATTGAATTGCATTAAATTAATGTCATTTAAATATACTTCTGTAATTATTTTCAATTGACCTTATTTTTTGTTGGGGGCTACACACATATGTCACATACATGAAGCACATTCCATAGTTTAATGTAATTATTTTGTGTACGTGTGACATATCAGTATACATGACTCATATTTAAATGGTTAAATTAACCTTATATTTTTTTTTCCAACACACATAAATGTCTGTGTGTGAGATGTAACTATAGATGATACACATATATGTGCGTGTGACATATCAGTATACATGACATATAATGTCATTTAAATGTAGTTGTTTACTGATTTTGTTTTAAGCTAATTTTGTTGCAGTGGCAATACACATAAATGTGCGTGTCACATGTCACTATACATTATACACATATATGTCCGTGTCACATGTCACTATGAAGGGGCAATACACAGAAATGTGCGTGTCACATGTCACTATACATTATACACATATATGTCCGTGTCACATGTCACTATGAAGGGGAAATACACATAAATGTGTGTGTCACATGTCAATATACATGATACACATATATGTCCGTGTCACATGTCACTATGCAGGGGCAATACACATAAATGTGCGTGTCACATGTCACTATACATTCTATGCATATATGTGCGTGTCACATGTCACTATACATTATAGACATATATGTGCGTGTCAGATGTCACTATACATTATACACATATATGTGCGTGTCGTCACTATACATAAACCTCTGTTTATTATAGAATTATGTTTTTTTGTTGTTTTGTTAAATGAACCGTATTTTTTTTGTGAGCCTATACACATAAATGTGCCATATATGTCACTACATAAATCCTAATTTATTTTTTTATTTGTTTGACCTGTCCTGATAATAAAATGTAATATATTATAGCTTACCTCTGAGTTGTAATTTGCACAATGCAAAGTAGTAAATTAGTAAAGAATTGTCTTCTCAAGTAAAAGCAGCAGTTATCTCAGAAGTCACTCCTTTGATCACCTGAGGAGAAATGTATGTTTTTGTTTGAAATAGGCAGTATTTATAAACTTGTAGAAAGTTCTGGAAAGTGAGACCGTTAGAACGCAATACGCATGCGCTATTTGCGTTCCAGCTTACAATTTGCTTTCCATCCGCCATTTTCTGCGTATTACTGTTCAAAATGGTGTTTAATATGATTGTGATACGTTCCGCATAGTATGTGTTTCATTATTGCGAGTAAGTGTAGTGTAGTTACGTCTGAAGCCTCGTTTTCGTTTTGTTCGTCGGCCATTTTTTCTCTCGCTTAGCGATGGTATTAGTGTCTAAAGTGTATTATTTTGATTTAAATGTAGGAGTAACTTGTTTTTTTGAGGTGCTGGCTGGTTCCTCTTGCTGTAGGTAAGCTTTTTATGTGTTTGTTGTGTGTCTTTCTTAAGTTTTAAATGTTTGTATGTCGGCGTGTTGCGTCCGATGTTTGCGAGGTCGTAATGTGTGGTAACGTGTCTCGTATGGTGTTTGCGTGTGTAGCCTCGTTTTCGTTTTATTCGTCGGCCATTTTTTGTGTCGCTTAACAAATTATTTAGTGTCTAAACTCTTTTATTTTGAGTGCAATTAAGTTGTAAGTTGCATTTTTGAGGTCCTGGGTGCTTCCTGTTTGTGTAGGTAAGGTTTTTATGTATGTCCTGTGTGTATGTATTGTGTTTATAATTTTGTAATGTTCGCGAGTTGCGTCCGACTGTTGCGAGGCCGTAATGTGTGTGAACGTGTGTCGTATGTTGTTTGCGAGTGTCGTAATGTGTGTGAACGTGTGTCGTATGTTGTTTGCGAGTGTCGTAATGTGTTGCGACGTGAACTTTGCGAGATTCGCAGTTGTTTGGGTTGGGAATTTGTGTTGTGAATTTTGCAAGGGTCGCAGTTGCTGCAACTGAAGACCTCGCTTTGCGAGGTCCTCAGGTGCTGGCATGGAGCGCCTGTGGCGCTCCAAGCCAGCAACTGAGGCCCTCGCTTCGCGAGGGTCCTCAGTTGCTGGCAAGGAGCGCCTGCGGCGCTCCATGCCAGCAACTGAGAACCTGGCACAGGGCCCTCGCTTCGCGAGGGCCGCGGGCTCGCTATGCGAGCCCGCAGCGTTAGCAACAACTCGTACGCTCACAACTATATATGTGATTGGCAACTGTTGGCATAAGGAAAACAACACTTTCACAGCATCATCTTGTAGGATTTTAAATAGTTCAACTGTCTGGCTCCAGCTCATTGGTCAAACTATTGTGATCTGCTGTTAAGATCCTTCTTATATATATCTTCAGGTTATTCCTGTCGCCTCTTCTTTATTTGATCTGCTTCTATTAAGTCCCTACCATTTTTGTCTTTTATCACACCCACTTTGGAATGAAAGTTTAATTTGAGATCCTCAATTTTCCCTTTACATCACTCATTATAGAATGACCCATTGTCCATTCTTGCTATTCTCTGGAATTCTGCATTTAATTGGACAAATATTGTCCTATCTTCACTACCTTTTGCTTTCCTTCTTTCCTGGACTACTTTCAAAGCCTTGTTAGATAGCCAGTTTGCCTTCTTTGTTTTAGATCCTTTGAGGATATTCTTTGTTGCAGTTTCCTGGATAATGTGGCAAAGTGTTGTCCAAAATTCTTCAGGCATTATATCTATCATGTCCAGTCCTTTAATTCTATTCTGCACCCCCACTGCATATTTACAGGGGATATTATGTATTTCATATCTGCTTGGTCTGATGATTTTCCCTATTTTCTTCAGTTTAGTTGTGAACTTTGCCACAGTCAGCTCCACGTCTCGTTTTTGCTGACTGTATAGAGCATCTCCATCTTTGGCTATAAAGTATATAGTCAATCTGATTTATATATTGTCCATCTGGTGATGTCCATGTGTAGAGGTGTGTTTACTATAGGGAATCGCCATGAGCTAAGATGAGCTTGGAGTACACATAGGTTAGAGCTTGTGTGGAATAATTAACTTACGTGTAGAAAGATAGGGAATGGTTATTTAGAAGCCATATAAATGTTGTTAGAATGGACCTGATTTCTATATTGACTATCTGATGGTGTCTGGTGGAGAATGGATTTATTTGGGCTTGTGAATACGATTATGGATGGAGGTAAAAAAAACACTTCTAATAGTAACTACATGATATCAGGTTGTGGCTCTAAATCTCTGAGACATCAAGTTTCTGTGACAATGCGAAGTTATGTAATATTTAATGATTGGATCTGATATGACGCAAATTTCAGTGGTAATGGATGAAGGATCTAGACTGCAAAGGGCGCTCTAGGCTTAAAGCTTTTCAAATTTAGCTCACTCATTTTGTGATTGGTGAATACAGTATGATAGGTGCCATTTAGGTAATTTTAGGACCTCCATGGCATATATATACTAATGTTAGATTCTAGATTTTAGATCTATATAAACCCCCATAGTTACATGTGTATGACTGGATCAAGCGATAGCATGTGGGAGGAGGGAATCTCTGGGGTTCCCTTGATTGCTTGGGAGGGCGGATCCCCCGGAGTTCCCAGTTTATTGTTGTTTGAATGAGGGAAACCCTGATTCATGAGATCATGGGGGTAGCGTGCGATCTGGAGTGGGGTCATAAACCACCTGCATATTTATTTTATTTAATTAACCTTCTTCTCTGCAATGGGAAGGGATTTATATTGATAGATGTGGATAAGGACAGTATTAGGGCTGTATCATGCTGTGAAGCACTGCTACATGAAAACTACTACTAGTCAGAGTCTTTTGCAAGGAGGCTACGTGCACACGTTAGAGTGAGAGAACATGCTTGATGCATGGTCACTAAGTTATGGGGATGTTTGAGGAGGCCTGAATTGAAATTGCTCCCACAACTATGTGTCATATTGGAATGGGACCATTACATTGCAGTGTTTATGTTGCTACAAATTATTTATTTGTAGCAATCACTCCCAGGTAAGCATTGTAATTCATAAACAAAACATACATATTGTTATTTCCATTTTGGTTCATAATGAAAACATATATAATGGTATTTGGAAGTGGTTCCTGTTAGTAATTTTAAAAGAATGTATTAATTAATCCACTGATCCTTATTGAAAATAACAGTTTTCAGTTGCGATTATTACTCTCAGCCATTACAGGCAAAGTTCGTTTTGACATTGATATTTTTAACAAACTGACACCCCCCCCCCCCCACCCAAAAAAAGAACTGCAATGATTTATTCTTCAAAGAAACTTACTCATTACTAATATTGAAAAAAAAAAAAAGTAGCTTGCTAGTTACATTTTCTAATTTACAAATAACTAAAATATAAATGCTATAAATTAGAGCACTTTGGAAATGAACAATATTTCAACTATTAAAATACCACCATGAAACATATAGTCAAAATAATGTCCAACATGGATCTCATCTAAATAAAAGGGGTTCCCCTCAATTCCCCCAAATATCTTAGTGGAAAAATAAACCTCCAAATAAAAAGGCCTTGCTTTCATAGTGAATATAGTACAGCTGCAAATGTGGATTATAGTTGTCAGTATCCTGACACTTTGTAATCTCTGCCTTTTCAATGTTTTATTACATATATCTCATTTGTTTTTAAAAATGTCTTTTAAATATGTAACCTGTCCCCCAAGGGAGAAACATTTTGATCCACTTATCTGTTTGATAGAAAAACATTTTTTTAAGGTAATATCATCTATGGGTAGATTAAATCGAGATTTGTTTAAAAAGCTTTTGGACTTTTGATCTTAATGGCATTTATTTTTATATGGAAATATCCAATAATTTATAACTAGTAAAATAACTATGATGCAATCAATGAAGTTGATAGCATAATATGTGGTATGTCAAACACATACCCTAAATGTTATATACTTACAGCCTCATTCAATTTGGGGCTGTATCTCCATCTCAGATTTTCAGCAATTAAGCTGTGGGCTCCAGTAGGTCTACTTTTACTTTTGCAAGTAAGGTTCAAATGGTGCTTAACACCTTCCCTATCGGCTTACATTTCTAATAGTGTAGTTGCACGGCTCATCCACATTAATAGATATATATAAAAGAGTGTCTCAAACTAATGAGTTAGTAGGAAGAAAGAGGAAGCCAGTATCCTTACATGAACTATTGCAAATAGCCCATAATAGGAGGGTTCATTAGTACAAACAGTATTAAATGAAACGCACCGGATCCGGGAGGAGGATCTGAGAGTCTTTATAGACGACAGGATATTCTATAGGTGGTAAGACTAAGATACCCCCAAACTGAAAAAACGAGGGGAATGAGAAAAATCAGAGGCTTACCTGAGCCATTGTTGTGTCCCATAAATCGATTCCTTAAATCGATCCCCTCCTACCTGAAGCAGTGTAAATACAAGAGATACAGAGCAAAGGTTCTCCCCGGGTTTGCCGTTCTGTCCACCTAGCTGGACTTCCTCATTGTGCAGACCCCAAACTCAGATGTAGCACCCCAACGTACGTTTCGTCAGCCAGCGTGCTGACGTCGCCCCCTGATGATACACTATTTTACTCTTACTCTGCTATTCAATTGGCAGGGCCCGAAAGTTAGGTTGTTGGTCACGAGAATCGGAAACCATGCTCTCAGCAGTAGCATTTGTGGGCTTGAACATCATCGCGGACGCATGCCCGTAACTTGTGGTTCAAGCCGTAAGATCGGAATGCTTTAAATGCAAATATGAATTCAATACCGCACTGTAAATGATTGGGAACACAATGGTTGACATTAGAATTAAAAGCACAACATGTGTTGGAGGTTCAAGCCCGTAGGACTTTGTATGGAAATTAAACATGAAATAAAGTATTTTGGCGATGTGCGAGCTTGAGAATGTTGTGTTTTTAATTCTAATGTCACCCATCGGGTTCCCCATCATTTACAGTGCTGTATTTATATTTGCCTTTAAAGTGCTCCAATTTATAAATAAGCCCTTTTGTAAGACCTCCTTGGTACCAGTACCCCGAGTGATTAGCAAGGGAAAATGGGAGCAATTGAAGAGATTTGTGATTTTAGCTGCCATAAAAGATTAAAGGCATGAAGGGAAGTAACTTGGGTTTTTCAGAATCGTAATGGATCGCAGCTCACAGCAAATAACCCAATCGGAGACCGCAAACAGAAGGTAATTGAATAGCAAAGTATCCTGCGACCTCCACATGCGAGCCCGGATCTCAAAATCGCAGCAATTGAATGAGGCTGTTATTGAGTAACATAGCATGATACCCTGGAGGACAGGAAGGAGTTCACTTTATGGTATATAAATGTGGATCTGAAAACTCAAGATTCTCATTTTTTTTTTATTTTGCACCATCAAGATATGCTACTATGAATCATTAAAGTGCCGAATAAACAGTTTTAAAAGTGCAGATCTGTATAAGGTAATTGCTAAAGTAGGTTTTTGGTTGGTATTAAATTATACAAATCATCTATAAATCTTGTGCAAAGTTGAGAGAAAACAGAGCTTTATAATAAAGACCATATCGCCCTTGCCTGATTTTTATTTATAAATAAGGTGTAATGTTTTAGATAGCTAAATTGGACCTTCTGTTTAGTCTATCTTACATCGGCACATGTGTATATAACTATGAATAGGACAGGTGGAGGATCAAATGATATAACAACATCAATAAATTAATAATGTTATCAATGTATATGACATATTACTTTAGGTATTCCAAGTAAGTTAAAAATATCACTACCAAAATAATTCACATGGGAACCCATTTGCTAGTCATATAAACTGCAAGACTTCTACTTCACTGGGACAAAATTCCATTTGAGGGAGATCAAATCATTATTTATTCAGAGTTCTTGATCATGCAGTACTTAATATAATAAGGTTTTATATAAAAATCAAAGGCTACTAACAAGGTAATTTGGAGATGGAATAGCTCTGTCATGAGTAGTGTTGAGAATATCATTCACTGAGTTAGACTTCCCTATTAGTGATGACCCAATGTGTGGCAGATATATAGACCATGGAGTAGCCACGCTTGTACTGATGCCATTTGCTATCAATCATTGCCAGAGACTTGTCCTGTAAAACACTAATCATGTCAAATACAGAATAATTTATTCTTAATAAATGGAATGAAAGATTCGCCAAATTACAATTGCAGAGATATGAGGATAGCTGGTTGAATCTAACGTAACATTTTGAAAATAAAACACAAGATAACATATTTACATAAACATTTTCTATATTGGTATACCGCAAAATGAGATCCATATATATAGAGTACTCATTTATTGTGGATCCTAATATACTACCTTTATGTATTTATAAGAATAACCAGGATGTTGTAAATAAAGAGAGGCAAGTTATTATGAGAAGCGCTCTAACTGTTCTCACACTTCTCCTCATTCTCAAATTCGTATTTTAATTAATACCGGCCAGCAGTACCCAGGGCTTTAGTGCTACATAATTTAGTTATATGGTAGTGATCCTACAAAGATGTACAACTTCGCCACAGTTTCAACTGTCCCTGTCATATTCAACGATGTTGCATATCATATGTATGCTATGATGTGTTACTTGTCTCAATCATCTCTGGCCACCGTGCCTTATGTCCATAGGTTGGTCATGTAACTGTGGTGCACCCTTGATGCACTGTTCATCAAACAGTAGTGGTAACCCATAATGGAGAGCATCAACCCAGGAAGAAGCACAGACACCAATTAGTGATACAGACTGAATATGTTTATTGTGCAAAAGGCCACATAGTCATTTGCTTCTTGTCTGTGGGTGCTTTATCGCTGCAATATACCTGCCTCCCAGATTGACTCAAAACATAGTGCAATTAAAACACTCTATATATAAAGAGATAAATTGCATGGTCATTGTTTCATTATTCCTAATATTTGGTCTTTTGATTACTTTTACTGTACAGTTTGTAACTTGTAAACAGTGCAACAAAATTACTGAAGTATTTAAAAATGTAAATTCTGACAGAAAAAAATAGCTATTTAAATACACTAAAGGTCATCAGTATAAGAAGAATACATGTGTTTTTCAGTAACAGAATAATCATGTTAGGTGACTTGTTATTACTTCAGTAAAGGTTTTAAAAAGTAGTAAAATTAAGAAATTGAAAATTGCTTAGGAAAGTCACCAGAGAATCATAAGGAAGAAATAATTCAAGAATAAAATGGTGCATGAAGCTTTATAGCAGCTAGAAAGACGGTAATTGTAAAAGGGTCAATGCAATGATTTTTTTTATATCAAATTTATAATGGCAGCCCTACCTTCTCCTCGAGCAAGGAATAGCACTATCTGAGATTAAAAGAGAGGTCCTTTTTGGGTCATATTTCTCAGTTTTACCTCTTGAAAATAGCAAAATAAGCAATATCTTTTTTTTTTTTTTTAAATACAAAACCTAAAAAAAACCCTTTAATGATAGCTTTATGCACTACTGGACACTGCCCTTGAATTTTGTTTACAGGGGAGAAGTCTTTGACACAATAATGAGTTTAAGTAAACTTTTCAATGAAAGTAAGGATTTTTAATACCATGTCCCTCTCCATTGACTTGGAAGGTAAAAAAGGCTGGTATTGTTGTTCATTGCACAAAGCTTTAAACAATAGTTAACAATTATTATTATTGTTGTTATTATTATTATTATTATTAATAATAATATTATCTTTTCATTTATATAGTGCCGACATAAAGTATCATTCAATTGGCCAAATAGCAATTACTTGAACCCGTTTTGTAGCCGGGAAATGTTACTGATATTTAATTGGCTACATTTTGCTATTCACATTTTGAGTTACAGACTCAAAAGCACTGCGGTTGTCAAAAACTTAACTCTGTCCTATCTCCTCCATTGATTTTTCAAGCCCACAATTATTAACAGTGCTAAAGATGCAAAATCGATATTAAATTACAAACTTTCAACAAGCCTGCAAATGGTAAATGTTTCATAAAATGATACAAGTATTAGATAGGACTTGCAAGTGGGTTAAACACCTGTTCGTATAACTGAAGTAATCAAATAAACACACACTACTGTGTGCAATACTGGGAAAGCATGGAAAGGCATTAGTATTAATTGCACAACAGTCTGAAACTCGCAAATCTACAATAAAAAAATAAAAATTAATTTTATTTTCATGTTATATTGATCCTGGTAATTAAGGGGTTAATATACATCATGGAGTTCGCATTAACTAGAAAAGTTGCTTGATTATTTTCATTAATTTCTGGGTTGGGAGTATGATCGCAATTTTCCCTTCTAAACACTACTAATTAATTGTAGTTTAAACCCCATGTTTTACTGATGTCATGATGACAGTCTCTTTTACTATTGCCTCTGTCTAAGAAGTATTGAGAGCATTTAAGAAGTAAATTTCGGGCTTGCTTAATTATTGCCAGATTATATGAACATGCTACTTACAAGTGCATGGTTTGGGTGTGGAGGCTGTGATAGGGCCGTATGCGAGTTCGAAACAATTGAATACATCTAAATGTTTAGTAAAAATGTGACCTGCAGCCAAAAGTTCAGTTTGGAGGCAATTGCAGGCTTGCAATTGAATAAGGCTCATAGGGTATACTAAGGTAATTTCTGTAAATACATTTGTACCTACCAAAAACAGGTAGTTATAAGGCACGTACAAGCTTATAATATAAAGCACAAATGTCTACAAGATGCAAACTCAGGAATATGCTCTACAGAAATGCCTGTTTCCCGGTACTCATAATGGAATAAAAACTAGCACATATGAAAAAAATGTAGGTAGCACTCCTGTGCGCCCTTAATACATTGGGTGTTTTTTTTCAGATCAGCCTTTTCTGGAGTATCAATGCATTTACAAAAGTAAGATGAGCAGTTTAATAAAATTAGGAAGACTCCACAGTAGTGTGTTTTGCCTAGGTCTGCGAAGCCCGGGCCTAGGGCAGCACATTTTCAGAGGTTAGCAAGCTACCTGGGGTGTCCAGTTCAAGGCAGTTGAATAGTGTGTGTATATGCACAGAAATGTCTATATACTGTACATGCCAATTCTATAAGTCTATCTGACACTTTCTGACATACTGTATATCTACTTAAACATATACTTTTATATACAGGTGTGGTAATCTTATGATCGGATGGCTAATAACTGAGACACGCACACACAAGTATAAATGGACATAGGGCAGTATAAATCCTAAATACACCCCGGGCACTACACTATACTGAAAAATAATACCATATTTATAGCATGTTACATATACTGTACATTGTAGATGTGCCTTTTAAGTTAAATGCATTTTTTCTACAGGTACTTATAAAAAAAAATCCCTACATGATGACTAATTTGTAAAAGAAAAAAAATCCTTCCACTTCAGGGACAAACAAAACAAATACAAATATACTGCGGTGGTTGCTCTTATTCTAATGGCCTGTGATATTTATTATAGTAGAGATTTATAATGCAAATTTAAGATGTTTGCTATAACAGCTCTTTTGAGGCTATAAAGGATTAAGGATGAATTAATTGATAAACCTTTAAACAACATATGTAAAGGACAGATAAGGTGATTTGTACTGTTCATATCTGGCTTTAAGATCAAGGTGACTCAAATCTTTATTATCTTTTTGCTGAAGTATTTTATTAGAACTATTAACTGATGTAGATTTTTATTACTGTACAAATTAGTTTAACACATTATATTAGCAAAGCACAAATTATATTCCTATACATTACAGTGCTATTTGCATAACATTTCGGTCACCATATACTGTACATGGTTCAGATAAATTGCTCGTATAATGGCAATATGCATTCCTTGGCATTGGTTTAATGGTTGTGAAGCAGGATATTTTAATCATGACAATTTCTTGAGGAACTCTTTAAAATGTGTGTTCTTAAACTATTGTTCATGACAGATATCTAAATGATATATAATTATAATATTTTATATATGAATTTATCCATTCATTAGGAAGTTTTGTGAGGTTATCATGGCAGGTAGTAACATCAGGATTTCAATGCTTGACACATAACAGTTTTTAGTCACATGTTGCTAAGGCAAAAATAATAAACTTTGCCATATCTTTGCACATCTGCATTCTATTTATAATAAATAAATTAAAAAATTAAAACAGCTTCGACAGCAGATTTTTTATTATTATTATCACATATATAGTTCTCAGCAGCGCAACCTCACCAAAATCCGTAGATAACGCAACGTTAAAACTGCGGGCTCGCAAAGTGAGGTCCACGGTTGCGGACAGGCAAGGAGTAACAAAGGCGCTCCTTGCGCTGGTGGTGATTAGCGCCGTAGGCTCATCTCTATGACCCGGACGTCTTAGGCTGGGAGCCTTGAAGGCGCTCACTGCGCTGGTGGAGAATAGCACCATAGGCGCTCATCCCTACGACCCTGCACACCTTGCGCATCATACCTACAATCCGCGGAACTACACATCAACACAAAACTCAAATACATAATTCAAAGTGCAAGACCTGTAACACTTTGAAAAAATCGGTTACAAAAATTACGGCCCGTAATATTTAGAAAAGAAAACCGCCACTGAGGAAAAAAAATATGAACAGCAAAAAATACGAACTTAATGGCCACAACACGCACAGCGAAAAACAAGAAAAACACACAAAATACAAAATAAAAAATAAAAAAAATACACACCCACAGCAAGGGGGGACCTCCACTCGAAAATCCCCAAACGAGAGAAAAAATGAGTGCCTCAATAAACGAAAACGAGGCTACACGAACCCTAACACCGCCAAGCACATATGCCTTTTACACAGATCCGTACGACCTAATAAATACACTATTAGGAAGGATGCTAAATGCTCAACACCCGCCAACACATACACAATGGCAGCCATTTCACAACAATCACTGAAAACTAGACATTACAAAATTCAGAATGCATGCGCAATGAAAGACAAAGGCACTTCCTTGCTGGCCTCTCGATGAGCGGTGTGGGCGCTCATCGCGAGGCACAAAAGACTTTAAAACAGATACGACATGAGCTCCAAAGGCGCTCATGCCGATGCCTGCGATGCCGCTCATCGAAGGCACGCAAGACTTTGAAAAAAATGACGGCTTTATTTTTTCCAGCACGTCACTGAAAACACAGCCAAAAGACAACAATTAATTAAAAAATTTACATACAGCCTCACACACAGAGGTTGAAAGCTAATTTGTGGCTTAATTGGCATTTTCCCAAGAAAAAAAATCGACTAAGAGAGGAAAAAAATGGCTACTTTAAAAACGTAAATGTTTGAAAAAAGTCTAAAAAAGAAGCCAAACCCTGTAACACTTAGCCGATCGTCGCGAAGGACACAAGACTTGCAAAAAAATAACCAGCGGCGCTCATCTCGAGGCACGCAAGATTTGAGCAGGGAGAGAGAGGGGAAAGACACAGGGGAGGGAGAGGTGGAGACGGTGGAAAGAGACACAGGGGTGAGAGAGAGACAAATAAAGAAAAAAAAAAAAAAAGGGCATAGAGAAGGCGGGACACAAGGAAGGGCAAAAGGGGAGAGGCTTGCAATGAGCGCCGAAGAGGGAGAGGTTTGCGATGAGCGTAGAAGGTGCTCATTGCGAGCCATGAAAGTGGCGGGTTGCCCGAGTCCTGCAATGATCGGCGAAGGCGCTCATCACGAGGCCCATGAAGTAGACACTCATCGCGAGGCCCGTAAAGTAGGCGGTGGGAGAGGCCCATAAAGTAGACGCTCATTGCGAGGCCCGTAAAGTAGGCAATGGGAGAGGCTCATAATGAGCGCCGGGCAAGTCGTCAGTTATGTTATGTTTATAATGCACCAACATATTCTTCAGCACCAATAAAAAAAAATGAGTAAGCTGGTCTGTTGCTTTCATAATTGAAAAGTTTGCTTTAAGATCTAAATAATAGCTTTAAGTATAGCCAGGGCATGCTTGAAGTCCTTTTTGGTGTTTGTCCCTTCCTCAACAAAGTATCTATATTGCACTGTGTGGAATCTCTCTCTTACTCTTCTACATTTTCTGGTTGTTCTGCAAGGCTTAAACAAGGCTGTTCGTTTTTTCATAATATTATGTAAGTCTTTATCACAGAGAATATGGTAAATGAAAGGGTAGAATCATTAAAAAGTGTTATGATGAGCTAGATCATAGTCTTTTGCAGCTCATGGAAGAGGACCTCTTCACAATATTCACTAGCATTAATGTATATATACATATAATAGTTGTCAAACTACAAAACGCTGTCACGCTTTGCGAGCTCGCGAAGCGAGGGGCCACATTTGCGCAGGTGGAGGCTCTAGGGCGCCTCACAAGCGGTTACAAACACCCACAAAAGCGGGACTTTGAAAAAATACATCAAACACAAAAAATACATCTAACACGCAATGACTAAATACGGACTTACACAAAAATTACGAGCGGCGGAACTTAGAAAGAAACAATTACGGACTTACACTAAAATAATACGAGCTGCGGGACTTAGAAAAAAAACCATTACGCACTCTCAAAAATAGGACCTTAACGGCCGAACGGCGCACAGCTGAAAACATTATAAAAACAATAAATACACACAAAAATGACATAAAAACCTTACCCACAGCAAGGGGAGGGGGGCACCCAGGACCTCTGCAAGTGAAGTTACACCTAAATTTAAGTCCAATTTACCAAGTTTAGACACACGAAAATCCCCTAAGCCACAGATAAAATGGCCACCGAAAAAAACGAAAACGAGGCTACGCGACCCTAAAGCCGCAAAACACCACCATCACATACAGCTTTTCCAAAAAGCCGTACAAGATACACTTTTAGCAAGGATGCTAAACCATCTACACGAGTGTACCACATACACATTCACTGCCATTTTACAACACTAACTTACAGAATGCGTAAGTACACAGCTACACTAAAAGCTTTCCCTCGCGCAGGCAGCCTATTTACACTACACACTGCACACATTGCTGACACTTACACTTTACCTTCACAAAAGTGCAAACCTACATTGTATGCTGCAGGAACATAAAAACAGATAGTCAGCTCTTCAGCACAATGCTTCCTGCATATATGACTTACAAATAGGTAAAGTATATTAATGTATTACTTATTAAATTAGCATACAAAAATACATATACACAAAAAACACTATCGCAATAAACCCAAAAGTCATTCACCGCGCGACTTACAATGAGCGCCAACGCTGCTTATAGCACACAAACTACACCAGGGGACAGCCTGATAAAAAAAAATACAACAACCAAGAGGCTCGCAATGAGCACCAAAGGATCTCAGACCACCAAAAAAATTAATGTCAGTGCCTTACAAGTTTATTGCCCCGTCATTTTTGACGGGCAAGTCGCTAGTTTTAAATAAATGCACAATGCTCTCAACAAATTCTCAACAGTGTTTTTAGTTTGTTTTGATACCGATTGCAGTAGTGCATGTGTCAGTCAAATTGAAAAGGAATTCTGGAATGTGCACATACAAACTAAAGAAAATGTTATTTAATTTAATTTAATTCACTTGTTATATTTTTTGATGCTGCTTGATTTTTATTGAAGCCATCAAAGTAAAAATATATCAAGTTTGCGACTTCTAATAAATTCTGAACCATGATTCGTATAACAAGTACAATTTTATTTCATATTCATAATTTTATTCGGTGCTTAACACCCCTTTGCTTATATCTGAAAAATAACTTTATTTGGATACCTATGATCCTAGACAACGCCTAAAATGTATAAAGAGTGCTTACAACTTTGCATAATACCAAAGTCACAATACTAAGATATATTTGAATATAGAGATAATCAGCTCTGTATAAATCAGTCTAGGCCCTTTCATCCATAAACTGATATAGTACTGTTATTCTAGATCTTAGCTAATCAACTCTCATTTATCAGGTTATACTGATAGTCCTGTAAATACAAGATACATTGATAATCACAGAGTTAAAAAAATGTAAATAAAAAAGCACATAGTATACTGTCACGATCTGCTTCTTCTTGGGGGCTTGATATGAACCTAGTTCAAACCTACCCCAGCAGAATCATGTAGTTCCTGTTCTCTGTGGCACAAAATATGGCTTCTGAAGAGGGCAAGGCCCAACAGCTACAGACAGAGAATACTGGATCCAGGTTACTTAGTGGCCCATAGCAAGACCACTCCCCAAGTCAGGATACAACACACAGAAATAGTCTCACACCTTGTTTATGTGAAAACTATATTGCAACCTTTATTGAATGAACAAAACAACATATTTATACTCTCCAATACCACACCCTTGTGTACATTGGTGTATGTGTGATTTCAGACCATCTGGCTTGCAACCTTGGGCTATCAAAGCTCTTGAGATCACATTCATTAGATAACCTTTATGTTAAACTCAAGTGTTTGCCCAGGACCACTTGAAGCACATGCATCTGTCTTGACCCAAGGTCTGCATGTTTGAGTGTGCAATGATCTGCAGCTAACTTCTATCCAGAGCATTTCTACCAATTCCACATATGTTCTATATAACATTTTCCCTCATAATATATTATACCTAGGATACATAATAACCATGTACAGGCAACATATAACCGCACAATAACACATAATCCCAATGCAACAATGTCATGCTCCCTTGGACATACTCACAAACCACTGACAATATGAGTCCTTAAACAATTAAATCATGACAACTTCTTCCCCTTCCTTTCTAGTATAGCATAGAGGATCATCCTAACGGATAATTCTCTAGCTATACTGCTTTTACTTGTCCTCCTGTCTGGAAAGTGCATCCATGTGATAGCCTCAGTGGCTCTCTGGGTACCCTGCCTCCCCCTGTCCAGGGCGAATACTCGCTCCTTCCCAGTGGCCTTGTGACTTTCCCAAGCCCCTGGGGAGACTTATAAGACAACTGCCATGGAGGACCCTTCAAGGTAGTCCAGGGGAAACAGTACATCCCAGCTAGTAAGTCCAGCATAAATTTGGGAGGATCCTTACCCAGCAAAGCCCTTTCCTTCCAGGCTAGGGAGACCTCCTGTCCTGCCGATTCTGGATCAGCACTCTGTCCCATGGGTAAAATTGAAGAGTACAAGGTTCCCTTTGTCAGGCCTGATCTTTCTCCTGAATAAACTGGGATACGGGAGTTGCAACATGGGCTAGTGACATTCACTGGTGGCATCCATGCTGGATTAATGGGCAGTTCTGATACAAGCTGTTGTGGCTCAGTAGCCAACCTTTCTCCCACCAAGCCTGGCCAATGGCCCCTTCTTTCCAGGGTTACAGGTACACAGCCAGTGTCTTTGGGCAGCTGCAGGGGAGTCATTGTAGGGATACCAGGAGACAAATCACAATCTGGGGTACCCTCTGGCTCTTTGGTCTCTGGATCCTCAGGTGGAACCTCCTGACTCTCTCCATCTGAGACTGCCTGGTGTGTAGTTACAGGCAGCCCTTGAGAAGCAGCAGCTACTACCTCTTGTTCAGGCTGAAGAGCAGGGCTACTTTCTGTTTCTGCTCCAGGGTCTGTGGCTGGCTCCTGGACAATGGTCATCCAAGGAACCTCTCTGCTATTTGTACTGTCAATTAGTAGGGCCCAGTGCTCATTAGGTTCTTCTCTTACACTAGGAGCAGAGTAGCTTTTCCCCAGTTCTTCCCCTGGGCCTGGCACTGCTGTGGTTTGGCCCTGTCCCCCTTCCTCTAACTGGGTGAGACTTAGCCCCCTAAAGATAGGGACCAGTTCTTCCTCTTCCCAGTCCCCCCCATGGATGCCGGCATCCTTGTTATTTTGAGAATCATGGATATCAAAATTCTCCCCACAGTCCATACATTTATTTTCTGACCCCGCCTCAGCAATATTTAGCTGGGTCTCTGTAGTACCTGTTAGGTGGTTCTGTTCCATGCCTGACTGGCATGAGCCCTCCCAGCTGGCTGGCCAACAACCATCCAGGGATGCTTCATCCAGTAAGTCTATATAATCCACCTCCAGCTGTAGCTCCTGCTGGATCAAAGGCCAAAGTAAGTTAGCTGTATGAGAGCCTGTCTCCAGTCCCAGCATGTGACAGCGCTTGGCAAACAGACACAGCTTTCTTTTCTCTGTCCCCAGGCCACAGTCCGGATCCCCATGTACTATGTCCCAAAGTGCCTTTTCCAGCCCCAATGAAAAATGATGATGTATCCCAACAGGTCCTACCCAATAAGCATATTGATCTTCCAGGGCGACCTCCTCAAATACCAATTCTTCCAGCCATTCCATTAGCCTGTGACCTGGCCATAGTCCCAGGAATGCCATCCATTTATTTAGAAGGCCTATTCCTCTACAGTCCTTTCCAGTCACCAGAACATTCTCTATCTCTACTGGGGATAAGCATTTCCCCTCCACAGGAGCTGAGACAGGGCCATTGCTTACCCTTCTCCTGTTCCCCTGTACCTCCTGTGTGATTTGTATCCGGAGTTCCCTCTGCTGATCCTTAGTAAAACCTGCAGGCATTACCTCCATCCATCTTTGATACCGTCTGGACACTTCCTCCTCCTCTGCTGCAGACATCTCTTCATAAGCTGCCATCCTTCTGTGTTTTTTACAGAGACCCCACCACTGCCAGCCAAATGTCACGATCTGCTTCTTCAAGGGGGCTTGATATGAACCTAGTTCAAACCTACCCCAGCAGAATCATGTAGTTCCTGATCTCTGTGGCACAAAAGATGGCTTCTGAAGATTGCAAGGCCCAAAAGCTACAGGCAGAGAATACTGGATCCAGGTTACTTAGTGGCCCATAGCAAGACCACTCCCCAAGTCAGGATACAACACACAGAAATAGTCTCACACCTTGTTTATGTGAAAACTATATTGTAACCTTTATTGAATGAACAAAACAACATATTTATACTCTCCAATACCACACCCTTGTGTACATTGGTGTATGTGTGATTTCAGACCATCTGGCTTGCAACCTTGGGCTATCAAAGCTCTTGAGATCACATTCATTAGATAACCTTTATGTTAAACTCAAGTGTTTGCCCAGGACCACTTGAAGCACATGCATCTGTCTTGACCCAAGGTCTGCATGTTTGAGTGTGCAATGATCTGCAGCTAACTTCTATCCAGAGCATTTCTACCAATTCCACATATGTTCTATATAACATTTTCCCTCATAATATATTATACCTAGGATACATAATAACCATGTACAGGCAACATATAACCGCACAATAACACATAATCCCAATGCAACAATGTCATGCTCCCTTGGACATACTCACAAACCACTGACAATATGAGTCCTTAAACAATTAAATCATGACATATACATATTGTTATAAACAAAAAAACTATATAGTGGGACACAGGTATTCAATATCTCCAAAAACGGGGTATTCTATCAGTCAATAAAACAACTATATATTTGATAAACAACATTTTTTTCATAGTTGCAACAAGAAAAAGATTAGCAAATCATTAGAGGATAAATGTATGGGAGGGTAATAACATGTAGCAAAACATACTTGCGATTCAGTTTCCCTCTCTCCACACTCTTTTCCTTGTAGAAATTGACTATAGAGCCCATTAAGCCATATTGTATGAGATTAGAACCTGCCTAACTAAAAGATAAAGTGCCAATGGTCCGTTTCATCCTTTTAGAGGACTTTTTCTAAGGCTGTATTGTACTGGCTTCTCTTCTGGCTTATAAAGCCCTGTTACTTCCGGGTTTTGCGTGAGCGTCATTACGTTATGACGTTCGCGTTTACGCAATGACGTCATGACGTAACGTTGTATTCAATTCAATAAACTTTATTACGCCTCCGTTTCCTGAATTCATTGAACTTTATTTAGCGTCATTACGTTATGGCGTTTACGTTTACGCAATGATGTCATGACGCAATGTTGTATTCAATTCAATAAACTTTATTAGGCCTCCGTTTCCTGAATTCAATTAACTTTATTTATCCTCCGTTTTCTCAATTCCTCAACTTTATTGAGCCTATGTTGTTACATTGATATTCCTTTCTATATATCTTCTTCTTTAGAACCTATATTGTGCCCTATGCTTCTCAGTGTCAGATACCCTGTAAATTATTAATAACAATAATTATTACAACTTATTGAAAACCTTTAACCCTCTAGTGTTCAAAAAAGTTAGGACATTATTATAAAGAAATGTATGTGCTAATCTACAATACTAAAATGTATTTGATGGTGATAACCAAAATATATTTATATAGATTGGATATTAAATTCTGTGTGTCATTGTTTTACAATCATTTCAATATTTAGATCATATAAAATTGATCACAGTGAAAAAGAAAAATGTATTTATTCACCCTAATGTTGTGAATTTTAGATTTCCTGTTAATATAACATTCTAAAGAGAAGACAATATTTTTGTAATGTAGTCTTTTATAAATACAGATGGAATGTTTAAATATCCCTATACATAATTGCACCTTCCTACAGGAATGCTGAATAGGAGTAGCCTTCATTGTGGCCTTTCGGGTATTTGCAATCTAATGTAAATATCCATTTGCTCTCCATTTGTAATAATATTCTATCTACATCTCCTCCTCTTGGACTTATCCATAGCCTCTCTAGAACTTGAAATGTCATGGATTCTGGTTTATTTTCATGAAAGTATTTCATATGTCTGGAAACCAGAGTATCAAGACCTTTTGTAATTGAATATACGTGTTCCAGTAGTCTTCTTCTTAGTTGGCGGAATGTCTTGCCAACATAACATTTTTGACAAGGGCATGTCATGGCGTATACAACGTGTGTACTTTCACAGTTCATAAAACTTTTTACTGGGTATTTTTTACCTGTGTTTACATCTTCGAAGATTTTACTGAGCAGAATAGACTGACAAGCTCTACAGTGTCCACACTTAGAAAAGCCCTTTGTTTCTGTTAGCCAATTTACTTTTGGTTTTGTTGGATTGAAGAAGCTTTTTACCAAGGTATCCTTAATGTTCTTATTTCTCTTATAGGTTATACTTGGATTTTCCGCAATGTAATCCCTTAGTGTTTCATCTTCTCTAAGGATGTACCAATGTTTTTGTAAAATCTCTTTTATTGGTTCCCAGTCACTTCCGTATGACATTACCAATCATATCTTATGATCTTGCTATTAATTTTATTGATTTTCCTTTTTGTAGATGAGGTCTTCTTGTTCACTCATTAGTGCTTTCTTGAAGGCCTTCTTTAGGACCCGATTGGGATAACCTCTTTCTTTAAATCTTGCCTTTAAATCTTTTGCTTGTTCCTTGAATTTCCTCCAGGCTATCACAGTTCCTTTTTAGTTTAAGGTACTGCCCCATAGGTATTCCTGCCTTAAGCGATACAGGATGCTGGCTGGACCAATGTAGAAGTGAATTCGAGGCTGTTGGTTTTCGAAATACTGAGGTATGAATGTTACCTTGTTCGTCTTTCATCAAGATCAAATCTAGAAACTCAATGCTATCGTTATTAAGGGAATATGCAAATTTCAGGCCCCAATTATTTTGGTTTAAATTTGCAATGAAATTTTCAAAATCTCTTTGAGAGCCAGACCAAAACAGTAAAATGTCATCTATGAACCGTTGCCACAGTACAATTTTTTCTGTATATTCTTGTTTGGATTCAGTAAAAACTTCAGCGGCTTCTCATTGTCCCAAGTATAAATTTGCGTAGCTTGGGGCACAGGCCGTTCCCATTGCCGTCCCTTTAATCTGTTCCGGGTTTTGCGTGAGCGTCATTACGTCATGACGTTCGCGTTTACGCGATGACGTCATGACGTAACATTGTATTCAATTCAATAAACTTTATTAAGCCTCCGTTTCCTGAACTCATTGAACTTTATTTAGCGTCATTACGTTATGGCGTTCACGTTTACGCAATGACGTCATTACGCAATGTTGTATTCAATTCAATAAACTTTATTAGGCCTCTGTTTCCTGAATTCAATTAACTTTATTTACCCTCCGTTTTCTCAATTCCTCAACTTTATTGAGCCTATGTTGTTACATTGATATTCCTTTCTATATATCTTCTTCTTCAGAACCTATATTGTGCCCTATGCTTCTCAGTGTCAGATACCCTGTAAACTATTAATAATAATAATTATTGCAACTTATTGAAAACCTTTAACCCTCTAGTGTTCAAAAAAGTTAGGAAATTATTATAAAGAAATGTATGTGCTAATCTACAATACTAAAATGTATTTGATGGTGATAACCAAAATATATTAATATAGATTGGATATTAAATTCTGTGTGTCATTGTTTTACAATCATTTAAATATTTAGATCATATAATATTGATCACAGTGAAAAAGAAAAATTTATTTATTCACCCTAATGTTGTGAATTCTAGATTTCCTGCTAATATAACATTCTAAAGAGAAGACAATATTTTTTGTAATGTAGGCTGTTATAAATAAAGATGGAATGTTTAAATATCCCTATACATAATTGCACCTTCCTACAGGAATGCTGAATAGGAGTAGCCTTCATTGAGGCCTTTCGGGTATTTGCAATCTAATGTAAATATCCATTTGCTCTCCATTTGTAATAATATTCTATCTACATCTCCTCCTCTTGGACTTATCTATAGCCTCTCTAGAACTTAAAATTTCATGGCTTCTGGTTTATTTTCATGAAAGTATTTCATATGTCTGGAAACCGGAGTATCAAGACCTTTTGTAATTGAATATACGTGTTCCAGTATTCTTCTTCTTAGTTGCTTTCTTGAAGGCCTTCTTTAGGACCCGATTGGGATAACCTCTTTCTTTAAATCTTGCCTTTAAATCTTTTGCTTGTTCCTTGAATTTCCTCCAGGCTATCACAGTTCATTTTTAGTCTAAGGTACTGCCCCATAGGTATTCCTGCCTTAAGCGATACAGGATGCTGGCTGGACCAATGTAGAAGTGAATTCGAGGCTATTGGTTTTAGAAATACTGAGGTATGAATGTTACCTTGTTCGTCTTTCATCAAGATCAAATCTAGAAACTCAATTCTATCATTATTAAGGGAATATGTAAATTTCAGGCCCCAATTATTTTGGTTTAAATTTGCAATGAAATCTTCAAAATCTCTTTGAGAGCCAGACCAAAACAGTAAAATGTCGTCTATGAACCGTTGCCACAGTACAATTTTTTCTGTATATTGTTGTTTGGATTCAGTAAAAACTTCAGCGGCTTTTCATTGTCCCAAGTATAAATTTGTGTAGCTTGGGGCACAGGCCGTTCCCATTGCCGTCCCTTTAATCTGTTGGTACTAGTGATTATTAAACAGAAAATATTTTTTTGTTAGAGTAAATCTTAGCACTCTTACAATGAATTCATTGAATTCTACATCCACTTGATTTTCCATGCTCAGATAATGTTCCACTGCCTCAATTCCTTTTTCATGTGGTATAGAGGAGTACAATTGCTCAACATCAATCGTAATAAGTAATGTATCTTCTGGTACACTGATGCCATTCATTTGTTTGAGTACATCTAAAGTATCTTGTAAATATGAAGGCAAAGCTCTTACCATCTCTTTTCGATGGTCATCTATGTACTTGCTTATTCAGTCTTTCTCCATCATCTCCAAAAATAATTGAATATTACTAAACAGTGTTAAGTCCGGTATAAATGTACTTTTTCCTTTTATCTGTCTTTTCTTAGTTTTCTCTTCCAAGGATAAATTTTGTTCATTGAGAAGATCCATTAGAATCTTAAATGTTTAAATTTGCTCCATATCCACTCCCAATCGATTTAGGTCACGTTCTTCTTTGTTCAGGAACCATTTCTTTAGGGCCAATTTTCTCACAAAGAGATTAATATCTTTGATGTTATCGAAGAGATTTGATTTACTTGTCGGTACAAGATAGATTTATGTGTTTCATTCAGGGTGAAGTCGGAGAGGTTAATAACACTCTGATACTTCTCATCAGGTATTCTTGTGGAGTTATCAAGACCACTTTGTTTTTTTATCATTTCCCTTTTCCAACTTCTTTTATAGTTGTTTTCTTTTGTTTGAGTCTTAAACTCTTCTTTCAATTTATTCAATTCTGCCTGGATGTTGTTCTTTCTCTCCAACCTCTTCACCCAATTATCTGTTGTTGTATTTCTTGTTTCTCTGCCCCGTTCCTTACCAATTTTTTTGGACATGCCCCATGGATAAAAAATGATGATGTTCCAGGGTAGTTTAGTTCAAAGTGTATGCTGATCTCGTTGTTGGACATGGGGGAGTTTGATTCGGTAGTTGTACCATTCCATGATTTCCTCTTCCTGTTGCTCCTTGGTCCTCCTGCTCGGACCATTCATAATCCGAAGAGCTCACTTCCTCTTGACTTCTTCTGATCGAGGGTCTCAAAAATGTATATACCCTTCCAATTTGATAGTCTTATGAGTCTCTTAGAAATTTAGGCTGTTTTCTAGATATCAAATCTTTTTTAAATCTTTCAATATTATTTTCCAACTTTCTATTGAGTTCCTCATATTCTGAGGCACCTCTAAATTTCTCTAGAGTTTTTTCTTGTTCCTTAACCTTAGTATTTAGCTCTTCTAAGTTTTTAAGTTCTGATTCCATTATCAACTTCATCAGATCTTCAGAGCATTTATGCGTACTCTCTATCCAAGATGTAATAAATGTTTCACTTAATAAGTGCATTGCAGGTGATAACTGGATCCTTAGACCACGTGGGATAATTTTATTCTTTAAATAATTTTTAATGCTGGAAAGTTCCCAGACTGTTCTAATCTGTTTCTTTAAGACTTTTAACATTTCTTTGGTTGCCAAGATTACATTGTCTTTTGAGGCTATGAATTGTCCTGACCCTTCTGATCTTTGAAAAGTATCTTTGGCTTCTTGCATCAGGTTGGCCAAATTCCATTTATCTGGTTGTGAGGCTGCCATTATTGAAAATATGAATTTCTTTAGCTCCGCTGGTCAGTACTGGATTGAACCACATCTATTTACACAAAAATTATTTTTTACTATTGACCTTTTATTTATGTATCCTTTGGGTGCTTAACACCCCTTTGCTTATATCTGAAAAATAACATTATTTGGATACCTATGATACCGTAATGTGAATGATGGTCACTAGGCAAATGAGATTAGTGGATACCATAAAGGGCTGCAATACATGTTATGATGCTTGGTTGACCACTGCAACCCATTGTAAAGCTGGCTTAATGAACCTCCCCCTAGGTGTCTGAAATTACTTTATATTGTGACAGTGTAGAGTAAAGAGCCTCTCGGTAATGTTTTTGATGTTGCATAATTGTATTGGATAATCTTCTTTCTAAAGACTTCTAGTTGAATATGATTGTGTCTGGCTGTGCCAGATGTTTAGTATGAGGTTAAGATGATCTTATTAACATATAATACTATTTTATTTATGATATTATCAATGTTATGATTATGCTCCCACCTGCAGGTACCTTTTCATAAAATGTAATCAGGTCAATGTAAAATAAATGTCTTGAAATTGAAGAACAAATGAAAATTCCAAATTTTTACTTACAAATCAAGTTTTGCTTTAAGAGCTGATAACTTGTGTATGTATTATCTTAAGCCCACGGTCAGAAGGACAGCTACAGGAGACACCATTCCGTGGAGTTACAAATTGAGGGCAACACTAGTATCCGTACAGCGCCCCTGGCTACAGCAGGATGGAACCGGCTAGTTTTCGGACAGCGTTCCATGATGAGGAGGAGGAGGCGGCCGCGGACTACAGGGATGCAGACAGAAAGGAAATCATGGAGGGAGACAGGGCAGCGGCTACAGCACCTCTTACGGACCGTACACAGAATGAGTTTGGAAGAGAACTCCAACGCAGACTGGCCTTTTTCCAAGGTACGCTTCACACAATAACCTTGGAATGGTTAATGACAAATGTCCACGAATACATAATGGAAAAGCAGCGGGCACGGGGGCGGTCCATCTTGGGAGCCGCTAACCCACCTCCCACCATTAACCCCCCCCCAGCACTGCATCCAGGTGGTGGGAACTACCAAACCCCTCCACGGTACATCAGGTGCCACACATGTAAACAGCAGGGCCACATGCAGAGAAACTGTCCCAGAAACCGCTCCCCGTGGAATACTCCAACTAATTCCCCTCCCCAGCGACAGTGTGTATCCCAGGGAGCAGAAGGTGCCATCCTTCCTCCCCAGCGACAGTGTGTATCCCAGGGAGCAGAAGGTGCCGTCCTTCCTCCCCAGCGGCAGTGTGTACCCCAGGGAGCAGAAGGTGCCATCCTTCCTCCCCAGCGGCAGTGTGTACCCCAGGGAGCAGAAGGCGCCGTCCTTCCTCCCCAGCGACTGTGTGTACCCCAGTGAACAGCAGGTGCCGTCCTTCCTCCCCAGCGGCAGTGTGTACCCCAGGGGGCCGAAGGTGTCGTCCTTCCCCCCCAGCGGCAGTGTGTATCCCAAGGAGCAGAAGGTGCCGTCCTTCCTCCCCAGCGACAGTGTGTATCCCAGGGAGCAGAAGGTGCCGTCCTTCCTCCCCAGCGGCAGTGTGTACCCCAGGGAGCAGAAGGTGCCATCCTTCCTCCCCAGCGGCAGTGTGTACCCCAGGGAGCAGAAGGCGCCGTCCTTCCTCCCCAGCGACTGTGTGTACCCCAGGGAACAGAAGGTGCCGTCCTTCCTCCCCAGCGGCAGTGTGTACCCCAGGGGGCCGAAGGTGTCGTCCTTCCCCCCCAGCGGCAGTGTGTATCCCAAGGAGCAGAAGGTGCCGTCCTTCCTCCCCAGCGGCAGTGTGTACCCCAGGGAGCAGAAGGTGCCATCCTTTCTCCCCAGCGGCAGTGTGTACCCCAGGGGGCCGAAGGTGTCATTCTTCCCCCCCAGCGGCAGTGTGTATCCCAGGGAGCAGAAGGTGCCGTCCTTCCTACCCAGCGGCAGTGTGTACCCCAGGGAGCAGAAGTGGACGTCCTTTCTCCCCAGCGGCAGTGTGTACCCCAGGGGGCCGAAGGTGTCGTCCTTCCCCCCCAGAGGCAGTGTGTATCCCAGGGAGCAGAAGGTGCCGTCCTTCCTCCCCAGCGGCAGTGTGTACCCCAGAGAGCTGAAGGTGTCGTCCTTCCTCCCCAGCAGCAGTGTGTACCCCAGGGGGCCGAAGGTGTCATCCTTCCCCCCCCCCCCCCCCAGCGGCAGTGTGTATCCCAGGGAGCAGAAGTTGCTGTCCTTCCTCCCCAGCAGCAGTGTGTACCCCAGGGAGCAGAAGGTGCCGTCCTTCCTCCCCAGTGGCAGTGTATACCCCAGGGGGCCGAAGGTGTCGTCCTTCCCCCCAGCGGCAGTGTGAACCCCAGGGAGCTGAAGGTGTCGCCCTCTCCCCCCAGCGACAGCTTACCCTAACAAGGGGAGACACCAATCTCCCAGACGGCGCAGATGGGACCATGGTCTCTGTGCCTGACCTACCGGGATGCTGGACAGCCTATCCAGATCCCCAACTACCCTCACTGGGACAACCGGAAGAGGGGGTAAGTACAAATTCCCCTCCCCAGCTCACTCCTAATGTGGCCTCAGAGTTAACCAAGGAAATCTTAACCCCCACTGACCCCCACCTTTCCCTGGCTACTGAGCCGGAATATGTCCCAAGTACCCCAGCAGAAGAGCTGACAGCGGGGCAGAGTGCAGTCAGCCTCTGCCCTCCCTTTGTCCCTTGTACAGAGCAGAATGTCCTGCAGGTTATACCAGCAGAAGAGCTGGCATTAGGGCAAAGTGCCGCTGGCCTCTACCCCTCAAGTCCCCTCAGCGTGTTGCCCCATCACCACAGTGAAATATCCAGGTGCCTGGTTAGACTTCCCCCCAAAGGGGAGATGGGTGACAAAGTGCCTTTTGCCACTTTGTCCTGGAGAGGACTTATTGTCAGCCTCCTGCCCTGCGACTATGGCCCTGGGACATATTGCCCTTTAAAAACAGTATTCGGCCATACCAGAGTGTATGTCCCTCATTCTGGCCCTTTAAATACAGGGATGTCATTCGGTACTTGCCCTGTGGGAGCGGTGATACCCCAGATAGCTATGCCATGGAGCCCATTCATATAATGAAAGACTATGGGAAAGACTTTAGCTACCTGGCAATTGAACTGTGTGATTAGGATCTGAGCGCTATTCGGTAGTTTTGTCCGCTCAGATCCCAGCTATCTGGGGAAATGTGAAATATCTGTGTGTTATGTGTAAAAGGTGACTTTATGTATTTTAAAGTGATTTATGTTTTTTTGCAATCATGTGCTCAATGGAGTCGGCCTCTATCCCTGGATAATTGGCTTACTTTCCCCATTGTCTCCAGTAGAGAGGCCTCTGTAAAACCAGTTTGTAAAATGTATTTTCCTCTTCTTGAAATGTTTATTGCTGTAAATGCTGTATGAAGTGTGCGTTTGTTTTGTTCTTGAAATGTGAGTAAAGGTGAATTGCAGTACTGCTGATGGGTTGTCAAACTAGAGAATTGACCAACAACTACTTTTGTCCGGACATCCCCAGGCCGATCCGTTGGGATCAGACCGTGTATGCCGGCTTATGGTCACGGGGGAGGTGTGTAACAGAACCCATCACTGTTTTACCCTATTTTATGGTTATTTAATTATTATGGTTAAAATATGATCCTACTGTTATACTGTATGTATGTTGGTTTATGCTCTGCAGAATATTAGCCCAGACTATTGCAGACCTTGGCATAATAGATAATCCTATTACAAGGGCTCCTCATAAGCAAGAGAGGTCCATTGTGTGAAGTGTTCACATTGTGAAGATGGAACAAAGGGAAGGATGATCTAATCAATGTCTGATTGTATCAAAGTAGCCAGGTAGCCTCAGGGAGGTGTGACCCACCTATTGTCCCTCTATGTGTATTGTGTGGCCAACTATGGAGGATGTGTATTGCCTGTGGGAAGAGATGTGTATATATATTTCTGCACATAACAAAATAAAGTCAGTATACTTTGACTCCCAATTGAGTGTCGTCCAATATGGGAGGTTGGGGATGGTGAGACTGTAGTGCTTCTTGGATATTTTACCGTATACCAGCGGAGATATTGGATTTGTGTTCCAACTCCGTTACAAGGCCGATCAAACTTAAGGGTCACTAGAACAAGAACCCATGCCTATCAAAGAAACTCCTCACATAATCGCCATTCTACCTCCTCATCTTCTTTTTTAGAGTCTTGACACCAGGCGAACCCATACCACCAGAGGAGAGGACCGAGACAAGACCAAATGACGAGACATAGAGATACCAACATCAGTAGATGACATGAAGGAAGTAATCCTATCTAAATTCAAGTTGGAAAAAGGTCACATTTCTCTCCTTAAAAAAGGCCTCTCCTTTTCCCCAATAAACAACTTTGACCTATTCAAATGGACGGAAAATATTAATCTATTCTCAAGGAAACTGCTATTACACAGATACCACAAACTACGGCAGAAACAAATGTATGAAACAGCAGACCTGAAAGAAGAAGAAATACGATTCCTCGAGGAATTCCAAATCCTACTAGAAGGGGATACGGAAGAGGTCCTAAATGGATTGGGCCCCTTCACCAATTTGAAGCCTAAAAGCAGACAAACAGATGTATCTGAATGAAAATTTGCGACTACTAAATGATAAGAAAACATATGCCAAATTACAGTCCAATCCGACATAACAGTTCCGAATAGAACTAAATGAGATCCTAGACTGTGGCCTGGCTAGAGGATTGATCAATAGACATGAATACGATTTCATGCAACCTACAATCCCTACGTTCTATCACTTAACGAAAATACACAAGAGAAGATTACCTCCACCTGGCAGACCAAGAGTGTCAGGAAATAACAGCATCACAGAACACGCCAGTGAATATGTAGATACTGTATTGCGACCATTTGTGATTGGACTATCCTCATATGTAAAAGACAGTAAGGACACTTTAAAAAAACTGGATGATATCAGGGTTTCTAAGTAAACCAAACTGGCTAACCTTGGTTTTGAAGTGCTCTATACCAGTATCCCACACAAAGAAGGAAAAAGGGCGGTTGAGTACTTTCTCTCAATGAGAGGCAACCATATTAAAAGGCATAACAGATTTATCTCACAGCTGATTGACTTCATCCAAACACACAATTACTTTATATTTGATAAAGTAATCTATCAACAGTGTATCGGCACCGGGATGGGGACACTGTGTGCTCCCTCATATGCCAACATATTTTTAGGTTGTTGGGAAGAGACGGCAGTGTTTACTGAAGAGATGTCAAAATACAATGTGGCTTTGTTACATTGACGACATCCTTCTCATATGGAACGACAATGAAGAAGATTTTACACATTTTATACAGAGCCTTAATAACAATTCTTGTTAAGATGACATTGAGACGGGCTGAGAACCTACAAGATCAGAAAAATGATTGGCTCACAGAGGGGAATAAGTGATGCTTCAGATGTAAAAAATGTAAAGCCTGCGATTTCATAAGAGAAACAAAAGAATTCCACAATATGTCAAAAGACAAGAAATATCGGATAAATTCAAGAATATCTTGTTTCTCGACCTCTGTGGTTTACATGATTCAATATACGTGTGGCAAACAATATGTTGGGAAAACCACCCAACAGTTAGAAGACGAGTACTTCAACATGTACGCTCAGTGATGTCTAAAGATGACGTACCAGTGGCATGCCACATTAACACTGAACACCATGGTAACATTGGTGTATTAAGCTTTACAGGCATTGACCAGGTGAGATAATCGGGGAGAGAAAAGGTGACATAGACCGATTTCTTCTGCAGAAGGAATCAGAATGGATCTTTAATCTAAACACTCTGAATCCAAATGGACTGAATGAGGGGTTCACCCAAGCCCCCTTCATATACCCCAGGGGAAGATCATCAGAGTATCATGAGAATTGTAGCCACATTCACGGCTACCAGAAATCAAGATGAGTGTCATCAAATCTTACCCCAGCTTATACCAACATAACTTTACCAAACGTAGTCATGAGGAGTATTTTCACTATTAGGATGCTCTATTCTGACCCCTAGCAGCTTTATCTATATTCTAAGATAGACATATTAATCAGCTACCAGAAATCCTGACAAGCTCTATCATTTGGCTACACCCCTTATATATCATCAAGGACTACTATTTTATCACTGTAATTACTAATTACACTTCAAGATGCATTCATTTTGAAGTCAATCCCGTACCCCTGCACTTCCCCTTAAAATCCCTTTACCTCTATAATGCTGCAGTGCGAATTTCTATATATCCCATCATATTTTAAGCTCCCTGTGGGTATTTCTTACAGATTATTATGTTGGAGTCCATGTTTATTTCCCTCAGCAAACCCACTTTAAGCGCCCTAGGTATAGATTCTTGACAGCTCCACATACTAACTAGATTAAGAAGTATTTTTGTCTCAAATTTGACTGGGCTGCTATCTTATTTTGCCCACTATAAATCTGTTATGGGGATAAGAACACACTAGTCATAGTCTTGTTTGCATGAAATTGACATATCACCTTTTTTCTTCTTATTATCTTTTTTTGTTGGGTCTTCATGACCATTATCCTGTCTCAGTGCTGCAGTTCAGAGATAATTCAGTACCAAGCTGTGATAATTCCTGCTTTTGCTGTTTTAATTTTCTTTTTAAATCTTTTAACTAGGATGCCCTACACCAACATTAAGAGGATCATTAGACTTGAGTTTCATAATTTTGTTTGATTCAAACAATCATTCCTGGCTCCCCTATGGGAGTCCGGAGATTCTCACCCAGGACACAATACACAGATGTCACCACCTGAAAGAATGACGCTGTTGTATCCCTCTACACTTAGAGATCTCAAGCCCCTCTATCCTCCATTATTCCAACTTACTTTGCTGCAGGGAGTCTGGAGATCCTAACTGAGGACAATACACAGATGTCACCACTGGGAAGAATGGCGAGTTGCATTTCCTCCAAACTCAGAGATCTCAAGCCCCTCTATCCTCTGCTACCATAGAGCATCACATCGCCGGCTGGCATGCATTGATGATGCACTTCCTGCTGACATGGACATCTCTGAGCACTATAAAGAGGGCTTTTTTAGTCACAATCCCCATCATCTCCCCTGAGGAATCCGTCTCCAGGACGGGGAAATGTACATTGGGCCTTGAGGAGGGCATCCAGTGAGACTTTGGACGCTTTTTACCTTCAGCACTCTGGACTATACCCCAGACTGCAAGTACAGTTAGGCCAGATACTGGGCACCCACCACAGGGTGTACCCGTAGGGCTTTTAGTCGGCTGTTAAATTTGTTATTTTGCTTTTCCATGCTGTCACCCAGAGTAGCAGTGCTGGAGGGAGGCTTAAGTAGTATATATATATTGGCTATAAATGCAGTCACCATATACTGGAGTCACCATATACTGGAGTCACCATATACTGTACATGTAGTAATATTCCGGGAATGTGTTCACTGCTGTCACATAATTACTTCTGTTATTTTGCCAAACAGTTTCAGTATGTGTGTCACTGGGTATAGTTTGGCCATATGCACTGCGAGAGGGCTTACTTATTAGTACTTTGTGAGCAATGCCTGCTTTCCTCATATATCTATGCCACTCTCTTTGATTGGTATTAGACTATTTTACCATAGTCCACATTATTGTACCCTGGCCCACCCCCCACAGTGTGTGCACTTTATCACCCCCTGTCTGAGTCTATGTGTTGGCATATAGGCATATACCACTCTGGTTACCTTATCAGCCTCATCTTGGGAATTTTGAGTCTGATCCACGCACAACCTGTTTGCTCACATAGTGGAAAAGTGCTGTTCCTAGCTAGCTGAGGCTTAGCGGACCCCCCACTTACTTTATTTGTTTGCATACGCCCAAGCCCAGACACTGTTTGCCATTATCTAGACTTACCTGTAAGAGCGATCTCCATTTGTCTCACTTGGCCCTCATTTTACTGGTCTGAACTGGATAACTACTCTGTTGGTATTCTATTCCTGGTACACCTTGGATGAGTGGACATATATCTATATTTAGCATCTATTAAACAATTTTATTATAAAGCTTTGTATAATCTAGAGAAATCAACAGACTTCGAAAAACCCACAATACAAGAAATGTATGACTTTTCGGACCAATTAACCTTGCCTATGATTTCTAATACAGCTCTAGATTTCTAATACAGCTCTAGAGCATAAAAATAGAGAGATTACAGAGGAAGAAATCAGGCAATAGCTGGATTACAAATGCACGCAGCACCAGGAACAGATGGATTTATAAACTCTTGTTATAAAGGGTTTTCTACCATACGTATTCCATTTCTTAAAGGGATGTTTAATGAAATCAAAATGGCAGGCACAGCTCCTCTCGAAACTCTAGAGGCTGCAATAGTTATGATTCCTAAGGAAGGTAAGGTTTTATAAGATTGTAAAAACTTTCGACCAATCTCCCTGACCAACACTGACATCAAATTATATACCAAAGACCTGTCTACAAGATTGGCTTCTTTAATCCCTAAATTAATGACAACATATTAAATAGGCTTTATCAGGGAAAGACAGGGGGTAGATAACACAAGAAGATTACTAAATTTGATATCTCATGTGAAAGTGAAGAAAATTCCCACCCTAATAATGTATCTAGATGCAGAAAAAGCATTTGACAGAGTGGGTGGGAATATATGAAAGAACTCTTCAAAAAATGTACATTGGGCGATTCTGTGATAAAAGCAACCCCTCAGCTTTTGTATCAGGGAAAGGGATCAACCCATATAAATTCAGTGTGGAAAACGGAACTAGAAAGGGGTGCCTATTATCACCATTGATTTTCAATCTAATGATTGAACCCTTGCTAGAAGTGTTCAGAGCTTCAGAAAAGATCAAAGGTATAGCGCTAAAAAAAAAATTATACAAAAAACTATGGCATTTGCAGATGTAGGATATCCTTTTACAAGGTTAATTGGTCTAAAACAGAAATTGACAATAAATATAACAAAAATAAAGCGAAACTCTGTAGAATTGAAATATGCCTTGAATTGGAATTCAAATACTTTAACACATCTGGGGGTCTCTTTTTTTAATGACTTAAAACAATTTTTTTTAAATAATAACTATAGCAAGCTACAGATTAGCATCAAAGAAATTATAGGAAAATGGAAGTCTAGGAATTTATCATGGGCCAGAAGAATCACATCTGTTAAAATGGCAATCTTATCCAGGATAAATTATTTGATGCGGGCTATACCTGTAGAAATACCTATATATCTAACTAGACAACTTTAGACTATGATTGAAAAGTTTGTATATAAGGGTAAGAAGGCTAGATAAAAAACAGCTAGACATTTCAGGAGGAGGGGGGCTTATCACTATCCGATATTAAACACTATCATGAAGCAATAATGCTTTCACATATAGCAAAGTGGACTCTAGGCAAACAACTAGATGGTTTCAAATAAGGCAAGAAACATCCCCCAAGGGAGATCTTAAAGATCACATGTGGGGTGAAGAACAAATAAAAGAGGATGAAACCACCTTATGGGTAGTTAAAAAGGGACTTAAAATATGGCATAGACTCCCTACCCTAGCCCTCTGATGGCTTTGCAATTATTTAAAGGGATTGCAAATATTTTCCCGAAAGATATCTGGAATAACTGGGGAATTATAACTTTAAAGGAAATCTTTGATAAAAAAAGTACATTTAATGACCTGATCCAGAAGTATGGTCCTCCATCTCACAGATGGTTAGAATACAACACGATTATCAAGCCCTGATTAAAACTAAGTTTATCAATACAGTAAATAGAGATCTAACCAATTTTGAGTTATTTTGTAGTAGGGATGGAGAGAAACATCTGATCTCTAACTGTTTTGACATTCTTTTAGATTAAATATTGAAACTGATAAAATGAAAAAATTAAGGAATGGGAAAATGAGGTTTGTATGATCTGGTCTAAGGAAGCCTGGTTTCAGATATACCAATATACAGAAAAAATTATCTAAAGTGCTTCATATAGGGAGCTTTTCTTTAAAGTTATACAGATATGGCATCTAACACCTTTATGATGGTCAGAGATAAACCATAACAGGGACTTGAATAACTTCTGGAGAGAGTGTGGTCAGACTGGCAGTTTAAAGGCATATCTGGTGGGAATGGCCAAAGTTATAAACATTCTGGAAAGAGTGCTATAATCTACTCTCCACTATTTTAAATAAGCATATTAATCCTTCTATAGAAATGTCTTTTTTCCACATCTTCCCATATTCTATAAATCTAACAGAAAAAGCATATCTTGTTCAAATATTTATGAATGCCAAGAGGCAGATCTAACAGATGGAAAAAAGTATGTATCCCTACATGGAATCAAGTTTTGGAATAGATAAATAGACACAGGGTGCTAGAAAAAGATTTTAGAGAATCAGCCCAGTTACCTATTTTTAGTAATAAGTGTTGTTCACTGGAGATTTCTCCCTCCCCCTTACTCACTGCTTCTATTATTATTTTTTCTTTCTTTCTTGTGTTTTGATAAATATATTTATAATATTTATACTAATTATGAATGCATGCATACAGAAGGATGTAACCACTGAATTGGTTTGTGTATAATGGTTTACTTCTATATTTGCATCAGAGTGTTATATAAACAGAGCTATGTGAATTTTTTGATAAATAAAAAACAAACAAAAAAACTTAGAGTTAACCCATAGCTACCCCAATTCATAGCAGTGACATCCTAATAAAAATGTTTTCCTGATACATAATTATATTTCTGTGAATGTTATAGAGAGGCTATGAAATATGTCACACATCCAGGTATACTGAACACAGAGTTAAATTAAACTAGAACTATACTTCTCTCGTTATCGCTTACTACTCACATTGCCACTTTAATCTCTAGGCTATTTTGTTCCTTTAAACACTTACATGAAAATGGGGTTTAATCAACAAGTCATTGTGCTATTTCAATACCTATCAGTGTTGTTACAGAAAGTGGATACCAAGAACACAAAACCCATTTGCACTATACCTGAACAAGTTGCTTGTTGTGGTGAAAAAGTGTGTATTCCATCATTTTTTCAAAATTATTTAATTACCTTGATGCCAAGAAATGAATAGTTTGTTGTTTTTACACTTCTACTGACGACTATAAAATACCACACATGACATGATGAGACTTGGGAACTAAACTGATTGCATTGCTGAATTTTCCCAGTTGAATTCCATTTTATTCTTTTCAAGTAGGTAGTGGCAGAAAATCTATGTTCAACTTTCTATAGACTCAGGACATTTTATTCCCATGCTTCAATGCTCTGAACTTGTCCATGAAACTCACTAGCAGCATGTAACATTTTAGTTAGTTTTAAAGTGACATATTTAAACTGCTGATGGTGCAAGATGAAAATAAAATCAAGCTATATGTGGACACATGACAAACAGACTTGGATGGGAGGGTGCATGGCTTCTCTCCAGCTGGTAAACCACAAATTACAAGTGATAGACTGAAAAGTGGGGTAGCAGTAAATGTCCTGTAATTTTAGTATCGAAAGTATCAAAAAGTGTCATAATTTAGTATGAAAAAGTGTCATCGTTTTCATTTCAAATGTTTTTATTTCATATATGGTTCTGAAATATCTTCTGAGTATTTTGATTTTCAGGTTTTGGATAGAGTGATTATTTTGGGAAAAGTTGTGTCGACTGGGGTACAGTAACTGTCTTCATTGTGCTTTTTGATAAAAGATCTGTGCAGATTCATCCTCCGGTGTAATCCTTGACTGGTTCCTCCAATGTAACAGCACCTTTCACATACAGTACATTGTATTATGTGCTGCAATACTCTGATTATTCATCTAGATTACTGGACACTCACGGGTACTTCACTCTTCATATATATATATATATATATATATATATATATATATATATATATATATATACAGTATATAAACAGTATATATATACTAAAATTTTAGTATAGTGAAAAGATTTCAAGAGTTGTACTTTCAAGTCAGAATACTGATTAAGGGACAAGTGATGGACTAAAAGATTTACAGCAGGTGGTTGCTGGGTTAATAGACCACTAAAGTGTCATATTTATATCATGATTTTTTTTTTACTTTTTACACAGTTTAACATAAATAATTATAGTCTTTAATTTTTAATTATTGTATTCAATTTTTTTTTTTTTTATTTTGTTCTTAAAATAATTAGTAATTTGTGAGTAATGAGAGGAAATATGGTTTAAGATAAAATACCCACATGGGGACACAGAATACCTAAAAAAAACAGAGGAAGCTTTATTAGGTCTCCCTATCACCGGCCTTTCCAAAGAGGCTCAACTTCTCTCAAACCAAATCTTTTAAGCAGTCATGAACACTATTGCTAAAACTTCTCTGTTGAAAAAAACTAGCTTAAAATGGTCTCTTTGGAAGACATAATGAGCCATTTATGAGAAAAGGAAAACCTTTTGCTCCTCTCCTCCCTAGAACTGAATATCAATATGCACTGATATTCTGAAAAATAACTCCTTTCCTTATGACATATCCTGAAATGTTTAAATTTAGTTACGGTTCCATATTGTTGTATTTTTTTTAATTTCTTTTTCCCTTTTTTTTTTACTTTTTCTTTTTTCTTTTCCTGTTTGTTTGATTGTGTATAAATATTGATGTTTTGATATTTGGATTTTAATGTTTGTAAACTTTGTAATAAATAAAAAATTAAAAAATTAAAAAAATGAACACTATTGCTAAAACTTGGAAGACGTCCATTCCTGTGTTTGGAAAAAAAAAAAAAAAAAAAAAGATAAGATACCCACTAATACTGTTATGTTAAATACTTCATGTGCATGTCAATTGTTTACCAAATCATAATGGTTCTTTAAGTTGACAAATGTGTACCTCTTTTCCATTCAAGTAAATCGAGATGGTTATCACTTTGAGGTATCATGGAATAGAAAACATCAGAAATCAAGCTGAATTAGCTTTTAGACAACTGCATGGTGAAAGAAGAGGCTGGCTTCTTGATAAAACTGCTGATAAGACTGCTGGAATAGTTGACCTCTTGGTTTGGCCAACAGAAATGTTCACATTTCATACATTCAATGTCAGTTCCAACAATTATGTTACAGAAGCTTTTGGGTTCTTTGTGTTTTTAGTAGTGCAAGAGTGTAATATAATTGCCAAAGATATGCACAGGTAAAGAATCAGGTGATTTTTGAGAACATTATTACTATTATTATTATTATTATTATTATTATTATACTAGCAACTTTCCCAGGTTAAAAATGACGGCAATAACATTTGAAGGTTATCAATGCTGTTTGCCACACAATGCAAGGCTCTCCTCCCTCTAACTTGCAGGCCTCATCGCTCATTGCGAGCCTCTCCCACCGTCTACTTTACGGGCCTAGCGATGAGCACTGAAGATGCTCATCGCTAGCCCTGCATTGAGCGGCTTTGCCCCTCATTGCAGGCCTCGGTCAACTTGCCACTTTCATGCTTCACAATGAGCACCTTTGCGTTCATTGCGAGCATCTCCCACTGTTTCCTTTACAGGCCTGGCAATGAGCGCCTTCGGCACTCATCGCAAGCCCCAGAATGAGCGGCTTTGCCGCTCATTGCGGGCCTCGGCCAACCCGCTGCTTTCACACCTCGCAATGAGCACCTACAGCACTCATCGCGAGCATCTCTCCACTCTATAACCCTTGTGTCTGTTTCGCCCCTCTCCCTTCCATGTGTGTCCCCCTCTCCCTGCCCTGTGTTTTTTTTTCCTTATTTGCTTCCTCTGTGTATCTCCCCCCCCCCTCCCTCCCCTGTATCTTTCTGCTCTCTGTCCCTGATTAAGTCTTGCATGGCTCGTGATGAGCTCCGTTGGTTGTTATTTTCAAAGTCTCGCATGCTTTGCAAGGATCGTCTGTGTTACGCGCTTTAGCCTCATTTTGGGCCTTTTTGCAAACAGTTACGTTTTTTCAACCGCCATTTTTTTCCTCGCTTTCTTTTGATCGACGAAAAAAGGCAATTAGGGCTCAAATTAGCTTGCAACCTCACTCACAGGCTCCATGGCTGTCCCCATGTGCATGAGGTTTTTAATTTATTTTTCTTGTTTTGGCAGTCTTTCAAGTTACGTGCTTGAGAAAATATAATCCGACAAATTTGTTTCTTTTTTTCAAAGTGTTGGTTGCCTCGTAATCAGCGCCAAAGTGCAACGTCCTTTGTCACTGAACGCGTGCATCAATATGGGCGCCTTCAACCTCTTTCCATCCTCCATCGGTGAAGCATCCTCGGGCAAATAACATACATGACAGGACAGAGAACCCTTAGAGGGACCCTGAAAGGGCCCTATTGCGAGGGCTGCAATGAGAGACTTTGGCGCTCATTGCAGCAAAGTCATGCAAGCCTCACGATGAGGGCCTTCGGTGCTCATTGCGCATGCGCAAGCCCTTAATTTTTAACATAGCATTTCCGACAAACTCGTAGTACGACAACTATTATATGTGATTGTTTATTTGTACTGCGCCAACATATTCCGTCGCGTTATACAGTGTTAAGTTCCAGGCAAAGACAATTACATTAAGAAGCTGCAAGCTTTCATTATTAAACAAATATTAACAGTAAGATAATGGAAACAAATGGTATTTTGCTTCACATTTCTTGAATAGTTAAATACTTATTTTATTGGGATTCTGACATGATAGAAACTTTTGAAATAGGAAAACCTGGTAACATATTTTAATACAATATATGGTTGAGTGATATTCAGGTAAGATCATTCATAGAAAAAACTGTCCAAGTTTCTTCTTAAATTAAAGGCCCACTGTATTGCTGTAAACTCCTATGTTTGTTTGTATGGCATAGATAGTATGCAGTTTTAAAATAACTACATAAATAAATACAATTTAAAAAGGTTAATATTTTTTTTTACTTTTAAATGTGTCAGTTTTCCCAGAAAAAGGGTGTGGCCAGCACTGTCTGAAGACTGTACTAAAAATAAAGTCTGACCAGTGTAGGTTCTTATTCTGAGTATCTTCAGTAAAATGGGACAGGGCTATGATGGCTCATGCAATGTCACTGGCACAGTTACAAGCAGTTTAAACAGAGCTGTTGCCTCTGAGTAGGTAATGGAGGTGGGCTAATTATGCCACAGGGCTAAGCCAATGATATTGTCGCTCAGCTAGCTTTCAAACTCCATGATGGTCTACACCCCCTGATAAGGCACAGAAAGATGGAGAACGGCAGTTCTGCTTAGGTTGAAAACAGACAACTTAAGTGAGAAAAAATAATGTTTGTTTTTATTAAACTGCATTCTGTTTTAGTAGTCTATGCCCAGCAAACAAGCATGTGTGTTTTACATATTAATGCATGGCAGTGGCCCTTTAAAACTCCAATGTAGTCATGCATGGATATTTCTCATAACTTATGGCATAAGGATAAGGGCAGTTATTGTTGTTATTTTTGTAGTTGTTAATACTCTTATTGACACCTGGCTCTGACCAGTTTATTATAAGTATCTCCTGACCTAATCTGACTATCCCTTTTACTGATCTTTTGATTGGCTTCTACCCAAACTCTGAAAGCTGTAATTTTCTGGATTGTGTCATATAGCGCACTAATAATATAACCTAACTCTAGCCAAGGAATCGCTCTAAAATATTTCATGAAGAAGCACAAACACATTATGCTACTAACATACATGTGGGAAACATGTCACAATACCCTGTAATTACAAGTAAAAATAATATATCAATAAATACAAATTTACAAACAGCAAATCATCCTTTTAGATACTGTAAATCACAGAGCATTTGTCCATAATGCACATTAAAAAGATGTCATGAAAGGTTATGGTGTTTATGAATTGTGGGGGAAAACAAATTAATGGATTTTGTGAGCTTGAACTCTCATGTGCAGATGTTATAATAAGGCGAGCAATCTCCTCGAAATATGATTGTTGGACCTTTTTCAAGTTTTTTTGTGTAGATGGTTTAATTAGATAATTGATTCATTGCTTCTGCTATGTAGACAGAACTCAGAATAACTGCATTGTCAGCTTTTTTAAAATAAAGTATATGTTCATTCTTAATGAAGGGTTGTCAGTTGAATATTGCAACTTCCCAGTGAAGCTGTAGATGTACCAAAACTGCCGTTATTCTCCTGCAATGGAGACTCAGTAACTTCTGAGGTTGTATTAGGCAAACTATTGACAAGCATTGCAATTATACTACTTTGATGAAGATGAAGATTCCCTCTGAAGGTGCCTGTAGCTGAGGAAAACCACATGATAATAACCTGCCAGGAACACTTGCGCTCAGATTCTAAACACACTAGAGGAGGAAGGTACTACTATCTGCTGAAAATAAATGAGCATGTGCTCCTAGTGCATTTACATAGTTTTATGTCATTATCAGTGGAGGAATCAGTGCATGTAGGACCCGGTGCAAAAATCTATTTCGGGTCCCCCTCCGCACTCCTGTTGATCTCCCTTCTGGTGCAATATACACACACACACACACACAATTATAAAGTATAAATAAGTATATATAATACAAATACATGAGCCCTCCACCCATGTCCTTTCAGCCTCCCTCCACCCCATGCCCCTTCAGCCCCCCTGATACATTTATATATATATATATATATATATATATATATATATATACAGGGAGTGCAGAATTATTAGGCAAATGAGTATTTTGACCACATCATCCTCTTTATGCATGTTGTCTTACTCCAAGCTGTATAGGCTCAAAAGCCTACTACCAATTAAGCATATTAGGTGATGTGCATCTCTGTAATGAGAGGGGGTGTGGTCTAATGACATCAACACCCTATATCAGGTGTGCATAATTATTAGGCAACTTCCTTTCCTTTGGCAAAATGGGTCAAAAGAAGGACTTGACAGGCTCAGAAAAGTCAAAAATAGTGAGATATCTTGCAGAGGGATGCAGCACTCTTAAAATTGCAAAGCTTCTGAAGCGTGATCATCGAACAATCAAGCGTTTCATTCAAAATAGTCAACAGGGTCGCAAGAAGCATGTGGAAAAACCAAGGCGCAAAATAACTGCCCATGAACTGAGAAAAGTCAAGCGTGCAGCTGCCATGATGCCACTTGCCACCAGTTTGGCCATATTTCAGAGCTGCAACATCACTGGAGTGCCCAAAAGCACAAAGTGTGCAATACTCAGAGACATGGCCAAGGTAAGAAAGGCTGAAAGACGACCACCACTGAACAAGACACACAAGCTGAAATGTCAAGACTGGGCCAAGAAATATCTCAAGACTGATTTTTCTAAGGTTTTATGGACTGATGAAATGAGAGTGAGTCTTGATGGGCCAGATGGATGGGCCCGTGGCTGGATTGGTAAAGGGCAGAGAGCTCCAGTCCGACTCAGACGCCAGCAAGGTGGAGGTAGAGTACTGGTTTGGGCTGGTATCATCAAAGATGAGCTTGTGGGGCCTTTTCGGGTTGAGGATGGAGTCAAGCTCAACTCCCAGTCCTACTGCCAGTTCCTGGAAGACACCTTCTTTAAGCAGTGGTAAAGGAAGAAGTCTGCATCCTTCAAGAAAAACATGATTTTCATGCAGGACAATGCTCCATCACACGTGTCCAAGTACTCCACAGCGTGGCTGGCAAGAAAGGGTATAAAAGAAGAAAATCTAATGACATGACCTCCTTGTTCACCTGATCTGAACCCCATTGAGAACCTGTGGTCCATCATCAAATGTGAGATTTACAAGGAGGGAAAACAGTACACCTCTCTGAACAGTGTCTGGGAGGCTGTGGTTGCTGCTGCACGCAATGTTGATGGTGAACAGATCAAAACACTGACAGAATCCATGGATGGCAGGCTTTTGAGTGTCCTTGCAAAGAAAGGTGGCTATATTGGTCACTGATTTGTTTTTGTTTTGTTTTTGAATGTCAGAAATGTATATTTGTGAATGTTGAGATGTTATATTGGTTTCACTGGCAAAAATAAATAATTGAAATGGGTATATATTTGTTTTTTGTTAAGTTGCCTAATAATTATGCACAGTAATAGTCACCTGCACACACAGATATCCCCCTAAAATAGCTAAAACTAAAAACAAACTAAAAACTACTTCCAAAAATATTCAGCTTTGATATTAATGAGTTTTTTGGGTTCATTGAGAACATGGTTGTTGTTCAATAATAAAATTTATCCTCAAAAATACAACTTGCCTAATAATTCTGCACTCCCTGTATATGCAAATATACATATATATATATGCAAATACATGAGCCCTCCACCCAAGGCCATGCCCCTCTCCACCCCACCCCATGCCCTTTTAGCCTCCCTCCACCCCATGTCCCTTCATTCCCCCTCCACCCCACCACATGCTTCTTTAGTCTCCCTCCACCCCATTGCCCCTTCAGTCCTCCTCCACCCCATGATTCTTCAGCCTCACTTCACCCCAGCCCATGCCCCTTCTGCTTCACCAGATTTCCCCTGTGGGCTTCTACTTACCCTGATTGGCTGTAGTCCAGTTCTGTGCTTCCTCTACTCTTCCACTGCAGTGATGTCATTCTGAGTTCCCTGCATCTGCATAAGAAGACGCGCCCGGCAGAGTAGGAGCAGAGGTAGCACAGAACTGGATTACAGCCGATGAGAGTAAGTAGAAGCCCACAGGGGAGATCAGGTGAGATTAGGGTGGTGAGGAGGCATGGACTTGGGTGGAGGGAGGCATTGTGGCCCCTAAGAGGCAGGGACCCTGGTGCTTTGCACCGCTTGTACCAGCTGTACCTCCGCCACTGGTCATTATATACTATGCTACAATTATAACTGATATTTTTTTAATGTGGTGTTAAAAATGAGATTTCTCATGTAAATATCACAAAAAGTTTCCAGAATGCTTTTTGTTAGTCTAGAGTCTAGACGCTTGCATCTCTATCAATTAATCCCTAATAAACATTTTTTAGTTTTTTTAGTGTGATTAAATTAAATAAATACATAATTAAATAGCCAATGGAGTTGTCATACAATAGGATTTAATTTATTTATTTAAAAAAATGGTAAGTAAAAAATTAACACATGAGGTAAATAAATTCACTGTAGTTTTTAAAACTTCCATTTGAACTTTAGTGTTCATGGACTAGCTGGCCCACTTCTCTTAACCTCCTAATAGTTGTCCAGGTGACATTAATGAATCTGCCTTGAAGATGTTCCTAAACATTCTCTAACTGGTCTAGCTTCTCGTGAAGTAAGTAGTTTATCTGCCCAGGAGATTGTCCTGATTGAAGTTTTATATGTAGTTAAGTTGATATAGACTCCTATCGAGACAATCTCATAGGCAGCTTGTCTCCTACTCGCTATAAACTCAATTTGGTGTAGAGAGAAACGTATCTGCTGAAGTTTTAAACATGGAATTACAAAATTAAATTTCAGAATTTTGAATTTATTTTCTTCCTATAATGATTTTATTTCTAATCAGTTACTAAATAACCAAATGAAACACTATGGTATGAGTAATTCAGTGGTACTTAATAAATAAATAGGTCTGAAACTGGCAAAGAGGTAATGGTCATTACAATCCTTCTTCAATTTCACCAAATGCAACTTTTTGACTGTAGATAAGATAAAGACTACTAACAAATCTTCTTACATCTCTTCATTTATACACTCTTGCAGCATGTCTAGCCTGTGATAGAGTGTTCTTTAAAATGCTGGGGGTTAATCGCTTTTACAGTTTCAGTTAAGACCCATTGCTTTAAAGTTAACATGGTGGTTGCACAAGTGAAAAATAGTTCTCAGAGCTGAGGTGGATTGATGTTACCATCCCTCACACTGAGGTCCAAGGAAGAAGCATAATTAGAACCAAATTAAATGTCCAGCCATTCATCTATAAATAAAGCCAGGATCAAAAGCAGTTAGTCTGGGGTAGTAACAAACAGGATGTTTGGTATATCATCTAAGAAGTCTGGGTAGGTAGTCAGTAGGGAAGAGAGTGTTTGTGGTTATAAACATGGGTCATAATGAGGTAATTGAAAGAATAACAGTGAACATAGCACTGGCAGCTTAAACTGTACTAAAGAAGACTGCAGTTGTGATCGTTTCAGAAGTATAAGCGATCCTCATCTTAGTATGATACACTCTCTATCAAAAACACGGTGTGCCTCTCTCGTAGAGTCATAGTACATTGGCCTTGCTAGTAGATGACGAAACTCGTGCAAGCACACAAAGCATGGGACCCAAGGATGACATTAGTAAATACTTTTACCATCATAACATAACACTGAATCGATTTGGAAGAGTTTTAGTTCTACTTTTGAATCCTCCCCTTGTGTCAACTAGTTGTCTTTTGTCTAACATGTTGAAATGTCTTTACCTTCCATTTGAGGATGTCTTCTTACATTTTGTCAGATGGATGTCAGAACTCCCAGTAACTTCCCTGTAATGTTCTCAAATCCTCAGCTCCATTGCTTTAGGTCATTAATGGATCTAAACTGTTCTAGGATACACTTTTTAAGGCTTGCTGCAGATGCTTAATATTTTCTACATTTAGGTCAGTTCATGACCTTTTCACCTTTGAATTCCTTATAAACCATAGGTTTAATTGAAGTGGTAATAAGGTGCATGACAAAAATAGTATATTTTTCCAAATAAAGTAGAATCAAAAGCTTTATAATTTGTTGACAAAAAACACTATTTAGAACTATCCGCATATGTTTGTCTATTCTGTTATCAGTTTCTAAAAATATCAACTATCCTCAAAAGAGCATACTTTATATACAAGACTACATACATTTCCTTATTACTGTGTATGTAAAATAATATACACCAGTTCCTGAGATAATTTCATTTGCTTATAATAAACAAAAAATATAGACAAAACTAAAAATGCTGAATTTAATTAAATATAAATTGCATTAAATGTATCCAGTCTAACTATGCAGCTTTTTTGAGGCTTTATTTCTAAAATATAAAAAATAAACAAAGAAAAATAGAATTTATAATAAAGAAAAAACAATGTAACTAAAAACATATTTCAAACATCATACAGAGAGCTTTACTGTAAATTAAGTACTCAATGGTATTATGTTCCAACAAAAATGGCTCAGATTACTAAAAAAGATAATCTGAAGTTTTGTTGGAGGAACTGTGGTTTGGTGGGTTCACATGCCCATATATGGTGGAGTTGCCCGATAATTCAACAATTTTGGGAAACTTGTTTTGGGCATATTAGGAATATTTTGGGCATTACCATTTCCTTTTCTGTAGAAAATGTTTTATTTCACATTTTTTCGAATCAGCTTGCTCTGGACGTAATTGCGTTTTTACTTCAGATATTCATGGCATCTAAACTGTTGATAGCAAGGAGATGGGGTCAAGGTCTTATAAAAATAAAACGTTATAAATTGAAAATTTGGGATCAAAATAAAGATCTTTCTCGGTTATGATCTAAGTTTTAATATCTCTGGGACTTAGCTCCCAGAAATTATAATTTCTGGTATAAGTCCACAATATGTATTGTAAATGTATGTCTTGTCTTTTTCTTTTGTCGTTTTTTTTTTTTGCTGTGTATTCTGTTTTATATATTTATATTGTAATTGTCTACTTTTGATACCAATAAATAAAAAAAAACAAAAAAATAAAAAATTGCTTTAAATGTATCCAGTCTAACTATGCAGCTTTTTTGAGGCTTTATTTCTAAAATATAAAAATAAACAAAGAAAAATAGAATTTATAATAAAGAAAAAACAATGTAACTAAAAACATATTTTACCCAAAGGAGAAAAGCTAGTATTAAGCTCAATGCTAAGTTTAGTTTTAGGCAATTTTCAGATTTCAAAATAAAATCCCCAAAGTTTTATAAAAATTATTTCAGTAATTAGTAAGCATTTTGTGTTACCTTAATTTATGTTTGATTTCAGATGAAAAACTGTATTATGGAGCATTACATGTCTGGCATACCAAAGAGGCTTTGAGACAGAAGTAATGCCAACAACAGTGTTTGTGTTTCTTACAGATTCAATAGACTGATTAAATCCTTGTGGGTGCATTCTCTTCCCTGTGTCCTGAAGTGTACTGGTTGATTTCAGAAGCATTGCACTTGATACTTATCTCTTACAATAGATTAATCTTTAACATTGATGATGTAAATTAAGTGTATTTGTGTTGTTGGAAGGATAGCTTTTCTAAGCCATGCCAATGAAAGTAAGTGGGTATTTGGACAGATGTCCAATTATGTTTGGACAGCTATTCAATTATGTGTCCTTTTTAAAAATCTTGGCTTGCATCTCAAAGGTACTTGGGTCTAATTTATAAACATAAGATATGCTGAAATATCTCCCTTTGTTGTTTTACCATAAATTGCTTTAATTTAGGTGGTGGTTTTGTCATTGTATATTTCTATAGTCTGATGGCACAGTTTAGAGAGTATGTCAGTCATATGTGACAAAAAGACTTAATTCATATAAAAATAAAAATTTATGGAATTCATCAATACTGCTCTATATCATCAAATAGAGCACGGAAATCATGCAAAAAAACTTCTTGAATTTTTATTTTGTTTTATAAGATATGTTATATAACTTAGTTATTCATTCATGTGCCTGCTCCTCTGCCTGCACCAAGTTATTTGCTGGTTCTGAAGGACCAAAAATAACAAGCACTCTACACATGTCAATAAAATGATCATTGCTCCAACTAAAACATGTATGCTTATTCCTTTGGAGGTACATTGTGGTCATAAATTTAAAATATACTACTTTGAAGATGTTCACTTAAAAATAAGCAATATGCTTTTAGAATTATAAAAAATAATAATACTTTTAATTTATTACTTTTTTGTGCAGTTATGTGCCTGAAGAAAGTACCATTTTAGTCTATTGTGGCCTACTTCCATAGGTGGGAGGAGACTTTAAAGGCAGAGAGGAAGCTCTATCTGCACAACGGGAATGTGCATTAACTACTGCCAAGTTCAGTAACATATGGAAGCTGAATAACTTCATATAAAAATGAAAAAATGTAAATCTTTGCTTAGCTATTTTCTAAAATAATTTATCCATTATAATACCAAAAGATACCACACAGAAAATAAATGATTAAAGTGGTTCTTTAAAACATTCTAATCAAAAAAGGAAATTGATAATTTCTTCTTGTACTTAAGACAAATATGAATATTAAGAGGATGGTTCAGAACCTGATAGAATGTGCATATAAGCCTCAAAAAAGTATTATTATTGTTCAGAGACTCCTGCTTAGGGCCAGGGTAAATACTCGGCTATTATTATCATTTATTGGTAACGTGCCAATATATTTCGTAGCGCTAGCACAGCAACTCTTATCAATTAAACACATTTTTACATTTATATTTTAACTATTCTACACGCTGGTTCAGAGTGGTTACATGACTTCATTTGCACTTTAATACAGTGGACCCTTGGTACTCATCGTTAATTGGAAACAGACTCCCATAAGGAGTAATGTAAATTGGTTTTAGCAAGCAAAACGAGTACCAATGAAGCATCGAGTGCCAGAGCATTTGTTGCTCATCAAGATGTGTTGAATACCGAGTTCAACAAGTTTTGAGGAAGATGAGTACTGAGGGACCTCTGTATTGAAAAATATAATATTATAGAATTGATGTAGTCACCAAGCAAGCAAATAATACACTGATGTGTACATATGTAAAATAGGTTATACATCCTATTTTTAGCACATAATTGCATGAATTATGTTTCCATTGCACTTTTTGATTTTTTGGAGGCAACATTAAACTTAACTCACAGTATTTGCATGTGGCTAATTCGTGTCCAATAGAAACATTATTTTTCTGGAAATTCTATGCTGAACACAGGTTTTATTACCTTTTTCTTGGATTTCTGTATTTTGTACAGAGTGCTTCTTTCAGTCTTCTCCCACTATATGCTTCAAAGATTTGTGGCGATTGGGTTAAGTGAAAATCTGATATTTTTATGAAACCAATAGTGCCATGATTATATAATAATATTAATAATTACTCTTCTATTTATATAACTATGGTGTCAAACGTTAAAAAATATGACACAGGATCCTAAGGCAGTACAAATGTGAAAACTGATGCTGGTTTCATGGAGTTTAGGAGATTTGCCGTATCTGTGTCAAGTCTATTTTCGCACTGCCAGTAAGCCAAAAGCAAGATATCATTAACTTTTTAGCTAGCTCCTTAATTAAGCCAGAGGCTGCCAATTAACACTTTAAAGCGTACTTTGTGTGAAATGTTTCCATGCTGGAAGTTTCCACAGTTGTCCCTCTCAAATGCTGATTTTATGACCCAGCAATTAGGCCAACTCCAGGTAAATGATCACATCTTAGATAAAAAATATTTAACTGTTATAGTGAATGTGAGAAAAGAAAAGTCTGTTTTCTGGTTTCAACCGCTGATATGAACATATTGAAATACATTAAAACACTAATTAATAAAAATAATGATTATATGATAATTATGTAATATTAATGGATAATTAGCATAATTATATATTTTTGTAACACCGCAATAACATGAATCTAATGTATGCTAAAGAAATTGGTTTGCTGCAAAAGACTCAGGATAATAATAACTATGTAAAACACAGATGTCTATGTCTACATTAATTGTTTCTAAGGCATACAACTATTCATTGGCATCCTACTTGAAATCAATTCAGTATTTAGGTATGTATCAATGAGGTGTTTTGCATACATGTATACATTTATATTTACTTCTAAAATTAAACTCATATTTTGATGTAGAGTGGCAGCCTTGCAATATGTTGAAAGAGTACTGTTTAACTGAAACCCTGTAATTTTCACTACTGGCAATGTTTATTAATATTTTATGTGGATGACATGATCTAGAAATAGCTTATCTGTAACATGACCAGTACATACTGTAGTCAGATTCACCATTTTTAATTTTTTTTTTTCTAATTACTGTGTGCTATAAATTTGGTAAAGATGTCTATGCTCACTCCTTCTAGGTTAATAATCTAAAAGAAAGTTTGTGCTATAAAGATAGACACCACAGATAATCCAGCGACAGGCACTGAATTAGCAACCGATTACCAGCTGATGGATAGAGATTGTTAGGTATTTATAAGAAAGTTATACAGTATTTGGCAAGATTGAAGTACTGGCACTTCATTAATTTAGTTTATAATTACAGTATATACTTGAGTATAAGCCGACTTTTTTAGCAAATTTGTTATGCTGAAAAAGCCCCCCTCAGCTTATACTCGAGTGTGGGTCCCACTTACCTGTTCTCCGATGCTGGTGTTCCTCCTCCTCCCTCCTCCTACCCATCCTCCTCCTCCCTCCTTCCCCCTTCCTCTTTCCTCATTCATCATTCCTCATCCCCCCCTCTCACCTGTTCTTATTAGCCTCCGATCAGCTCCTGCTGCTAATCGCAGCCCTGCACCCTATCTCTGGAACCGGCATATGCTAATGACGTGACTTCACAAGCGTGTCACGTCATTAGCATATGCCGGTTCCAGAGAAAGGCATAAGACACGCTGCGGGCTCTGATCAGCAGCAGGAGCTGAATGGAGGCTGCAGAGAAGAGGTGAGAGGAGAAAAGGAGGGAGGATAAGGAGGGAAAAGGAAGGAGGAGGATGAGGGGGAAAGAGGAGGGTGAGGGGAGGAGGGTGAGATGGGGAGGAGGGTGAGAGGGGAAGGGGGAAGAGGAGGGTGAGAGGGGAAGGGGGAGAAGAGGAGGATGATTGGGAAAGGGGGGAAGATGAGGATGGGGAAGAGGGGGATGAGGGGGGGAAGAGGTGAATGAGGGGGTAAGCTTGGTTGTTGATTGAGCTAAGGTTTTTGTACTTTTAAAGTTATTGTTGATATTTTGTTTTTGTTGACCCTATTTTTCACTTACACAGCTTGTTTACTGGTTTTCTTTAAAATAAATATTCAAAAACATTTAACCTAATGATACCTCAATTAATGTAATTTTATTGATATCTATTTTTATTTTTTAAATTTATCAGTAGCTGCTGCATTTCCCACCCTAGGCTTATACTTGAGTCAATAAGTTTTCCCATTTTTTTGTGGTAAAATTAGGTGCCTCGGCTTATATTCGGGTCGGCTTATACTCGAGTATATACAGTAAACATACTAATATATCATTGTTTAGTATATTTATATTAGCTTCTTTACGCCTATTTAGGTATTATATTTTAGCAGACATAGAAAAAGTAAACCAGTAGTATTTGTCTGTGACCAATACCTTTTTTTTTGTAGATGAATACACAGATGATTAGAAGCTTTCAGACCAATAAATGTGCTTTATAACAAAATTCAATCTTTAGTAAGCTCATGCAATACAAATACTAAGCATTCAACTTTATTAGCTCAGAAGCTAAATATGTCACCTTAATTCATTTCTGCAGCTATAGTTTTTATTTTTCTTTCGGTTTTGTACAACAATCTATTAGTACTCCCAAGCATGCGGCAATGCCAGGCAAATATACTTGGCTTCCCTTGAGTAGTCATTCAAGTCCTTTGATTTCACACACTATCAAGCTCACATACAATATATTTCCCAGAACATTTGTCTGCCATTTTGATATATAACTTCCCCTTGAATCAAATCTGACAGCTGGGGTGAAGCCAATTCAATTTTTTTATAATATACGTCACTGAAGCTTACAAAGTGGGTAACGAATCAAAGCATTTTTTGAAAGTATCTATTGAGGCTTCAGAGATAGTATGAAAGAATGAGCTTCAATTAGACCTTGAAGTTTTTTTTGGTGAAGTGATTGTTTAACAAGTGAGAATATATCAGAGAAATAGTTTCACTTTTGTTATGGGTGGATTTTATATTCCTTACCTTATACAGTTTCTCAAGCCCTAGTATACTACATCCTACTAACATGCTCAGCAGTAACAAAAAATATTATATATAATTGGGATCTACATCATATACATATCTACAAAATATATTTATTATACAAGTACAAGTACAGCAATAGAAGAAAATTTGCAATCTGCATTATAATGACAATACTGTAAATTAATATTTAGTTAGAAGAACTAATGTGAATAGATGCATACAACATTTTGCAAGCATTATTTTATAACAAACAGCAACTAAAAGCAACTCAAAACTAGATATCAGCAAATGATTTACTAGGTTTTATGGCAGTGGTTCTTAAACGGTGTGAGTGAGAAGGGGATATAAGGTGTAACATGCCAACCTGATAATGTACTACAATTGCTTTCCAGCTGAATAGAATTAAAAAGTTTAGGATTCTTTATAATGTATATCATTAATTAATATTATTAAAAATGATTTGCCTATTAATTACATTTACCTATATACCTAAAGGAATGCCTGGGATTAAATCATTATTGCACACACATCACGCACCTTGAATATACCTGGCCATGGTAAAGTATAACCATTATGTGGTGATGTGTATTTTGACTGATAACATGAGGCATGCCAACCTTCAGGAGCATTTCTCAAAAATGTACCCAGGAAATACCAGAGAGTTGCTGAAGTAACTGAAGCAGAAGAAAGCTTGATTCCAGTCATCAAGCACTTTTTTTTGTATCTATTCAAAAGCCACACCTTGAGACCTCCTACAAAGTGTCACATCTTATCTCAAAGAAGAAAAAGTCTGCCACAGATTGCTAAATATGTTTGTCAGGCGACGTTATTAGAAAACACATTTGGGATATGTCATCTGACATTTTGGATCATTTCATGACAGTACTGATGGGCATCAAACAAAGACTTGGAGTAAAAAAAAATATGTCCCCAAGACTGAAATCACCCATGGATATCTCTGTTCAATAAATGAACTGTAAACTACAGGCTCTTCTATTCTGCAAGAATCTGGAGCTGCTCATGAAGTATTGCTTTCTCACAGGTTATACAGGCTGTACACTTGTGTCATTTCTTCAGTGTTGTCACATGAAAAGATATAATGAAATAATTACAAAAATGTGAGGGGCGTACTCACTTTTGTGAGATACTTGACCCATGCATGATCCATTCAGGCTAGTTGATGGAATAACTGACACGACAACTTGGGAGACCGCGCTGCTGTGTTCAATGGCGCGAAACGGGCTTCCGACACGCCCCCCGACGCTCCTGATTGGCTGATAGCCTCACAGGCTCCGCTGGGTCACGTGACGCTACAGGCTGACCCAGGGAGCCTGTGCAGCCTCCGCGTCGTTCAGTATGATCCTGTTGAATAGCATAAACATGGTATATAGAACATATTAGCACGTTGTGAACATGACAACTCTTTATATATATATAAATATATATATATATATATATATATATATATATATATATACACTCTTATTTACATGATAAAAGTGTTATAAGGTCATTTTGGTTAGTGTTTTTGAAGCAAAGATTACTACATGATAGCACAGTGACAATATTTAAGCCACAACAAAATTATCTAAATTAGAAAATTGTCCAGGATAGTATTCAATAAATGTTGTGTATGTCATGTACTAGTATGAGGCCATGTTGTCACTCTTGGCATCATATGACTAAGTGAAATACATGGGAATATGCATGCATGTCGTATGTGGTGCATATCAATTTGCAACTGCAATAGCAAGATGGAAGTTTTGCGGTGGAGAGAAGCATTTTATATAATTTAAGCACCAGTAATTACCATTAAAAATACATGATAACAACTGAGAAAAACATTTTTGCAAGCCTTCCCAAGACAGCTAATCAACACTATCTCAGTTGAAATATTTTACTACCTCCCCTTAGTGCTTTGGTTAATAAGAAATGCTGGGAGGGGTAGAGCAATGGCCATTAATTAGGTAAACTGTTACGTTATGTTTTCTCACTAAAGCTTTGATTTGATGCTTTTAATTAATGGTGAATTTAAAAGTACTTACATTGGCCCTTTCAAGATTTGGGGTTTGTCATTTACTTCAGAGCTGGTATAGAAGCAAAAAAAATATTCACTAAAGGACTCTGGAACCACAAAGGGTCACAACACAATACAAACAGGCATTTTAGCCCCTTCATGGTCTTCACAGTTTTCTGTTTCCTACAAAACCTTTCATCTGATCGTGATCCATTGCCAGTGCGGTATATCAAGAGCATGCTAAGTGCACCATTGAAATCTGATATAAAGCTGCTCAAAAAAGTGAGGTGGGGAGGGCTGGTGAGGGGTAGGCCTCAGAAACAGATGAGGGAGGTAAGCCACGCAAGGCACAGTCAGGAGGACAACAGGCTATACGCAAGCACAGAACCACCAATATTATGCACAAATAATTCATAGTTCTTCTTCGTGCTATCTGTGCCCATATTTTCCACTGGGCAGGGATATGACACCTGGCCAAGATATAGAAGGGGGTGGCTCTGGTGTGGGACAGGATGCTGAGAGATTGGATCACCCCAGTGATGGTGGTCAGACTTTCTGACCTGAAGGACAATCAGCAGACAGGCACTATGCCAGGTGAATAATATATACACTATTATCCTGTCTCATACTCAAACATGTACGCCACACACATATAGATAAAACACATCCAGCTATGTGGATGCAGTCACACCGCTACCCGCCACTACCACTACCACCTCAGCACTTTCACACTGCAGCACCACACTGCAGCACCTCAACCACCTCCTCAGCACATCCTCACCATACTAGCAGTATCACCCCCACCGTTCAAGCACTGCAGTAACCACCTGCAGTCTCCACACCTCACTCCCATGGTCATCCATGAAAGTAACAATAGAAGAAATAATATTATTAATTATTATTATTATTATTATTAACCTTTATTTGTAAAGCGCCAACATATTCTTTAGCGCTATACAGGGTTTAAGTACAAGTCAAGAACAATTTCAAACAGTGCAAAGGATGGAGGGCCCTGTTATTGAGCTTTCAATCAGACATACACAGTGCTTATCCACTAGAGAAAAGATTAGTCCCTATATCCTATAGTCGAGTGTTTGAAAAAATTATTTAGAAATAATGATTGGAAGGGAACTCAGATAAGCAGTGTAAATATACATGCAACAAATAGGGAATGAAATACCTAAGAAAATACACTTTTAAATCTCATCCATGTGACTCTATGTTACAGAATTCAATTTCTATAAAGGAACCAAAGGACCAAGCTTAGGGCAAAATAAAATATAACTTTTATTATTTAAACATAAAATTATACAGATAATTAAAATACGTTGTTTAAGAAATAAGTATATAAAACTGTACCACACAATGCACAATGCGTTAATAAAGTGTGATTAAATACGTATTTTAATGCATATTATGATGGAATCATACAACAGGAGAGGATACACAAGGCATGTCTGTATATTGCTCTTAGTCAATCTCTTGTGGTGGCTTAAGTACAGGATATTGGGTATTCTCTATATCCTTAATCTGATCTAATAAAATCTATTTATCAATAGTGTGACAGTCAAGATAGATAATGCCAGAATGGTGGGTAATCTCTCTAGATAAAACGGTATGCTAGTTCTATCTTGACTCACAATAAGTGTATCTTAGACTAATAAATATCAGGTGCCTATATAGTTATTGGCCACAGTGCATATATGTTAAGTAAACCTGTGTTATCATATATCATCAGTGAGTCTGTATATTAAGGCATATATAAGATGGATAGAGAGAGAATACAATGTCTGCACGGGTGGAAAAAAGGGGGCTACACAGGGGATATGGTATTTAAACTGTGGCCCTCTCTGGTTACTTGTAGTGGAGCTAGGGACCCACGACTTATCCCCTGTCCCGGGATGGGAGGAGGAAAGCCCTACACTAATGCTAACTAGGACTAATCCCACTGAAGAAACCACCAACCTTCTCTCCTTCTTTGGGCTGGTGATGTGCTGATGGTATGGTGAGTTATACACTTGCAATCTCGCAGAGTTTCGACAGCCAGAGCACAAGGTTGTGATGGGGAAGCCAAACATGAAACACACTTGTCAGACCATGTGTCGGAACTCTGCAAGATTTTAAGTGAATAACTCACCATAGAACATACCCAACACTAGTATAAACAACACTGACACACACACAGCCAGACACACACACAGATATACAACATGACACACACACAGACATACACAACACTGGTACAGACAACACTGACACACACACAGATATACAGTGCCTTGCAAATGTATTCACCCCCTTGGCATTTGTCATGTTTTGTTGCCTCACAATCTGGAATTAACATGGCTTGTTTGATGATTTGCATCATTTAATTTACAGAACATGACCACAACTTTGAAGATGTTTTTTTTATTTTATTGTGAAGCACACAACAAATAGGACAAAATAACAGAAAACGTAAATGTGCATAACTATTCACCCCCCTAAAACCAATACTTTGTAGAGCCACCTTTTGCAGCACAGCTCCAAGTCACTTTAAATAAGTCTTTATGAGCTTGCCACATCTTACCACTGGGATTTTTGCCCTTTACTCCTTGTCAAACTGCTCCAGCTCCTTCAAATTGGATGGTTTGCACTTGGGAACAGCAATCTTTAAGTCTGACCACAGATTTTCTATTGGATTGAGGTCTGTGCTTTGACTAGGCCATTCCAAAACATTTACATGTTTCCCCTTAAACCACTCAAGTGTTGCTTTAGCAGTGTGTTTGGGGTTATTGTCCTGCTGGAAGGCGAACCTCCATCCTAGCCTCAAATCACGCACAGAGTGGTACAGGTTTTGCTTAAGAATATCCCTGTATTTAGCACCTTCCATCTTTCCCTCAACTCTGACCATTTTCCCAGTCCTGGCTGCTGATGTGATGTGTTGGGTTTGCGCCAGACATAGCATTTTCTTTGATGGCCGAAGAGTTAAATTTTAGTCTCATCAGACCAGAGCACCTTCCTCCATACATTTTGGAAGTCTCCCACATGCCTTTTCGCAAACTCAAAACGGGCAGTTTTGTTTTTGCTGAAAGTAATGGCTTTCTTCTGGCCACTCTGCCATAAAGCCCAACTCTATGGAGCATACGGCTTATTGTCGTCCTATGTACAGATACTCCAGTCTCTGATGTGGAACTCTTCAGCTCCTCCAGGGTTACCTTAGGTCTCTGTGCTGCCTCTCTGATTAATGCCCTCCTTGCCCGGTCCGTGAGTTTTGGTGGGCGGCTGTCTCTTGGCAGGTTTGCTGTTGTGCCATGTTCTTTACATTTGGTTATGATAGATTTGATGGTGCTCCTGGGGATCATCAAAGATTTGGATATTTTTTTATAACCTAACCCAGACTTGTACTTCTCAACAACATTGTCCCTTACTTGTTTTGAGAGTTCCTTGGTATTCATGTCAGTGTTTGGTTAGTGGTGCATCTTGCTTAGGTGTTGCAGCCTCTGGGGCCTTTGAAAAAAGGTGTGTATATGTAATGACAGATAATGTCACACTTATATTGTACACAGGTGGACATCATTTCACTAATGATGTGACTTCTGAAGGTAATTGGTGGCACCAGAGTTTTTTATGGGCTTCATAACAAAGGGGATGAATACATACGCACATCCCAATTTTCTGTTTTCTATTTCTAATTTTTTTTATATATATATATATTTTTCGTTTCACTTCACCAACTTAGACTATTGCGTTCTAATCCATCACATAAAATTCTGTTTAACAAAACATTGAATTTAAGGCTGTAATGTAACAAAATAGGTAAAAATTCAAGGGGGATGAATACTTTTGCAAGGCACTGTACACCATGACACACACACAGACATACACAATACTGGTACAGACAACACTGGCACACACACAGATACACACATGACACAGACACACAGCATGACACACATCATGACACACACACAGACATACACAATACTGGTACAGACAACACTGACACATACAGACACACACCATGACACACACACAGACATACAAAACACTGGTACAGACAACACTGGCACACACCATGACACACACACTGACAGACACATATACACAAGACTGGTACAGACACACACCATGACACACACACATACATACACACAGACATTGACACACAGACACACACTATGACACACACAGACATACACCATGACACACACACATATACACACATCATGACACACACACATACACAACAGTGGTACAGACAACACTGACACACACACAGACAGACACTGACACACACACACAGATATACACACACAGACAGACACTGACACAAACACACAGATATACACACACAGACAGACATATACACACAGATATACACACACTGACACAGACAACACACTAATACACACACATATACACTGACACTGGTGTCATCAGGCAGATCAATTCAAGTTATCACAAAAAAAATCAATTTATCTAAGATGGAGGATAGTTTAATAAAGAGGCAATTTACCTGCCTCACTGTGTAGGCCCAGGTTGCCTCCACTTCACTGACCATTGGAGCAGCTCTGCAGAAGGAAGCAGAAAACAGGAGAGCTGAGGGAGGAGCCGGCTGCCTGCCAAGTAATCATTTGTGCTGTAAGCACAGACAGGATATTCCCCAGCGCTGCTCAGCCTACCCTTACATGGGAGTGAAGGCTGTTACGTATGACAAGGGGGATTAATTCACTGCCTGCTCCTCCTCCTAGCTACTGCTTTTGTTTCATTAGGGCTTCAATTTGCCGCCCTAAAAATGTCCTGCCCTGGGCTATAGCCCGTTCAGACCCATAGGTAAATACGGTCTCATTCCAAGAAACTACTATGGCATGCATACAGAAGAGAATCTAACTGGAGATGAGGAGGCACAACTCGCAAATGGAGACTTTCATGGCCAGGCTGTTGCAAGTGGTCCAGAACCAGAGTGCATTGAGCAAACACCTAAAGCAGCATGCTCTGGCAAGCACCATATTTTCTAGGCCTTAACAGGCCGCAGGACATCAACAGGTTGGTCCCTCCCTCCATGCCTCCACCTTTACCTCCATCTGCAGTGCCTCCACCTCCATCAGCAAAATGCTTCTCACTGTATCTCCCCTGAGACAGAGTGGAGGGCGTCACATGCGACTCTCCGTGACCCAGACCACAGCACGTTAGGCATATCTATCATTATGTTCCTAGTTGTGATTATCCATAATGTTTTCCAGGCAAAGATACTGGAGTGGGTTGCCAGTTCCCAGGACCTCGATTTGTCTGACCTTTCTGCTATGACCTGCACATCTTGGGTGACCCTACATGGTATAGCTCACAGATTCACTGAAGTACCTAATCTTCTCTGTTTATGGTTAGCATTTCACCAATTGATGGTCGCTGAGAAATGCAGCTGAGAAGATATTATTTTTATTACTGAATAACATATTATTATTTTTTTTATTTCATCCAAATTTCACATCCATTAAGGCAGTTTGTTCATTTGCAAGCCGTGCTATAAAATAATGTAAGTAAATTATATACAAAGTGACTTTCATATAGCTGTTCCATTAATGACATACCCCAACAGCCAAAAATAAAACCATAAATCATTATTTAATCCCAATGATTGATGTTATGTTTTATATTTACCAATGCAAACATGGCTGTGGAACTGCATAGTCCTTCAATACTATGTTAATCAAACCAAGGAGTTATGCTCAAATTACGTTAAGAATGTTATCCTCTTAACAATATCAGACCTGATAGTTTTCTGATCTAAATAATAGATATTAAGGCAGACCATTGTCATCAGTAATCATGTGTACGTGTTTGGACATCATGATATCATATGATTACACCTGTATACCTTTAACATGTGATATCAATGTGACTAAAAAATATCATATATAGATAGTGATAGTACAGTTGTCCTACTGATTGTGGTCACAGCCAAGCATTCCTTGTGATCCCACATCATTGCTAAATATCTGCTATTGGTAATGAGAACTGATTTATCATGACAGATACAACATGGTTTGCACTGCTTGTAGATAAACATTAGGCAATTTGGTTTATTGTTACAGTAACAGTATAAAGCACTGTTCTTTACATAAAGATCATGGTAGGTTTGTATCCTCCACATTGACCATACAGTGATCATGTCAGAGCTGTGTCAGACTTTTTTAGTTTCAAATCATGCTACATGTGTGTAATAGATTTGGATTACATAATCCTGGAGTTATTGCATAGGTTTAATTGAGCAGATGAAGACGCAGTGTATGTGCATTACTGGTTACTTCTATTGCATGAAGTTAGGAATTATGAGATTTATATTGATTTAGTTATTGCTACTGTAGCATAATGACCATATGTGACTCTAGTAGATGCTATAAATTATTATACAGTACTAGCGACTTGCTCGTCAAAAATGATGGCATGATAGAGTTTTATAAATTGTGTCTCTGAACCCCCCTTCATCCCCTGTGTCTCTTCCCCCCTCCCCTGTGTCTTTTCCCCCCTCTCCCTCCCCTGTGTCTCTTTCCCCTCTCCCTCCCCTGTGTTTCTTTCCCCTTCCCTCCTATCTCTTTCCCCCCTCTCCCTCCCCTGTGTCTTTTCTCCCCCTACCTTGTGTCTCCTTCCCCCTCTCACTTCCCTGTGTCTCCTTTCTCCCTCTCCCTCTCTCCTTTTCCCCCCTCTTCCTCCCCTGTGTCTCTTTCCCCCTCTCCCTCCCCTGTGTCCCCCCATCTCCCTCCCCTGTGTCTCCTTCCCCCTTTCTCTCTCCTGTGCCTTCTTTTCCCCTCTCCCTCTCCTTTTTCCCCCTCTCCCACCCCTGTGTTTCTTTCCTCCATCCCCTCCTGTGTGTCCCCATCTCCCTCCCCTGTGCCTCCTTCCCCCTCTCTCTCCCCTGTGTCTCCTTTCTCCCCTCCCTTTCCTGGGCCTCCTTTCCCCCTCTCCTTTCCCCCTCTGTGTCTCTTTCACCCTCTCCCTTCCTTGTGTCTTTTTCACCCTCCATCCCCTGTGTTTCTTTCCCCTCCCCTCTCCCTCCCCTGTGTTTCTTTCCCCCTCTCCCTCCTGTGTCTCTTCCCCCCTCTCCCTACCCTGTTTCTCACCCCCCTCTGCCTCCCCTGTGTTTCTTCCCCCTCCATCTCCTTTGTCTCTTCCCCTCCCTCTCCTTCCCCTTTCCCCTAATTTATTATCAGTTTTATACATTATACACCATAAATTATCTTCTCAATACTCTATCCTCTTCATACCTTACACTCCTCCAAATATTACACTCTGTACTCTATACATTGTTCCCTATACAGCCCCACACTATGCTCAGTTCCTCCTCAGTATTTGTAACAAACAACACTTCCCGCCAAACTAAAGACCCTGTGAGGGAGGAGTTTGGTGTTGTCAGAGCATGCCCTGTGAGTGTTAGGTGATTGGTTGCGGTACGGTGAGGTCTGCGGTAGTGTACGGTTCCCTGGCCATCCCTGCTGTGTGGGGCTGGTATCATTGAGTGGGGTGGGAACAGGGGACAGTGGCCAGCAGTGCGGGAAAAGACAACGGGACTGTCCGGGAGATCTAGAGCTGGGTGTGTGTAGGCCGAGAGCATGTGCCTTCCGAGGCCCTCTCTACTTTATGTGCCTTATGGGCCTCGCGATGAGCCATTCATTTTAACGTTGCATGACCAACATTGTAAATCGACGACAACTATTATAGTTGATTACCTTTAACCCTTGAAATTATACCATTTTAAAAATCATCTTGTCCTTCTGAGTATCACTTGCACCACACCAATGATATTAATGCATGGTCATAATCATTTAAGACTGTGGTCTGGGGATATAATAAACTTATATTCTTATTATTATGAAATCCATGTGTATTTGAAATGATTAGTGATTTGTGACATTAACATACATTACATTTAGTTAATGATGTGATATGTGTATCCATATCATATTTCAGTATACCCATCCTGTGTTAAGGTACAGTGGCTATCTATAAATCATATTTTCAGAAATGAACTGCATATTCATATTTCTATATCAATTAATAGTTGATGGTAATATATGGTTCCATGTCAATAATCATTTGTTAATTAGTAATTAATGTTGATATGGTCAAGTGTTTACATTTTTCATCTTAAATATATTAAAAATGAAAACCTCTAAATAAAAAACAGAATAAAAATTCCAGCAAGTCGAATCTTGGATGAAAATACCTATGTCATATAAGCCAGAGTGATTGCTTATTATATACCCCAAAGCATACAGATACTAGTCAGATATAATATTAGATATAAATAAAATGTGAATTTAGTGAAAAAGGGGATTACAATAAATGTAAATAAATATTGAAATGCTAAAGATTGGAATACTAAAGCAGGGAACCAAAAGATATCTGGAATTACTGGCAAGTTTGGCCTTGGAGTATAAAATTAAGGAGGTCAGAGATTAGTAGAATTATGTCAAGATAATTCTCTGGTCATAGCAAACACCGTCATCCAACAGCCTCAGAGATGACTCTATACATGGACATCACCAGATGGATGATATAGAAATCAGATAGACTATATACTTTGTAGTCAAAGATGGAGGAGCTCTATACAGTCAGCAAAAACAAGAAATGGAGCTGACTGAGGCTTATACCATGAGCTTCTTATTGCAAAGTTAAGAATTAAACTGAAGAGACCATCAGACCAAGCAGATATGGAATAAATAATATTCCCTGTGAATATGCAGTGGAGATAAAGAATAGATTTGAGGCACTTGACATGGGAGATAGAATGCGTAAAGAACTTTGGACCAAAGTTTGCAACATTATTCAAGAAACAGCAATAAAGATCATTACTAAAAGAAAGAAAACTACGAAGACGAAAATATTTGTCTAACTGAATGCAGAATTCCAGAGGATAGCAAGAAGAGACAAGGAGACATTCTATAATGAGCAATGTAAAGATACCGAAGAAGATAACGGGAATGGGAAAGCCAAGAAATCTTTTCAAGAAAATAGATGCCAAATGGAAGTGGGAGTGTTAGAAGACAAAAAATGTCAGGGACCTAACAGAAGCAGATCAGATAAAGTAAAGGTGGCAGGAATACACTCAATATCTATACAGGAAGGATATATTGCTGATAACAAGGCTGCAGGAGTTAATGGAATCCCAGGTAAACTATTCAAAATCCTACAAGATGATGCTGTGAAAGTTTTGCTTTCTTTTTTCCAACAAGTTCAGAAAACTCAACTATGGCCAATAGATTAGAAAATGTCAGTCTACATCCCAATCCCCCCCCCCAAAAAAGGCAGTGCCAAAGAGTGCTCCAATTAGCGAACAATTGCACTCATTTCACATGCCAACATGGTAATGCAAGGTAGTACAAGCTCGAATTAGCAATATATGGACCAAGAACTACCAGATGTGCAAGCTGGGTTCCTCAGAAGGCAAAAGAGATCAAAGAGATCAATTTGCCAATGTCTGATGGATAATACAGAATGCATGAGAGTTACAGAAAAATATTTAATTTGTTCACACAACACCTGAACTTTGTATTAAATGTGACATCATGGGGACATTTTTAGCCTTATTTACTTTGAAAAAGATCTTCATGTATACAGTACAGACCATAACAATGACAAAGGTGTGGTTGTGATTTAATATGCAAAAAGTGTGTTCAAACAGTATTTTATGTTATTAGCACAGAATTCTACATTATGTGTGAAGAACAGTAATAATTTGCCAATAAAATGACCAATAATTGCCTGAATGGTTCTTATTAGTGTATAGACTTAGTGTACAAAAGCTTAAACCAATAATAATCCTAGAGGTAAAATAAAACTACTTGTATTCCTATTTATTCTATTAGATGGTACGGCGTTTGTCCAATGGACCACTTATTTTAATAAATTTAAATAAACGTTATATTTTATTTGAGACACAATCAAGTCCTGTGAGTGCACCAAATATAGGATATTTGTAGTTTTTTTTTTCTGTGGGTTATTCACAAAGTTTATTAGACAGAGCTCCTACGCCAGTGGTTCTCAATCCTCTCCTCAAGATCCACCAGACAGGCCATGATTTAGGTTCACTGTGTGCATACACAGGTAAAGCAATTTGAGGCTCTATGGCCTCACCGAATATAAGTTGCCTCGCTTTTGTTCACACAGTGAACCTAAATCACGGCCAGTCTGTTGGGTCTTGAGGCAGGGTTATGGAACCACTGTCCTAGGTGATAGAAATCAACTGTGACTTTCCATAACTCTTCTCTAGTGGTGGGCAAACATATTTACTCATAACTATTCTTGTCATAGCATATAAGATTTAGTTTGCACCTATAAGCTAAACGAAAGCTACTGGTGGCCAAGAAGACAGTATGGCAGCTAACATCTTTGTTAGTCATGGGATAGTCATGTTCCCAAGGTAACAGGGCTCTAGGTTTTCGTAAAGTACTACATAGAGGGCTATCAGGTGGCACAATACATAATTAATGGTAATATTATTAAAGCAACATAAGAACATTTATTTTGGATGATTTAAACATATAAAACATATAGGAAAGCTGTAGGAAAAGTCAGGACAGTAAGAATATTATTTACAACTCAATTAGAGGGTCTGTAAAACATGTATTTCAATATGGAACACATTAAAAGAATTATCTAAAACCTTATAAGGAAAGACAATTGCAGGAGCTCTAGCCCAAAAATAGTGGGAAACTGAGCATTTTATATTTTCATTTTTTATTTTTTTACAAAAGATCAACTTTTGTTATCTCAGTACAATGTAAAACGTTTTAAAGTGCCATCATATGAGTGGCTCTATTCTTGTTACAACAAGCTGTACATACTTTGCCACTGCTATATAAACATATTTCTCTATAAATCATATTCCACGGAATTAAAGCAAGGATTAAATCAGTTTAAATAACACGTTAAAAATCCTTGTTTGATATCTCTGAATTATAACAGTTTGAAAATGGTTAACATAACCTTGTTGTAAAGGTAACAATAACATATCCAATATCCTATACAAAAATGATAGTAACTAATAGTCTGTACTTTAATTGGTGATGAACCAGACTACAGATAATAGCAGGTAGGTTAAGTTTCAATCAACTTCAATCTAGTTCAGTACTTGAATTCTGAAAATCAGGGGCTTTACCCATTCCAGTGTATTGGCTTGTAGTTAAGCTTTGTATGTGACTCTACAAATGCTTTTCCAAGGAAGAGTTCATGTTTTCAGTTGAGATTTTTTGGGGAGTAGACTATTTCTAAATGCTGAAAACAGAATCAGGACACCAGCATAAATATATTTTTATCTTTACCCCAAATCAGTGGATGTGGTGAATAAAGTGAACCTTTAATTTAGATTTATAAAGATGATAGGTAAGGGCTAGTGATCCATAGAACCCCCATATTGAAATGTTGATGGGGTGTTCCATGTAAAAGTAAGTTTGTAGTCTTCTATGTGACTAAGAATTGATGTTTCTGCTCATATGACCAACAATATTTCCAACATATTTTAATAAATAATCAACCAAATCTATTATTGTACATGTTTGTTTAATTGCAAAGCTAATGTTAAAACACTGTGTGCATAGATGCTGCTATATAAATCCAGCCAAAAGATGTAAAAATAAATGTTGCTATTAATTAATTATCTATGCTTATACCAATTCTTCAAACTCATATTACATTATTTCTTGGCTTTTTTCTCCTCATAAACCTATGCTTTATGATTCTTTATTTGCATTTTATGGCTTGTACAGGCAATAGACAGTTTCCTGCCAAATTATAATTTTATGTCTGTTTCATTGTTAGCTTACTTAAATCTTCAGTTTGAGCCAATATGACAGTAAATAATAGACATAATCTATACAATTATTATATACATTTCCTCTAATTACATTGCAACGTATTAATAAGATGAACTGTTTTGAAGACCTTTATATTCTCCCAAATAGCTACAGCTGTAAGTCAGTACTGTTGGAAATGTTTGACATGCTTCTCTACAATAACAGTTTAACTTTTAGCTGTCGCTGTAAACAGTTTCAGTGTTAAAAGAGATATCTGCAGTTATTTGGCATGAAATACTTCTGAATTAGTGTTATATATTTGACCTTCATTTAATAGATATAGAATATGAAATGTTATTTTTAGGCAGACATTACTATTCAAGATCCTCCTACCTGACCATGGCCCTCATTCAATTGCAATTTGAACAATTGAATAGGGCCCTAAATAACCACATTACATATATTTTTTTAAGAAGTTTTTTGTTAGCAAGCATCTATTCAAAAGAAAGGTTTTCAATAACTAAAAAAATATTTAAAAAATATAAGTTATGTGCTTATTTAGGGTCCAATTCAATTGGGCAAATTGCAATTGAATGAGGCCCCATATCTCTTATTGCTGGTGAAGGTAGTGACCTCCCTTGTGTATTCAGAAGAAAATAACTTATTTAAGTCATCTGCCTTTTTCTGGTCACTATTTATCAGATGGTCTGTGTCACATTGTAATGTTCCTATAGCTTCCTTCCTGGGTGTAGGAACTGGGGGGGGGGGGGGATGCAAGGGACATATCCCCCCAGATATTTCTATGTTTGTATGTATGTATAAATAAGCTATTTACAGTCTGTGTATACAATTAGCTATATCCCCCCAGAATTATTCTGGATCTTACCCCCCTGCGTCCTGGCCTTCATTCCATTAATATATTAAAAAATAGGGTTTGTCTTACTTTGCTTCGCAATTAACTTTTCATTCTCTATTTTAGCCAGTCTAGTAGCTCTTTTGCAAGCCTAATTGATTTCTTGCACTCATATAAAGCAGTCTCTACTTTGCATAATTTAAATGCCTGTACCTTGATCTTTAAATCATTGTTAAGCCACATTGGATGTGATTTACTTCTTTTTACTTTCATTCCGTAATGGTATATGGTCATAAGTATGTATATTTAGTAAGGATTTAAATGTTGTCCAATAGGTTCAGTATTAGGGTATAAAAATGGGTATCAGGTATTGAAAGGGATTTGGGAGTACTTCTGGACAACCACCAATGTAACAGAGCTCAATGCCAAGCAGCATCTGCAAAAGCAAGTAAAATATTGTCATATATTAAGAAGGGTATTGAAGCAAATGAAGCAAATATAATTCAGCGACTATACAAATCCCTAGTACGCCCTCATTTGGAACATGGAGTACAATTGGGCACCACTTCATAATAAGGACATTTTATGGCTGGAAAAAGGACAGAGAAGGGCAGCAAAACTATTAATAACAATGGAGGGGCTAAGTTATGAAGAACCAAATCAAACTTTGTTTTATGTAGATAAAAGGTGTCTAAGAGGATATATGATTACCTTATATAAATATTTCCAGAGACTATATAAGACTTTGTCAGGTGAATTTTTTGTGGCAAGAGGTTTTCATCTGACAACAAGACATCTCTTTATGTTAGAAGGAAAAAGATTCAACCTTAAAGAAAGAAAAGGGTTCTTCAAACTAAAGGTAGTTAAGCTGTGGAATTCTCTACCAAAGGAGGTCGGTACAGCGCAATCGATAGATAACTTTAAAAATGAAATGGATATAGTTTGTGAATAAAAAGGGCATTCAGGGTTATCCTGGATAACTGTAGGAGCATTGATCGAGGGAGGAATCTGATTGTCAATATTTTTTCCACTTTTGAGACAATTGGACATTTTCTATGTTATTTTTTCTTTCCTCTAGATCAATTATCAATTAACAATTAATCTGCATATTACACAGATCAAAGGAGATCTGAAAAAGGTTGAACTTGATGTACTAAAAGTCTTCTTTCAACCTCAATTTCTATGTAACTATGGAACTATAAATATTGGTATTACATAAAAGTACTAATTCCATTGTAATAGTGAGACCTTGATGAGGTAGCGCCTTAAGTTCCTGTCTCCAAAATGTTTCTCTCTGATTTTGGTGTGCCTATCCCCACCATTGATTGTTGGGGGTATCCATTCCACAACTTTAATTTGAATTACTTTGTATTTTTTGTGACAATCTAAAAAATGGGAGAAACACTATGATTGGTTCAAAAAAAGAAGGGGGATAGGAGAGACACCTTTAAATTCTGACCAATAATATATCTCCCCAAAGCAACCATAATTACATTGTAGATTTTAAATGAAAGGAAATGAAGAGCAACTCCAATATAAGTGTGATTAAAATTTAACTTTTATTAAAGTCAATAAATAAAACAGTCACACAAATATCAGAAAAAAATGACGTTTAAAAATAAAGCGAATATTGTCCCACGGTCTCAAAGTTAGCTTAGTTTTAAAAGCAAAGTGTGGTTGGGAGTCAGGACTGGTCAGTCAATTTATAAAAGTGCCATATGTAATTGGAGTAATCAAAGTATATTGTACAATTTATACCATATAATTAATTAATATTCAAAGCATGTTCCAACCATTACACATTAAAGAAGCTATAAGCTTCTTGAGCAATTTCTGGAGTATCAGTAAATAAATAATGTGTGTCTATTGATATACTTGGTCAAAAACTTACAGTTTAGCATAAGACTATATTGGCAGAGGTGGAAGTGACAGGGGAAGACATTTTTACATCTGTGGTCCTATTTACATAGTTTGTACATAGTTTGTAGTGGAGTTGCCCTGAAAAAAACACACTATGGGGACCCACTTTATCCCCTGTCCCTAGGTGGAAATAATAGTATAATGTAAGTCCTATCCTGATCTGTCTGGTACAATTCCCCTGTATTCCCACTTACCTGGTTCATCTAGATAAGGTACTGACACTTTGGACAACGTTATCTGTCATGCAGATGTGGAAGTTAGCAGCCTCTGCATCATGACATCTCACGTCTGGCTTCAACGGGAATCAGTCTCGCTTGTGGAGTGATGCAGATTCTTATTGGGTAAGTAATTAGAGCTGATGATTATCCAATTAACTCTTCTCTCTTTATTTTTAGATTGTTCCACTGTCAATATTTCCTGGGGGAGCAGATCATAGGAGTTATTAAGTGCCAATAACTATATATTTTGCATATAAGATGTACATACATTATATTACTGATCAGATCAATCCATTAGGTATCGAATGGATTGATTGTAGATTGGGTTATCACTTTATTGAATCCAGTGGATAAGGCACAATAAAGCAGTCAGTTTGCAATCAGTGTGGCTTCATTGGTATTAATTACAAATAAGGTGTTATAAGGACATACTCTGTCCCATATGTTGATTGTCACAGTACTATGGAAAAATAAAGTTTGGGTTGCTATTCATATCCATTTAGTCTGATCAACATCAGGGCACAGTGCAATTACCTCCATATGTTTCATATTACATAGAGTTAGTTCTGTATATGCATGCAGTGCATGTAGTAGATTTGTAGATAAGAGTCAGATAGATCAATAAGGAATTACATTTGGGTGATCATTTGTTATGCTAATTAAATATGGCACTTGTTAGATACATATAGCAATTGCCAATAATGTGGCTTTCTGGATATTGCGATATAACAAGGGCATTTTTGATCCTGTATGGATTAGGGCACTGTGCTGTTTAATTATCTTATAAAAAAAAAATGAGGGACAGTTATGAACATATATCAATGAGTATTTGTATCTGATGTAATTCAATTCAATGTGTGCACAGCAATAATATTTGAAGAAGTACATATAATCCAAATGTAAGCAACTTCATCTATTGTCCTACTGAAATAAATACTTTCTCATGAGAAGTTTTCATATTATGCACATGAGTAGACAAATACAGAGAAGCATGCGTATGGGTTCTGATTTGTCATGTTGGAAATATATTTGTATATCCTCTTATAGATGGATGGGTCATGCTGAAAATATGTTTTTTGAAAAGGATTAAATTATATACTCTAAGAGGATTTCCTTAACGAATAATGAGTATAGGGCAAACCTATAATGTCCCATTAAGATTGCAACTTTATTAAGTACATTAACTTCAAATGTATAGCATTTTCTTGATATTATACACATGAGTAAACAAATAACAAAGAAGCATGTGTATGGGTTCTGATTTGTCATGATGGAAGTATATTTATATCTTCCTATAGTTGGATGGGTCATGCTGGAAATTTGTTTTTTGAAAAGGATTACATTATAGACTTTAAAAGGATTTCCTTAAAGATTAGTGAGTATAGGCCAAAGCTATAATGTCCCATTAAGATTGCAACTTTATTAGGTACATTAACTTCAAATGTATAGCATTATTGGATGCCTGTTGAATTAATACCCATGTTGTATAGAGACAGACACATTTTGAGGTATGGCAAATCTAAAGATATACGCTGAAGTTGTTGTGTTCATTCAGTTCATTAGGTGACAGTGTGTTCAGCATGGCTATCCACCTGGATTCTGCTTTCAGAAGTTCTAATTCCAAAATAACCTCTTCTGATTCCCAGAGATATTTTATTGTAGTATCCAGCATTTTATTATTGGTTTTGAATTATTGAATTTCGTTGTAATGCCTGGCCACCGATGTAAGTTTTTTGCCACTGATCAGGTCTTTCGGGCTGTTACATATGTTGCGTATGTGTTCCCCTAGTCTACGTTTCAGTTCTCGAGTTGTAATACCCACATATTTAAGGGAACATGGGCACTCCAGACAGTAAACAACTCCTTGTGTCTCGGAGTTAAAGATACATTTTAGGTGTATGGTTCTTCCTGTTCTGTCAGTCATTTCCATTTTCTTGGTCATGTATGGGCAGAATATACAGTGCCCACATCCAAAGGTTCCATTGGGTAGGGACTGTGATCTCTTCTTACCCTTTGTATAGTGGCTGCTTACCAGGATATCTTTGAAGTTTTTCAATCTCCTCCAGCCCATCTGTATTTCCTCACCTATAAACTCTTTGACAACTGTATCAGTTTAAAAAAATATATATATGTTTATTTAGGATATGGGTGATGTTTTTCCAGTCTTCACTGTAAGTTCCATTGAATCTCACTGGTCCTTCATTCCTGGTTCTCGGTTTTGGGGGTAGCAATTTATCTCTTGTTGTATGTAAGGCCATCTGATATGCTCTCTTCAAAGCTAGATTGTTGTAGCCTCTGGTTGCTCTTAGTATAGGAGGGAAATGGGAGCTCTTACAATGTAAGGTGCTGTTAGTGGCTGTCGGTTTCCTATATAAATCCATTCTGATGTCTCCATTTTCATTCTTCATAATGGTGATGTCTAGGAAATCCACTTTCCTAGGATCAATGGTATGTGTCAGTCATAGGTTCAGATTGTTATCATTCAATATCATCATGAACTTCTCAAAGTTTTCCTGTGTGCAATCCAAAGTATTACATGTTCAGTGAACATCATGTTGTTAAGTAAAGATTCAAGCACGTCGGTGCACATGCGGATCCCATGGCCATTCCCATGGCCATTTGTAAGTAGAATTGGTCATTAAAAACAAAATAGTTATGGTGGAGGATGAATTTCAGCAATCTGTTTATGAACTTATTTTTTTCCTGGTTTGTGATGGCTTCCATATTGAGGAAGTATTTAGTTGCATCACATCCAGCTTCATGGTCTATGGATGTATATAAGCTCTCGACGTCACATGTTATTAGTAGTGCTTCGGATGTCAGTGTAATCCAGTGCAGTTTATTTAGAATGTCCATTGTATCTCTGACATAGCTGGGTAAATCTAGTACAAATTATCTTAGCTTGGTATCTAGGAATTGGCTTGCCTTCTCCACCAAGCTGCCATTACCAGATATAATTGGTCTTCCTGGTGGTTTAGTTTTATCTTTATGTACTTTTGGTAGCATATGTAGTGTTGCTGTCATTGGGCTTTCCACGGTCAGGAAAGTAAATTCCTTTTGAGTTATTACATTTTCATTTTTACCTTGTTCAATTATATTGTGGTATAGTCTCATATAGTCATCTGTGGGGTCACAGAATAGGGGTCCATAACACAATTTGTTGTTCAATTGACGTTCGGCTGCTTCAGCATACCTGTGGACTGGCAATAAGGCTAAATTGCCTCCCTTGTCTGAGGGCTTCAGTACAACAAATTCCAAATCATTAATTTCCTTTAGTGGCTTTTGTTCTTCCTTAGTGCTACATGCATATTTTATTTGTATTACAGCATAATGACAGTCAAATCTACAAATCTACTGTATCAATGTAAAGTATTATTCACTGTGTCATGCACATTTGCTGTTATACTTGTGGTGATGTAAGAAAATGGGTGGAGACTTAGACAAAACTCCACTGCATTCAGCAGAACTCATTATCAGGTTCATAGTGAATCTGCTGCAGTAAAATACTGGCTCAATGTCATCTGTTTTAAATGATTTGGAGGGGCTCTGATGTTTCTTATGTATGCATTTTATTATCTAGTATTGATTTTTACATTATGTGTCTATTTGCTTATTATCATATTAGTTTCCTATTTTTTATGCACAAATGTATGAATATCTATTTAAAGTTTTATTCCGTAATCACATTTTACTATTCTAGTTAAATATATTTCATTGCATATGTTCATTACTTGGTATTTCCGATTGATTTGTTGTTATAGTTTATCATAAATAATAACTTTTTTGTTTTGCATCATTACTGAGATACGCCAAGAGATTGTTAACAGATGTGATCCTTTTCACATCATTTAACATAACGAAACGGTATCTAAATCTCTTTGATACATTGTATATTTATACACTGCTATTTATAGAGTGAGTTGATACAAAATATATCTTACAAGCAAAATGGAAACAGCGGTTATTCCAATGGGAATAATTTGCATATGTTAAATAGTCATGAATTCTTATAAGTTTCCTTGGATATGGATTTTATTGTAGATGGTTTCATATAATTCTTATTTAATTCCCAGTGGAATAATTTATTTGTCTTTTGAGTAATTTATTAGTTAGATTCATCACTGCAGTACTCAGAGAAGGACATATATTAACTTCTCAAAGGAAACTAAAATCCCTGTAGACCTATTTACAGTTGAAATCCTTGACCATATTTCTTTTCTATTTTCCTCAAGGAGTCAATTTCAAAAAAATTAACATTCACCAGCTGTCAGCTTTTATTCTTATATTGTATTATTATATTTATCCACTTACATTTATCTAACTAAATATATTGCATTTAGTTTTTAAATTTGAAAAAGACATTGCATATATGTATATTAAAAGCAAAGTATAAACTCTTGAGACTATTAAAATTCAAGCAGATGGTGGTCTCCTTAATGTGCAAATAAGTGTTTCAAGTTGTGTTAGATTCACAGGATGTGGGTGGTGTCGTTAAATTTTTGTTTACTGCGTTCTGCATTGATGCTTTTAAACCACATATTTCATCTGATTATGTCATAGAAAGTAATTTAGCTTATTTCTGCACATCCATTTCAAACATTGCTCAATTACTTACCATTTTAAAAATGTAAAGATACACATTGGAGCAGAGTCTATAAACAGTGGTAAAGTGGCACTATACATATAATTTAATACCTGACCTAGAACAAATATTCACATTCGATGCTACCCTTAGATTGTAAGTTTGAATTCAATTGTGTGTCCGTGTCTTGGAAACAAGCACTATGTGCATTTGATTGTATGCTCAAAAACAGGGCCCTCCATTCTTTATAAGGTGTTAAGTTTGTTTTTTGACTTGAACAATACCACTGTACATCGCTACGGAATATGTTGGCGCGATATAAATAACCACAATAATAAATAATAAATAATACTCAGATATTATTGAAAATGATATCAGGAAAGTGGAAATATCTTTTAACGGATGCACTCACAGAACTTCACTAGTATGCTTAAAATATAACCTTTATTCATTATATATTAAAATATATTCCCTTAGAACAAAAATTCCACTTGTAAGAAAACAATATAAAATATATTTCTGCCTACTTGTTTATGGTTAGAAGTATATGGCTAATTATTAAGTACATTCTTTATTTTTACAAAATCAGTTTGTAATTAAATAATGTTAAGTTGGAAAGCTGATCCCTATGTGTATGATCCATTTTTTATAAAGAACTTGTCAGTGACACTTTATCAGGATCAACCTAAATCTATAGTTGGTAGAAATAGGACAAGTACTATGGTCTATCGCTAGAAAGCCATATACTGAGATTTTGGGATAAAGGCCAACAAAGGGGGGAATGTATATAACTAAAAGAGTGAAAAATCTGTAACAACAAGATCTCTTACACTCCTAAGAAGGTCTATAATTACCAAAATTCATTAAATATTGTTGTGTATATTTAAATGCCTTAAGGGTCCCAAAGAAAACAAATAAGTAAAAGAAACTGGCTAAAACAGCTGTTGATAGCGAATACATTCTCCCTCTAACACGTTTCACTAAAAATGTTTCTTCAGAGAGGGAAACCCGCTTGTGAGGCGCAGCACACTTTTATAGTATAAGAGAACACAACTACCAAAATATGTCATCAAGGAGAGAGGGAGCTTATTGGGTAAAACAGAATGTAAACATTGCACATGGCACACAGTATGTAATGGGATGATGTCATTATTAAGATGAGTGACAAGGTGGGTAATGTTGTGTTATGGCCAAAATCAATGTATACACAGGAAGAGCAGAGACAATTAAGTGGCACAAAATGCTGTACCAGACTATTTAGTAATCCAATATAAGAACTTGATTAATAGAGCATTTGAGTCAGGAATAATAAACAGGAAAAAAACTATTTGCAGTCAGATAAACCCAGAACTGGTACCATTTATTTCCTGCCCAAGATTTACAAGAATCTACAACAAACACCAGGGCGTCCTATACTGTCTAGTAATGGCTCTCTATGTGAGAAAGCTAGTTAATACATGGACCTGAGATTACATCAGTATGTGTATGATATGCCTTCCTATGTTAGACACACAACACATGTGCTTAATAAGCAGAATATTATGCACATAAGTAGACAGTGTTATCTGGTCTCTTGTGATGTGGATTCTCTTTAAACAAGCATATTACAAGATAAGGCTGTTCAGCTTTAAGATCCACATTGAATACTAAGTCCACCTGGCCAGGGATACATTCTAATTCATCATGGAATTTGTCGATTTATATTGACTCATAATTATTTTGTTTTTGGCAATACTTTTTATTTGCAGATTCTGCATACTGTAATGGAGACAGCATGTTTCCCCCCACATATGTTAATTTATTTTTGGTGTGGTGGAAACTGCTGTTTTTCCCTATGCAATGTCCAGGTTCACACAGCACATCACTAATTGGATGCGCTACATTGATGATATTCTATTTTTTGGTCTGGTCCATTAGAAATATTAGAGAAATTTATTTCAGAACTAAACAATAATATGTTGAACATTAAACTGACATCAAACATCCAATAAATGGAGTTAGATTTTTTAGAAATACAAATTCTGCAAACAGCAGTGAATTAGAAATAACTTTATACCGCAAAGCAACCACTATGAATAATATCTTGTTGGCTACTAGTGCACATCCCTGATTTGTTTTTTAAATTGATGAATATTTGCATTTGAAGAGAAATTGCTCCACTTCAGCATCATTCTCTCATGAAGCAGCACAATTACAAACAAGGCTAGTATTTAGAGGCAATATCAGACAGAGCTTGAAAATTGCTTACCAACACAGTGTGAGAACTAGTAGGGAAGATCTCTTACATCCTAAAGTAAAAGATGTTTCAAATGATTTGCGTCTGATCATGACTTATTCATCTCAATCCTATGAAGTTAAGCGCATTGTAGCCAAGCACTGGGATATCTTGAAAACGGATAAAAAACTCAGTGGATTGATACCCGATAAATCCCAATTTGGGTTTAGAAGAGTGCACAATTAGGTAATTCTCACAGCCACTATACCCCATGTAGAACACCTATTCTTCAAGGTTCAATCCCCTGTGGAGGTTGTTCTGTCTATATCCACATGCGTTAGACGAAATTTGTTTTAGATACATTTGGCCATAAACATCTAATCCGAGATGATGTCAATTTCCAAAAAGTGAATATCATATAAATATATACAACAATATTTAATACATTTCGGTCATTATACACCTTCTTAGGAGTATATCTATTAGTTATATACATTCCCCCTTTTTTTTACCCTTTATCCCAGTGTCTCAGTATACAGCTTTCTAGTGATAGACCATAGTGCATGTCCTATTTCTACCAACTTTAGATTTAGGTTGATCCTGATCTTTATAAAAAAAATGTATGATACATATTAAGGTTCAGTTTTACAACATAACTTTATTTAATTACAAACTGATTTTGTAATAATAAAGAATGTACTTTATAATTACCCATATATGTCTAACCATAAGCAAGCAGGCAGAAATATATTTTATATTATTTTCTTACACGCGGGATTTTTATTCTAAGGGAATATATTTGAATATATAATTAATAAAGGTTATATTTTAAACATACTAGTGAAGTTCTGTGAGTGCATCCGTTAAAAGATATTTCCACTTTCCTGATATCATTTTCAATAATATCTGGGTATTATTTATTATTTATTATTGTCGTTGTTTATATCGCGCCAACATATTCCGTAGCGCTGTACAGTGGTATTGTTCAAGTCAAAAAACAAACTTAACACCTTATAAAGAATGGAGGGCCCTGTTTTTGAGCATATAATCAAATGCACATAGTGCTTGTTTCCAAGACACGGACACACAATTGAAAACTCTCACACTTACAATCTAAGGGTAGCATCGAATGTGAATATTTGTTCTAGGTCAGGTATTAAATTATATGTATAGTGCCACTTTACCACTGTTTATAGACTCTGCTCCAATGTGTATCTTTACATTTTTAAAATGGTAAAAGTAATTTAGCAATGTTTGAAATAGATGTGCAGAAATAAGCTAAATTACTTTATATCATATAATGATCCAAGTCTATATCCCTAAGATTACATTATTCCAGTGAGCATCTTCCATTAAAACTCCACCGACTTTCTTAATTCTCCGCTGTAGTGATTTAAATTGTGCATGTGCCACAATAGGCAGAAAAAGCAGTTGCTAATGTGAAGATGCAACTTTAAATATATTTTATTGGAACTGATATTCTAATAAAGTTATGAATAAAATGTGAAGAATATGCGTATTTCTGTTTTATACTCACTGTTTGACACTCCATGCAAAACAGGTGCTCTATATTACTGCACTGCGTAAAAGGCGAGCCTTTCTACAACAGTATGTAGATCTTTTGCTCCCCCACATTATGGCACTCAGCTGTCATCAGTAAATCTTTACCTTTTCAGTAAGAGTTTTCAGTGTGGGTGGCACCTAAATCAAGCTTTACGGATGAGACACGGCTCTAGGCGCCAATAGAAAGCCCTAATATAATGCCCAGTGGATTCCTTCCTTTTAAATCCCTGCTGGAAGAATCCCTGGAAATCCCCAACCCCCGCACACTGCCCCATCAACCTATCTACATAATCATAGGTTCTATACAGACCCTTTGTAAATTACAGTTAAATCCTGCACGGGGGGTTCTTAAACTAGTGCTCTTTAGTACCCATAATTATTTATTCAGTCTTTGTGAGTTAGGAGAGTGCTCTATGTTTTGGGTCAGGGGAAACTTTTTATTGGCATAGGGTTTGGGTGTCAGAGTGTCATGGAGTAACTCGTAATTTATTGTCAGGACACAAATTAATGGGGATTTTTGCCTTGCTTTTCGGCATCATTGTGAAGCTCACTCAGAGCAGTGATCCTTAGCAGTTTGCTTGCAACCTTTTAGGGGAGGGGGGTTAACATAGTTAGGTAGGGTTTATTCATTGGTTACGGCACTCATAGGTGCTTTTTCTCAGATTTACCCATAATTATTAATTTAATAGGAGTAAATAAAGTTTAGCCTCACTACTCATATTAAAATAGGAATCAGACTTTAAATATCAGTATAGTAATAAACAGTAATAAACATATTCATAACATTGTGTTCATAACTTGAGGCAAAAAGTGGTAAATTAAAGTAAAAATTGTTATAATTATTGGAATAGGTACCATGTTTCATGTCAATAATTGCATGTTTTTACATTAAAGCAATCACAGATATTATTGTGTAAACAATAATGTTTCATTATGTATTACTGATTATTGGTTATGATTCATAAAACTTCAACAGGATTTGTTAGAGGTAAGTTCAGTGCCTCAAGGTATATTACATAGTGTAGCTTTGAATAGCATTGTACCCTTGTCACAATTACTGTAAAATCACTATACAACAGTATATTACTGTATTGGAAATTATATAAACAATACTTGGATTCAAAGGTATTCCACCTGCGTACCTAGAGGAATTGATCAATATTAGGAAGAATTACTTTTCAATGTAATAATATTTCCTCACAGTGATGTGGTACAACATTGGGGTCAGAAAAACATATACAGGTAGAAATATTAACATGCAAATATATAAATGTATATATATATATCACATATAACAGTTGTCAAACTGCGATTCGTCATCACGCTTGCGACAAATCACAGTTTGACAACTACGACCAAACGCAAAAAGCCAGTGCATGCGCATTGCGTGGCGTTGGCCACTCATGCGCACTGTGCTGGGCATGTGCATGTGCACTGCGCTGGGTCACGCATGCGCACTACAAGGGAAGAAGAGGCACACGGGAGGAGGTGAGACACACAGGGGAGAAGAGGAAAGGCAAAAAGGGGAGGAGGGGAGAGACAGACAGGGGAAGAGGGGAGAGACACCAAGGGGAAGAGGGGAGAGACACACAGGGGGGAGGGGAGAGACAGAGAGGGGAAGAGGGGAAAGACAGACAGGGTAAGACGGGAGAGAAAGACAGGGGAAGAGAGGAGAGACACACAGAGGAGGAGGGGGAGAGACACAGGGGAGTGAGAGAAGGGGGAAGAGACACAGGGGAGTGAGGGGAGGGGGAACAGATACAGGGGAGGGAGAGGAAGAGGCTTCAATTACGAGTTACGATCGGACCCACATTCCAGAAATAATGCAATATTAATATATCAGTAAATATGATATTCTAGTCCATGCGAGTTCCGTTATATGTATTAACACATTGATTGCCGGGATCTATATATACCTAACATCACTTTCCCTTTTATTATAAGTACAGTAGTGTGTGTATATTGGCATTTACAGTGCTACGCATAGGACTTTAACCCACTTGCGGTTCCTCTCTAGTACCTGTTGGCTTTTTGACTCCATTTGTGGGTTACGGGTTTTAATGCCAGGAAAATTTGTTGCAATTTAATAGCGATTTTCGAACTTAACAGTTACGGGCTTGACAGAAAAAAGGATTTGCGGCAAAGGAGTTCAATTTTCGATATCCCGTGTTTTTTTATAGCCCTTACCCAACAAGTCATTGGCGGGTTGCTTTATGAGGCCAATTTAATAGCCGCAAGTTTTACAGGCTACGTTAGTGGCTATGGTTTTACACGCTGAGGGAATAATTAATATGGCTGTTTGTGCTCCTACCCTTGTTTTTATAATATCAATCATTGTCACATCAATCAGGCTGAACCTCATGTAAATATTTTGCTTGTTTTTCTCATTTATGTCCCTTTTGGTGCATTTCACTAATCAAGGATAGTTTACGCAAAAGCTAGTGCTAGAAGTATATGGGGATCAATATATCCAAAAAGATTTTAGCACAAAATCCCTGGAGCAAGCAATTCATGAAAACAATGACATTTTCTAAGATGAACATATAAAATATCCACCTTTGAAGAAATATGAATAAAATCATTAATGATAAATAAATAAGCAAATGACATGCTGAGGACTAAACTGATGCAAATATGTTTTTAAATGATGTAATTTTAGTTTCTGATTGCAATCATTCATTGCTTCCAAATTTTAATAGGTTCATCAAAAGTGGAACTTTGGTTTTTAAAAGGTGTTAATTACTTATTTGCATGTTCCTCCAAAATTGCTAAAATGCAGTTATAGCATTGCGTGTTTTGAGACTTTGTGCTAGAAGCAGACTTTATCACCTAAACCAACAGGATGAAACATCTGTTTATGGGCATGTTATTTGGCCTGTGCTCACCTATGTGGTGAGCTGCAAAAACTTTGAGGCCGATTCAAGTGCAAGCCCAGATCTCGCGTTTCCGCCATTATGTCTGCTGCCCTGCTGTGGGCTCACAGTCTGCTACAATTCAGTGCTATTCAATTGAACCAGCCCACAAGTTACGGGCCGAAAGCCGAAAACCTTAAACCATGCACTCATCCGCAACAGTTCAGGGTGGGAATATGAACAATTAAGCAAGACCGTAACTATCCATTTCGAAAAAGCCAATAGGAAATGAGACTGTCATCATGATGTCAGTAAAACATGGGGGTTACATGTCAATCAATTAGCGTTGAGTAGTCAAACAAACAAAAGTGAATGCCAATACTGTTCTAGTCCATGTGGATGGCCTGATATGTATTACCTCATTGATTCCCGAGATCTATATAACCCCCGAAATGACACATGAAATAACTATTTTTTTTATTGCCAGTTTGTGAGCTTGAGACTATTGTGCAATTAATTCTAATGTCTATCATCACTTTCCCCATCCTTTACAGTGCAGTATTGAATTTTTATTTGCATTTACAGTGCTACAGAAAGGGGTTAAACCCCCTTGCGAGTCCTCTCTAGCACTCATAGGATTTACTACTACATTTCCCATTTAAGGGTGTGAAAGCATTTGCGTGCTTGGGGAATTGTAGCAATTGAATAGCGATTTGCGATTTTACAAACATAACTCTTGCAGACGGGAAAGATCAAAGGCTTCAGGAGGCTGTAAGATTAAAGACCATAAAGTTTTCAAGCCCGTAAGCCATAAACCGTTTGGAGCTGGCACAAAGAAACCAATTAAATAGCAAATTAACTTACGACCTAACTTACAGGCTCCAGTAACTTACGATTGCTTAATTGAATCAGGTTCTATGTCTCACAAATTGTGTCACGCATATATGTTTGTTTTTATCTCCTCAAATGGATTAGAATTTAAAATGTATGAACTTATTTTTCTGTATTTTCTTGTAAAAAACAAGAATTTTAAAATTGCTAAAATATATATACTCTGGCTATATATCTTATATTTCAAGTAATAAAGGTGTTTTAGAATGAATACAAATCTTATTCAGAATGTTTTTTTACACAGAGCTGGTTTTACTATATGGGTGAAGAGGGAGGCCACCCATGGTGTCAACTTATGAAGGGCCCTATTAGAACATTCGCTGCAGGTCAGAACTGAGCATTCTGTCCTGTAGCAACCACGCATGCATTGAAATAGGTGCTTTTTTTTAAATAGAGGACTCAAAAGAAATGTGTTGGACTGTGTATTATCTCTATTACAGCAGCTTAATAGCAGGGGGTAATTCAAATACTTATTGGCTGAAATATGATCGACACCTATTTCAGACAACCAAAATGTGCAATCACATATATAGTTGTGAATCTGCAGGGCTGTTCGTAACACCTACCAAAGGTGCTCATTGCAGGCCTTGCGATGAGCGCCGCGGAGCTGGCCAACATAGGCCTCACTCATACTCCTCTGCCTCTCTCTCATCTCCCCCTCTGGCTATCTCTTATCTCTCCCTCTGCATCTCTCATCTAACCTTCTGGCTCCCCCACAATATTTTGTGTGGCCACCATTATTTTCCAGCACTGCCTGAACCCTCATGGGCATGGAGTTCACCAGAGCTTCACAGGTTGCCACCGGAATCCTCTTCCACTCCTTCATGATGACATCACAGAGCTGGTGGATGTTAGAAACCTTTCACTCCCCCACCTTCCATTTGAGGATGCCCCACCGATGCTCAATAGGGGTTAGGTCTGGTGACATGCTTGGCCAGTCCATCATCTTTACCTTCAGCTTCTTTAGCAAGGCAGTGGTCATCTTGGAGGTGTGTTTGGGGTCGTTATCATGTTGGAATACTGCCCTGCGGCCCAGTCTCCATGTACATGTACTGCTTCAGTATGGCACAGTACATGTTGGCATTCATGGTTCCCTCAATGAACTGTAGCTCTCCAGTGCCGGCAGCATTCATGCAGGCCCAGACCATGACACTCCCACCACCAAAAGTATACATCTATACTGAGGAAAGGTATTTAAAATAACGGATAGGACACAAAGAACACAAAATCACAGATACGAGATGACACCCACAGTTTGAGCGTAAACAGTGATGCAGAGACAGTGGAGGCAGCATATGACATCGGGTAAATGCATATTGGGGTAATCAACACAACATATTATAGAAAACATACATAAACATATAGACATATGTGTTTATATGTTTGGTCTGGGCCTTGAACTCAAATTAACTTTAGTTCATGCTTGCAGGGATCCTCATACTTGTTGTTTGTTCTATTACAATATTTTGAATGTGTTATAGAGAAGTGATTCTGAAGCCGGTCCTATAGAGGGGAGGAGAGAAGAAGGTCGTTAGCAGAGCAAAGAGGGTGGGTGGGAGTGTATTTTGAGATGAGAGCAGTGATGTAGGAGGGTGCATTATTGTGGAGGGCTCTATATGTTAGAGTCATGATTTTGAATTGTATTCTAGAGACTATGGGAAGCCAGTGGAGTGCCGGACAGAGAGGTGCTGCAGACACTGATTGTTTAGTATGGTAGATGAGTCTAGCGGATGCATTCAAAATGGATTGGAGTGGAGACAGATAATAATAATAACTGCAGTAATCAAGGCAATATATGATGAGAGAGTGAATAAGAATTTTAGTTGTGTCTTGTGTAAGGTAGTGCCATGTTTTGGATATGTTTTTTAGGTGAAAGTGACAAGATTTTGTGAGTGATTAAAAGTGAGGAATGAAAGAGAGGGCAGGGTCCAGTAGTACCCCAAGATAGCGGGCCTGGGAGGTGGGAGTGATGATGGCATTGTCAACAGTGAGAGATAAAGGATGTATCTGAGGTTGACAACATTTTTTTGTTTACCCACTTGTTAGCTGTCAGGTCATTGCCCTGGGCTATGTATTTCTTACATCTGGCCATACCCCAATGATGATCTCAGATTTCTGGCCTGACAGAAACCTTAAGTACTGATCTCTTACCTAGCGGCGGAGCTAGTGAAAGGAGGGACTCAGCGCAAAAAATTGTTTCTGGGCCCCCTCCAGTTCCAACTCATTAAATATATATTTTAACTATATATATATTTAAAGGGTTAAATGGTTATTATTTGTAATATCGTCATTATCTAAGTATATCTTACTGTCTTTCTCTTATTTGTTAAATTTCCATTAAAGTAAACTGAATTTGTATGACTCCGTTGTCTTGTTCATATTGATTAACAATTTAGTTCATATAACTAAACATATCATTCAAAATAGAAATTAAATTTCCAACCTTGTCAGAGCGGTTTCTCCTCTAGAAATAGAGGGTCTCCTTTCCAGTTTCTAGGCCCCTTTTATGACCGGCAAGCCCAGCCCACAGTAAAAATAGTCTTTATGGGAGCAATGTATAAAATGGTTATTTTTAGATTGAAAGAGTGAGATACATTGTCTTCTCATTTCCATGTCCCAGCCTTTTTGACATGCAAATGGCCTTACAGATGTTTTATTTGTTGCTTATATTCTGTACAGTGGAGAGCTTCACATACTCTTGAGCTCACTATATATATATAGTAAATAAAGAGTACATCTGTGTTCACATTTGAATGTCTAAAACAAGTATAAAAACCTGCTTCCAGCTCAGAATTCCAAGAAAAACAGTTATTACACTGCATTCTGAGAAGTTGAACTGGGACATGCAAATGTGCCCACAAATGCCTCGCTCTTCAATCCTTAGCCATTATCAAACATGGCTTCCTTTAAGCTTATGCATGCTGTATTACACAGCTTTAATGCAAAACCAAGGTTGGATTAAACACAGGCTGAGTATCCAATCCATGTACAGCTGTTTCAGGCTTACTGGCTCTCATCAGCATGGAGTGGGATCTCAGCCTGTGTTGTGGAAATTATGAGTAGGTAGTTCACCACAACAATCATTTATAATATGGTGGGCAAAAGAACGATAGAAGCCCTCCACCGTACAGTAGTACAGTAAATAAATAGTACATCTGTGTTCACATTTGAATGTCTAAAACAAGTTTAAAAACCTGCTTCCAGCTCAGAGTTCCGAGAAAACATACACTAATATATATTACCAAAGCAGCATCAAATGCTCTTACATTATTAAAATTATGCAATATAATTTAATTTTGTTTCAGGAAAGCACTAAACTGTTAAATTGTTACCAAAATTACCCAGACAAAAAAATCAGTTTATTTTGACTTATTTTTGTTACCTGTGAAATGAGAAAATAAGTGTAACATTGTGTTGATCAATTTTTGTATTTTAATTATCTTCTCATTAAAGGCAATGTACCAAGATTTAATTTTAATGTTGATGATATTGTTTCATTAATTAAAATGAGTTTACAGGAACAAAGAATGGGAAAAACTCAATAATTTAAATAGAATAAATATTTCATTTTGCTAGAATAAAATTACTTAAGTGAATATTATCTATAAAATGGTGAAAACATATATTAAATTGTATTACTCAAAACAAATGAAAAGTTAATTCTAAAGTGGAGAAGAAATATATATTATCTGTGTTTCTTTTTTTAAGTGATACATGTTAGCAGAGAAGAAAAAATGTAAAACCATTAAAATGTCCATCACTGTTTTGCCTATTACTCAACTTAATAAGGACATTAATAAATACATTTTTTTTTTTTTGTCATTTGTTATTTTGATCAAAAATAGCTGGTTTCTGGTGGTCCAAGATGGATGTTTACTCCAGAGCACTGTCCATTTGCCCATATTAATAAAGTGTTAGGAAGGAAAGAGAGGAAAAGAAAGGTTAAAAGGGAAGACACGCCTGTAGGAACCAGAAAGATTAGGTCTCGTTATAAATATAATCTTACTAAGCCAAAAGAAAAGTACTGGCAGAGAGTTGCTGACCGGGGTAGCTCAAGACATTAACCCAGAGGCTTCTGTGTTCAAAGAATGTGTTGGATGTGGACTCTTACAGGAAGACGATGCTCTGCAGAAGTGGGCCCTGGAGGCAGCATAATTGCATTGCAGGCACATAATGGATTCCTATGATCAGAACTGTGATTACAAAGGAGAAACTCATTGCGACAGCTAATAAAAACCAAGGTAATTTCAAACTAAGACTGTGAAGTAGACTGAGAAAAACAGTGAATATAAAGCATGACAAATAACTTCTCTATGATGTGGTATATCCAGGTTGATAATTTGGAGTTGTTTAGTCATTCAGTCGTGTCTGACTCTCTGAGACCCTATGGGCCACAGCATGCCAGGTGCATCACTCACTCACTGCCCATCTTATCTACATCAAGTTCATGGTCATTGCTTCAATGATCTCAACTATTTTTCTCCACCTCTCTCTCCCCCTTCCCTTAAATATTAAGGAATCAGTTTTCTTTATGGTCCAGCTCTCACATCCGTATGTTACTACTGGGAATACCAAAGTTCTAACCATGAGGACCTTTGTTGATAGTTTAATATCTTTACTTTTTACTAGCTTGGCCAAGCTTGCCATAGCTTTCCTCCAAAGGAGCAAACATATTTTAATTTTATGGCTGCAGTCACAATCTGAAGAGATCTTGGATTGCAGCTAGATAAAATCTATCCTTGCCCCCACTTTTTCCCCATCTATTTGCCAGGAACTCAGATTGTCATTTTCCGTTAACTTAATTTGTTAACATTGTGAATCAGGCCAGCTTTTGCACTCTCTTCTCTTACCCTCATCAATAGATACTCTATTCCCTTTTCACTGTCAGCCATGAAAGTAATGTCATCGGCATATCTGAGGTTGCTGATATTTCTTCCAGCAATATTGATTCCGGTTTTGGATTCATCCAGCCTAGGCTTACACATTATGTACTCTGCCTATAAGTTTAATAAATATTATGACAATATACAATCTTGTCGCACACCTTTCCGATCTTGAACCATTCTATTGTTCCATGTTCGGTTCTGACTGTGGCTTAATGGTCCGCATACAGATTTTTCAGGAGGAGGATGAGATGATCTGGTACTCCCATCTCTTTAAGAATATGCCACATGTTGTTGTGATCCACACAGTCAAAGGCTGTAGACTAGTCTATGAAGTAAATGTTTTTTAATCTCCTCTGATGACAAATAACATCTTTTCTTGCTGTTATATCTATGTCATGTTGAATATCTTTATATAACTGGAAACCTTCAGCTTCTTCAGCATCCATGGTTGGAGCATAGACTTGGATCACTGTGATGTTAAATGACTTACTTTAAATTTGAATTGAGATCATTCTTTCATTTATAGGGTTGTAACCGAGCACTGCTTTGGCCACCCTTTGATTGACTATGAGGGCTACTCCATTTTTTCTGTGGAATTCGGGACCACAGTAGAAGATCTGGTGGTTAGCTGATGTAAAATGTCCTATTCCAGTCCACTTAAGTTCACCACATCTAGTTTTCCTTGGTTCATAGTTCTAACATTGTAGGTTTCAATGCTGAATTCTTCTTTGCAGTAGCTGAATTTCCTTTCCCTTCCAGATACAGTTAGATCTTGATAACTATAACAATAACTAATAAAACTGAATGATTACTAAGATAACCTAAAGTGCAATAAATAATAAAGTCACTAGTGTTCATATTAAAGTGACCTATGTAAAAAACAGATATTGTAATATCTAAAGTGCTATGATGTATTATAAATGCACTTTATATAAGTGACTGATAATAGAGACATGGGGTCAGTCTCTAATCTATCTCTTGTAGCAAAACTTGGAACCCACCACTTGCCCCCTATGGATGGCAAATCACTACACTCAGGTGGATGCAAATGAATATATTATTAACTAAATATTTAATGCTTGGATTGCTGGAATAGTTGTCAAATTTGGGTTAGGTAAAAAAATGGATTCATTCTTTTACCCACAATATATGAACCTACACTACAAAAAAAGCTAAATGGAAAAAGACAATTTCACAGCACTAGAATATGAGAAATTATCTTATTGCAGCTTAAATGTTTACAAAATAATTGAGGCAATGGGAATAGGAATGGATAAGAATACGTTTTCCTATTAAATAAATATTTCATATTTTGATAAATAGAAATTTAGGGCTAGAGAATTAGCTAAAATGTGAGATGTATTTACTAGGTAGAATTGCTGAGATTAAAATGATGATAGTGTCACGTGTCATTTTTGTATTTTAGAACTTTGTATTCCTAAATATTATATGAACAAAATACAAGTTTATTTACTAAGGGAAGCGTTGTGATTCCTAATATAAAAAAATATTATCAGACATTAATGTTGGTGCATTTAGTAAAAGGAAGAGAATCTGACATACCATTTAGTTGTAGCAATATTAAGAAATATGGATGCTTCCGATTTCATTTGTATGAGATTATTTGGTTGAAAACAGAAGATTTACATATATTTAGAGCAAGTCTGGTGATCCCAATGTTATTAATTAAGTTGTGTAAGGAACTTAATAGCAGTAAAAATAAGATTATATATCCTTCCCTGATTAAGGGCCCTATGTAAATCAGGTGACTGGAGTAAAACGGCTGTAGGATTTTTTTTACCCAATTTACAACAGTATGCTAATTATTTGGTTCCTTGCAGTCAGGTCACATCCATAAACCATGCATCAGGAAGCAAGGAAGGGGCTGGATGACAAGACCAGTGCAACGGATCTCCAGTACACTAGCTGCTACGGCTATTTTTGCTGCGTCACAGCCGTATCAGCCAATGGGAAATGGCTAACGTAAAAATGAGTGACAAGTTAGCACACAGGTCCTGGAGTTCAGTTCTAGAAAGAGAGAGAGCAAGAGAGTTATATTGAAGTGCAGGTTTAACTTATTTTCTATTATTATAGAGAACTAGCAACTTGCCCGTCAAAAACGACGGGAGCAAAATTGTAAGCCTGGCAATGCTGTTTACCACATAATGCGTGGCTAAGGGCCCTCTGAGCACCTTTGGCGCTCATCGTGAGCCCTGCGCTGAGCGCCTTCGACACTCATTGAAAGCCTCTCCCCTGTTTAGTTTAAGGGCCTCGTCGTGAGTGTTACTGCCTTGGGTTAAGTGTTTCTGGCTTGGGTTAAGTGTTACTGCTTTTGGTGCAGTGTTACTGTGTTGGTGTAAATCTTACTGTTGTGGAGGAAGTGTTACATGTTTGGGGCTCTTTTTTGAAAGTTTCGGCCTCATTTTCATTCTTTCGCGTTTTTTTTGTCCATCATTTTTTTTCTCGCTTAGGCTATTTTTGATAAAAAATTATCAATTATTTGATATAAAAAACAGAAAGAGGTTACGAGTGGAGGTGGAGGCCTAAGAGTACTAGTTCTGTGGAGTAGGGGAGGAGGTGAAGTAGAGGGAGGGTGGGATGAGCTCATATACTTAAGCACACATAGATTGGGGTCAGGTGGCGCGGGGCCTGATCTCAGGGGGAAGGTAGTGGACAGGGCTCAGGGTCAGAGCAAGGAGATATGGTCCCACTCCTCGGTTAGGTGGACAAGAGTCTGGAGCCAAACACAGGGCCCCTGACTACAGGCCAGACGGGATGGTGATACTCTTCAATGCAATCTGTGCCTGCGCCCACATTATCACATGAGATAGGGAAGTTAAGGCTGGCCACAGGCGCCAGGCCTGGAAGGAGGGAGCAGCTGCAGTGACCGAGGTGTGTTATTGCCATAGGGATGTGAGGTCTGTTATGACGACAGCCGAGCAAAGATCAGAAGGATGATGAAGGAGGAGGCCAGAGGAGCCGCATCAACAGGTGGTTTCCGAGCAGTGACTGTCTGCTATCAGCATTGGGAGAGGATGCTGAAGGCCATGATGCAAGCAGGTACCATGCCCAGAGCTCCATGTCTCGTGGTTACACCGGATCCAGCCTCCTTGCCAGGTAAAAATCACATACAACATAGATAACTCTATTTATAGAAATGCTGTCCAACAATGACTGTCAAATATCAGCTCCCTGGATCAGACGAAGGATAGATGGATCGTCCATCTCTCATCCAGGAGCCTTATATATCACACTCAATGTTGCACAGCTTCATATATGTCAGAAATACATGCAGCAAATAGCAGATAGATAGAAATTTAGTAAACATAAATTGACACCACAGTTATGGGTATGTCCACTGCAGGATAGGCAGATACAAACTCTGTAGTGATGGATATGCACTGTTTATTAATAGCCCAGCAGGTAACACCCCCCAGCAGCATGGTAACAACTATTGCTGAGAGATGCTCACTGATTGGTTAGTATGATACAATGCCAGTCCACTGCAAGATATCCTGATGATCAATAACACACAAGCTTAGATGACAAATCAACAATCACATCAAGCAAAGGATAGCTTCAAATATTAGCTATGAAGTGACACTTCCAAGTTCAAGATAATTACAGTTGAGGGTCGCAGATCTGTCGGAGCCATAGGCTACTGGAATTGCCCCCACCCACCATGCTCCATGCCTGGCGGAGGAGTCCAGGGTCTGGGGGATGAGGAGGAGTAGGATTTGAGGTTGTTGTGGTCAGTGGGGGGACAACCTGTAACTTGCACCACAACCTTGGCTTTTGACCCCACTGGCCCCCTTCTCCCCCAGATAGATTCACCACCAGGGCTCTCCTATTTGAATGGCGCCAGGGCCATGCCAGCACCACTACAGTCAGCTCCTCCTCCCACCACCATCAGATCCTTACCACCCACACCACTAGGCCCACCAGCACCCGGCCCTCAACACCTCCCCACTGGGCCACCACCACTTCCTCCCTAAGACCTGCACGGCCATGTCAGACCTCCATTCCCACGCTCAGCTTCTGAGGCCACCATGGGGAAGATGCTGGTCCTGCTCAGATACTGTAGTGACATGCATAGTATTCAGCCCAGTATTTTCCTCCACCAGGCATTTGTCTGCCGCAGCCTCTGGAGCATACAGAGGGATGCAAGGACACATCATAATCCTATCTGGTCAGGCAGCTCCAGGTGGTACACAACCAGAGTGCACTAACCCAGCTCAGCCTCAACATGACCCAGGGTGCACTGGTTTCTAGAACCATCTCCTCCACACAGGAGGCTTCCCCTGCTCACCTGCTGCCTGGTCCGTCCTTTCATTCCTCCATGCCTCCACCTACATCAGTGCAGCTTCCTCCAGAGATAATGCCTCCCCCCCATCCCCCCTTGATTATTTTTAGCAATGCATCCTTGCCACCTTGTCACCAGATCCAAGATCCTCCTCTCATGACTACTATCCATTAATGTTAGTTTTTATAACTTTACATCTAATGTTGGTATTTCTACATGTTCAAATGTAAAAAGTCTTAATGCTAGTTATGTAATATAATGTATTGTGATGTAAAAGGTATTCATTTTCCCATAAACTGTTTAATAACTTCACTCACAACATCTAAAAGTTTTCTACAAGAATTAATACATTCTTGCTATGCTGCACTATAACTAAAAAAAGCTACATCTTGAATTGCTTTTTATTCTTTATGGACCACCCTAGCCTTAACAACTTCCCGTGAAATAATCTTGTACCCAGAACTTACTAGTCCTACACAGATGAGTCCCACAAATATGAAACAATGATTTTCACATGAGTTTAATTATCTTGAGCACATTGACGCTATATTGTGCTTAAAAACATGTCCTAGACATTTGCATATGCCAAGGATCCCTAGTTTGCAGTGGAAACACCTAACAGGAGAATTTTTTAAATCTGGATGTACTTGTAAGTGTTTTACTTGTTTTCCCAATAAGTATTAAAATTCACATACACAAAAACAAACCCACAAAATAAATATTTAATATTAGTTGTATTAATTGAAGACAGATGAGGGAACCTAGAGAATGTTTTCAGTAAAAAAAGGATACACTGTAAAAACAAACTAAAATTCAAAAAGGAAGAATTGTGTGCATCAATTACTTTTTTAATATTTCAACATATGATAATGAAATATGGCGAGCATACAAAAAAGCAATATAACAAATAATAACAAAATTTACTTCTTTGGAATCCCAGATCACTTTTTTGTGATATATTTTCCCGTCTTAACCAACTGTGTTGATGATTTCTAAAAAATAGTTTAGTAAAAAGAATGATTTGTTATAAATAAAATAGAAAGTTACTTAAAGGGACATGGAAGTACAAAGAAATGTCCACCTCACGTAATTCATGGATACAATGACCTCAATTAAATTGTAAGCCCTCATCTCACTGGATCCAGGCAGTATGTCTGCGGGCGCTCTCCCGTTTCTCTCCGATTCTGGTGCTATTTAATTAAAGGAGCCAGCAAGTTACGGACCCAAAGCCGACTCCATAAACCATGCACTGATTTGTAGCAGTTCAGGGCGGGAACATGATCAAGACCGTAACCTCCAATTTCAAAACAGCCAATAGAAAATGAGACCATCATTATTACAGCAGTAAAACATAGAGGTTACATGTCAATCAATTAGGTTTGGGGCTCCGATAAGCAATCAGACCAGCAAACCCACAAAATAAAGAATTATGAAAATAAATGTGAATACTGTCCTAGTCCATATGGGTAGCCTGATACCCAAGATCGATTTAACTCCGAAATGAAACAAAAATAAATGTAATTTCCTGACAGTTTACGAGCTTGCGACTGTTGTGCAATTAATTCCTATGATCGCTTTCCCTGTTATTTACAGTGCCATATTGATTTTTTATTTGCATTTACAGTGCTACGAATAGGTGTTTAACCCCCTTGCAGGTCCTCTCTAGCACTTGTAGGATTTTCACCTTCGTTCAACCGGTGTGAAATACTTTGCGGGCTTGGAGAATTGGAGCAATTGAATAGCGATTTGCGATTTTTGCCATAGTAACTCTTGCGAAACTGAAAGATCAAAGGCTTTGGGTGGCTGTAAGTTGCGGGTTTAACCATCGCAATTTTTTCAAGGCCGTAACCCGTTTGGAGCCAGCAAAAAGAATAGCAAATTAACTTGCAACCTCACTTATGGGCTACAGTAACATGCAAAAGCTCAATATAATTGGGCTCTATGTTTCTATAGAAGTAGATGTACTAGCCAATAACAGACCGTGTTTAAGCCTCATGTTAGGAACATGCTGCAGAGACCCAGCATACAGTATTTGCGCTCAAATTATTATTACTCTTTATTTATGAAGCACCAGAAGAATCAAGTGTAGTGGGTATGAATAGCAAATTACAAGTAGAGGGAAAATACAATACAAAAGTGATACAAATGAGTCAGCAGATTGCCTGGTGTAATAGAAATAAGGGTCCCTATACCAAATAGCTTATAATGAAGAAGGTAAGGATGCGGTGTGACACAGAAGGGTAATAGGTGCAAGATGACAATGATTAAGACAGTAGGATGATGCAAGTGGAGGTGGCAGTGTGTTACACTGTAGGTTGTGTGCTGTGTGTCTGAATACGTTCTAGAGAAGGGGATACTAAATGCTGGATTTTCTAGAAGAGACGTAAGCCATTAGAGAATACTGAATTATTTTCATCTTCCATATTTTCTATATTAATAAAAATGGCAGTAAACCAATTTTAATATTTCCATTGCCAACATGGGGTTCTATTCTATTGGCCAATTTGTTAAATTATGCACACTTAAACTGCTCCTAAAATTGCCACAGATTATATTAGCTACTGGCCATCCGATTACGAGTTACCCACCCACAATCACTATGGTCCAGTCAAACCCGCAAAACCAGCCTTAGAACTCGATTGGTTTTAGCACAGCTCAAATATTATAAGCGCTGACTAGCCTCTAATTGCAGATTACATCTAACTTCCATGTTTTACTGATATCATGATGACGTTCCCATTAACTATTGGCTGTGTCTAAGAAGTAAATTATGGGCGTACTTAAATATTGTCACATCATATGATCACGCCCTCTGAAATCAGCCTTAAGATTGAAATTTGCGAGCTGGAGTCAATAGAATACATCTAAACATTTATAAAAAAAAAAACATTTGCAGACAAATTTATGAGTTTATGGCATTTGCGAGCAGCTAATAGAATAGGGTCCATAGACTAGATTCACTAAGCTTACTGATGAAGTGCCATAAATGTTACTTCAGTGAAAGATCCATACATGGTATTCATAATTAGGGCCCCAGAGTGCATCATAATATTTTTTTATTTGCATCTGTCAGCATGCATGACGAACAAACACATTTTTTTTTTCTTCTAGTGAAGTTGCTGATGTAATATATATATATATCTTTCTATATTACAATGACTCTGGCCAGCTTGTGTCTAACCATTTACCACTACGTCAAAGCCAGAGACTCACTCCCCTTGATGACCTCTTTGGGGATGGACGCAAACAGCTCAAGTGAAGGCAGAGAAGCTGATGTTTAAGGTTAAAGTTAACACTGAATGATACTTTTCTATATATCAATATTTCAATATATTTAAAATTAATATAATATATTTCATTTTCCTTTAGGGTATGGTTGCTGTTAAAAAGGGTTTTGTTGCATGGAAAAAAATATATAAATAACATTTATTTTCTTGGAAAGCAAATAAAAGAAGGACAGATAATCAATTGTAATTCGTCGTGAGTTAAAGAATACATATAATCCTTATAACAATAATAATAATAATACTAATACAACAAAAAAACTTTTACTCCGATCAATTCAAATACACAAAGCCTATATTAAAACTATATTTCACTGCCAGTTACTTCAAATAGATTTAAAGGTATAATGTAAAAATATATGTACATTATTCATGAGAAAAAAGTGTGCATTCAAATGTTTTCTGCTCTTCAGAAGTTTTAAATAAATAAAGTACAAAATAAATTATAGGAATACCAAGTATGTGTTACAGGAATACCAAAGCTATGAATTATCAAAGAAACATGTTGGTAACGTAAATTTCTCTTTCAATATATACATTTTCTGATTTTTTTTTTCAGGGACACAATGTTTTCAGTTTTCATCCAGTTTAATAATGGAAAGACATGCAAATAGGTGCATTTAATTTTGAATTTTAGATTGATAAATAAATTAAGAAATGCACATTACTGAAAGCACTCAGTAATTCTAATGTAGCTGTATGGTTTATAAAAAACCACAGATGAAATTTGCATAGTGGATCCAAAAATGTTTTGTGCTTCTCAGGGCACTTCCAAACCAGCAATCTTTAGTTGGAAAAACTGTCATAGTCCTCCTTGTCCTCTCTGCTGACTTACCTTTTCCCACTATGGCACAGCCTCCTCCAATCTTTCTAAGGTCCCAGTCCATGTGCTAACTGTTTACAAGATTTAGAAGGTCAGAATGCCTGAAATAAGTGCCCACACTCTGAAAGGCTCAACCCACTCATCCTACTTCAACTCATCACCTACACTCATCTAGTGCCTGTTCAAGTGTTCTCTAGTCAGCATCACACTCTCAAAGTTCCCTGCTTTATGTTGCCAAGGGCCAGCTTATAAAACATCCTCCAGTGCTTGAGCTACAGAGTGCCACTTATCAATGTTGCAATACCATCTGCCTTTGTTTTACTGTGAGAACCTCCTGCCAGGGTTGCTTTACCAGTTGCCAGTGCCAGAGTTACTGAGTGCCACCTACCATTGATACTATATGATCCTTCAGTTCTTGAGTTATAGTGTGCTTCATACCTAGGCCTCAACACTATCTGCCAGTATAGAGTTGCTCAGTACTTCCATTCCTGTGCCTAACTCTCTCAGCTAGCACCCAAGCTGCCAGATGCCTTCTATTTTTTTATTTTATTTCCGTTGAACTGAGCCACTGCTGGTAAGAGTCTTCTAGCTTGCTGTGCTATGCTGGACTGATTTTCTTTTGCTGATGTTCCTATATGTACCCTTCTTACCACACATTTTTACTGCCTGAGTCTGGCACGGCTTGTCTTATGCTAGCTTCTGGTGATCCTGATTGGCATTTCTAACTTTAACCTGGCAGATCCCAATCTACCCAGTATGTTTAGTTCTATGGATTCAGACGTTATCAGAGGAAGTTAAACAATATTCTGCTTGTATTAGTAGTTTGAGTTTAGTTATTTGTTATTAAAGGAACATTTTCACAATTATTATATATATGAGTTATAGTAATTGCCTATGATTTCATTTCTCTAAGTATCAATGCTTTGTTTACATAATCATGGCACAAATATGGACTTCCATGTAAGAAACTATAAAAGTGTATACAGGTGAAGTGATGTCAAAAACTCAAAGTGGCACCATATATTATCAGCCTTATTAAATTGCGATTCAGCAAATTTAAAAGGGCTCTATATAAGCACACAGCATATATTTTTTACAGAAGTTTTTAGTTAGGGAACTTCTATCCAAAAGCAAGGTCTTTACTAACTAAAAACTTCTGTAAAAAAATATGCTATGTGCTTAAATAGAGCCCTTTTAAGTTTGCCGAATCACAATTTAATAAGGCGGTATGTCAGTATCCATTACCCTTGTTGGAGCTGTACCAGTTTAACTTCTAGCCTCTGCAATCTTTCTGATAATTTTTTTTTCTCATTTTTATTTTACTGCCTTTATAGCGATGTGTACAGTAAATTGTTATAGCAGTTTAAAAAGTATATATACTTAGGAGCGTGATGAGTTGGAAAATGAATAGCATATAAGACTGGTCACTGGCTATTCAGGTAGTATCCCAATAAGCTCAGAGTACTTAAAACCAACAAACATACTCAAGGTACACAGTTCAGAAACATGTATAATATGCATATTCATAGATTAATAACCTATTTCTGATTAAATATCTCCACCACTTAGTGGCACCAAAAATGTATATGAATCAAGCATCTGTTATTTTAATGCATTCCTTGTTAATGACAATTAAATGTAGTTCCCAACCTGGTTGCAACTGTAATTTTTATTTTGTAGTACGTAAATTGCACAAATGCACATTGCTTTTATGTTGTCTTATTGTATTACTTGTCTTGCATACTCCTATGCATGCTACATGTTTAGTGGTCTGGCATGTATTGACCTTATCTCACACCTCACTTGACATCCATCAAGGTCTCTAGTTACATTTACTAAACTCTAGTTTATATTTCAGCATTGAGGGGTTCCACCAAATAAATTCACCAGCAAATAAATGTTAAAGTTGTTGGATGATAATTAATATTTATTTTTTAAATATATTATGAGGGTTTCTTACATATAGAAACATTTTGTTTTAAACTTTATATATCCAATTCAATGAATTAAAAGTAAAATTAAATGTTTTGTTTTAATAAGAAAACAATATATAATTAGATTGTAAATTTGCAAGTTTTCAATCTTGTGTTGTTGCTTTGGAAACAAGCAATATGAATGTTTGATTTTAAGCTAAAAAACAGGGCCCACAGGGGGAAAGAAGAGAGAGAAAGAGGGAGAGAGAGGGGAAGAAAGAGGAATATAGGGGGAGAAAGAGAGGATGAGAGAGAGGAAGAGAAAGAGAGGGATGGAGAGAAAGAGGGAGAGAGATATAGAGGGAGACAGACAAAGGGAGGGGAAGAGAGAGTGGTCGAGGGAGAAATGGAAAAGAGAGATGGAGGGAAAGAGGGAAGGGAGAAAGGGGAAGAGGGAGCGAGAGAAAAATGGTGAGGGAGTGGGAGGAGAGTAGGAGAGAGGGAGGGAAAGAGAGAGATACAGAGGGGGAAAGAGAGATAGGAAGAGAAGAGGGAGAGAGGGTGAGGTAGAGAGAGGGAGGGATCAGAGAGAAATATGGAAAGAGAGAGGGAGAAGAGGGAGAGAGAGAGAGTGTTGAGAGAGAGGGGTAAGTGGGAGGGAGAGAAGGGGAGAGAAAGGTAGAGGAAAGGCGAATAGAGAGGGAGGGAGAGAAAGAGGGAGAGAGAGGGGGGAGAAAGAGGAAGAGGAGAAATGTGAGAGAGAGATAGAGAGAGGGGGCAAAGAGAGAGGGGGAGAGAAAATGAGTGGGTGGTAGAAAAAGGGGGCAGAGAGAGGGAGAGAGTTAGAAATAGGGAGTGAGAGGGAGAGAAAGAAAGGGGAAGAGGGAGGGTAATAAATATGGTGAGAAATTGGGAGGAGAGAAGAAGAGAGGGAGAAAGAGAGACAGACGGGGGAGAGATAGAGAGAGAGGGAGAAAGAGAGACATAGAAAGAGGGTGGAGAGATAGGGGGAGAAAGGGGGAGAGAGAGGAAGAGGAGAGGGAGAGGAGAAGAGAGAGAAAAAGGGGGAAGAGAGGGGAGAAAAAGAGAGGGTCAGAGAGAGGAAGAAAAAGAGAGGGAGGGAGAGAGAGTGGGAGACAGTGAGAGAGGGGAGGGAGAGACAGAGAAAGTGTGGGAATGGAGAGAGCGAGAGATGGGAGAGAAGAAGAGAAAGAGGGGAAGAAGGATAGAGTTAAATAGGGAGAGAGAGGAAGAGAAAAAGAGGGGAACTGGGAGAGAGAGTGGGGGAGAGGGTGGGAAAGAGAGAGACAGAGGGTGGAGATAAAGATAGGGGAGATAGAGAGCGACTTAGAAAGAGGGAGGGGAGAGTGAGTGAGACAGAGAAGGGAAGAGGAAGAGAGAGAGAAAGGGATAAAGGGGGAGGAAAAAAGAGAGAGGGAGAGAGACAGGGAGGGGGATATAGAAAGAGAGAGGCAATGGAGAGAGAGAAAGAGAAGGGAGTGAGAGAGAAAGGAGAGAAAGAGAGTGGGAAAGGGAGTGAGGGAGACAGAGAAAGGAGAGAAATAAAGGGATGAGAGAGAGGGGGAGAATGTGAACCAGTAATAGCTTGGCGTGTGTATGAGTAGCTATGCTGTAAAAATGTCGGAAATGTCTGCAATTTGCTCAAGATAGCGATAGAAAAAGAAAAAGGAAAAAGGAAAAATGGGTGCATGCACACTTTCGGCATGCACACACAGGGGCCCCTCCACTTTACTGCCTAGGGGCTCCAAAAATATAGAGTTATGGGTTTGAACGTAGCCAATGGAAAGAGAGATCATCATTATTGTGTCACAGAAAAATGGAGGTTGGATTTTAAAGTCTTACGGGGTTCAATTACGAGTTACGATCGGACCCACATTCCAATTATAACGCAATATTCATAAAGCCGTAAATATGATATTCTATCACATGTGAGTTACAGAATATGTATTAACACATTGATTGTCGGGATCAATATAAAACAAAAATTATACATGAAATAAAGTATTTTTCGGGCCAATTTGCGAGCTTGAGAAAGTTGTGCTATTATTTCTAAGACCTAACATCACTTTAATCACCTCCCTTGTGTATTCCGAAGAAAGGAACATATTTAGCTCATCTGCCATTTCCTGGTCACTAATTGTCAAACAGCCTGTTTCACATTGTAATGTTCCTATAGCTTCCTGACATTCTTCCTATTAATATATTTAAACAATATTTTAGGGTTATTCTTACTCTCCTTTGCAACTAACTTTTTATTTTCTATTTTAGCCAGTCTAATAGCCCTTTTGCAAGCTTTGTTGACTTCCTTGTACTCACATAAAGCAGTCTCTACCCTCTCTTTTTTGTATAATTTAAATGCCTGTTTTTTTACTCCTCATCTTCATCTTTAAGTCATTGTTAAGCCACATGGGTTGTGAATTACTCCGTCTATATGGTGATAAGTATGTATATTTAGTAAGGATTTGAATGCTGTCCACTTATGTTCATCATTTTTTTTTCCCTGTCAGTTCACTGTCCCAGTCTTTACTCTCTATTGTTGATCTTAGACCATTAAAAATCTGTCCTTTTATAATTAAGAGTTTTTGTTTGCCATTTACAGTTTATTTATATTCAATCTCAAATGAGACTGTGTTGTGATCACTGTTTCCCAAAGGTTGCCCTATTTCAACATTTGATACTATATCAATAGTGATGTCGCAAACATAAAATTTTCGGTTCGCGAACCGCGAACACGAAACGCCGCAAATGTTCGCGAACCGGAGAACGTCGGCGAATCGCCATAGACTTCAATGGGCAGGCGAATTTTAAAACCCACAGGGACTCTTTCTGGCCACAATAGTGATGGGAAAGTTGTTTCAACGGGATTAACACCTGGACTGTGGCATGACGGAGGGGGATCCATGGCAAAACTCCCACGGAAAATTACATAGTTGATGCAGAGTCTGGTTTTAAGCCATAAAGGGCATAAATGACCTAACATTCCTAAATTGTTTGGAATAACGTGCTTTAAAACATCAGGTATAATGTTGTATCGATCAGGTAGTGTAAGGGTTAGGCCCGCTTCACAGTGACAGACCAAACGCCCCGTTTAACACACCGCAAAAAAAACACAAACAGTCCATTTGCACAACCACAAACTCCCCATTTGCACAAGGTTGGATACCAAGCTAGCCATGTCCCGTTCCTTGTCCTCACTGATGTCAATTAAGGTCTCTTCCTCCACCCAGCCACGTACAACACCAAGGGTCCCCGAAAGGTGACAACATGCCCCCTGGGATGCCTGCTGTGTTTGGTCTTCCACCTCCTCAAAGCCACCTTCCTCCTCTGACTCCTCTTCTTCAGACTCCTCTCACTGCGTTGCCTCTCTCTGCATTATTATAAGGAGTGTTAAGTAGTACTACTCTTATCAGTTTAAAACCTGTTACAGCACATATCAGGGGGCGTGTATAAGGCCTGGATTTTTAGAACCGGGAGATGGAAAAAGATGCTTTGTTGGTCGTATCACTTCAATTTTGGGGCACTTTGAGAAATTAGCTTCTTACGCTCAAACATGTCCTTTACAGGCACCTGACTATGGGCAAATGAGCAATGAACTGCTCAAGGCGAGAGATGCAGTGGCGGATGGTTGAAAGGGGGCAAGGAGGACAGCAGTGGTTGATGTGGCTGATGATGCTGGACCAGGAGGAGGATGGCGGCTTTGAGTTTGTGTGCTGCTTGTACTCATGTGTTGGTCTGGAGTCACCCAAACATTAGGTCTCAACCTGTAGAGGATAAGGGAACCAGGCTACTCTAGACCTCATTCATCATTACCGGTTTTGACAGATTGGTACTATGCGTCCAAGCTACTGTGACAACAGATATGAGTGGCACTGTGCACTTGCAGAAGTTGGCAGAGTAGACGCTGTAGGTCTGACACACACGCTTGCAGACAACTAACTGCTATGCAATCTATTACAGTAGAAAAAATGTTTTTTGTTTTAAATGTACACTACTGTTACACCAGATATGAGTGGTGTGTTAAGTAGTACTACTCCTATCAGTTTAATCCCTGTTATGTGCCTTTTTGGGGGGTTTGGTTGTTGAAGGTACAGTGCAGCACCAGAGGCCAGAAAAATTAGGCATGTACACATGCCTGAAAAATTAGGTATTGTTGATCTTGCAGCGAGCAGAGAAGAAGGTAGGCCTGATTCAACGCCCCAGCCCGCATACCCACACTCAGAGATTGAGGGGGGGACCTGAGAAGGCCACGGGCCGGAGATATAAAGGGGGGCCATCCCAAATAAGCACACAAGCGGGGACAAAGGTAGTGAAGGGGACATAGAGGCCCATGGACTGACGGTCGCCATCTTGGCAGGAAAAGGGCCCAGCAATTAAGCCAAACTGACCCAGCACAGGCAGCTACTTGAGTCAAACGCTGTACAATTACACCTTAATAAAGCTGAAACATGCAGCAGCAGGGATTCTAAACGGCCACACGGGGACAAGGAGGCTAACAGCCCCCACAGTCTCTGCACCACTCTTTTTAACAGATAACCCAATGGGCTAACCAGGGACCTTGCGCACATAAAAAAAACAGAATTTTATTGGAGGAATTATTAGTGTCTTTACCCCCCAAGAGAGGACATAATATACGGTATCTTTAGACTACCTGATGGCCAAACCTCCTTTAGATCCAATGTAAACCATGAAACATTTCAAAACTTTATCTGACTGGGGGTCTATAGAGTGACATTAGTACTGACCTTTATCTGACTGGGTGTCTATAGAGGGACATTAGTAATGACCTTTATCTGACTGGGTGTCTATAGAGGGACATTAGTAATGACCTTTATCTGACTGGGGGTCTATAGAGTGACATTAGTACTGACCTTTATATGACTGGGGGTCTATAGAGGGGCATTAGTACTGACCTTTATATGACTGGGGTTCTATAGAGGGACATTAGTACTGACCTTTATCTGACTGGGTGTCTATAGAGGGACATTAGTACTGACCTTTATCTGACTGGGGGTCTATAGAGTGACATTAGTACTGACCTTTATATGACTGGGGGTCTATAGGTGACATTAGTACTGACCTTTATCTGACTGGGTGTCTATAGAGGGACATTAGTAATGACCTTTATCTGACTGGGGGTCTATAGAAGGAGATTAGTACTGACCTTTATCTGACTGGGGGTCTATAGAGGGACATTAGTACTGACCTTTATCTGACTGGGGGTCTATAGAGGGACATTAGTACTGACCTCCTGCTGCAGTATTATTACTCCCAGTACTCCCTGGCTTGCTACTATTAGATATAATAACCTCAGTTTCGTTCCCTTGTCTGTTGGTAACATCAAAATATGATTATTAAATATTTCATATTTGTTTGTTTGTTTTCCCAAAGTGAACCCCTTTGTGTGTGTCCCACAGATGTGGCGTTTCCGCTCTGCGTATGTTGGATTTGCACCGCTCAAAAAGTATGAAAAGAGATCCCCCCCCCTTGAAGCCCATTAATGACATCATCAGTAAATTGTATGTAACAGATTCCAGTGTTTAGAGTTTATGACCCAATACTGCGATCATATCATTTATGACAAAAATCTGTATTTGTCGTATTATTAAGACGCACGTGCATCTTTGTGTTACATTTCCTAATACTTTTATTATCTTGATCTTTATATATTTACTAGCGACTTGCCCGTCAAAAAATGGCGGCAATAAGATTGTAAGGCAGGTAATGGTGTTTGGACGAGACATTCATTTTGTTGGCGGTCGGAGATCCTTCAGCGCTCATTGCGAGGCTGTTGGTTGTATTTTTTTTCTGATAGGCGCTTTTGCTGTTATTCTTTGGTCGGCGGTGATGTGTTTTTTTGCGCTTATTGCAAGGCTTTGTGTGCTATGAGCAGCGTTGGCGCTCGTTGTGAGGCGCGCAGTGAATGGCTTTTATGTTTAATGTGATAATGTTTTTTTTGTGTATATGTATTTTTGTATGCTAATGAAATAATTACTAAATGAATATACTTTACCTATTTGTAAGTAATATATGCAGGAAGCATTGTGCTGAAGAGCTGACAATCTGTTTTCATGTTCCTGCAGCATACAATGTAGGTTTTCAGTGCTGTGGAGCTGCTGTGTGTCAGCAATGTGCGCAGTGTGTAGTGTAAATAGGCTGCGTGCGCGAGAGGAACCCGTTAGGGTAGCTGGGTACTTCCACATTGTGTAAGTTAGTGTTGTAAAATGGCGGGTAATGTGTATGTGGTACGCAGGTGTGGATGATTTAGCGTCCTTGTTAATAGTGTATCTTTACCTCGTACGGCTTTTTAGGAAAATCCGTATGTGTTTCGCGTGTTTAGGGTCCTGTAGCCTCGTTTTCTTTTTTCAACGGCCATTTTTTCTCTCACTTAGGTGATTTTCGGGTGTCTAAACTCATGAATTTGGACTTAAATGGAGGTGTAACTTCACTTGCAGAGGTCCTCGGTGCCCGCCTTGCTGTGGGTAAGCTTTTTATGTGTTTGTTGTGTGTATCTATTGTGTTTTTAATGTTTTTAAGTGCGCACGGTTCGGGCGTTAAGGTCGTATTTTTTTGAGCTCGTAATGTTTTTTTTTCTAAGTCCCGTATTTTTGGATGGTAAGTCCGTAAATTTGATGGTGTAAGTCCCGCCTGCGGCTCATTGCAGCCGACGTGGGAGCCTTCGGCGCTCCTTGCCAGCAACTCTGGCCCTCGCTTCGCAAGCCCGCAGCGTTAGCAACAACCCGCCTGCTCACAACTATATATGTGATATCTGCAACGTCTTCCCCAGTTGGCACTTGTAAATCGGCTAAGCGACCAAAAAAATGGCGTTCAGAAAAAATGAAAACGAGGCTACACGACCCCAAACAGCGCAAAACATCGCCAGCCATGTACGACTTTTACCTAGGAACAGACAAGGTACAAAATACACTATTAGAAATAATGGAAACAATCGCCGCCATTTTACAACACTAACTTGCAACTAATAACATTACAAATCTAAAATGGCGCGTTACCCGACTATACAAGCGGTTTCCCCTCGTGCACTGCGCACATTGCTGACACTTACACCTCAGGTCACCAACAGTCCAAATGTACACTGTAAGCTGCAGGAAAATCAAAACTGATTGTTAGCTCTTCAGGATATTGATCACTGGATATATTAATTACAAATAGGTAAAGTATTTTAGTAATTCATTCATTCATTATTATTAAAAAATATATATATAAAAAAAATATGCTTAATAGCATATTTTACACTGCCGTTACTTTACATACATTAACACTTCGCACTTCCTAATACATTTGTTCATTCACAATAGTTATTATCGTGCATTCATTTAATAAGTATTAATTAGTAATGGAAAATAAAAATGTAGACTTTACACTACACTAAAATATTTTACTTTTTACTCTGCAGTTATATATCTGGATTACTGCTCATTGGCTGCCAGCGATAGCATTTTCAAAGCAGTTACAAATCTAAATCACTTTATTATGCTCTGAGACCTGAATACATTTTTTAATTTACACTGCACAAAAAAAATTATATATTTAACACTGTACTTATATATCTGTCTTTGCGATGAACGCCGAAGATTGATCGTTGCAAAGCACGAAACATGAAGGACATGAGGGAAGAGGCTCACAATGAGCGCCGAAGGTCCTCAGAGTACAAAAAGCTTTAACATTGTGTGGCAAACAGCATTGCCATGGCTTCAAACTTTATTGCCCCGTCATTTGTGCCAGGCAAGTCGCTAGTGATATAATATAACATAATGCAATACAATATTATACAGTACACATGGGTGTTTAAACTGGGGGGGGGGGGGGGGGTAAGGGGTAACCCCCCCCCCCCCCCCCCCCCACAGATTTCTTATCGTATGTATGTATGCATATAGAAGCTAACAGGGGAGGGGAGAGGGGGAGGAAACACAGAGGAGAGGAAGACACAGGAGAGGTGAGAGGGGGAGGAAGACACAGTGGAGAGGGGGAGGAAGACACAGGGCAGAGGGGGGAAGAGAATCAGGGTAGGGGAGAGGTGAGGGGAAGATACACATGGGAGGGGGGAGAGACACAGGAGAGAGGGGGGGGGTAGAGACACAGGGGAGAGGGGGGAGGAGACTAATGGGAGGGAGTGGTGAGGAGACACCGGGGAGAGGAAAGGGGGTAAAGACACAGAGGAGGGGGGAAGAAACACAGGGGAAGGGAGAGGGGGTAGAGACACAGGGGAGAGGGGGTAGAGACACAGGGGAGAAGGTGGAAGAGACACAGAGGAGGGGGAGAGACACAGGGGAGAGGGAAGGGGGGAAAGACACAGGGGAGGGGGGAAAGAAACACGGGAAGGGAGAGGGGGGTAGAGACACAGGGGAGGGGGGAGTGACACAGGGAAGAGGGAAGGGGGAAAAGACACAGGAGAGGGGGGAAAGAAACACTGGGGAAGGGAGAGGGGGGTAGAGACACAGGGAAGGGTGGGAGAGACACAGGGGAGGGGGGGGGAGAGACACATGGGAGGGAGTGGGGGGAGACACAGGGGAGGTCTTGTGCTTTATTAATATTATTATTATTATTATTATTATTATTACTATATAATGTGTAGATGTACCGGCTGGGCATGCTCTTGTGCATTATTATTATTATTACTATATAATGTGTAGATGTACCGGCTGGGCATGCTCTTGTGCATTATTATTATTACTATATAATGTGTACATGTATCAGCTGGGCATGCTCTTGTGCATTATTATTGTTATTATTATTATTACTACTATATAATGTGTAGATGTACCGGCTGGGCATGCTCTTGTGTATTATTATTTTTATTATTATTACTATATAATGTGTAGATGTACCGGCTGGGCATGCTCTTCTACATTATTATTATTATTATTATTATTATTATTACTATATAATGTGTAGATGTACCGGCTGGGCATGCTCTTGTGTATTATTATTATTATTACTATATAATGTGTAGATGTACTGGCTGGGTATGCTCTTGTGCATTATTATTATTATTAGTATTTTACTAATAATAATAATAATAATAATGCACAAGAGCATGCCCAGCCGGTACATCTACACATTATATAATAATAATAATAATAATAATAATAATAATAATAATAATGCACAAGAGCATGCCCAGCTGGTACATCTACACATTATATAGTAGTAATATTAATAATAATAATAATGCACAAGAGTCCTTCAGCACTGCACTGGACACTGAATAAACTTGCCTAGCTATGGTTTTCCCTATTGATGCAGTATCACCTACACTCTCCCTCCTCTCAGTAAGACTGCAAGTTAGTTATGATTCCAAAATGGCTTCTGTCCATGAGGTTAAAGGGTGTGGAAGGGAGTGTATGCTGCTGATTGGCTAGAATGTGTCTGCTGACTGTGACATGTAGGGTCAAAGTTTGCTCAATGATAAAGTATTGGGGGCGGGTCGAATATCGCATATGTTCGCAGTTTGCCGCAAACGCGAACATGCTATGTTTGCGGGGAACAGTCCGCCGGCGAACTATTCGCGACATCTCTATATATCAATATTATTTGTGATGACTAAATCTCAGATAGCCTCATTTCTAGTAGGTTCTTGTATAACCTGGGCCAGGTAATGATCACAGAGTGTGCTCAAAACCTGCTCCCCTTAGTCGAACTGCTGATTTCATTAATCCAGTTTTTTTCAGGGTAGTTAAAATCTCCCATTATTAAAACTTGCCCATGCTTAACTGCATTTCCAATCTGTAACAATAATTGCAGTTCTTCACTTTCATTTATATTTGGGGGTTTATAGCATACTCCATCCAATATTCTTTTAGAATTTGCTGCTCCGCTATTTAACTCTCCCCAAAACATTCAACATTATCGCTAGTTCCACCATAAATATCTTCTCTGACTATAGGCTTAAATTCAGGCTTTACATACAGACAAATCCATCCTCCTCTTTTACCATTTCCCCAATCTTTCCTAAATAGGTTATAACCAACCAGATTAACAGTCCAGTCATGGGATTTATCGGTTCAGTAATGCTGATTAAACCATTTCTCATTAACTGCTAATCATTTTAACTCTCCCATTTTTCCTGGAAAGCTTCTGGCATTAGCAAGCATACGCTTTATGTTATGAGTCTGTAGTTCTGAAGTGCCTGTCATTGTACTTGAGTTACTTAACAATACCTCCCTATTGACTATATTAACCATCTCTTTATCTCCTCCCCGTTGACAAGTTAATTAGTTTCTTACCCCCTCTACATTTTCCATTACTTCTATCTAGTCCCCCCCCCACCTACTAGTTTAAAAACTCCCCCAGCCATTATACCATCCTTTCCCCTAGCACACCAGCTCCCTCTTTAATAAGGTGCAATCCATTGCTACTATAGAGATTGTACCCAAGTGAGAAGTCAACCCAGTGCTCTAAAAATTCAAACCCCTCCTGAATGCACCACCATTTTAGCCATGCATTACCTTCCTAAGTTCCTTCTGTTTCCCTGGACAAGCACGTGGCACTGGTAGTATCTCTGAAAATACTCCCTTGAGGTCCTTGTCTCCAGCTTATTACCTAGATCTATAAAATCTTTCTTTGGGACACTCCATCTTCCACTAACTTTGTAATTGGTACCAATATGTACCAAGACCACCGGTTCCTTTCCAGCCCCTCACAATAATTTATCTACCTGATCCACAACATACCGAGCCTGAACACCTGGTGGACAGCAAACTGTTCGATTGCTGGGATCTGGGTGGCAAATTACCCTGTCTACCTTCATAATAATAGAGTCCCCTACCATAAATAACATTCTCTTGCGCTGCCAATTCTGCCCTACATCTCCGCCAGTAGAACTGTTCTCCCGACTGTTAGAGGGAACAGCTCTATCTGGCATTGCTAATCCTGAATGGACATCCCCAACAGTTTCACTCAATCTGGAAAATCTGTTGGTGTTTGCTCAGAAATGGCCCGCCTCATCCTACTGTTCTCCCTGCTTCCCCCTGTAACTGTAACCCAGCCACCTCCCTGGACATCCTCACTAGCCCCATATCCACCCTCCATGCTAGGCCCAGCTAAACTGTGCTCAGTGAGCACCAACTCCCTTTCCAGTGGAGCAATATCACTAAGTGCTGCAATTCTCCTCTTCTGTTTTCGAATTGGAGCTTCAAGATAGGCAACATGCTCACACCTACCACAGAGGAGTGAGGTTGTCACTGGACTGACTCACAATTATTAATTACAGCGGGGGGGGGGGGGATTGTATAAAGCACTACAGTGTTCTGCCCTTTTCTTTGAACTCCCTCCTTTTATTTAAACTCCTACACTTATACTAGAAGTGTTCGCAAGCTCACAAGTTTACTCCTACCCCTGTTTCTATTAGGTTCTTACTACTCAGCTGCCCATTAATCACTGCACAAGGACCCAAACTCACTTTACTGGTCAGGAGAATTCACAGAACAGAGGCAAATAGACCACAAAAAGCCACACACTGATATAGCTCCACACAGGCAAAACCACATCCCCTCTCAGCTGCCTATAATCAATACACAAGAACACAAACACCCTTACTGCTTAGGAGAAATCACAGACCAGAGGCAACCAGACCACACAAAGCCACACACTGATATAGTTTTACACAGGCAAAACCACACCCCCTCTTAGCGGCTACTAATCAATGCACAAGTACACAACACACTTACTGTTCAGGAGAAATCACAGAACAGAGGCCAATCACAGAACATAATGATAATAATGTATAATAGATCTTTTAATGCCGCTATAAAGATTAATGGTTAACTTTTTAAATGTTATACACAGTATATTAAAGCAATGCAAACTAAGAGAGGTGGCATAATGTTACTGTCAACCTAAATTATTTTTCTGCCTTTTGTATAACTGCACCATTGTTCTAATTGACAGCCTTTTATGTTACTTGGGCATGGGTATTATGTATAACTTTGTGTCTTGCAGGACGTACTTCCTGACAGCAATAAAAAGATTTAATGTCATAAATGTCAGTGTGATTATACCTTTTAAATCTGCAGTATAAAATATAACTTTTTCATGTCAGAAAATTCACAATGAAATTATTTGTGCTTTTAATCAGAACTGTTGCTTGATTTCCTCAAGGATCCAAGCATTGTGAAAAGTAAGCTAGTGATAGCAGCTGACTTCAGAAAGATTAGTTTACTGCCATTCGGTGTCACTTCTTGACAAATTCTTAAAAACTAAAATCAATATGTGACACACACCTAAGGCAAACAAATTCCAATATTTATGTGTCCCCTGTAAATTCTTCTAGATATATGGACCTACAGCTGCAGGTATTTTTTTAAAAGTAAAAAACTTTTCATCTCAGTAATGTCATAACTAATACTTTCAAGAATTCAAGAAGTTGCATATTTAAATTTGAGTATTATATTCATGAAATCTACATCAATTAATACAATGTCAACATTATATTTACTGTTATTGCACCATGCCTATATCGAGTGAATGAAATACCAATAAGTTAGAATTTGCTAATCACCACATATGCCATGCCTGCTCACTGGTAATACAAGTATGTTAACCTTAAACATAATAACTTGGAAATTAAAATTCAACAAAACAGTGATGAGAAATTTGCTCTGTTTTAGAGAGTAACATTTCTATATATCACTAATACCCTTGATAGAAAAGCATACCAAGCAGTGCTGGAACAGAAAAGCATACCCATGTGCTGGAACAAAAAACTTGATGACTGGAAAAAGGGGGTTCATTTTGAGTCTAGAGATCTTGCAATATATATCAGGCACACAGCATATATTTGTAGTTGAGGCTGAGTAATTTAAGATATTGCACTGATGAGGTGATAAAATTTAAATTGAAAAGAAATTAAGTGGTTGGCAGAAAATCAGTGATAGAAGGTTTGCCTGCTAAGAGTGAAAACCTAATATGATTAAAGATGAATAGGGAATTAACTGGATGTTGGGAGAGGAAGTGGGAATTGAAATGAAATTACATGACTGCTGAGGAGTGGTGTATCCGTCTTGCAACAAACATTTTTTGTTTTCTGGATAACATTTGAAAAGGTTCAGAATTTTTAAGTCACAGTGCTCTCATTATCAACTATAAAGATTTCACGTGGTAATGACGTTGTCTTTATTTGAGCATATGTGAGAACCTATTTCATCAACAATTATAACTAAAACAAAAGAAAAACTCACACCAATGCTATGCTGGTCACTTCCTGTATTTAAAATGCAATTTTTATTTAACTTGCCTGTCAGCAGTCCACTCCCCAAAGTAAATCCACAGCCATGGGCAGTCCCCATCTCGCCCTGCACGCCTCCCCCTTTATCTTCACCACTTGATCTGAGTTCTTTGGGTATATGTATAGCCTATCTTTGTAAGCCCCCCCCCCCCCCCATATTCTAAGCTCTCCCTATATTCTATCTATTCTATCCATTATGGCTGTATGTTTCCATTTAGCAATTCTCTCTGGGGTTAAGTAAGTTCAATCTAGCACTTAAATTGCTGTTTCCAATAAACTTTGATTTAAGGAGCCTCTATAGATATTTCTCCAGGCTATATCCCATTTGTCCCGTTTGTTCTGTTTCATATCTGCTTCCATTCCTTACTATATTTTTCTTTCTCTGAGCTTTCCTGAGAGTTGCAAATGTCATAGATGGCACTAATTAAACCTTTTGCCGTTTGAAATTTGAGACAAATTTGCGATAGCCAAGTCTATCCAGAAAGGCCGTGGTCTCTGATTATGGAGTCTACAAAGTGCTTAAATCTACAAAGGTTGAAGTGTTCATTGCTGTCCTCCATCCAGGCTCAGTCTCAACAACTTGTATCATCCGCTCACACAAATTAAACTGTTAAGTTATATTAAGTCTGAAAATACATTTATTCTTATCATGTATGTAGTCATCGAATCAGTTATTTTCATCCAGATGTTGAATATTAAGTCTGAAAAAGATTTCTGTAGATGGGAGATTAAAATGAGGATTTTACAGCCATTTTGGATGGATGGAGTTGGATGGAGAAATTGTAATTTTACTAAGTCTCTCAACTATGTGAGGCATTAATTTGATTGCAGATGGTACAGATGGTTGTTGAGAAGTGGAAGGGATATCAAAATTATTAGAAATAGCAAACTATATAGTTACACTTTGTGGGCTGTTCCAGGGAATGGGTTAACTCAACAAATTGACTAATTTAGATCCCTCGGGCTCTTTAGATTCAGAAGGGGAAAGGATCAGCATAAGTAGGGACATGAATCTCTCTGCAAAGGCCATGATGGATATTGAAACTATGCTAAAGAACGAACTCTCGTTTGTTCTTAAGGACATCAGAGAGGATCTATACATTATGTGGGCCAAAGAATACAGGTCTTAGAACAAGAGGTAGATCAAGTTATTCAATCCCAAGCAACAGACAGAACTGATATCACTGCTAACTCAGAACAGATTATGTCCCTGGAATCCAGGTTAGAAGACTTGGAAAACAAAATCAGAAGAAATAATCTAAGAATACAGGGAATCCCCAACATGGTCTCTGATCTACGACCCTAGCTTAAAGCAGTATTTGATACAATTATGCCGAACATTCTGGATACAGATTTAGAAATAGAGAGGGTGCATAAAACTCTAGGAGGTCACCAAACTTAGCAATTCCTGATTACGTCCTGGTCAGATTTTTGAAGCAGAACTCAAGGGACATGATCTTAATGGCGTCTCTGAAGATTAGATTAGATTCCTAATTTTTGGGGCCCAGATGGGGCAAAGATACAAATCTATGCAGATCTGGCTCCCTCAACCTTAACTAAAAGGAGAGTCTTGAAGCCAGTTTTGGCGGTGTTGAACGAAAATAAGATCCTGTATGGATGAGGCTTCCCATTTAGACTTACTTTTTAATACAAAAATCAGACCCACTTAATTTTTACTTTAGAGGGAGGTTACAGAATCTTATCCAAGCTTCAATTATGGAAGGGAGATTCTGTACCCATGGCTCATATATGTTGGGGAGGTGTATACCTGAGAAACATTGATTTAATAACTACTAATTAACAGATACATCTAAGACTTAGATGATAAGTCTATAATAAAATGGGTCTACATATAGAGGATGTTCCTCAGAAGGGTTTTGGAAAAGCTAATTAAAATATAACAAAATACATGTTGGTATTGATCGAGATAAGGGGGGGGGGCAGGATATTATTCATCGATCTAGGGGTATTAAGGGGATTACAATACCCTCTTCCTTGACACCATAAGTGCATTTAGAGTAGTCTAGTGAGGAAGTCCTGCATATGACAAGATATAGTTTCAAATGTTTATTTGTTAATTTTTTTCTATGTTTTTTCTTTAGAAGGTTTGTCACTAAGTTGTTTACTACCTTCCTGCTTATCCTTGATGGTTACTCCCTATTTTGTGGCTGGTCACCGGCTAGGTTCAGGGGTCTATTGGATGAAGATGAGAGGGGCTACATTGGAAAGAGTTGGCTAGCATTAAATAGAACTATTTACAGAAAAAATGGGTAGTACAGAATATGTAATTTTGACACAAAATGTTAAAGCATTCAACACCACTTTTAAGAGGCTCAAGGCCTTTCTTACCTATAGAGAATATAAGCCCTCGGTGATATTACTCCAGGAGACCCATTTTCAGGGCAAAAACTCCCCCAAATTTATGCATAAAAATTACATGTTCATATTACTCCATAATGACTTCCCTTTTACTCTAGAAACAAAGTGGATAGATTGTGCCGTTAACAATTGCCACCCTGTATGTGGAACCCAAAAACCCACATAATAGTTTAATTCACACCTTAAAAGCTCTGGGAGTGATTAGGCAGGGTCAGATCATAATTGTAGGAGACTTTAATCTCGCAATAAATAATGCCTTGAATAGATCCCTTAAGATAGAGATAGAGAGATATTCCAAGAAGATGAAAAGAATGAAAGCACTCTTGACTGATTTAGAAATGGTGGACATTTGGAGGGACTTACACCCACAAGACAGGGAATACACTTTTTATTCATACCCACACACCACATATTCCAGGCTAGATTATGTTTTGGTAAGCTCGGGTTTGGTAGTTGGCACCAAATCAGCTGAAATTCACTCATGCCCATGGTCAGATCATGCCATCGTAAGGTTAATACTAGATATAGGTACTAATATAAAACCTCAATATAAATGGAGGATTAATTAATTCTTGGTCTCTTCTCCATTTCATAGAGACCAGATAGCTAGGGAGATTGAATTCTATTTCGAAACAAATACACAATCTGAGGTAGGAGTTGGCTGGGTATGGGCAGTACATGAGAGGAGTATGCATAAAATTTGCGTCAAGACATAAGAGGGCACAAAGAGATAAAAAAATAAACTTCTAGAAGAACTAGATAAATTAGAGAAAAATAATCAGAAGGGGCACTCGATAAAGCTTAGACAACAAATAGATAAAATTTGAGTAGATTTGAATGCTATTTTAGCGTTAAGAACAGAGAAGGCATGCCGACTCACAGGTTATACATTTTTTACTATGGCTAATAAACCAGGCACATTATTAGTACACAATTACGGTCTAAAATAATACACTCCAAAATTAGTAGTATTAAGACAACCTCAGGAAATATTACATCTAATCCTGCTAAAATTTAAGAGCAGTTTGTTAATTTTTATCACAAATTATATTCTTCTCCCAAGTCATCAACAGATTTTAGCATAGACACCTTTCTGTCAGCAAGCATGTGATCTCCCCAAGATTAAAGAATCAGAGCTTGAACACCTTAATGCTAATATTTAAGTAGATGAAATTGAAAAGGCGATCCAAGGCCTTAAAAAGGGTAAAGCACCAGGGCCGGATGTCTTCTCAAATGCTTATTATAAGAAACTAGCGACTTGCCCGTCAAAAAATTACGGCAATGTTATTGTAAGTGAGGTAATGTTGTTTTGTGTGTAATAGTAAACATGTAATCAATTAATAAATGAATATACTTTACCTATTTTGAAGCATTGTGTTGAAGAGCTGTGAACCTTGTTTGATGTTGGTGCAGCATTAGTGTTGTGGAGCTGCTCTATAAGCGTGGTGAATGTGTGCAGTGTAATACTGTGCGTGCGCGAGGCTAAACCGTTAGCGTAGTGGTGTACTTCCGTATTTGCATAAAATGGCGGTTTCTATATGTTGTCCGTCTTAGCGGATTTTCCGTTGGTGCATCGCATTGGTTTTCGATTTCCGTGTGGTGTTTTGCGAGTGTGTTGTTTTACGTGTGGAGAGTGCTGTAGCCTCGTTTTCGTTTTGTCCGTCGGCCATTTTTTTTCTCGCTTAGCGATTTTCTTTGTGTGTAAAGTGTTTTATTTGTATTTAAATGAAGGTGTAACTTGTTTTTTGGAGGTGCTGGATGGTTCCTCTTGCTGTAGGTAAGCTTTTTATGTGTGTGTTGTGTGTATTTATTGTGTTGTAAATGTTTGTATGTCGGCGTGTTGCGTCCGATGTTTGCGAGGTCGTAATGTGTCGTAACGTGTCTCGTATGGTGTTTGCGTGTGTAGCCTCGTATTCGTTTTGTTCGGCGGCCATTGTTTCTCTCGCTTAGCAAATATTTTCGTGTGTAAACTCTTTTATTTTGAGTGAAATGAAGGTGTAAGTTGCATTTTTGAGGTCCTGGATGCTACCTCTTGCTGTAGGTAAGTTTTGTATGTATGTGGTGTGTGTATGTATTGTGTTTTTAATTTTGTAATGTTCGCGAGTAGCGTCCGAGTGTTGCGAGGCCGTAATGTGTGTGAACGTGTGTCGTATGTTGTTTGCGAGTGTCGTAATGTGTGTGTTGTGCTCTTTGGGTTGCGACTTGAACTTTGCGAGGGTCGCAGTTGCTGGCATGGAGCGCCTACGCTTCGCGAGGGTCCTCAGTTGCTGGCATGGAGCGCCTACGCTTCGCGAGGGTCCTCAGTTGCTGGCAAGGAGCGCCTTCGGCGCTCCATGCCAGCAACTGAGACCCTCGCCCAGTGCCCTCGCTTAATTTTGTAATGTTCGCGAGTAGCGTCCGAGTGTTGCGAGGCCGTAATGTGTGTGAACGTGTGTCGTATGTTGTTTGTGAGTGTCGTAATGTGTGTGTCGTGCTCTTTGGGTTGTGACTTGAACTTTGCGAGGGTCGCAGTTGCTGGCATGGAGCGCCTTCCATGCCAGCAACTGAGACCCTCGCCCAGTGCCCTCGCTACGCGAGGGCCTTGGCTCGCTACGCGAGCCCGCAGCGTTAGCAAAAACTCGTACGCTCACAACTATATATGTGATTCCACACTTTACTAGCACCACATTTAGCGTCTCTTTTTAACTCAGTCTTGAGGGGAAATCCACTGCTGCAAGAAATGATTCAGGCGGAGATTGTGCTATTAGGGGAAAGATGGGTTGGAAATTTTAAATTATAGAACCATATCCCTCCTTAATGGGGACATCAATGTAATTCCTCAAGCTAACGCTACCCTGTCTTTTATCCCTGTCGAAAAAGCATTCAATAGATTGGGATTATTTTAAGGTGGTCCTGATTAAATTTGGCATACAGGGGCATTTTATCAATTTATTGAACATCTAATATAGCAATCCAATAGCACATTTGAGGTTGCCAGGGCCAGTTAAGCCAGTAATCAATATTTTTAGGGGTACAAAGCCAGGCTGTCCACTCCCCGCTTTTCTATTTGCCCTGGAGATGGAACCGTTGGCACAAACCATTAGAGCAGAATCGGCAATAAAGTTTCAGTTGGTCTCCATCAATATAAAATATCAATGTTTACAGACAAAATTTTGTGTACTCTTACGGACCCAGCCAACTCCATAGATGCACCTATGGACATTTTGCAAAATTGTAGCTTAATATCAGGGCTATGTATAAATGTGGACAAAACAGAAGCAATTACTATTGCCATACCAGAACTTCTTAAACAATCCTTAAGGGAACGATTTTGTTTTAAATGGGTTCCCAAGTATATTCAATATTTAGGCATCAAAATCACTTCTAATATGGGAACTTTATATAGGGAAAACTATCACCCGTTATTGAAATCTTTGAGTCAAGACAAAATGGTGATAAAATGGGGCAGGTATTCAATATCTTGGCTGGGTAGAATTAATGCATTTAAAATGAAAATGCTTCCAAAACCTTTATATCTATTCAGATCCATACCTCTGCCTATTATTCTCTCAGCGTTAAATGGTTTCCAAAGCAAAGTTTGCAGGTTTATTTGGCTTGAAAAGCCGGCAAGAATTAATAAAAACATAATGTTTAAACATAAATCTAGAGGGGGGTTATCACTACTTGATTTAAGAAAATACTACAGGGCTGTCCAGCTCTTGTTCCTTCCAATTGCCCATTCTGCTAATCATCAGCCGGCATGGGTTTTTATGGAGGATCACTTACTAAACCCATTGACATGGGACACCCTCGTATGGCTGGATAAAATCCCCAATTGGGTTTACAAGCTGAGACATCCAGTTATAAACCATACATTACAATGCTGGAAGTGGGTGAGAAACCACGCCCTGTTTTTAAATCCTTCACCCATGACCCCTATAATTAATCATCCTGGGGCCCTGAAAGGTCTTAGTTTAGCATCAAAAGGTTGGTGGAAATCAAAAGGCCTAAGTAGGCTGGGGAATTGGATAAAAGATAGTATACTTCTGGACAATAAACAAATTATTGACACATTCAATCTCCCCTTACAGGAACATTACACAATGTGTAGACTTAGACATTTTATTGAGACATTGATTAGAAAACAGGGTCTTCCTAAGGGGATCTTGTTGTCTCGGATATGCATTAGCAACACCACAGCACAGGGAATCATTAGTGGATAGATATATTCAACTCACCAAAGTTATAAATTAAAGTTAATTATATCAAAGATTGGGAGGCAGATATGGGAAAATGTTGGGAGGAGGAAAAATAGAGGGTCTCCAGGAGGAATATCTATAGAGGCTCTTTAAATCATAGCATACTGGAAACCACAAATAAAGTATTACACCGCACCTATCTTACCCCTGAAAGAATAGTGAAATGTGCGCGCTCTGTAGACCCAAATTGTTTCAGGGGTTTTAGGCATTGACTCATTTAGCTATATATGGTGGGAATGTCCTAGGGTTAGACAAATCTGGACAGGGATCTCTCAAGTGGCTTCTGAGCTGTTCAAGGTTCCAGTACAGGAAACTATAGAAACCTGTTTGCTGGGGATACCGGGGACATCACTCTCTCAAGCACAAAACAGACTCCGTAAATTTTTCTATTTAATTCCAAATCTCATATAGCTAAACAGTGGAAACAGAGGGATCTGAATTTTCAATCCATCATGGATAAACTGGATTATATTGCTATAAATGAACAAATTTCCCACTCTTTGGAAGATGCAATGAATACATTTATTGAAGTGTGGGGTGTGTGGTTGAAACTTAGGGAACAACCAACTAGATAGGTACTGGTGTAGAGGGGAAAGGGGGGGGACTGCCTACTTCAGAAAGCGTTAATACGGTAAAAGAGAAAGAATCGACGGGAATGTCTAATCTTGTAAAGTAGGTAACTAAGGTGACCAATTTTGTTTTATAGTTAAATGTTTAAAATGCTGGAAGATGCTAAAATAAAATATGAACGGAGGTGGTTCCCATGCGGACTACGTAATACCTTAAAGCACTAACAACGCTGTCTCCAATAAGGGATAATATCACCAGATAATGGGGATAGTCTGTAGGGAATCAAAACTGTTTATAGATGGAACAGTTGTATATACTTTAATGAAGCTAATGTTTTATTGTGTACGGAAGTATATTTATACTCAATGAATGTATATATATTCTAGATGTAAATAAGACTTATGGTATATATTATCTGTAACGTTATGTGATTTCCATCTAATAAATATACAATGAATAAAAAAAAGAATAGCACATGAATTATATTAAGATTAAGAATAGTTATGTTGTTTTGTGGTGTTTCGGTTTGAAGTTCCGTCTGTGAGAAGAGTTTTCTGTGTTCAAGAATAATGAAAAATTAGATTAAAAAAAATATAGAATAGAATAGTGACTGTTGAAAAAATGAATGGACAAGGATTGGTAAGACAAGAATGGAGCAGACTGGATAATAGAATTAAAATATGTTTGACTAATAATAGAAACCTTGAATTAGGGAGTCAAATATAATTCAGTTGAAAGTAGAATGAGAACTGAATAGGTTATATATATTAATTAAAAAAACTCTTTAAAAAGTAGTGGTTTCTTCAAGAGTGCAAACAATGTCAGAGGTTAGGGAGATGTTGACAATAGAACATTGATATAATTAAATACATGTTTTTAATAGTTTTTTTTACTAATTGACAAAAAGTACATTAAATTAATGACTTTAGAATTTATATATCTTGAGGGCCATAACATAAGAATTAATTTCAGTAATTAGAAAATATGGTATTACATTACTCCTTTTACTCTATGAAGATGTAAACTGTTGGGGAGTGTGTTAGTGCACACTATTACTCCAAACTCTGTAATGGAGGCCAGGGTCAACTCTTTGCACAGCTATGCACACACCCCAATATTTAATTATTTGTATTTATTTCTTCTACCATGTATATATATCCCTGTGTGTTTCAATAAAGGGCATTGACCCTTTTAGAAAGCATACAAGCTAGTCAGCTGTACTTCTTAAGGGGTGGTAAATAGCTTTTTAATCACTTGTTCCAGTCCAGATACCATGGAATTCTGCACTGAACCGATTTCCGAAGCCAGCTTCCTTCCAGGGGAATCCCTAGCACCAATAAACAGAAACCCTAGTGACAGAATCCCTAGATTTATGGTATTCTTTCAAGTCAAATCTTTTTAGATCCCATCTGATTATTGCAATATTATTATTGTTATCCTTTATTTGTATTGTGCCAAAATAATCCATAGGGCTATATAGGGGTTAAGTACAAGGCAAACAATGTTTAACTCATTGCAAAAGAATGAAGGGAACTGTCTTTGCACTTAAAATCAAACATACATAGGGCCTCATTCTATTAGCGGCCGCAGCCGTTGCGGGGCCGCAAGGACCGGCCGCAAGCTATTCTGCTACTCTATTCCCTTACGGCCGGAGGCTCCGGCAGGCTTGCGGCCGGTGCCTTGCTATCTCTTGCGGCCGCTAGCGCCAGAGGAAAGCCTTTGATCTAAAACGGCCGCAAGAGTTTTGCAATTCAATTGCTCCAGGAAACCTCTCTGCAAGGCTAAAAACGAGCCGCTGCTTACTTGCAGGAAAGAGGTCCCGCTAGCACCAATTAAGCACATAAAATAGCTCAAATAAAGCCATCCTGCACTTTGAGAAGACTATAAAGGGATTTTAGGTGTTAGAAAAAATAGCACATAATTATCCTATACTCAAATCCGTAAAATATTTTATTTTTAATATCCGTAAAATATCCATGTTAAAAGTCCAGAGTGCTTGGAGCACCTCAGACACGCCCACGCCGCAGCCGGAAAATAAACAGTTAATTTGAACTCGGGTTTGGGCTGATGTGCAAGCTTGAGAGTGGGTTTCTTTTAATCCTCATGTCCCCCAATATGATCCCTAGCATTTACAGAGCTGTACAGTGCAGGCTTGAATTTATTTTTGCGTCTTTACATTTCTGCGCTTACGGCCGGTTCCAAGATATGCGGCCGGCCGTAAGGGGAGATCCTTGCGGGGCCGTATAATAGAATCGCGAGTTAACAGAACCCCCGCAAGGAATCGCAGCCTTACGGCCGATTTACGGCCGCTAATAGAATGAGGCCCATAGTGCTTACCCTAAAGCACCTTACAATATTGAAAACTCCCAAATTTACTAATATGTGAATTAATTGATTGTGAATTGATCCAGATGAAGGGAAACAAAGCCCCATTTGAAATTTTGACAGTTGTTTCAAAAGGGGAAATAAATTCAAACTTGACTCCAAATACTGACATTCGGGTTGCTCTCTAGAGCAGTACCCCTCCTTCTCTCATTATCCAACAAAATCCTGTATATGCTTTTATTCAAAAATATATCCAACTCTTTTTAAAGTTATCTACTGTCCCAACCTCCTTTGGTAGAGAGTTCCCTGGTTTGATTGCCCTTACTGTGAAGAACCCATTCCTTTCCTTAAGGAGAAATATTTATTTTTTCTAACCTTAAGATATGACCTCTTGTGAATTAGAAACAACTTGGCACAGAAAAGTTCACCTGACACTTCCTTATATTGACCCTGGGTATATTTGTATAAGATAATCATACCCCCTCTTCTGTGGCTCTTTTTCTAGAAAAAATAAGTTTAATATGGTTAGTCTTTCTTCATAGCTTAGTTTGTCCATTCCTCTTATTAATTTTGTTGCCTGTCACATTTCCAGCACTGCAATGTACTTTTTAGAAAGCTGTGCTCATAATTGTACTCCTATTTCCAAATAGGGGCATGCTAGGTATTTAATTAGTGGCAGAATTACATTTGTTTCTCTTAACCCTCTTAATGCATGCTAATATTTTACTTTTCTTTGCAGGTAGTAATCCACAAGCCCTCCTAAATCATATTCTGTCTCTGAGACCTTTAGATGTGTTCCCTTAAGATTATAAATTGCATGATTAATCATGATGCATAACATTACATTTATTTGTGTTAAATCTCTTCTGCCACTTACCTGACTATATTGGTCCAATCTGAGTATGTTCAGTTTATAACAACCCTTTGTTTCACATATTTTTGCCAGTTCCTAATCCATGTCCATATATTTACTACACTTCTTGTATATTTTACTTTATACAGTAGCCCCGTATGTGGCACTGTATCAAAAGTCTTTGCAAATTCCGAAATTACTACTACTGAGTTTCCTTGGTCCAAGTTCCTACCTACCTGCTCATAAAAACTAATTAGACTTGTTTGACATAACCAACCCCTCACAAATCAATGTGGACTCCTACTCATTATCTATGTACACTATCCCTCAGCAAACGTTTTAAGAGGTCCCGCACTACAGAGGTGAGGCTTACAGGTAGCAAAAGAATATAGTGCTTGATCAGAGCTGCAAATTGAGCTACAGGGGTTAAAAATAAACCGCCTTATTAAATTGCAATTCAGAAAATTTAAAATGGCTCTATTTAAGCACACAGCATATTTTATTTAAAGAAGTTTTTAGTTAGTGAAGACCTTGCTTTTGGATGGAAGTTCACTAACTAAAAACTTCGGTAAAAAAAATATGCTGTGTGCTTAAATAGAGCCCTTTTAAATTTACCGAATGGCAATTTAATAAGGCTGAAAATCTTTTAAAATAAGCATATTTAAACTTTTTTTAATAATATGCTCAATCCTTTGGCAAATTTGCTGCAGGGGCAAATGCCTTTTAAAAAAACAACATTTCATAGATTTATATTTTAAGTGTAATATGAATAAACCAATTGTGTAATTTGAGGCTATTCCTTCATTGAAGTGAATTAAATGTTCCTCTAGATTGAAATACATATAAATATGACCAAAATAGACAAGCATATGTCATACATTTGGAAAGTGGTGAATAATAAAATCTTTTTTTCATTATATGACTTATGAGTATGTCCAAATTTAGGGGAATTATGAGTATTTTTAAAAAGATGTGTAATGGAATTATAAAATATATAGTTATCTTTAAGTTAAAATGAAATAATGACTACTGAATATGACTAAATTTGAGATAAACAAAAGGTGTTTTCAATTTGGTATTTCAAATTGTTGTGAATTATAATATAACCAAATTGAGGGGAACTATGAGTATCTCAGCAGTTAAATGAAACCTTGAAAAAGAGGTGGACCTATTAGTACCTTAGAATTGAGGTGAGATAATGACTACCTATGAAAGAAGTGAATTATGAGTACCTCCAAATTGAGGAGAAGTATTAAATATTTTCAAATTGAAGCAAATTATGAGTACTATAAAGGAGGTAAATTATGAGTACTTCTGATTTGAATTAAGAGGGGAAATAGAATTAAGTAAAAAAATTATATATATAGATTAGGGTAATATTTCACAGATCTGGTGAGAGAATGAATGAAATGGTAGTGATTAGTTAAAGGACACATTTTTTTAAAATATAAATGAATAAAATGAATGTGAAAATAAATGAAAGATCTTTTTATGAGTTAAAGTTTAAAGAAACTTTAATTAAATCATTGTTGTAGATAAATAACTGGCAAAAAAAGATTTAAACAAAAACCAAGAAAAGAGAAAATGAAGAGAAGAAAATAAAATAATTGAATACCCAAGACTTCTGTATAAATAAATGAAGAGGATGAATCTATCGAATGTATTTAAAGTCTTAAACAAACATCCACTTCTTAAAATGAATCTTTAATTAATATTACAGGTATATAAATAACATTTCAATATAGATGAATGTAATTTGAAATTGAAAGGGGAACATTCCATGACAATTTGGAAGGACTGCAGAGGATTGTCTTGTAAAAATCAGACATGTAGAAAAATTGTAGTAATTGTAGGGAAATGTGTTTATAGTGGGCAAACGAGTGATGAAAGCCCTCCAGTAAATAAATGCAAATGAGACCACAAAGGCTTCACTCTGTAATCCAATAGCATTTTACACATGGCTGCTATATTACAGAGCTTTAAGAATGCCCAGGAAATGTGAAAAGATGACCAAAATGAGAAGCTGACAGAGAAAGGTCATAAAACAAATGTCATAAACAGGAGGTCAATAAAGATAATAGCAAGGCTCTTAGAAAAACAACTGAGGGCTGCTGGTCATTTGCTATTGCTTTATATAGGCTCAGAGCTTCACTTCCAAATTCTAGTAAAGCTCCAGCATAATCGTCCTACAGTTTCTCTTTTTAATTGTCACTGCATTTTCAAGGCAATGGTAACCATTCTCAGAGCACCAAGAGAATGTACCATGAGATGGCCCGTTTTGTGTGTAATAGAGTTCATAATAGAATCATGAAGTGTCAGACAAATCGAAATTGCAATGATTGAAGGGGTGGGGCAGTGAGTTGATATTAGGTGTCTGCTAGTATGGACTTTATATGTACGCTTTGAAGTATTCTGTCATTTTGCTCTGTTAACACAATTAATATTGGGGTCTTTCAATTGAGTAGAGTGTAACTAATATTGCTATTATAGCGGCCAAAAATTAATAGAATAATTGGGAACTAAAAGTCCAATGTTTGTTGTATGCAAACTAAATGTTACAATATTTGCAGTGTTTCTCTCCATCTCATGCAAATAAAAATAGAGTTTTTTTTTTAGATATTTAAAATCTGCTATTGTAGTAGAGATAAAAGGTAGAAAGTGCAAACATTTTGAAGGGAGCAGTTCTTAGCTGAACACATGGTTAAAGCTTTCAAAGCATTTAGTCTTTTTAAGATTATCAAAAGGGACTTCAGGCATCTTGCCAACATTACCACAAAAGTAGTTCAGGTTCATCACTTTTACAGTCGCTCAACCGTTTATGATTCCTCACTATCAATAGTAGAATAAGACATTTTAATTTCATATACTTGCATGAGAACTATGTAAAATCTGATCTACATCAATATTTTGAACTGTGAACATACCAAATATATACAAGAAAGAATACAGGAGGAGCAATTGAAACTCAGCCTTTTGAAGGAAGTTACTTCATCTTCATAGGTGGTCATTAGTGCTGGTGATAGAGGAATAGTGGACAAACCTAACTGCTAGTGAATTTGTAATATGACTGGTACTAACTAATAGAAATATTTTTCTATACCTGAACGTATTTGTTCCTAGCTTTCACTTTAAGTTTTATTTAGTTTGTTAGTTTATGTGATTCTCAGGTTGTCCCCTTTGGACAGTGGTTCATTCTGTGTTTACTTCTTCACCCCATTTGTCAGAGTCCAAATCAATCAAATTAGTTTTTACTAGTTTAATATCCATTTATACAGTTGTGAAAGGCTTTGCTATTAGGTTTGTAATAAGTAAAAAGAGAAGTATTTACCCTCACCACTATTACTATGAAATATGATATCATGTGGTCATCTAAATACCAGTACAGGATATGCAGTAGGGAAAAGAGGACTGAAGATGTAAAGCTCTTCAAAGCTCCAACATAACTTTGTAATTATTAGGGAGAACAAGGACTATTGAAGATTTTTTTTCAATGATCCCTTGCAGAGTGACAAGGGAATTCAAGTTGGTACCAAGTGTAACTGCCCTACAGGCTAGTGACACTGTATATCAAGTTATATACTTCTAAGAATGGACTTCACCATCAGAACATGGTATAGAAATATGTACTTGTCCCACAGGCTAAAAGTTGCTACTCACCGCCTGAATCTGATATTATCGAAAAACATTTATTGAATAAAAAACAAGCAATGCAAACTGAAAACCAGCATCCTTTTCTGCATATTGGTAACTTATTGCTGACTTTGTTTAGAGAGGGTTTAATTTGTAAACCTGACTGATCTTGTGACAGATGGAACTCTACAATTTATGTTGTTCAAATAAAAGTATATATGCTTGTATCTCACAAACAACAGCCATGTAAAAATAACAGCGTTGGAATCTTACTAGCATCACACACAACAATTTCCATGAAAATATTAAGGATAATTATGTATAAATACATAATGTACAAGACAATTGAGTTATGTCTTATATAAATTATACAGGTCATACAATCATAATTATACTTTCCCCTTTATGATTAAAAACATGTTGTGACTAATCAGGCATTCTAGAGACACCTGGACACTCAATGACAAATGTGTTAAACTATTGCAATTTATAATACTTATGCTTCATCTACTTCCCATATTTCATTATACTACTTATCTACACTAACAAAACAATGCTATCTTTGTTCAGTTTTCTTTTAACAAGATTAGCATTCATTTTCTAACAAGATTAAAATTTTCTTTCAATTATTTTAATGCCTCACTTTCCATCTTGTTTGACTTATTTTTAGGTTTACAATTTATAGACTTGGATAAATTAAACAACTGTAATTCTACATCAGGAATGTTATATGAAATATACTGTGATGTTATGAATTATGTAATGGATGAGATTATTGTTGGATGAAGTTATTGTTATTTGAAAGGTAAATGTAATTTTAATATGTTAGCAGTCTTCTTGGATTGTTTAAAAGAAACCACTAAAACCAATGAGGTGTTTTCCATAGTGAAAATTTCAAAGTTTCCTGACTGAATCAGCAATAAAAATAATATCTTAATTCCTGTTCTTAAAAGATACATGAGAATTTTTTTTCTAACAATAGAAAATTTGTCTCATGGGAAATTGTATGATCTTGAAGAGGCCTGTGTGCAAAGAATATGTGTTGTGGCATGTGATCATTTTGAGGCAGATTAGTTGAAAATAGCTCTTGTACAAATGTAGAACAAACTCAGAGCCGTATTCTATTAGAGCAATATAACTTACTTTAAAACTTAATTTGACTGTGAGTGCTTTTTTTATATACTTATAGACGCATTCTATTTTCACTAACTAGCAACTTAAGTCTCTCATCTTCCATACGTAAACCATGCCTTCGTAAGTAAGATGTCAGCGGACGTGATTATATGAGCTCAATGTATTAAACCAAGCCCACAATTTACTTCTTAGACACAAACAATAGAAAATAAGAACATCATCATGATGTCAGTAAATAATAAAACATGAACATAACCCACACTTGAAGAATAAGCATTAGCAAGAGCCAATAAGTTATGTTTGCCCATCCGGCTAGCACTCTAGCCGTTTAGACAATGCATTAGAGCATCTGGTGGGTTCCATGATATGTATTAACCCCTTGAGTGTCGGGTTTGAGAATACACATAAATAAGTTAAAGATAATATATTATAATTGCATTCTCACTTCAGCTCTACCCACTGACTCCCCAGAACCAAACTGCAAACACGCAAGAAGCCATTCTCATTCTAGCTCTACCCTCCGACTCACCGGAATCGAACTGCAAACAGGCAAAAAGCCATTCTCAATCCAGCTCTACCCACCGACTCATCAGATCCAAACTGCACACAGGAAAGAAGCCATTCTCACTCCAGCTCTACTCACCAACTTACCAGAACCAAACTGCAAACACGGGAGATGCCATTCTCACTCCAGCTCTACCCAACGACTCACCAGAACAAAACTGCAAACATGCAAGTCACTCTCACTCCAGCTCTACCCACCGACTCACCAGAACAAAACTGCAAACATGCAAGAAGTCATTCTCACTCCAGCTCTACCCACTGACTCACCAGAACCAAACTGCAAACACACGGGAAGACATTCTCACTCCAGCTCTACCCACCGACTCACCAGAACCAAACTGCAATCTCGCAGGAAGCCATTCTCACTCCAGCTCTACCCACCGACTCACCAGAACCAAACTGCAAACAGACAAGGTATTATCAGAGGAAGATCATATCATCAGATGCCATTCTAACCTCACATGGACTTTAATTATTAATATTTCTGTTATGATATTTTAGGAGATATTCTAATTTCTTTATATACCTAAATTGTGTTTATGCTTAGCCATATTTCTAACCCTCTCTGTTTATGGCCCTAGTTTCTCTTTGAAAACACTCTTTCCTAAATCCAGTTTTCTTTTACAGCAGCTATTCTCACTACAGTTCTACCCATTGACTCACCAGAACCATTCACCTGCCTTCCTGTCACTCTCCCACCCGCCCCTGGTTACTCTTAATTTACTGACTCAAACACATTTCTTAAAGCTGATCAATTAGCAACACCTGCTAACTATTCCTAACTAATCCCTTACACAATGTTTATTTGTCACTTCTCCTTCCTCTAAACATCTAGCCTTTTCATCCACATCATGTTCCCATGAGCTACTCTCCATCCTCCAGTCACTATCTGCTCCCTCTCCTAAAGCTCATGAGCAGAATCAATTCTGGAAGTCCCATACTGGCCTCAATATATATATATATATATATATATATATATATATATATCCTAACCCAGGCCCCCTCACCTCACTCATTTGCAGGTTTTATTATCTGACCATTAGGGGCAGATAACATATTAAATACTAGAGCGATTCACCTTAAATGACTTTCAATCAGATCCCTGCCCTCTCTTACTAAATGAAAAGCCTTCCTAAGTTTTCACACCTTCTTACCTAAGTTTACTCCTGACCCTAGCTTTTCCTTATCTTTTATTCTAATCCAGGTTTCTGCCTCTTCCATTCCCTTGAAAATGCACTTTCTACAAAAATTTTAAACTCAAAACAGAGTCCTCCACTTTCTGCAGTTTGTTAACATTGTAATCCACCTTGATCTTATCCTCTGTACATTTACAAATAAAAATTAATAATAGCATATTTGTGAGTTTGAGATTGTTCTGCAATTAATTCTTATTTCTTTCCAATAGTATGTGTCTAATTGCTTCTACAGCTATAAGAACTGGTGTTAAAACCCTTTGTGAGTCCTATTTACTAATGATAATATTTTTTTCAGAAATTGTAGTTGTGGGTCTGACTTAATTTGCAAGCTAGACTTAAATCTCTAATAGAATATGGATTTGGTGTAACTTTAAGTATGTTGCACTCATAATGTTTGAGAAAAAGCAATGGAGAGGCTAGCCCTAAGTTGTGTCTTTGGCTTGTCATCAGTGATTGTGGGTGGGTAACTTGCAGTCAGGATTAGTGATGTCGCGAACATCAAATTTTAGGTTCGCGAATAGCGGACGCGAACATTAGTCAAATGTTCGCGAACGGGTGAACCCGGCAAAACCCACAGGGACTCTTTCCGGCCACAATAGTGATGGGAAAGTTGTTTCAAGGAGACTAACACCTGGACTGTGGCATGCCGGAGGGGGATCCATGGCAAAACTCCCACGGAAAATTACATAGTTGATGCAGAGTCTGGTTTTAAGCCATAAAGGGCATAAATCACCTAACATTCCTAAATTTTTTGGAATAACATGCTTTAAAACATCAGGTATGATGTTGTATCGATCAGGTAGTGTAAGGGTTACACCTGCTTCACAGTAACAGACCAATCTCCCCGTTTAATGCACCGCAAACAACCGCAAACAGTCCCTTTGCACAACTGCAAACTCCCCATTTGCACAAGGTTGGATACCAAGCTAGCCATGTCCCGTTCCTTGTCCTCAGTGATGTCATTGAAGGTCTCTTCCTCCACCCAGCCACCAAGGGTCCCCGAAAGGTGACAACATGCCCCCTGGGACGCCTGCTGTGTTTGGTCTTCCACCTCCTCAAAGCCACCTTCCTCCTCTGACTCCTCTTCTTCAGACTCCTCTCTCTGCGTTGCCTCTGTCTGTGTTATTATAAGGTGTGTACTGTTAAGTAGTACTATTCCTATCGGTTTAATCCCTGTTACGTCCACTATTAGGGGACGTGTATATGGCATTGATTTTTGGAACAGGGAGATGGAAAAAGATGCTTGGTGGGACCTCCTACTTCAAATTTCGGGCACTGCGCGTGCAATCTAAGGTGCCACCAGATATGAGTGTCACTGTGCACTGGCAAAAGTTGGAAGAGTAGGCGCTGTAGGCCTTACACCCACGCCTGTATGCAGGCAACTGATATTCAATCGATTACAGTCAAAAAAGTGTTGTTTTATGTCACTGTACACTACGGTTGCACCAGATATGACTTATCACTGTGCACTGGCAAAAGTTGGCAGAGTAGATGCAATAGGCTTCACACACACGCCTGTAGGCAGGCAATTGCTATTCAATCTATTACAGTCAAAAAAGTGTTGTTTTATGTCACTGTACACTACGGTTGCACTAGATATGACGTATCACTGTGCACTGGCAAAAGTTGTCAGAGTAGATGCAATAGGCTTCACACACACGCCTGTAGGCAGGCAATTGCTATTCAATCTATTACAGTCAAAAAAGTGTTGTTTTATTTCACTGAGCACAATATAAGCTGTGAGCCTGACACAGTCAGGCAAATGAAATTAGATTAAAGGAAAAAAGGGTTGTTTTTTTTCAATGTATGTTACACCAACTATAACTGGTGAAACAGAGCAGAATATTAGCCTGTCTTTCAGATGGAAGGCTCTGGAAGGGAGTGTATGCTGCTGATTGGCTGGAATTTTTCTGCTGACTGTGAGGTGCAGGGTCAAAGTTTCCTCAATGATAAAGTATAGGGGGCGAACCAAAAAGCGCATGTGTTCGCTGTCCGCTGCGAACACGAACATGCCAAAATCGCCGCGAACAGTCCGCGGGCGAACTGTTCGCGACATCTCTAGTCAGGATGTGAGTACCTAATAGAATATGTGGCCAGTTTACTTATGGCTTTAACTATAATATTACGATCTGGCTATTACAAAATGGCCGCCAGTTTCAAAAATGGCTAAAGGCAAAAAGCATTAATGTATGATTTGCAATCTGTAATGAGAGGCAGACAAAGTATTCTGCTATTCATATGTGCCATTTTTTCTGAAGACTCAGTTGTTAGTTGCCATCTAGTGTTGCTATTTGTCTTGTTTGACATTATTTTTGAAGGCAGAAACCAGGACAACAGAATTGCACACTGGTGTTTGGTTGTATTGTCTATGTATACTTCAATGTCCCACTATTCAAAATAATAACTTTACACACCTTGCCACTTAACTCTAGTTGCAATTAATTTCTACAATAAATACTGCAAGAAATTAAATCACAGGTCAAAACACAATTTGGTGCCTCAAATGTTCAACCTGTTTCTGGATAAAGTTGACCTTCTGATTCCAAAGATGGCACAATTTTTCCCCTACCACCTCTACTTTTTGAGATACGGAACATATGCCATATACACTTTATGGTTTATGATACAAACTCTCCAGTCATTTGAGAGACAAGAAGCTTCTTTTGTAAGACTTCAGAGAGTGGGAACTACCAGGACAATACTGCATAAGATTCAAACAATAGTCTGCCATCATGTGTGCATTCCATCTTCCTTGGTATCTTGGTGAAACCTTTCACCTTGCTCTTCACTTAAGTCACCAAGGTTCTCTGGAACAGATACTGGGCATTAACACTCATGTTACAGCCAAGCCTGTTGAAATGAAAGAGCATATCCTCTACTAATTGTGTTTAGTTGTCTGTTGCCAAGAAAGTGTTCCACAACAAGAACAAATGAAGACCAGGCACATGATTCAATTTCATTCATTGATGCTATGAAATGTGGTCGATGGAAAGTCCAGGTAATGTATTCACTATGTATTTAATGCCTGAACCATCTTTGTTCAAAGCCTTTACAAACTGTAGTGGTGGCAGTATGATTCTATCTCGTGCTACAAAAAAATAATTGATTACATTTTGTCCTCCAACCACAATGTTCATGTTTGGCTCTACTATCCCATATATATATATCTAGTACATCAAAAGAAACTCAATACAATACATAGTACAAAATAATTTTTATAGCGTGTATCCTTGATAAAATTAAAACAATTTGCAATGTGAGCTCAGATATTTGTTATCCAAAGACTTGGATAAATAAATACGTCTTGAGTTTCTTTTTGAAGATATTTAACAATGAAGACTAAATTATACTAAGTCAGCTTTTAGTATATTTGATTAAGATGCACTGGTTGAAAAACGTTGGGGAAGCGTTGGGGAACCAAAGTTTCCTCAGGTAGATGGAACATGGCATGGTATCAATATAAACACAGTATAAGCTCACATCCATGTGAACTAAAATCATTATTATTACAATAGTTCATTTATAACACGCCAACATATTCCATAGCGCTGTACACAAGTCAAGATCAGACAAAGATAAATACAAAACAACAAATACCAAAGCAATGAGGGCCCTGTCTCTGAGCTAGGAATCCAATCATTACATTTCTGGGTGAATACATTTAGAAAGAAATGAATTCATAACTAGAGATGTAGCGGACAGTTTGCCCGCGGACTATTCGCAGCGATTTTGGCATGTTCGCGTTCGCATCGGACGGCGAACACATGCGCTTTTGGGTTCGCCCCCTATTCTTTATCAATGAGGAAACTTTGACCCTGCACCTCACAGTCAGCAGACAAATTCCAGCCAATCAGCAGCATACACTCCCTTCCAGGGCCTTCCATCTGAAGGACAGCATACATTTTAGAATCATTCTGAAGTTGCATTCGTTGTGAGAGGACAGATAGTGTAGCTGCTGGAGATTTAATAGGGAAATAGATAGCCAGGCTGTGTATTTAGCTTCCACTTATTATTATTATTATTATTATTATTATTTTATAATTGTTTTCTGTGTAATCTAATTGCATATGCCTGCCTGCCTGTGTGTGAAGCCTATTGCATCTACTCTGCCAACTTTTGCCAGTGCACAGTGACACTCATATCTGGTGCAACCGTAGTGTACAGTGACATAAAACAACACTTTTTTGACTGTAATAGATTGAATATCAGTTGCCTGCCTGCAGGCGTGTGTGTGAGGCCTACAGCGCCTACTCTGCCAACTTTTGCCAGTGCACAGTGACACTAATATCTGGTGGCACCTTAGATTGCACGCGCAGTGCCCCAAATTTGAAGTAGGAGGTCCGACCAAGCATCTTTTTCCATCTCCCTGTTCCAAAAATCAATGCCATTTACACGTCCCCTAATAGTGGACGTAACAGGGATTAAACTGATAGAATAGTACTACCTAACAGTACACACCTTATAATAACGCAGACAGAGGCAACGCAGAGAGAGGAGTCTGAAGAAGAGGAGTCAGAGGAGGAAGGTGGCTTTGAGGAGGTGGAAGACCAAACACAGCAGGCGTCCCAGGGGGCATGTTGTCACCTTTCGGGGACCCTTGGTGGCTGGGTGGAGGAAGAGACCTTCAATGACATCACTGACGACAAGGAACGGGACATGGCTAGCTTGGTATAAAACCTTGTGCAAATGGGGAGTTTGCAGTTGTGCAAAGGGACTGTTTGCGATTGTTTGCGGTGCATTAAACGGGGAGATTGGTCTGTTACTGTGAAGCGGGTGTAGCCCTTACACTACCTGATCAATACAACATCATACCTGATGTTTTAAAGCATGTTATTCCAAAAAAATTAGGAATGTTAGGTGATTTATGCCCTTTATGGCTTAAAACCATACTCTGCATCAACTATGTAATTTTCCGTGAAAGTTTTGCCATGGATCCCCGTCCGGCATGCCACAGTCCAGGTGTTAGTCCCCTTGAAACATCTTTCCCATCACTATTGTGGCCAGAAAGAGTCCCTGTGGGTTTTGATTGAAGTTCGCGTCCGATGTTCGCGAACCGAAAATTTGATGTTTGCGACATCACTATTCTTAACTTCACATATTTTGAAATGACTTTAATGAGGATAAAAATATTTTTTTGGTTTAAAACTAATAACAAAGGTCATAGTGACAATATTATCTCATCCCTACTTAGGAAATAATACTCATCTGATCTCACTGTAGCATCTAATGGGAACATAGGGAGCAAATATATTCCCACTTGGAAAAAAAAAAGAGACAAATAATGTAGATACCAGAAGTGCTTTGTGTCTATGGAATTGTCAAGTAGATAGCCTTAGGCATGATATAGAGCATCTAGTATGTGACAAGTAAAATATGAATGGAATAAAGTAACAATTTTGTAATCACTGGAAAACCATCAAAATTTGAAGGCAGCATGAAAATGATCCACTGCATAATATATTAGAGCATGCTGTTATGTACATAAAACATATGGCATGCAAGTCCCACAAGGCAAACAAAAGCAGTGCATAGCAATAACTGATCTGCTCATGGCTCGGAAATGTTTTTTTCTAAACACATTTTCTCTTTTGCAAATATCAAAGACTTTTGAGAGATGATTATCACTTTATATGGTTAATAATAGTTTGGAAATGGCTCATGGTTCTGTATCTATTCTTCCACACACTTTCATACACTTATTTTAGAATAATTTTGTAGCGATTCAGTTATGATGGTGATTTTGGAGATTTGTGTATTCAACATAACACAATATAGCCAGTTAAAACATAATCATTATATACTTACAAATTATTCCATTTACTAATTAGTGTCTACTATAATAATTCCATCAAAGCATAACTGCATCTGTATTATAGATCTGCCTTAAAAAGCTGAATTTATTTCACTTAAATTAATTTCTAATTTTGGAATTATTCATTTGATCACTGGGAATAATTGTGAGATAAATTAATTGAAATGTTTCATGCATCTGCGTTATAATAGCTAAGGCACATTACATTTATATTATACACATAATATAGTTTTAGAAGTTCTAAATTTAATAGAAATACCACATTAATTGCTAATAAAAACATTGATGGATATTGTATTCAGAAAGAGTTTTATATACTATAGTGTTGGTTTCTTAAACAACTCTGTACAATTAGATACAAAATTAAAAACAAAAAAGCAGGTTAAGGTGAAGCAAAAAACATAAATGAAAATGATTGTTGAATAATACAAACTAATGTCATGTTGGCTTATGCCATCTTTACATTTCAGAGAAGACAGGAGATCAGTCAAATAAAGTAGTGATATTAAGCATAGAATTTATTTTATTTTTTTAGCCTCAAAGAATGTAATTCTTTGTTGCCCATCATTGACTATCCTCTATCTCTCTCTCTCTCCCCGCTTCTCTCACTCTTTACTTCTACTTCTCTCTCACTCCCTCTTCTCTCTCACCCCCCTTCTCTCTCTCTCTGTTCACTATCTCTCCCTCTTTTGATATGGTGCTGTAACAATCTGCTTCTTCAAGGGGACTTAATATGAACCTAGTTCAAACCTACTCTAGCAGAATTGTATGGTTTTTGTTCTCTCTGGCACAAAAGGTGACTTCTGAAGAGGGCAATGTCCAAAGGTACAGGCAGAAAATACTGGATACACGTTACTAGTGACCTATGGCAAGACCACTCCCCAATCCAGGATACAAAAATAAAAACAGACTCACACTGTGGATATGTGAAACTAGAAAGGAACCTTTTATTGAATCATGGAACCAACATATTCTGTACCTTTGTATATGTGTGTGATGTCCATCTGCCTTGCAACCTTGGTGTTTACTTAGGACTACTGAAGTGCACGCATCTATCTTGGCTGCTGTTTATCAAGGCGTGTATGTGTGAGGATGCAATGTTCTGCAGTTAAGCTTATGCACAGAGCATTTTTACCTTATCCTCATATTATTATTATTATTATTATTATTATTATTAACTTTTATTTGGAATGTGCCAACATATTCCGTAGCGGTGTACAGGAGATAAGATCAGAGGAAAAAATGAAAACAATGTTAACAATCTGCAGAAAATGGGGGGCCTCTTTTGAGCTCACAACACAATAAGAAAATATAAGGAGTAGAAAGAGTTAGGTAGGAGTGGAAGCTTGCTTAGGTAAGGAGGTTTGCAAAGTTATAAAATGTTTTGCATTTAGTGGGAGAGGGAAGGGGACAGATAGTGTGAGGTGAGTGGTCTTGGTATGTGATATGCTATATGACCCTAGTAATCAGCTAATATAACCTGCCAACTAAGATGCCAGCAGAGGCGTCAGGTTTAGAAGATAAATAGGAGATAGAAGTGGGTCTTAAAGAAGCATTTCTGCTTGTAAGCTGTAGGATATGAGGAGATAGGGACTGGAAGAAGGAGAGGAGTTTGTGGGAGCAAAGACAAGGGGACGAGATGCAAGAAGGGGACATTTTACTGTCATGTTTTTTTTTTTTCATGTTGGAGACATGATGGGACAAGTAAGGAGGAGAATCTGAGAAACAGACAGGAGGTAATAAAGAATTAGAGAAGAAACATTGTGACACAATATGTAACCTTAGAGGAATAATCAGGAGTAGTAAGCAGGTGTTTCTAATTTAAATGGGTCTATAAAATAAGGGAGTCCAGGGCTGGGTGGGAGGGGATTGTGTCCAGGTGATTGCAGTCAGTGATAGAAGCAGTCAGATAGTAGGTTTGAAAATGTGTCTTGTAGCTGGGTCCAGGTGATTGCAGTCAGGGATAGAAGCAATCAGACAGTAGGTTTGAAAATGTGTATTGTAGCTGGGTCCAGGTGATTGCAGTCAGGGATAGAAGCAATCAGACAGTAGATTTGAAAATGTGCCCTGTAGCTGGGTCCAGGGGATTGCAGTCAGGGATAGAAGCAGTCAGATAGTAGGTTTAAAAATGTGTCTTGTAGCTTGGTCCAGGTGATTACAGTCAGGGATAGAAGAAGTCATATATTCTCCTGTTCTATATCACATTTTCCCTCTGTAACAGATTATAACTAGTATACATGATAACAATGTACAGGCAACAAATAACCACACAAAATAATACACAATCTAAGCCGTTGATCTTTCAAGCCCGTAAAAGTCACAATCGCAAATCGCTATTCAATTGCTAGAATTCCTTAAGCCCGCAAATGTTTTCACACCTGTAAATGGCAAATGTAGAAGAAAATCCAATGAGTACCAGATAGGGCTCGCAAGGGGGTTAAACACCTGTTCGTAGCACAGCAAATGCAAATAAAAAAATCAATACTGCACTTTAAAAGATGAGGAAAACGATGACATTAGAATTAATTGCACAACAGTCTCAAGCTCGTAAATCTGCAATAATATTTTTTTTTTACGTTTCATTTTTGTATTATATCAATCTCGGAACTCAAGGAGTTTATACATATCAGGCCAGCCACATGGACTAGAACAGTATCGTCATTAATTTTTATTATTTTGTATATTGCCGAATTGCGAGTTCTAATCGCTAATGGATTGACATTTAACCGTCATGTTTTACTTACGTCATGATGACGGTCTTATTTACTATTGGCTGTTTCTAAAGCTTTCGGCCAGGTAGCTACGGATTTGATCAATTGAATCGCTCTGTAACTGTTGCAATTGAATAGGGGCTTATGTGTTCAAAAGCACATCCTGTCTGCAAGGATGAGACACAGTTCTGATTTTTAAGGTCGGTTCCTGCTTCTGGCTTGATTACACAAATTCACACTAGTTCTATTCTCTATTAATCAGGCCACAGACAAGTGCAATACCCGATGGTGCGAAAACTGAAACAAAAGTGTAGCAATTGCACACATACAAGCTAGATAGTGCTGTAGAGTGCTTCACTTGATACAGGTTTCATCACTTGTCTGACTTCATCAGAGGCTTCTTGACATGCTCATCAGTCTGGCAACTAGTATGTTGTTATGTTCTTGTCTGTAATGATTGTGTGCAATATATTTACAAATCTGACCAATTTCTCTGATCTGCATAAATATCACTACCCTACTCCAACACCAACCATTGCTCTGGACATACATTTACTTCCATGCCTTGCAAAAGTATTCACCCCCTTGGCTTTTAACCTATTTTGTTACATTACAGCCTTAAGTTCAATTTTTTTATTAATCTGAAATGTATGTGATTGATCAGAACACAATAGTCTGGTGACGTGAAATGAGAAAAATATATATATAAAACTATTTTTTAGAAATAGAAAACAGAAAATTGGCATGTGCGTATGTATTCACCCTCTTTGTTATGAAGCCCATAAAAAGCTCTAGTGAAATCAATTACCTTCAGAAGTCACATAATTAGTGAATTGATGTCCACCTGTGTGCAATCTAAGTGCCACATGATCTGTCATTACATATACAGACCTTTTTTGAAAGGCCCCAGAGGCTGCAACACCTAAGAAAGAGGCACCACTAACCAAACACTGCTATGAGGACCAAGACATTCTCCAAACAAATAAGGGACAATGTTGTTGAGAAGTACAAGTCAGGGTTAGGTTATACAAAAATATCCAAATCTTTGATGATCCCCAGGAGAACCATGAAATTTATCATAACCAAATGGAAAGAATATGACACAACAGCAAACCTTCCAAGAGACGGCCCGGGCAAGGAAGGGATTAATCAGAGAGGCAGCACAGAGACCTAAGGTAACCCTGGAGGAACTGCAGAGTTCCACAGCAGAGACTGGAGTATCTGTACATTGGACGACAATAAGCTGTACGCTCCATAGAGTTGGGCTTTATGGCAGAGTGGCCAGAAGAATGCAATTACTTTCAGCAAAAAAACAAAATGGCACGTTTTGAGTTTGCGAAAAGGCATGTGGGAGACTCCCAAAATGTATGGAGGAAAGTGCTCTGGCCTGATGATACAAAAAATTTAACTTTTTGTCCATCAAAGAAAAAGCTATGTCTGGCGCAAACCCAACACATCACATCACTCGAAGCCACCATCCTCACAGTGAAACATGGTAGTGGCAGCATCATGCTGTGGGGATGTTTTTCAGCAGCCGACACTGGGAAACTGGTTAGAGTTGAGTGAAAGATGGATGGTGCTAAATACAGGGATATTCTTAAGCAAAACCTGTACCACTCTGTGTGTGATTTGAGGCTAGGACGGAGGTTCACCTTCCAGCAGGACAATGATCCCAAACACACTGCTAAAGCAACACTTGAGTAGTTTAAGGGGACACATGTAAATGTGTTGGAATGGCCTAGTCAAAGCACAGACCTTAATCCACTAGAAAATCTGTGGTCAGAGTTAAAGACTGCTGTTCACAAGCGCAAACCTTCCAACTTGAAGGAGCGGGAGCAGTTTTGCAAGGAGGAATAGTCAAAAATCCCAGTGGTAAGATCTGGCAAGCTCATAGAGACTTATCCAAAGCAACGTGGAGCTGTGATTGCCGCAAAAGGTGGCTCTACAAAGTATTGACTTTAGGGGGGTGAATAGTTATGCACATTGACTTTTTCTGTTTTTTTGTCCTATTTGTTGTTTGCTTCATAATAAAAATTAAAAAGGCATCTTCAAAGTAATGAGCATGTTCTGTAAATTAAATGATGCAAATCCTCAAACAGTCAATGTTAATTCCAGGTTGTGAGGCAATAAAACATGAAAAATGCCACGGGGGGTGAATACTTTTGCAAGGCACTGTACCTAATAAACTAATTATTAAATTAGAATTACCCTCTCCCCATTAAATCTAATAAACAAAATAACTCCACCTAACAACATATATCATCCATAACAACATTGTGGGATTTTAAAACAGCTCAAATCCATTACTTACTCAATTTAAACAGCTAAGATCCTCGTAATAACATTTAAGTACAGAATCCACGAAGCATCGATTCCTCCATAATTTAAACTAAACAGTCACCTCTTTACAATATTTAGATAATCCAATACTTATGAACATTCTATCAAGCTCCAAACGCACACCATATTCATTCTTATATATTTTAAAAAGGTATATAACTGGTTTTATTATTCTAATTTATAGCTGTTTTTGTTGTGGTTGTTGCAAAAACTGAGTATTTATCCGACGCGCCTCTTACTTTTCCAAATAGAAAAATAATAGATCTTAAAAATAATGTTACTACATTTAAACTGTTTCCCAGGAAATGTTATTAACCTGTGTTCTCATTGACATAGCCACAGAAGTTGATAACCTCATTGGTTCTTTTATTTTTGTAAAATCTATGTTCTAGTCTGCAACAGTATTGTGATATCTACTGTTTTGATTTATACTTGCAATGTTTCATGAAAATGATATACAGAATGAATAAACATACTAAACCCAACATTTCACACACATCGTCCATGATTTGTCAACTCTTTAGATATGTAGGAATATAAAAATATTACCATTATTAGTAGTTTTAAATAGGCCACTAATTAATTCAACCAATATATGAAAATCTTTTAATGCGTATTTCAAAAAGTGGTTAATTGTGCACTATACAACCCTACAAATAATACATGTTGAAAATGTTACTACTACTTGCATTTGTATTCATATCACATTAATGCTTATATCATTATACGTGAATATTTAGTAATTATATTTGCTTATTTGCAATCTTTACATTATTTTCTCAAAAAAATATATTTTGGTAAAATATTTTTTTAAGACAAAAATGAATATTTTACTGGAGAATAAATGCTAATTAATTCACATTCTCACAATATAATAAACCTGTACTCCAAATTTTTTATTGAACCTCAGTGTATTTCCATGTATTGTTATGGTACACACTCAGCTGCATTGTTAAAAAACAGAGGTTACTCTGACACGATAGTCTTGCAACAGAATGATGGTGCCCTAGTTCTTGTGATTCATTCGGCTTTGGGGATGTAGTAATACAGTATATCAAGTGTTCCATTAACTTTCCTACTGATGACATGAATTCACTGGTCTGTAGTTATCAAAGTCTCCTTTCCTGCCATTTGTAATCTAATAGCATTTATTTTACAATCTGAAACTATATGGGGTATGATAACAGTGTCTGGAAAGTTAATCTAATGGTACAGAAAGTAAAACTGAAGCTCCTTTAGTAGCCTTGGATGTACATTATCTTTACACTCACATGCTTAATTTTACAACTTTATATAACTAAACTACAACTGAACCTTTTGTGAATTGATGGGCTAAAATAATTAATTTATTTCATATTATTCATGAGCAATGACATAAACTGCTATCATGCAATATTCAATTACTTAAAGAAGATTGGATTCAACATATATTAACTGTATGTATACATATATTCAAGTATACCTACATAACCTATGTCCACCAACATTTGTTGAACTAATAGATATGTTTACACAAGACATAATCATTCAGATAAAATGGTGAAATGTACTTAAAAATGCAAGAATAACATTTTTATGTGTGTTATGATTTTTTTTTTTGTGTTTCAGCAGACTCTTCAGCTTTAGACAACTTGGACATGGGGATATCCCCTCACATACTGGAGAAAATTCGCAGCTTTCTGACTGCAGTGCATTCGACAGCAGCTGAGGAGTGAGTGGTGGAGGATCTATATGGCAACCATGGTGATCGAGTTTGTCCCACAGGTGCTCGCTGGGGTTCAAATGTGGGGAATTTGAAGGCCAGGGAAGTACTTGGAAATCTTCTTCATGCTCCTCCAACACCTCCTGGACAATTCTTGCTGTATGACATGTTGCATTGTCCTGCTGGAAGATCCCATCCGTTCAAGGGAAGGCAGTCAACACTTAAGGGAGTTCTTCATTTGCAAGGATGGGGAGATAACTCAATCAGTTGAGAGTGCCTTCCCTAGGTATGAGTGGACTCAGACAATGCCAAGAAAACATTTCCCAGACCATAATGCTGCCGCCATCAGCTTGTGTTTAGTGATGTCGCGAACATAAAGTTTTCAGTTCGCGAACCGCCGCAAATGTTTGCGAACCGGTGAACCCGGTTCGCAAACATCCTCCCCTGTGTCTCTTCCCCCCTCCATCATCATCATCCTCCCATGTCTCTTTCCCCCTCCATCATCATCCTCCCGTGTCTCTTTCCCCCTCCATCATCATCATCCTCCCGTGTCTCTTTCCCCCTCCCTCATCATCCTCCCGTGTCTCTTTCCCCCCTTATCATCATGCTCCCGTGTCTCTTCCCCCCTCCATCATCATCATCCTCCCGTGTCTCTTTCCCCCTCCATCATCATTCTCCCCCCTCCCTCATCATCCTCCCGTGTCTCTTTCCCCCTTCCTCATCATCCTCCCGTGTCTCTTTCCCCCCTTATCATCATGCTCCCGTGTCTCTTCCCCCTCCATCATCATCATCCTCCCGTGTCTCTTTCCCCCTTCCTCATCATCCTCCCCCCTCCCTCATCATCCTCCTGTGTCTCTTAACCCCTCCCTCATCATCCTCCCGTGTCTCTTCCCCCGTCCATCATCATCATCCTCCCGTGTCTATTTCCCCCTCCCTCATCATCCTCCCGTGTCTCTTTCCCCCCTTATCATCATGCTCCCGTGTCTCTTCCCCCCTCCATCATCATCATCCTCCCGTGTCTCTTCCCCCTCCCTCATCATCCTCCCCCCTCCCTCATTATCCTCCCGTGTCTCTTTCCCCCTCCCTCATCATCCTCCTGTGTCTCTTCCCCCTCCATCATCATCCTCCCCCCTCCCTCATCATCCCCCCTGTGTCTCTTTGCCCCCTCCCTCATCACCCCCCCCCTCACTTACCTTGTTGTTGCAGCTGCTCCTCTGCACGACTTCCGTCACCCGGCCAATGCTAATGACGTGAAGTCATATGCGCGTGAGGGAGGGATGGGGCAAAGAGACACAGGGGGGGATGATGAGGGAGGGGGGGATGATGATGAGGGAGGGGGGAAGAGACACAGGAGGAGGATGAGGGAGGGGGGAGGATGATGAGGAAGGGGGAAAGTGACACAGGAGGATGATGATGATGGAGGGGGGAAGAGACACGGGAGGATGATGAGGGAGGGGAAAGAGACACGGGAGGATGATGAGGGAGGGGGAGGATGATGATGGAGGGGGGGGAAGAGACAAGGGAGGATGATGATGATGGAGGGGGAAAGAGACACGGGAGGATGATGAGGGAGGGGGGAAAGAGACATGGGCGGATGATGAGGGACGGGAGGATGATGATGATGGAGGGGGAAAGAGACACGGGAGGATGATGATGAGGGCATGTCCATGAGGTTTTATGGGTCTTGAAGGCAGGGTATGATGCTGATTGGCTGGAATGTGTCTGCTGACTGTGAGGTGAAGGGTCAAAGTTTGCACAATGATAATTAATAGGGGGCGAATTGAACATCGCATATGTTCGCCGTTCGCTGCGAACGCGAACATGCTATGTTCGCCGGGAACAGTCCGCGGGCAAACTGTTCGGGACATCTCTACTTGTGTACTTCCAACAATGGTGGCAGAATGTTTGTTTTTGGAGGTTTGTCGCCTGACACACAAACGTCTGTCCAGTCAATGGAGAAGAAAACGTGACTCTTCAGAGAAGGCAACCATTTGACAATCAGAAGTGGGTTATTTTTGGTAAGGTTGTGTAAATTGAAGCTGTTTCTGATGATGAACACTCGTCAGCATGGGTGCAGTGACCAGCCGTTAGCTTCGGAGCCCCATATGCGACAGGGTTCCCTGTACTGTCACTTGAGACACACGTCTGGTAGCCCCTGCTTCATTTGGATGGTGAGTTGCTCAACTGTAGTGTGTTATTTGTCCCCCATTAGTTATGTCGCGAACATAAAATTTTCGGTTCGCGAACCGCGAACGCGAACCGCCGCAAATGTTCGCGAACCCGCGAACATCGGCGAACCGCCATAGACTTCAATGGGCAGGCGAATTTTAAAACCCACAGGGACTCTTTCTGGCCACAATAGTGATGGAAAAGTTGTTTCAAGGGTCTAACAACTGGACTGTGGCATGCCGGAGGGGGATCCATGGCAAAACTCCCACAGAAAATTACATAGTTGATACAGAGTCTGGTTTTAAGCCATAAAGGGCATAAATTACCTAACATTCCTAAATTGTTTGGAATAACATGCTTTAAAACATCAGGTATGATGTTGTATCGATCAGGTAGTGTAAGGGTTACACCCGCTTCACAGTGACAGACCAAACTCCCCGTTTAACGCACCGCAAACAACCGCAAACAGTCCATTTGCACAACCGCAAACTCCCCATTAGCACAAGGTTGGATACCAAGCTAGCCATGTCCCGTTCCATGTCCTCACAGATGTCATTGAAGGTCTCTTCCTCCACCCAGCCACGTACAACACCAAGAGTCCCCGAAAGGTGACAACAAGCCCCCTGGGACGCCTGCTGTGTTTGGTCTCCCACCTCCTCAAAGCCACCTTCCTCCTCTGACTCCTCTACTTCAGACTCCTCTCACTGCATTGCCTCTCTCTGCATTATTATTAGGTGTGTTAAGTAGTACTACTGTTATCAGTTTAAAACCTGTTACAGCACATATCAGGGGGCGTGTATAAGGTCTGGATTTTTAGAACCGGGAGATGGAAAAAGATGCTTTGTTGGTCGTATCACTTCAATTTTGGGGCACTTTGAGACATTAGCTTCTTACGCTCAAACATGTCCTTTACAGGCACCTGACTATGGGCAAATGAGCAGGAACTGCTCAAGGCGAGAGACGCAGTGGCGGATGGTTGAGAGGGGGCAAGGAGGACAGCAGTGGTTGATGTGGCTGATGATGCTGGACCAGGAGGAGGATGGCGGCTTTGAGTTTGTGTGCTGCTTGTACTCATGTGTTGGTCTGGAGACACCCAAACATTAGGTCTCAACCTGTAGAGGATAAGGGAACCAGGCTACTCTAGCCCTTATTCATCATTACCGGTTTTGACAGATTGGTACTATGCGTCCAAGCTACTGTGACAACAGATATGAGTGGCACTGTGCACTTGCAGAAGTTGGCAGAGTAGACGCTGTAGGTCTGACACACACGCTTGCAGACAACTAACTGCTATGCAATCTATTACAGTAGAAAAAATGTTTTTTGTTTTAAATGTACACTACTGTTACACCAGATATGAGTGGTGTGTTAAGTAGTACTACTCCTATCAGTTTAATCCCTATTATGTGCCTTTTTTGGGGGTTTGGTTGTTGAAGGCACAGTGCAGGACCAGAGGCCAGAAAAATTAGGCATGTACACATGCCTGAAAAATTAGGTATTGTTGATCTTGCAGCGAGCAGAGAGGAAGGTAGGCCTGATTCAACACCCCAGCCCGCATACCCACACTCAGAGATTGAGGGGGGACCTGAGAAGGCCACGGGTCGGAGATATAAAGGGGGGCCATCCCAAATAAGCACACAAGTGGGGACAAAGGTAGTGAAGGGGACATAGAGGCCCATGGAGTGACGGTCGCCATCTTGGCAGGAAAAGGGACCAGCAATTAAGCCAAACTGACCCAGCACAGGCAGCTACTTGAGTCAAACGCTGTACAATTACACCTTAATAAAGCTGAAACAGGCAGCAGCAGGGATTCTAAACGGCCACACGGGGACAAGGAGGCTAACAGCCCCCACAGTCTCTGCACCACTCTTTTTAACAGATAACCCAATGGGCTATCCAGGGACCTTGCCCACATAAAAAAACAGAATTTTATTGGAGGAATTATTAGTGTCTTTACCCCCCAAGAGAGGACATAATATACGGTATGTTTAGACTACCTGATGGCCAAACCTCCTTTAGCCCCAATGCTATCCAAGAAACATTTCAAAACTTTATCTGACTGGGGGTCTATAGAGTGACATTAGTACTGACCTTTATATGACTGGGGGTCTATAGAGGGACATTAGTACTGACCTTTATCTGACTGGGTGTCTATAGAGGGACATTAGTAATGACCTTTATCTGACTGGGTGTCTATAGAGGGACATTAGTACTGACCTTTATCTGACTGGGTGTCTATAGAGGGACATTAGAAATGACCTTTATCTGACTGGGTGTCTATAGAGGGACATTAGTACTGACCTTTATCTGACTGGGTGTCTATAGAGTGACATTAGTACTGACCTTTATATGACTGGGGGTCTATAGGTGACATTAGTACTGACCTTTATCTGACTGGGTGTCTATAGAGGGACATTAGTAATGACCTTTATCTGACTGGGTGTCTATAGAGGGACATTAGTACTGACCTTTATATGACTGGGTGTCTATAGAGTGACATTAGTACTGACCTTTATATGACTGGGGGTCTATAGGTGACATTAGTACTGACGTTTATCTGACTGGGTGTCTATAGAGAGACATTAGTAATGACCTTTATCTGACTGGGGGTCTATAGAGGGACATTAGTACTGACCTTTATCTGACTGGGGGTCTATAGAGGGACATTAGTACTGACCTTTATCTGACTGGGGGTCTATAGAGGGACATTAGTACTGACCTTTATCTGACTGGGGCCGATAGAGGGACATTAGAACTGACCTTTATCTGACTGGGTGTCTATAGAGTGACATTAGTACTGACCTTTATATGACTGGGGGTCTATAGGTGACATTAGTACTGACCTTTATCTGACTGGGTGTCTATAGAGTGACATTAGTACTGACCTTTATATGACTGGGGGTCTATAGGTGACATTAGTACTGACCTTTATCTGACTGGGTGTCTATAGAGGGACATTAGTAATGACCTTTATCTGACTGGGGGTCTATAGAGGGACATTAGTACTGACCTTTATCTGACTGGGGGTCTATAGAGAGACATTAGTAATGACCTTTATATGTCTGGGGGTCTATAGGTGACATTAGTCCTGACCTCCTGCTGCAGTATTATTACTCCCAGTACTCCCAGGCTTGCTACTATTAGATATAATAACCTCAGTTCTGTTTCCTTATCTGTTGGTAACATCAAAATATGATTATTAAATATTTCATATTTGTTTGTTTTTTTCTCCCAAAGTGAACCCCTTTGTGTGTGTCCCACAGATGTGGCGTTTCCGCTCTGCGTATGTTGGATTTGCACCGCTCAAAAAGTATGAAAAGAGATCCCCCCCCTTGAAGCCCATTAATGACATCATCAGTAAATTGTATGTAACAGATTCCAGTGTTTAGAGTTTATGACCCAATACTGCGATCATATCATTTATGACAAAAATCCGTATTTGTCGTATTATTAAGACGCACATGCATCTTTATGTTACATTTCCTGATACTTTTATTATCTTGATCTTTATATATTTACTAGCGACTTGCCCGTCAAAAAATGGCGGCAATAAGATTGTAAGGCAGGTAATGGTTTGGACGAGACATTCATTTTGTTGGCGGTCGGATATCCTTCGGCGCTCATTGCGAGGCTGTTGGTTGTATTTTTTTTCTGATAGGCGCTTTTGCTGTTATTCTTTGGTCGGCGGTGATGTTTTTTTTGCGCTTATTGCAAGGCTTTGTGTGCTATGAGCAGCGTTGGCGCTCGTTGTGAGGCGCGCAGTGAATGGCTTTTATGTTTAATGTGATAATGTTTTTTTTGTGCATATGTATTTTTGTATGCTAATGAAATAATTACTAAATGAATATACTTTGCCTATTTGTAAGTAATATATGCAGGAAGCATTGTGCTGAAGAACTGACAAACTGTTTTCATGTTCCTGCAGCATACAATGTAGATTTTCAGTGCTGTGGAGCTGCTGTGTAAGTGTCAGCAATGTGTGCAGTGTGTAGTGTAAATAGGCTGCGTGCGCCAGTGGAAGCCGTTAGGGTAGCTGGGTACTTCCGCATTGTGTAAGTTAGTGTTGTAAAATGGCGGGGAATGTGTATGTGGTAAGCGGGTGTGGATGATTTAGCGTCCTTGTTAATAGTGTATCTTTACCTCGTACAGCTTTTTAGGAAAATCTTTTTTAGTTAGCTCTTCAGGTTATTGATCACTGGATATATTAATTACAAATAGGTAAAGTATTTTAGTAATTAATTCATTCATTATTATTAAAAAATATATATATATAAAAAAAATACGCTTAATAGCATATTTTACACTGCGGTTACTTTACATACATTAACGCTTCGCACTTCCTAATACATTTGTTCATTCACAATAGTTATTATCGTGCATTCATTTAATAAGTATTAATTAGTAATGGAAAATAAAAAAATAGACTTTACACTACACTAAAATGTTTTACTTTTTACTCTGCAGTTATATATCTGGATTACTGCTCATTGGCTGCCAGCGATAGCACTCTCAAAGCAGTTACAAATCTAAATCACTTTATTATGCTCTGAGACCTGAATACATTTTTTAATTTACACTGCACAAAAAAAATTATATATTTAACACTGTACTTATATATCTGTCTTTGCGATGAGCGCCAAAGATTGATCGTTGCAAAGCACGAAACATGAAGGACACGAGGGAAGAGGCTTACAATGAGCGCCGAAGGTCCTCAGAGTACAAAAAGCATCACATTGTGTGGCAAACAGCATTGCCATGGCTTCAAACTTTTTTATTTATTATTATTGCCCCGTCATTTGTGCCAGGCAAGTCACTAGTGATATAATATAACATAATGCAATACAATATTATACAGTACACATAGGTGTTAGAACTGGGGGGGGGGGGGGGGTAACGGGTAACCCCCCCCCCCCAGATTTCTTATCGTATGTATGTATGCGTATAGAAGCTAACAGGGGAGGGGAGAGGGGGAGGAAACACAGGGGAGAGGGAGAGGAAGACACAGGAGAGGGGAGAGGGGGAGGAAGACACAGTGGAGAGGGGGAGGAAGACACAGGGCAGAGGGGGGAAGAGAAACAGCGTAAGGGAGAGGTGAGGGGAAGAGACACATGGGAGGGGGGAGAGACACAGGAGAGAGTGTGGGGTAGAGACACAGGGGAGAGGGGGGAAGAGACTAATGGGAGGGAGTGGTGAGGAGACACCGGGGAGAGGAAAGGGGGTAAAGACACAGAGGAGTGGGGAAGAAACACAGGGGAAGGGAGAGGGGGTAGAGACACAGGGGAGAGGGGGTAGAGACACAGGGGAGAAGGGGGAAGAGACACAGAGGAGGGGGGAGAGACACAGGGGAGAGGGAAGGGGGGAAAGACACAGGGGAGGGGGAAAGAAACATGGGAAGGGAGAGGGGGGTAGAGACACAGGGGAGGGGGGAGTGACACAGGGAAGAGGGAAGGGGGAAAAGACACAGGAGAGGGGGGAAAGAAACACTGGGGAAGGGAGAGGGGTAGAGACACAGGCAAGGGTGGGAGAGCAACAGGGGAGAGGTGGGGGAGAGAGACACATTGGAGGGAGTGGGGGAGAAACAGGGGAGAGGGGGGGAGAGAGACACATGGGAGAGAGTGGGGGAGAGACACAGGGGAGGTCTTCTGCTTTATTATTATTATTATTATTATTATTACTATATAATGTGTAGATGTACCGGCTGGGCATGCTCTTCTATATTATTATTATTATTATTATTATTATTATTATTACTATATAATGTGTAGATGTACCGGCTGGGCATGCTCTTGAGCATTATTATTATTATTATTGTTATTATTATTAGTAGTAGTAGTATATAATGTGTAGATGTACCGGCTGGGCATGCTCTTCTACATTATTATTTTTATTATTATTACTATATAATGTGTAGATGTACCGGCTGGGCATGCTCTTGTACATTATTATTATTATTATTAGTAGTATTTTACTACTACTACTAATAATAATGCACAAGAGCATGCCCAGCTGGTACATCTACACATTATATAATAATAATAATAATAATAATAATAATAAAAATAATAATAATAATAATAATAATAATAATAATAATAATAATGCATGCCCAGCTGGTACATCTACACATTATATAGTAGTAATAATAATAATAATAATAATAATGCACAAGAGTCCTTCAGCACTGCACTGGACACTGAATAAACTTGCCTAGCTATGGTTTTCCCTATTGATGCAGTATCACCTACACTCTACCTCCTCTCAGTAAGACTGCAAGTTAGTTATGATTCCAAAATGGCTGCTGTCCATGAGGTAGAAGGGTGTGGAAGGGAGTGTATGCTGCTGATTGGCTGGAATGTGTCTGCTGACTGTGACATGCAGGGTCAAAGTTTGCTCAATGATAAAGTATTGGGGGCGGGTCAAATCTCGCATATGTTCGCAGTTCGCCGCGAACGCGAACATGCTATGTTCGCCGGGAACAGTCCGCCGGCGAACTATTCGCGACATCTCTATCCCCCATACACTTTTGCAGCTGACGTTCATCTCTGACATCAATGGCACGTGGTGCTCTGCAGTTTCCATGCTGTTTATTCGCAATTATGTTGTTTGTCCGGTCACGGTACAGCAACTGAACTCTGCATGGTTACAGATACCCTTGCCAACATTCCAGCATCTTATTGACTCACTACCATGCTGCCTAGCTGTTGTCTGTGTTGCACACGCAGGTTATTCAGGATGTTAATTATGTTACTCGACTGTGTATATAATATTATACATAAAATATATATTTCCATGGGCCTAACTAACATGTATTTCACCATGGACGAACAAAACAATCCATATGTGTATATGTATTCATATGACATCATATGTTTATTTAGTTGACAAGAACATGTCAGTGTTTAATAATAACTGATTGGAACAAAACAGGTTGTTGCACAATGGTTGGAATTATTGGTCAAATATGAGTGTATTGTGTGTGTTTTCACACTTTAATGGCCATTTGATAACCTGTATTATTGATGCTCTCCACAACATAAACACCCTACATTCCATCCCTCTTACTAATGCAAAAGAGGATTTTCACTAAACCATTGCATGAGATGCATTGTGTCTCATCCTAAACATGCATCACAGACCTTCATTGTATTCACTAAGATTAGTCTTATAATAACCATACAGCCTATCAAAACCTATCACAACACTTGTCGATCAGGGAAGGTTTTTTAAGTGTTATGGACATTTTGATAGTGTGGAAGAAGGAATTCCATACTCTGCTTTAAGTATAACTTGTCTGGATTACTTTAGTGTACAAGTTATCACATGGAGAGGGAGGCATTCTTTCTAAATATAAAACAAAATACAAGTAACTTTTGCCTAGTATAAGCATTCTGCAAATGCTCCTTATTGGAGAAGACTTCCTGCAACCCTTAAATCGTCAATATGACTCACAATTCATTTTCAAGTGGTCCTTGAAAGAAAAATATTAGTGTATTAGTAATCTATACATAGAGACATCAAAGTTTGTCAATTATTATTTTTATTTAACTTTATATTAACCATTATATTAACCCTCAAGATACAGAGACACACATAAAGATGGATTTGAAATAAAATAAATCTCACATTTATGCTTGAAGCCTAACACATACATAAAACAATATTCACAAGTGTCTGCACGTCATCACATTATTTCTCACTTCAATTTGATCTACATACAATGCAATGGTTTCCATTTATTTGTCTACTGCAGGATTAGGTATACAAGATGCTATGCAGACAGCAGTGTATTACAACCAGTACAATATGGACCCATACAAGCCTAAATGATTGCAGGAAATAATTAGCACATGGTGTAATATGTTTGTACCCAACCACTCAGCCAGCTGTTTGCCTAAGACCAATGGTCACATACATCTTTGTCAGAACTATGTACCAATGTAACACTCTCATAGCATTTGATTTGTCTATTCATAAATGCAACATCCAAAAGAAAATCTAAAGTCATCTGATTTTCTAAATTCACAGTTCTTACTGCAATGTTTCATTACAGCTAAAACCGGGGCTGTGATATTGCTCACTTCAAATTCAAGAAGGTAGGCCACTGTTCCACCTCTCTTACAGTGATCGCAGCCCCTACGCTTAGGAAAATAACATCAACAATTTGTTTTTAGTTGTTGTAAATGCTCTCTTTGTATTCTCAGTGATCATTTTAAATATCTCATAGCAGGTATCACAAAGCCTCTGTAATAGGTGGCAGGCTATAGATGGTAAACATATTTTGTCACATATGAAGTCAGACCCATAGAAAATAGCCTTTTTTGGGGATCTCTCTGCGGAGTATGCCTCCAATTTGTGGAGTATATTTGTACACTACACTTACAACTCATCTTCCTAAAGGTAGAATTCCTTGTTTGTTGGAGAAAGTGATAAGATTATGGGTGCTTGAACTCATCATGGGGACAGTTTAATTGTTGATTATGCAAACAAACCATGAGTAGAGGCAGCCAGTCTAAACACAGTAGTTTTCTTTGACCACTGGGAGGGGAGCACTTGGTAGATGTTCTTAAAGGTGATTTGGCCTCCAAAACTATTGCAGACAGTATTGGTTGAATTAAGGGATTTGTTGTAAGAAAATCCCATTGAAGTGGCACAAATATCAAAGTAAAGCAACTGTAAACCGCAACATGTAAGCAAAACTGGACATCAGGTTAAGGTTTAGTCTGTAATAGTCCAGTTTTTTTATTCTTGTGGAAACATTTTTTATACATGTTTTCCTATTGTTTTTTGTTTTTTTCTAACTCATTATATATATATTATTAACAATACCTGCATGTATACTTTACATATTCAGTTATTCAATTCTTAAAATAAGATCTGATTGGTATCAAGAGTAAAAGTTCCTACAGTGCAAGCTAGTCATTGCTGTAAATAATATTCTAAGAAGTGATCTTACATTAAAAGTATATTTGGTAGAAGCTGTACTTTTATCATAATTCCACTAAATAATTAAATGAAATAGTTATAATCAAAATTCAATTCAAGCCTTTGATTTGCCTCACAACATTTGCAATTGCATCTTATAGAGCCATTGTTTTTATATAATCACTAGCGAATTGCCCGTCAAAAAATGACGGCAATAAAATCGTAAGTGAGCTAATGGTGTTTGGTGTGTAATAATGAAATATATAATACATTAATAAATTAATATAGTTTACCTATTGTGAAGCATTGTGTTGAAGAGCTGCAATCTGTTTTGATGTTGCTGCAGCATTAGTTGTGTGGAGCTGCTGTGTAAGCGTGCTGAATGTGTGCAGTGTAATACTGTGCGTGCGCGAGAAGAAACCGTTAGCGTAGTGGTGTACTTCCGCATTGGCGTAAAATGGCGGTTTATTTGTGGTATGCGTCTTTGCGGATTATCCGTAGGTGCTTCGTGGTGTTTTGCGAGTTTCTTGTGGTGTTTTGCGAGTGTGTTGTGGTGTTTTGAGTGTTGAGAGTGCTGTAGCCTTGTTTTCGTTTTGTTCGTCGGCCATTTTTTCTGTTGCTTAGCGATTTTATTAGTGTCTAAAGTGTTTTATTTGTATTTAAATGAAGGTGTAACTTGCTTTTTTGAGGTGCTGGATGGTTCCTGTTGCTGTAGGTAAGCTTTTTATGTGTGTGTTGTGTGTATTTATTGTGTTTTAAATGTTTGTATGTCGGCGTGTTGCGTCCGAATTTTGCGAGGTCATAATGTGTGCTAACGTGTCTTGTATGGTGTTTGCGTGTGTAGCCTCGTTTTCGTTTTGCTCGGCGGCCATTTTTTCTGTCGCTTCTGAAATTTTTTAGTGTGTAAACTCTTTTTTTTTTAGTGAAATCAAGGTGTAAGTTGGTTTTTTGAGGTCCTGGATGCTCCCTGTTGCTGTAGGTAAGTTTTTTCTATATGTGCTGTGTGTATGTATTGTGTTTTGAATTTTGTAATGTTCGCGAGTTGCGTCCGAGTGTTGCAAGGTCCTAATGTGTGTTAACGTGTGTCGTATGTTGTTTGCGTGGCTAGTAAAAGTTTGCGATGGTCGTAATTGGTGTGCCGTGTTGTTTGCGTTGCGACCTTAAGTTTGCGAGGGTGGCAGTTGCTGGCATGGAGCGCCTTCGGTGCTCCATGCCAGCAACTGAGGCCCTCGCCCACTGCCCTCGCTACGCGAGCCCGCAAGCGTTAGCAACAACTCGCATGCTCACAACTATATATGTGATACCTATCTGTCTTTCATTGACAGGGGCAGATAAAATGTTAAGTAACTCACAAATACACCAATCACTTTGCCTACAGATTTGTTCTGTCTTGAGTGCAGGCTATAATTAAGCTCAATACTTTTATGTTAGCATTACAAAATCACCAAATCTCTTCCATGATTCTTCAATGCGATTACCATTCCACTAATCTGTCAATTATAAGAAGTCCCTTAAGAAACTGCTTATACTTCAAAGAAAACTAGATCAAGCTACATGTCTGTTAGTCTATAGTGACTTGATTATGGAATGAGCATATAAAAGTAACTTGTAGGTTCATCATCAAACTCTCATCTACAAATATGCCTAGTATTGGTATATATTTTTAAAGAGATTCCCAATGTGTTCTTTGAGCTTTTTTTCAAGTGGTCTTAAGAACAACTGGGAAACACAATTAATAAAATGTAATACAAACGTTGTAATACAAACGTTGTAATACAAACAAGGTGTATAGAAATTAGATTACAATTTTTACTAAGTGTTTATGATGCACGCTAATGAAATGGAACACATCCCAAATGGTTTGAGAAGACGTCCTGCAACCCTTAAATTGTTAATAAGACTCTCAATAAGAAATGCTGTACTAGTGTATTAGTTATCTATATATAGAGACATCAAGGTTGGTCAATTATTATTATTATTATTATAATTATAATTATTATTATTATTGTTATTTTTTATCCCTTATTTGTAACCTGCCAACATATTCCGTAGCTCTATACACAGGTTAGGTACTAGGCAAAAACAATTTTAGCACATAGCAAAATAATGAAGGGTGCTGTCTTTATCTTAGAAATGAGCATACACAGTGCTTTCCCTAAAGCATCTTGCAAGATTGAACCCTCACAAATTTACAATCTAAAGGGTTTGGGTGTGGTAAAGTAGGGTGAAAGAGATATTGTGCAGATTAATGCCAAAGGTCATAAACTTATTTAAATAAATACATTTTTTGTGAGGTTTTGAAGGTTTTGAGGCAGGAAGATAGTCTAGTGGACGAGACAATGAGTTCCAAAGAATTGGGGTAGTATAACAAATATCATGAAGGCTAGAGTGAGAGGAGGTGATAGAAGAAAAGAAAAGGAAATTAGCAGGAGGGTGGGTGGAAAATTATTTTGAGAGGAGAGCAGAGATTTATGGTAATGCACTATTGTTGAGGACTTTGTAAGGGTCATGATTTTAAGTTGTATTCTGGAGGCTACGTGAAGTCAATTGAGTAACTGACAGAAAATGCTGCAGACACTGAGCTTTGAGTATTACAGATGAGTTTTGCGGAGGTGTTCATTATGGATTGGAGTGAACACTGATCGTGATGGGGAGGCCAGCAAGTAGCGAGCTGCAGTAGTCCAGTAGTCAAGGAAGGCAAGGAATAATGAGAGAATTTATTTGAATTTTATTTGTGTTTTGTGTATGATAGTGACGTATTTTGTAGATTTTTTTTTAGGCAATAGAACAAGGTTTTGTGAGTGATTGTATATGAGGAAGGAAAGATAGGTGAGGGTCCAGTAGAACCCAAAGACAAATGGCCTGGGAGGTGGAGTGATGATGTCATTGCCAACAGTGAGAGATATTTGAGGAGTGAATGCTATAGTAGAGGGTGTAAAGATTAAAAGCACAGTTTTTGACATGTTGAGTTTGAGTTGATGGACAGACATCCAGGAGGATATGCTTGAGAAGTAGTTTTAACTAGAGATGTCGCGGACAGTTCGCCCGCGGACTATTCGCAGTGATTTTGGCTTGTTCGCGCTCGCATCGGACGGCGAACACATGCGCTTTTGGGTTCGCCCCCTATTCTTTATCATTGAGGAAACTTTGACCCTGCACCTCACAGTCAGCAGACACATTCCAGCCAATCAGCAGCATACACTCCCTTCCAGAGCCTTCCATCTGAAGGACAGCATACATTTTAGAATCATTCTGAAGCTGCATTCTTTGTGAGAGGACAGATAGTGTAGCTGCTGGAGATTTAATAGGGAAATAGATAGCCAGGATGTGTATTTAGCTTCCACTACAGACCTGAAGGACTCATCTGATATCTGCTGCAAGGACAGAAACCCAAAAAGCCCTTTTTAGGGCTAGAACATCATTTATTTTATTTTATAATTTTTTTCTGTGTAATCTAATTGCATATGACTGCCTGCCAGTGTGTGTGTGTGACAGGCTAACACCTAACAGCTTATATTGTGCTTATTTTCACTACTCATACCTGGTGGTGTACCATACATTGAAAACAACCATTTTTTTCCTGTAATCTAATTTCAGTTGCCTGCCTGTGTCAGGCTCACAGCTTATATTGTGCTCAGTGAAATAAAACAACACTTTTTTGGCTGTAACAGATTGAATAGCAATTCCCTGCCTACAGGCATGTGTGTGAAGCCTATTGCATCTACTCTGCCAACTTTTGCCAGTGCACAGTGATACGTCATATCTGGTGCAACCGTAGTGTACAGTGACATAAAACAACACTTTTTTTTACTGTAATCGATTGAATATCAGTTGCCTGCCTACAGGCGTGTGTGTGAGGCCTGCAGCGCCTACTCTGCCAACTTTTGCCAGTGCACAGTGGCACTCATATCTGGTGGCACCTTAGATTGCACGCTCAGTGGCCAAAATTTGAAGTAGGAGGTCCGACCAAGCATCTTTTTCCATCTCCCTGTTCCAAAAATCAATGCCATATACACGTCCCCTAATAGTGGACGTAACAGGGATTAAACCGATAGGAATAGTACTACTTAACAGTACACACCTTATAATAATGCAGACAAAGGCAACGCAGAGAGAGGAGTCTGAAGAAGAGGAGTCAGAGGAGGAAGGTGGCTTTGAGGAGGTGGAAGACCAAACACAGCAGACGTCCCAGGGGGCTTGTTGTCACCTTTCGGGGACCCTTGGTGGCTGGGTGGAGGAAGAGACCTTCAATGACATCAGTGAGGACAAGGAACGGGACATGGCTAGCTTGGTATCCAACCTTGTGCAAATGGGGAGTTTGCGGTTGTGCAAAGGGACTGTTTGCGGTTGTTTGCGGTGCATTAAACGGGGAGATTGGTCTGTTACTGTGAAGCGGGTGTAACCCTTACACTACCTGATCAATACAACATCATACCTGATGTTTTAAAGCATGTTATTCCAAACAATTTAGGAATGTTAGGTGATTTATGCCCTTTATGGCTTAAAACCAGATTTTGCATCAACTATGTAATTTTCCGTGGGAGTTTTGCCATGGATCCCCCCCCCCGGCATGCCACAGTCCAGGTGTTAGTCCCATTGAAACAACTTTCCCATCACTATTGTGGCCAGAAAGAGTCCCTGTGGGTTTTGAAATTCGCCTGCCCATTGAAGTCTATGGCGGTTCGCCCGTTGGCGAACATTTTGATGAAGTTCGCGTTCGCGGTTCGCGAACCGAAAATTTGATGTTCGCGACATCACTAGTTGGAACTCATGTAAGAAGAGAAGGGGATATATTAGGTGCTAAGAGGTAGATTTGAATATCATCTGCAATACTGAAATCCAAAAGATGTTATTAGGGTACCAAGTGAGGATGTGTAGATGGAGAATAGGAGGGGATCTAGGACAGAGAAAGAAGAGTCAAAGAAGTGGTGCCACAGAAGAAACACTAAATGTTCTATTTTGTCGGTATGATGTGAACCATGTCACATATGCCAAGATAATGTAGAATTTGGATTACAAATGGTTGGACAACTGTGTCAAAAGAAACAAAGAGATCCAGGATAATTTCAACAGAGAAGTGACTCTTTGACTTGGCAGTGAGCAAGTCATTATTTACGTTTGTGAGACTCTGTGGAGTTTAGGGGCCGAAAGCCAGATTGGTCGGTGTCAAGAATGAAGTTGGGTAACGTAATTGAAGACAAGTCCCTTGAGCAGAATTGAAGAGGGGAAAGTAAAAAAGCAATAGTTAGATGCAGATGCAGAGTTTAGGAAGAGATAAGTTGTGATGAAATAAGCTCATGTGAACAGGTTGTAAGGTGAGAGGTTGATAGTAGACTGGAGACTACTTTCTATGTCATCAGGTCAAAGAAGTCCATAGTGAATGTGGAATTGAGGATGGATGAAGGCTGGGCGTTGTCAGTTTGCCGAGAGGAGGGAGTGTATGAGCCACGTTGAGAGGAGAATTTGTTTTGAAAATGGGAGTGTCAGTTACAATCTTGAAGTCGCCAAAAACTAGTGAAGGAACATTGGAGGAGACATAATGAGGAAGCCAGATGGCAAAATGATCCAGAATTGAGAGGTTGGTCAAGGTGTGCGATAGATCACAACAATACATAAAGAGATAGGTCAGAAGAGACGGATAGTGTGAACTTCAAAAGTTGAGAATTAGAGGGAGAGAATAAGGGGTATGCTTGTTCCCAGGTCTAGGTATGTGACTGAAGTTAAAGCCACCATGTGAGAGTACTACAAGGAAGTCAGTGTCTGATGGAGTGAGCTAAATTTCAGTGAGAGCCAGTAGATTGAGGATGTGACAGGTGAGGTGTATTAAGTTATGGGTGTTTTGAGTGTTCTGAGTGTGGCTGATAGGGGTGGAAATTGTTGAGGAGTTGAGTTAAGAGATATATCTCCAGCAGCCAGCAGTAGGAGTGAGATGGAGAGAAGACGGAGGAGATAGTGACTGAAGGAAGGAGAGGAACTCATGGGAGCATATAAGAGATACAATGTGGATAAATTGAGTAGAAGAGTCTTATTAATAGGCAGGAGGTTATAAAAAAGACAAAAATTATGATGAGACACAGTGTGTAATCTTAGAGGAATAATTAGGAAGTTAGCAGGTGCTTCTTATAGTTCAGGTGTAGGTAATTTATATTAGGGGCAGGGAGGGAGGGAGAGGATTATTTCAGGTATTGTGTTGTCTGCAGCCAGAATCTGAAACTTGGATTCTGCAAGACATAGAGATTTGGTGTTACAGGGGAGAGAGAGAATACTGATAAATAATAATAATAATAATAATTATTATTATTATTATTATTATTATTATTATAATAACAGAGAAATTAATAGTAGCAATTCATGCAAAGTTGAAAAAGTTGATGTCTGATTATCATGGCTTCCGTTTTAAATACCTTGTTTGTTAAGTAGCTTTTGAGGTGTTGTTTGCAGTCCACTATCTGTGACACTATTTTGTTATGTTTTTTTAATCCCTTGTCATTTGGTGATTTTGAAAAACAAAATGCAAACTCGTATTATTAGTTCAAAATGTCTTTAGATGCATGTCCTATTTACATTTTAAAAAAAAAGGACAATAATATATACATAAAACAATGCTAATTATTCTGCATTATGTTTGCTAAATGTATAAACTTAGACAACATAAAGGAACATTAATATATATATATATATATATATATATATATATATATATATATATATATAACGTTTGCTGTATTTCTACATAGAAACAATCTGTTCTAATTGGGTAGTCTTTGTACTTTTAATTCCTTGCATGGTGATTCAGTCACTGCATGAAAGGTAAATTTGCTATGTATGAATGCTTATTCCAGCTATTTAAAGGTATTGAGAGACCTATGAACCAAGTTTAACTGTGTGTAGATCTGTCCTTTTTGTGACCCGCTAGTATACTATAACAACTGTGTTGATATTGTACTTTGCTTAGTGGAAGATAATATCTGTAGGAATAATTATCATTCACCCAGTAAACAGATGATGTCAGATGAACACATAATTACAAAGTGGCAAGTAAAATTCACTTTACAAATGCCCCTATTTAATTGAGAAAATTGTAGTTTCCGGAGCCCACAAACTTATTTGCTATTCAACTGGCATCTTTTCACTAGCTGCAAATGATTTGCAAGTTACGGGTTGAAAATCCCTGGATTGTTACAATCGTAACTCCGACCCAGCTAAGCCTTTGATCTTTCAAGCCGGTAAATGTTACAATAGTGAATCGCTATTCAATTGCTATAATTCCTCAAGCCCGCAAAGGTTCTCACACCCATAAATGGCAAATGTAGAAGAAAATCCTATGGGTACCAGATAGGACTCACAAGGAGGTTAAACACTTGTTCATAGCACTGTAATTGCAGATAAATAATCATTACTGCACTTTAAAAGACGGGGAAAGCGATTAAATACATTCAAATTAATTGCACAACAGTCTCAAGCTTGCAAATCTGCAATCAAAATTTTTTTTTTATGTTTTATTTCCGTGTCATATCAATTTTGGGAATCAATGAGTTAATATATCAGTCCACCCACATGGACTAGAACAGTATCACCATTCATTTTTATTATTTTGTACATTGCCGAATTGCAAGTCTGATCACATATCGGACCTCTAAATGCTAATTGGATTGACGTTTAACCTTTATATTTTACTGATGTCAAGATGACGGTCTCATTTACTATTGGCTGTTTCTAAATTGGTAGTTACGGCCTTGCTTAATTGATCATGATCACACTTTTAAATGCTATTTACGATTGCATGGTTTACAGTTTAGGCTTTCGGCCAGGTAGTTGCAGGCTCGCTCTGTAAGATTTCAAGCCTGCAGACTTACGGCCTCTATGAAGGCAACTGAGGGCAATTGAATAGGGGCCAAAGTCTTTTGTAATCGCTGGATGTATGTATATAAAATAATCATATTCCCTGTAAGTGTATTTTTTTCTAGAGAAAATAAGTCAAATTTGTTTAGTCTCTCGTCATAGTTTAATCCATCCAGTCACCTTATTAGTGTTGCTACCCATTCCTACAATGGATTTTTTTCTATATATTTTAAATACCAGGGATTTATATAAAGGTAAAGTGTAAAGTGCTCCCATCCTTTTCCAAATGCAGAATATTGCATTTCTTTTGCATTCAAGGCATTTTATTCAGCCCATCATATCCCAAAATTAAACTCTGTACTGTATGTGTCAGGAAAGTGCCACTCCTGTTTTTACTTTGTTTCTATTTACACAGTTTTTTCTGTAAGAAAACAATTCTAATAGGTCCCTCATATGAAAAGGTGGAAAAAAACAGTTCTAACTCAAGTTTTCTAGGATGAGCATCTTATTTGAATATAAATTAATATAAATAAAACATAAAAGATGCAGTGCACTGCTACTGCAAATACTCATAAGTGTTATATTTTATTTAGTTCCAAATTAATGCAGATATCCATATATTGTGAGGGACTCTTGAGCAATAGAGATTTATTCTTCCAGAATTGTTTTAGCCTTCTTGTACTGTAGGTATCGTCTTCATTTATTAGATCTGTAGAAGTAAAGAGTACAAGAAGCCTCAACTATGAAATTAGCTGGAGATTAATGTAAAAAAATAAAAACATTGCTTATAAAGGTGATGGACCAACAATAGCCCTGTTGCTCATGATTGGAGCTTGATCAATAACCCCCTTGCTTAATCTACTTTCCCAAGGACAGTCTCCATTATATTTTTGTGAAACCTTAAAGGACTACTGTAATTTGGTAAAAACTCCACTTGCTAACAAGATTACAGATATGCAAAAGAGGAACAAAAATTTATTTCAGAGAAAGTGAATCTAGAGGGACTCTAATCAGTCTTCTCCAACATCATGTCAATTCTACGGAACTCAGGCTTTTTTATGGTCCACCTCTTACATCTGTATGTTACTACTGGGAATACCATAGTTCGAACTATGCAGATCTTTGTAGTTTAATATCTTTACTTTTTATCAGCTTGTCCAAGCTTGCATTAGCTTTCCTCCCCAGAAGCAAACGTCTTTTAATTTCATGACTACAGTCACCATCTGCAGAGATCTTGGATCCAAGGAAAATAAAATCTGTCACTGCCTCCACTTCTTCCCCGTCTATTTGCTAGGAAGTGAGATTGCTGTTTGCCATGATCTTCGTCTTTTTAACATTTAGCAGCAGGCCAACTTTTGCACTCTCTTCTTTTACCCTCAAGTCCTTTAGTAACTCCTCAATTTCAGCCATCAGAGTTGAATCATCAGTGTATCTGAGGTCACTTTTTGATTGACTAGGATGGCTACTCTGAATACTACAGTTAAAAATGAAATCAAAAGAGCAAAGCATAATATTACACTGCAATGATCATTTAATGTAAAGTCTTAATGTGGTGTCATTAAAAATAGAAGAGAAGCTACTTTTCAGTTTTTGTCTATGTTTGTCATTTCAAAAGGGAGGGGGAGGGGGCATAAATAGTGTTTGAATAGAGGTTGGTGAATCAGTGGTTTAAATAGGAATAGCACATACCAATATTTAGGAACATGGGTAATGTAGAAATACACTTTTTCAGGATCCTTGTAGTAAGATAAAACAGTTGTATGTGGAGATGGATAAAACAGAAATGAACTTCTCTGCCATAGGAGAACGAGGCAATGAGTGTTAGTGTGAGAGGGTAGACAATGACAACACTGGAAATGAGTACACCTCTGTTTAGAAAAGCCAGAAAATGTCTAACTTATATAACAAGAGTAGAAGTGGTTAGAAGCTCTGAGAAGATCAAAAAAAACAAACAAAAAAAAAAAAACAGAAAAAGAGATCTGATCATGTTAATTAGATAAGTTGCTTATATAAATGTATTGTAGAAGACACAAAAAGCTGAATGGAATTTGGCTGATTTAAGCAAGCTTGAAGCTTCAAATTAAGTGTACACTTATCTGTTAGAAGTGTAGTTTCACTGTATTTTGTGAGATAAATTAACTAAAACTTATATATGCCAAACCAGTAATTGGCACTGGCTGCTTTTGAAAGCCTAAAATGCATTATGAGTTGGTGTAGAGTAATGCTATATTTTAAATACTTTCCCTGCAATTAAAAATTTTCCAAGGCAGTTGGAATGTCAATTTTTTTTTATCATGTTGTGTCTTGGGCGCTTTCCTGTTTTATGCTACCACACGTGCACATGCATCTGTTATGTGCACGCACTCATGCTGCACTGCTCCGATATAGCTGTCTCCTTGTGGCCAGTAAGTGGTTAGGGGTTTTCGGGTTAGGTTTACAGGGTTAGGGGGTTAGGGATAGGGTCGGGAAGGAGTGTAGGGGGTTAGGGGCTTAGGGACTTAGTTTTAGGGGGTTAGGATTAGGCTAAGAGGGTTAGGAGGTTAGGGCCGCCAAGGGGTTTAGAGTTAGGTTTAGGGCCATGAAGTGGTGTAGGGAGGTAGGATTAGGGTGAGGGCCAGCAAATGATGTAGGGGTTAGGGACTTAGGATTAGGGGGTCAGGGTTTGCCTGCTAACTGGTGTAGGGGTTTAGGATTAGGGCCGGCAAGGGGTATAGGGGGTTAGGGTTAGGGACTTAGGGTTAGGGGGTTAGGATTAGGGTTAAGCCCGCTAACTACTGTAGGGGGTTAGGGTTAGGGCCGCCAAGGTGTGTAGGGGATTAGGGGCTTAGGTAGTACTGCGGGACGCGATCGCTCACCCGGCAACAGGAGGCTTCCATTGCCGTGAACGCACCTGCGGTGCTCGTGCACGTGTGGTAGCATAAAACAGGTATATCCGTGTTTTGTTATTAAAGTGATATGATTTATGATTATTTCTATCTTTATTGGGGACTTAAAAAGTAACTCAACTGGATCTTTAAAAGTAAGTTTAGTATTAAATATTGTTCAATCAGTAATAATTCTATTAATTATCAGTGCCTAATTAAAATGACAATATAATGTCATTTACGTTAGTAATCATCTAATTTATCCTTAATTACATCATTGCATACTCTTTAATAAGGAATATGGAAGGTTAAACAGCCATTTAGAAAATTATTTCTATCTGTTACTGAGCCGGTAAGCAAGTTAAATGACAATGTACATAATGATTATTTTATGTATGTTTATTTAACATCTCAGTTCCATGTATTCATAGATTTGATCATATCATAGCTTTAAAAAGTTCTGTTTAGTTTTACAATCCAGTTTCAGATCTCACATTGCATGTTCTCATTCCTTTTGCTCAATGTAATTATAGTTGTCAAATATTGTTACAAAATGTGTTAATTCCAAATCACTTATTAAAGGTAATTTTCCTTAATATGTTATTTCCCCAAGATATTGGCTAATTGTTTATCTAATGACCTAAGTGTTTTGCATCAACAGCCTTTCCAGGGAGTGTGTTTATTTTTTCTACAATATACATAACAACATTTGGTCTAATTCTTTTTCTGTGCAGTACAGAAAAAAAAACTGCTTCATGTTAAAATAACCGCATGCATTATTAATATCTATTTAATTAATATAAGTACATTTGCATAAAAAATACAAAAAAACATATTCAGTTTACAAACATGTTTGGTTTCTGTTTTAAAAAGACACATATATTTGCTAGCAAATAGCAGCCAAATGGGCTTTTCAGTGGGTAACATTATATGTCATGGTATTTTTATGAAAAGTGAAGGCACTTGGGAGATGCAGAATTTTTACATTGGAGAATTCAAAAGTAATCAAACAATGCACCAAAGTTGGAGAAAGAGTAAGTAGGATGCTTGGCTGTATTGGACTTAGGGGCAGCACAATACTATTGCATTTCTATAGATTCTAAGGGTAGATTTGTAAGAAAATATACTGATAATGGGACATTGTATATGTTTGTTGATAAACTGAAGATGTTATTAAGAATTCCCTAAATTGCAATATTCGATGGTGGCTTCTTATGGGTGATCAGTTGAGATCTCATTGGTGGTTTCGTGTTAAAATGCAATACCTCTCCTGCCTGCTCATCTTCTCTCCAAAGCAGGGAATCCTGAATGAATTTGCATATGTGTCATTTGGGATTCCCTGCCCCAGTAAGATGCACTGGCGGGGGGGGGGGGGGGGCTTGCATTTCAACACTGAAACAATAAAATCCCACCAGAGCACCCATAAGAAGTAAGAACATGGGGGGATGGTGACAAGGGGTACAGGAGGGCTGGGTGGGAGGTGCTGAGAGGCCTGGAGGTCCCCGAAGGGAAAATTCTAAAAATAAATAAATAATAAAGAAAGATTAGACATAACTGGGGCTCCCTCAGAGCAGGGTGGCATTGCATTGCACCAGCTGCACCGGTTGTTGCTCCTACCCTGGTGCCACATAAAGAAATTACACTGTAAGAAAAGTTATATAGCTTAAAGGTGCCCACAAGAAATGGAATTTAACCAGCCCGGGAACATTGGAAGGTAATCAGCTGGTCTTCACATCCCATGAATAATAAAGTTCAGGACGGAAGTTTATTTCCAAAAAGAAAGGAATACAAGAATAAGATGTGAGAACTTGATTAAATATGTGTGGAGATTTAAATGTAATGTGAGAAAGCACTACTTTATAGAAAGAGTAATAGATAACTGGAAAAGTCTCCAAAATAGATATTGTAGGTTATTGAATGTAAACATCTCTGGGATAAGCATACGACTTTCCTGAAGCTTAATTAGGAAAAACGTTAAGATAGATAGAATAGGAACACTAGACGAGCCTTTTTGTCTCTTATTTGCTATTAAATAATTGTAGCTATTAACTGTAGTAATTATTTACAAAATAATTATATATATATAAATATATATATATATATATATATATATATATATATATATATTACTATTATTAATAATGTTCTACATAATTATACATAGTATATTTATACACACTGTTACTCATGGAGATTGATGATTTATATAATCAACAACTGTAATTTATATTAAACTAGAAAATTGTAATGCAAGCAATGCTGTTTGCCACACAATTCGAGGCTATGGGACCTCTGAGCACCTTCGGCGCTCATTGTGTGGCTCGAAATGAGCGCCTTTGGTGCTCATTGCAAGCCTCTGCCCCTATGTAGTTTATAGGCCTTGTGCTTGAGTGTTACTGTCTTGGGTTGTGTTACTGCCTCGGGTAAAGTGTTACTGGCTTTCGTTAAGTGTTACTGCTTAGGGCTATTTTTTACGTCCTTCGGGCTACTTTTACGTCCTTGGGTCTTGTTTTAATTTTTTTGCGTTTTTTCGGCAGCCATTTTTTGCTTGCTTAGCTGATTTTCGATTGTGAAAAAACTTAAAATATGCATCACATTAACTTTCAACCTCACTCACAAGCTCCCTGCCTCTCCCACTGTGGTGTGGTGTGTGTAAGTTAATCTGAGGCATATTTTTTTTTTTTCCAGGTCTTTTCAGTTCCGTGGATCGACCGTTAAAGTCGTAATTTTGCTAGGCGCACAGTGCATGTACGGGTTTTGGTCAAAATTCCTGCATGCCTCAATTGCTCTCCTAGCTTCACGAGGCTCACAGTGAAATGAGCGCCTTCAGTGCTTAATGCAGGCTAAGTCCTGCGTGCCTCAATGGAGATACTATAGCATACGTATGTGCTGGTAGGCTATGAAAAATTTAGATAGACTTAAATGGTAGTGGTATCCTAATGTGTACAAGTGTCCAACAACAACAAAAAATATGTAAATAGAGTAAAAAGTATATGTATATATGGACAGCATAAACTACATCATACAGAAAAATATATTGAGAGCTTGGCCATCTACGAATAGGTGGATGATGTTTGTATGATTATTCATGTCAAATGATTGTAAGAATGCAGCCAAGTCTATATCCCGGTTGAGACCCTCAGGGCACTTCAATAAACATAACCAACATCCGCCCACTAGAGGAGACCCGGTTGTCGAATTTGATGCAAGTGACTTGTACACCCTACGTATTCTGGAAGAACTTGATGCATCTGTGAATCTACCTAGAGTTTCCACTACGGACATATCATAAACAGAAATAGCTTCAACTTTTGATGCCTCCACCAGTAAGATTGTTCTTCATTCAGATCTGAAACCTAAATCAAATTATTACCCAATCACATCCCAAGGGAAATATATTCCTGTTTTCAAAGGCCTGATGATCAAGGAGATTGATAAGATCTGTTCATCTACATACTCAAATCATCAGAATCTCATCCATACAGAGAAGTTGGTACTTGATAAATTAAAAAATTACACCTCCACAGTTATTTGCCAGGCGGATAAGGGCGGGGGTATTATCATCCAGAATCGAGTCAACTATATGGAGGAACAATCTGGTCAGTGATCTGGATACATATCAGATCTTATCTGGGAATCCCACTGACACGTTCTTAGCCAATTTTCAAACTCTTATAAAGAACGCTGAGAGTGAGAATATACTTAGAACAATAGAAGTCAAATTTCTGTATATTCCATTCCCCAAATGTGCCATCATGTACCATCTATCCAAGATACACAAGTATGCCACAAAACCACCAGGACACCCTAGACATTCTATACATTCCAGACATTCTATACATTCTATATATTCTAAATATTCTACTCACCTTTCCGCCATGTCCCGTCCGGCATTCTTTCAATCCTTCTACGGCACGGCACCTGTTAAAAAAAAACACAACATTAATACACATACATCAACATACAATAAACATAATCTACATTATACTTACCTACCCGCGATGTCTCCGACCTCCTCCAGATCCTCTTCTGCCACGCCCTGTTAAAAATATTTATATATACTTACATCCGCACTCCTGGACATCCCCGACGCTAATGAGGCTCCAGGAGAATTTTCCGGAAGAAAATAAGCAATGGCGCCTTCTGATTGGTTGAAAACGCTGTCTTTCAAATTCACCCAATCAGGAGGCGCCAATATAGGAGTCAATCAGAAAGGGATACGCCGTAAAATCACACTCTGATTGGATAATGCACCTATCAATCTTTATTTAAACCAATCACAAGGCGCAGATGCCTTCAGCCAATCACAATGGAATACACCCCCACAGGGTGATTGGTTGGAGCCTCTGCGCATTCTGATTGGTTGCACTGACAATAGCCAATCACAATGGAATAAACCCTCACGTACTGATTGGTGAAGGATTTGCGCATTTTAATTGGCTATTGTTAAAATCAATCAATATTACAGCCAATGGGAAGGCGCAGATGTCTTCACCAATCAGTACGTAGGGGTATATTCCATTGTGATTGGCTAATGGCAATAAAGCCTTAGGGTTGGTTCAAATAAAGATTGAAAGGTGTTTTATCCAATCAGCGTTGTATTTTGGGGTGTATACTTTTTTCATTGGTTCACAAATGGAGTCTTCTCATTGGCTGAATTTGACAGCCTTTTCAGCCAATCAGAAGCCGCCATTGCCAATTTTACTCTGGAACACTCCATAGGAAGGTCAATAGCATTGGAGACATCTGCAAGGGCGGATGTGTGTCTTTTTTTTTTTTTTTTTAAAGGCGCGGATGCTTCCGTAGAAGACGAGCAGGCCGGAGACATCGCGGAAAGGTAAGTATAATGTAGATTGTGTTTATTTTACTTTACTTTATGTTTACTAATGTAATGTTTTTTTTTGACAGGAGTAAAGATGGCCGACGGAACATGGCCGACAGAACATGGAGGACTGACATGCTGGAACGGGACATGCTGGAAAGGTGAGTATAATATTTTCAATATTTAGAATATTTAGAATGTTTACAATGTTTACAATGTTTAGGTATTTCATGTAAATGTATTAATTTTTGGAATCTTTTTTACCGCAGGTTGCTGATCTGAAGAAACATCTCAAAGGTAAGTGGCCCCAATTAGGGTAGCTATATATATATATAGATAGCATGTATTGTATATTACATAGATAGGGGGATGTATTATTAGATAGTATTGTATATTACATAGTGGGATGTATATTGCATAGGGTTGTATTGTAGTTTATTTAATTGTATTGTATTTTATTTAATTGTGTTGTATTTGAGTTTATTTAATTCTGTTGTATTTTAGTTTATTTAATTCTGTTGTATTTTAGTTTTTTTTAATTCTGTTGTATTGTATTATATGTATGTATTAAATGTATTTCTTATTCAGGTGTGTAATTTTTTAAAAAAAATTGTAGTGACGCGAGGTTGTAATGTATTTTTTTAGTTTTTGTAATGTTACTTTTTTTATTTTGGGTCACTTAGGTTTCTTTTTTTGGTTCTGTAATGTACATTTTTTATTTTTCGTGATTTTAGTTTTTATTATTTTATGTCATGTACATTTCTGCTTTTTGAGGAATTTAGTTACACAGTACACTCACATTGTGTGACAAACAGCATTTCAACACTTTCTTTTATTGACCGTCAATTTTTAGAAACGGTTCCTGAAATATCAAATACGGATATTAAGACTATTAACAACTTTCCAAACATACTCATCTCATTGCCGTCATTTTTTGACGGGCAAGGCAAGTCGCTAGTATATATATATTTATCAGTTCTCCCCCCCCCCCCCCACCCCCCCCACAGATTTTATTGGATTCCTACGCCCTTGGTGCCAGGTATTCATACTATTTTCCTGATTTTTCCAGGAGGTGAAGCACATTTTCAGCATGTTGCTTTTCATTTGTTTAGACATTATTCCTGTGACACACATAAATACATACAACTAAATGTTTTTTTTCAGCATAATTTTATTAATCTTAATTTCTGCGTTTAAGAGTTATGTTTATCACTTGTATTGTGTATCATATTTAAAAGACAAAAAAATTAGAAACTTGCTAAAAACATAAAAAAACTGTTTCTCTTTTCACTTTGCTCTCTTTGTTTTTAACAATACAAATAATATATTTGATTTTTTAAATATTAGAGTCTGGCATCTTCCGAGGATGATTATATGAGATAGCTATGTATATTTATATATCTTTACAAACTAAACAGGCCGAAACTGGCAATAGCACATATAGATTTCCACTATGTGCTGAACATAAAATATACACATTATGCTTAATCAGGATAAACAATCCCATAACATCAGAATAAACCTGCAGAAGTACCTATTGTCTAAAAGAACAGAACATAAAGAATTAAAAAAAATAGCTGGAAATATATCTATTCCATAAAGTTGTTTTGCCACAGGAATGGATATGGGGAAGAAAGATGGCAATATAGGTATGTTGCAATCTCCATAGGATATTCATGTATAGAGGGGAATGGGAAAAGCCTAGCTTAAAGTATATTTATAATATAAATAAATTAGATTGTGTAAGTCTCTCCTCTCCTATTAAACTGAGGAGAGAGTAGGTTATATTATTTTATATTAATATGATTAATGCCTTTGACCTATAGGGCAATACGATCCCATGTTTTATATAATTAAAGAATATATGTGTATTTTTTAACCCCATTTTCTTCTGCCCCTTTTACCCTTCCTCTGGGTTCATATAATTGCCTCTGTTGTCTAGTGGGAGGTGCATGGTGCTTCCATGGTCCTCTTCCTGTTTCTACCTCCTCCATTACCAGCCAATGTGGATCCTGGCTGCATTGAATATGTGATAAATGTTCATGAAATACAGTGTTATTTGACACAATTATACCAAGGGCCATTTTATGAATAAGTGCAACTATCCATGTGATGCCTATAAATGTATTTATTATAAATACTGTAATACATCCAAAAATACTGATTATGGGTGAACAAATCGAGCTGTCATTGGCAAACTCTAATACTAACATCATTTGTGCTTTATGTGGTATGGAATCTCCTGTGTAAGCTCTCCTGTTTTAAGAGGTCAAATCAAAATAACAGGCAATTCTAAATTATTAAGTGAGTATTAAAAGATTGTGGATTTTCAGTTGTTCAGTTGTGTGAAACTTTATGTGAACCTATGGATCGCTTCACACCGAGCACATTTACTCCTCTTAGCTCCCTAAAGGTCATGTTCATTGCTTCAATTACCTCATCTTGCCATCTCCATCTCTTCTGTCCCCTTCTTCCTGTACCTTCAGTCTTTCTCAGCAGAATGTTCTCTAAGTAATTCTATCTTCTCTTGATAGGGGTAAAATATTTGAGCATTTGCCTCATGGTCATACCTTCCAGTGAACTATTTGTCTTGATTTCATGCACTGCAGATTACTCCTACATCTGTACTTTACTACTGGAAATACTATAGCTCTATGTGAAACTTTATTGATAGTGTAATATCTTAACTTTTTAATAGCTGGTCCATATTTGCCCTAGCTTTCCTCATGAGGTTGGATACCTGCAGTTGATGAATCCCCATTGCTGTTGGCTCCTCTTCCAGATTGGCAGACTCTACCTGCACTGGTGGCAGACAGGCTCAGAACTCTGCTTCTGTGTTCAGTGTAAGACAGCAGACATCACTGTGCGCACATTTTAATTTCTCAGCTGGATGTTTGACAATTGAGTACCATAGAAACTGGGAAATGTTGAATGTTCTAGTTCCATGGATAATATAATATGACTAAATAACAAAAGAGCATCATATTTGGTATTGAGCAACTTCATTGTTTATTTGATTAAATAGAAGATTTGAATAGAAATGAGACAGGGAGTTCTTTGTTTGATCCAAGAAGAAGAGCAAAGGAACACACGCTTGTGTAAAAATGGGGGATATGCTAGAACAATTGAGTAGTAAAATTCATAACGTGTATATATATATATATATATATATATATATATATATATATATATATATATATAAAATTAACCAATAGATCCAAAATGGATGGTATTTATTTTTATCAGGACGTCCTAAGGGACTCGTTCAATTGTGATTTGGACAATTGAATAAAGCTCTATATCAGCACATAGCATACAGTATATTTTTTACAGAAGTTTTTTAGTTAGTGAACTTCTATCCAAAAGCAAGGTCTTCACTAACTAAAAACTTCTGTAAAAAAATATGCTATGTGCTGATATTGAGCCATATTCAATTGTCCAAATCGCAGATGAATGAGGCCCTAAGAAATTAAGCTGCTACAGTAGATGTGAAAATATTGGTTATGTGAAATCTTGGGCACATTTTGCAGACTTTAAATCCAAAATCTCTCACTTGACATATTCCAATATTCATTTTAAATTTTACAAATTTATATTACTTTTTTCCATCAAGCGGCACTTAGCCATTAGTAATGGTAATTTGATTATCGTTTGTTTTAAACAGTTTGCAGTTGAACTTCAGTAGAAGAAAATTCCTATGCACATTCGTGATGAAATCCCACCTTCACAAACAATGCATATATATAAAACAGGACAATATAGCATATATTATAATAGCTTATTGTAAATATTGATATTGTAGATGAAATATTCATATGGTTTGAGAGATCTGTCTTTACTAATTACCTTGAAATCCTAGTGACTGGAAACCTTGGCCAACTGGGGCAGCCCGGTTAAATCTAAAGCCATTTAAAGTAAGCACTTGTAATTTGCAAGAAAAGCATCTGGCCAACAATCCCTCCGTTGAACTTGTTTTATTGTAAATTAGGAATTAAACATATTATGTGTAAGAATGCATGATTATTATAGCATCATTGATTTGACCATGGTATTTTTTTGGGGGATATATATACTCCAGAGATTATATAGTATTTATGAATGCAGTAATTATGCAGTCTGTCTCAGAAATATATTATATCCAATGACAGCATTCCATGAGTAATAAAATAGTTTTTTGGCAACCTTTTTCTTACATATGAAAATTCAGTTTAGAAATCATAGAAAATGTAACCTTAAGGATAGCTTACAAAGCAATCTGAGTATATCACCAACATTTAAATCAGCATTCCTTGAAATACAGCAAGATCTGTGAGGTCAGTATTTTCTGTATTAAGAAATAAAATGTTAAGTGATGTATATTTATGAATTGTACAGTATATACAGCTTGTACTTGAGTTATGTCTCATATAAACATAATAATGTTGATATATTTTTATATATAGCTTGGAATAATGTAATGTTATGTTTTAACAATATTATGTATTATAACAATATATTATAAAAACAATAGCATTTGACATATTGTAATACATTTAATTAGGGTAGTAGATAAATATTGTTCTTCCATGTATTACTGCTATGTTTTCATATCCAACTGATTGATTTTTTATAAGTTTATTTTCTAAGCTTGCATGTGGTAAAGCCTGGTAAGTCACATAAGTCTGATATAATGTCAGTAACCCAAGACAGATTAATATATTAGTAATACTAAAAACAGTAAGAACAACTTTAGATGCACATCATTCATGTGAATAAACAAGAAACTGGCAATGCTACTAATCCATTCTTGTAACCTACAATTGAAAAATATTAAGGAAATGGGGATCAGGTAATAATATATATTGTCATTATAAATATAGTAACTGACAGTAAATTATGTAATCATATTTTATTGTCACATGGCATTTTCACTGTAACAAAGTATATAAGAAAGTTCAATGTAAAACATGGAGCCAATACAACGCTGGAACACACTCTTTCTCTATTTGGCTACAACTAACTCCACTACTTAGTCAGTCAAACTAAGAGACTTTTATTTTAAAAAAAGCATTTACAAAAAGCATTAACAATCAGATTTGATTTTAAAAATTAAATACATTCTTGCTAATTTGTGGCAAGCAAAGTTAATGTGTTAATTATTAAGTATAAAAGTGTATATATAAGAAGTGCCTGTTCTGGTATGCCTTCAAGTAGGCCAATTCTATATTGTATATTTGTAGACAGAGTGAATGTATATCAAGGAGATTATAAGTATAATGTTTATAATTTTGATTGTGATGATCTTAACAATTTGTATATTTCAATAGTACTATATAGAAAAAACATTTATTTAAATGTAGATTTAAAAACATAAAATTCTCTATTAGTTTTGATGCAAACAATTCCTCTTAAAATAGTATAGTATATAGTAAAATATAACCCAAATTCACAAAAAAAGTATTGAAATATTATTCTTTATATGGATGGACAATAAGGGATGTGTGTCACGGACCCCTTTCCAGGGAGTGGATTTTGGCCCAGTGAGCTACCATGCCAGACTTTCTCACTGTAAAATGGGTAGAGGAATTATATTGCCACCATGCTCTGTGTTCTGTGTCATGTTTAAAATATGTAATATGTGTATATATAGTTACTGCCATGGTTTCTTGATTACAACGTATATGATGTTATTGATAGTCTGATGCAATTCACAGATGTAACCACCTTCCCCAGCCATAAAGTCCCTCAGGCCTGATCAAAGGAACAGCTATAACATTTGAAGCTGGTTTATGACCCCTCCTGGTGGTAAAATATAGTAAGAAAAATCTACCACCCCCTTCCATTGACAGCCGATATATACCAGATCAATGGGGGGGGAGGAAGAAAAGTGGGTTTACGATTACTGGGGGTGACCATGCATGCATCCTGACTAGTGTGGGAGGTTGGGAGCCTTAGTGACAAAGGGGGTTTGTGGTATTTTGTGGTAGCTTTTCTGTGCAAAAAATAAACAGTTCAGTCGGTGTTTGGAAGCGAATAAACACAGTTCACTGCTGAGGCATATAGAAAATGGTATGTCTTTTATTTTCCTGGATGGCTGCAGTGAGGTACTGAGAGACTCTGTAGGATTCTGCTGGGGTAGGTTTGATAGTAACAAGTCGTATCAAGCCCCATAAGAAGGATCAGAGCTGGAGTCTCTTGGTAGGCTGGAAGTGCTGATTTCTAATGCAAGGATCCTGACCGATACAGAACCCAGATATCAGGGTGCTGGTGTCGAGATTTCAAAGAACCCAACGGTCCTTGTGGGTAGTTAACCTGTAACCTGTAGTCTATAGCAGATGGCTCTGGGCTTGTATATCCCCTACCACTCAGATCACCACAATGTGTTTATTTCTTTGAATGTTTAAACTTGAAATCTTGATATATTAAATGTACCGTAACTGTAAAATTAATAACTACCGGTGAACAATTTAAGCTATACTACTTGAACATATTTTCTTTATCATATTCTATTTTTCCATGTCGCCACTTAGTCATAAAGTTTATAATGTTGATTCCAATGTAAACAAATATAATGCCAACATAGTTTAGACTATTTTAGTTAGTGCAGGTCTACAAAAATATACCTGTACAAGGAAATTTCACGTAATGTAGGTAGAATATCAATTAGATTTTTTTTAAATTTGTAATTGATTCCTTAAATACTTTCTTAAAATATATATATTTTTTAAAATGTCAATACATTTTAGTGTAAACATTTTAAATATACAATACTGATTATTAATGGTGCAGAAATTCAGCTTGAAGGCAAAATGCACATTATATGCAAAACAGCACTAATATCCATGGCCCTCATTCAATTGCAATTTGGCCAATTGAATAGGGCTCTAAATAAGCACATAGCATATATTTTTTAAAGAAGTTTTTAGTTAGTAAGCATCTATCCAAAAGCAAGGTTTTCACAAACTAAAAACTTCTTTAAAAAACATATGTTATGTGCTTATTTAGACCCCTATTCAATTGGCCAAATCGCAATTGAATGAGGCCCCATATGTCTTGAAGACTCACTCAAAGAAACAACCAATTTGCTCAATAAACTTTATATATTTTAGTATATGCCCAAATATTAGACTAGAGAAGAAAAGGTATCCTTTAAACAGTTATAGTGCACACCCTAAGCCTAATGGGCAATATAGAAACACTCAAAAGTTAACTTTTGAGTGTTTCTATATTGCCCATTAGGCTTAGGGTGTGCACTATAACTGTTTAAATGATACCTTTTCTTCTCTAGTCTTCTATTAATAATTTATATCCTTAGTGAAACCCCTTTTGTAACCCAGCTCCTTATTTACACCTTGAGCCACCTTGTTTTGTTATTTTTGTATGCCAAAATATTGTGACACATTATTAATTAATCACTATATTTTCTGCATATTGTCCACATAATGTTATCCTCAATGAATAAAGGTATTTATCTATACTAGAAATATGCATAAAAATACCAAACAGACAACAAAATGTTATTCTTTTAGTTTTGAAATCATTATGGGACTTTTGTTTAGCTCATATAAGATTAGAATGGCATATCCATTTGTAATAGATCTAGGGAGCTGGTGCTGGCTGACATTTCAACATTTCTGGATAGATATTTGTCCTGTCATAATGAGAACAAATGTATACACTAATTCTGAAGCTTGCCTGCAGCTATGCCCATCTGTTCATATGGCACAGAGCCATTTTTTAAAGGTATAAACTAGTTTTCCTCATAACCAAATAAAGTGGCACATAAATGTGGAATGTGCCATTACAACCCATTCGCCAGCACTCGTTAATCACTGCAGCTTAACAATATCCAGACTTTTTATTTGGCTTTCTTTAGTTTTCCACAAGCTTATACAAACCCATATGTTTTCAAGTTACAGAGTTAAGTAAAGACCTTCATATCACCTTTCCATTCAAGTCAAGAAGGTGCTTATCAGTTTGAAATGTTGTAAAAATGGTGAATGAGCTTTAGCACACCCATAACATTTTTGAAAATTTTTTTGAAAGTTATGATAAGCATTAAACCATATTAATTATATAGGTTCATTTTAATCATGGAGAGTTATTATTATTATTATCATCATTATTTATTTATTTATTTATAAAATGTCATAATTTTGTTTAGTGCTATCTGCAAAGTAGAATAAAGTACTGTGGGAACAATTAGTAAATTACAAAGGTATAAACAAATTCTAAGGTGCAAAGGGATACAAGTCCATTTACAGTACAATATAGATACAAAAGAAATCTGTCAGCAGATAGCTTTAACCAGTGGTCAATGTTTTCAGTTCTAATCAAGTGGTTTGTACCTTAGTTATATAAATGTATTAATTCACTAGTCTTTAATAAGTAAGTACATTTTAAATGTTTAATATCACCATGACAGTAGCACAGTCATAGGTACAATTACTCAATATTTCAATAAAATAATATATAAATGATATGAAGATTGGACTGCAAAGAGTGATAATCCTATAATGAAAACATATTAACCATTTTAAATGGTTGGAGGTACTGACAAAAAGATTGTGAAATAGAAGTGGGGTTATTATTCTTTTAACCCCTCCCATAAATACACCCTAAAGGAGTATTTTTACTTGTTGTCAAGTCTAAGGTACTAAAAAAACAGACTTTGATGATTTGTTGGCCTTTCAAACATTCCTATGATTCTATTCCTGTTCTAATTTTAACTTTGCTTATTGGACTCTTTGAATTTCTGCCTGGACTGACTTTATTCTGAAACTTTTAGATACTTCTGCAGTTAGTATCCAACTACCTGCTGTTATTGTTTACAATATCTTAATAAGGAAATTGATTCAAAGTAATTATTACTTTGTATCTGCTGGTTAAAGCAATGGTAAAATAAAGATTGAATAGTAATATTTTTGTCAGGAGTACTTGTTGTGGCTGAGTTCACAGCAAAGTGCCAGTTGTAAGACTCTGTTATGCAGTCCGGCTGTAAGTCTGTGTTCTGCTGGTTTTACTGCCACTGGCTGCTGTTTATGTCTTAGAGCTTATACCTGCACCAGTTACTCTGCTCATTTAAAGTATTTATTATTACCTGTGTGCTATTCCTGACTTCCTTTCCATTGTCTGCTTCTAAGTACTTTTGCTGCGATAGTTGTCTGTTACATTACCTGTATGATTCTCAGACTGCCTGTCACTTAGCTGTCTGCTATAGTATCTGTCTGTGCTTCTATTGTTTGTTCTGATTCTAGCACTGGACTGATTCTAGCACTGCACTGATTATTTAAAGCTATATATACCAAGTTCACCTCAGGTTCTTGAGTACACTCAGGGATCATTATTTATCAAGGGTTATACAAAAAACAACTATAAATCAGGCAAGATAGATTGATTTCTAGTAGGTTCTTGTATAACCTGGGCCAGATAATTTAGCCATCACAAATAATCACATATTATAATTGTCAAACAAAGAGACGTCATCATGCTTTGTGTGGTGCATACAACTTGGCGCTCATCACCGGAGAGCCGTTAACTTGAGGCACTTAGGTGATGAGTGCGTAGCGAGCCGTTAAACCAATAAAACTCACAGCACTTAGGCGCTCATTGCCTGTAAGCCTTGCGAAGCAAGGCGAGCCGTTAAACCACCAAAATGCAGAGCACAGGCGATGAGCACCAAAGGCCCTCAATGCCTGCGAGCCTCAAAAAGTGAGGTGAGCAGTGGAGGTAATGAAACAAACTGTACGTAGTGTCGGGATTAATACGACATATTATTTTCTAAATAATATAGAATAATGAATTTTGAGTTCAGAATCAATTTATAGACACATATTCTTTTTTATAAAATAACATTTATTGAAAATAACAAAATCAACTAGTCTAATGATAAAAATGTAATGTATCAAATCAAATACAAATAAAACAAAATATAACCAGCCAGATATTAAAAGAAAATTAATCCATCATATTTTAATACTTATTATTTTATGACATCTTCTATACAGTCCTAAAATCGCAATATAAAAGTTTATCTCAATCACATGTACAATAAAACCTGGAATAGCAACCCATTTCAATTAATGAAAATTCACCAAAATAACGTTTAACATGTACTAATTATGTCTAATGATATTATAATATAGCTATACAGGAATTTATTAAATATAACACAATTATGGTAAAGTATTTTATAATATAATTGATAATTTAGCTAAGTAAAATTAATTTATCTGTATTGGTCAAAAAGAAAAATGAGATCTAATTTTGTATTAAAATGTATATCCGGGTTTACAAATTTCAATGACAAAATTAAATCTAAATAACTTTTTGATAAGAAATAAACCAAACAGAGAAATTATGGTAATGGTTTTCAATTATATCATAAAATAAAATAATTCAATTTATACATTACCAATTATGACAAGATTCCACTGGTTAATTCCAAAATTGTCTGGCCTTTCCCACAGGATCAAAGTTTTTCTCTCTTACTCTCTTTTTCACTCTCCCTTTTTTATCCATAATTATACCTCTTGCTTATTTGCCTATCAGAATCCCAAATCAGTTAAAAGTATCTAGTAACCAATAGAATCTTTCATGATGTCATCACATATTTAAATTTTATAATGAATATATTTTTCTATAGAGACATTTATTCCTTGAACCGTAAGATGGCGCTCTCGGACCTTTGAATTTTCATCCCTTTAATTAACTAATGACCCCTTTGACCCACAACCTATAAACAAAATGTGGTTATAAGAATGGTTATCAGTTAGATACCCCTAAACAGATTTATTATTCTGTGAAGGAGACTTGGTGTCTATGAACAAATTCTTCACATGTGAAATCTTACGGAGGATTCCATTATTTCTAAGGAACATAACCTTTATAGACCTTTATCCATTAGTTTAGGAATTCACTCAGATATTTATCTCTATAGAACAAAGAACCATTCAACCATGGATAACTCACTGGTGAGAAACCGTGAAAACATATCTTTTACTTAGATATATTCAAATAATGGAATCACATGCATAGATATATATATATATAGCATATAAAATATTAATACATTGGATATAAAATAGTGGTTAATAATTGGAATATCATATTATACTAAAATATCCATATAAGATAGAACTTTATTCATACAAAAGTTCTGACATAACCCCCTCTCTGAAATAATATCACTCTTTAATAAAGTAGGTGATATTATTACAGTTGTAAATATGAAAAGTAACTGGTTCCCGGAAAAACAGAGACTCAACCCTTGATATGCTGTACTTCCTATGTAAGTCAATTGAATGGGAAATAAGCTTGGAATGCAACTTGAAGTAACAATGGTCTCATTCACTACAGTTATTAAGTCATTTAGCTTCTGTTTTTTTCAATTCTCTTTGCACCATCTTCAAGGAATCCCGAAGTTCCCTAGATTCCTTAATTAATATTTCAATAGATATAGAGTTTGTTATTGACATAGTGGTACCTATAACAGCTCCAAGTATATTCATTATCGCAGCCCCAATAAGGAAATCGATAAATCGTTTTGGATGTCGGCTGTTGGAAAGACTCAGGAATAAAAATTTTCCTTAATTGTTCCAACATGTTCTTTACAGTAGCTTGTGATCGATCAATATGTTCACGATACCATACTTTGGTTTCCTCCATCTGTATGTTAGATATGTTAAATTGCCTTTCAATCACTGTTTGTGGATCCACGCTCACGAAAATCTTTTGAGATGTCAATCTCCTTCCGGTGAGAATAAACCCTGGAGCCTCTTGGATAAGAATTCCTGAAGAAGGGCCTGGTTCCACAATAGGTTCCATTCGGACCTCTTGGCATAGGATCAGCATCACCCATATCAGAGCTGTTTTTCTTTCTTTCATTTTTTTCAACTAGGAAATAAAAACAAAAAGTTTTAATAATGTATTCTATACAATGTAAAAATAGGATAATCTTATTAGACAGGGTATTTAAAGTCACATTATTCATCAGGAATACTGTTAATGATTCTTAATTGAGATCTTGGGTGACAACTTTTTATTTGATTAATATGAACCCATCTTTCAATCATTTCACCATTTTTTTTAATTTGACGTCACACGCAGACGCATAGGCGACACGCAGTCAGTTGTTTGGAGCTAAGGCGCTTTGAAAAATCACAAGCAAACTATATATGAAATACGACTTATAAATATCATCCACATTAAATGACAATCTGACAACAATCTATGTTACAATCTATGTAACATAGGGACTTCCTTTATATCATAAGACATTATATAAGCCTTGATATAAACTCTAATATCCCCAGAAAGCACTAGCACTTTATCTATTGTATCTAATAGGATACTACAATATCTATTTATTTATTTAACCTATATTGGCACAATAACACTTTATACAAGAAAAATATACACTACAAAAAGGTGCAATATATACAAGTGCAATTTTCCTATTATCACTATAAGCACAAGTCACTTTCTTATATAGTGACAATATATAACAGTGCAAACACATAGGCCTTAGATGCAGATTTATGCTTTTGCAACTCATTTGTATTTCACTACACTGAAGGCACCTTGTTCACTTTATGCACTTCATTATTTATGATTATATTATCACGTCATACCAAGAGGATATAGGGACCAATTCAGTCTCATAATTTATGTTACAATACTAGGAAGTCCAATATAATTTCCATTCCCCTACCAACTTTATCTCGTCAGAATTTCAACATTTTAATAACAATTTTAACAATATCAATAAACGTTAAGTTTTATATATTTTTCTTGCTCTATATTGTTACCAGGGCAAAGGGTGTGCACTTATAATCCAAAGGATACTTGTTCTGTCCTCTACCATTTTGTTACTTTTGTATACAACAGGTGAAATTTTGTCAACAATAGTATAAGGTCCTTTCCATGAAGGCAAAAACTTTTTCTCTTTCACTTGGTTTCGTTGAAAGTTGTACAAATATATCTGATCTGTGATCTCCTACTCCTTTTTGGATGTCTTAAGATCATAATAAGTTTTAGTACTTACAGCAGATTTCTCTAAATTTCTTTGTGCAAAAGCAAATGCCTGCTGTAAGTGTTTCCTCAGATCCTCTATATATTGATGGGTTGTAGCAGCACTCACTAAATTATGGTCTTGGGTTCTATAAATAAGGTGTTGTGGGAGTACCATACGTCTCCCCGTCATTAATTCAAATGGCGACATTTTTTTTTGCAGTACTAGGTGTAGATCTTATAGCCATTAATACTACAGTAAAGGTAATTTTATATCCCAGTTTTTACCTGATTCTTTCACAAATTTCTTTAAAATACTAATAATGGATTGGTTGTACTGTTCCACATTACCACTAGAAGCAGCACGATAAGAAATATGTAATTTTCTCTTAACCCCTAGGATTTTCCACATACGGTTCATTACTTCACTGGTAAAGTGAGATCCCCGATCGGACTCAATTCGTTGTGGTAAACCAAAATGGGAAAAGACATGGTTTATTAATAACATTGCAGCAGTTTCAGTTTTACAATTTGTGGCTGGAAGGCACTCTACCCATTTGGTAAATAGACAAGTAACCGTTAGCATATTACCCCTAGATGATGTTGTTACTGGACCAATAAAATCTATTTGGATATCTGACCAAGGCATAGACATCCCTCTTTTCTGAAGAGGAGCTCTATGGGTAGGTGTATTAGGTTGATATTGGGGACATACCAAACATCCCTGACAATATGTCTGGATATCTTTCAACATGTGCGGCCAATACGCAAAATCTTGCAGTATTTCATAGGTGATTTTATCCCCTCTGTGACCTGATGTCGGGGCATCATGGGCATGTTGTAACATTAGACCTCTATATGAAGTAGGAACCACCCATTGCTGTATTCCATTCTTAGATGTACGAATAAGCAATCCATCTAAGATGCTAAATTGGGTTTTTGACTTCATTAAAACTCACAACATCTATCTCACTCAGAGGATATTTAGCTGGATCTTGTATATGGTTATAAAATATACCTATGATTGGATCCTCTTTCTGACTACTAATTAAATCAGAATTGGGAGTATCCTGGGACCATTGAGCTGTAGACAATTCTGTATTTTTTTTGATTTGTTGTCTTGTTATAGCCTGAATTTGAAATGGACCCAAAAGATGATCCACATCAACAAGCTCCCCCTTTAGGGCACCTTGTTTTGACAACTTATCAGCCAAATCATTTCCTTCTTTATCCTGTCCCATTACCCTTGAGTGGCCCTTTGTCTTCTTCCAATATATAGTCATTCCATTAGAGATTACCATCTCATCAATAGCATATATTAACTTACCATGTTTCACTGGTTTCTTCCGGGCACTTGTCATTTCATTATGTTTCCATACCTGTAAGTATTCTACGATGATCACTAATTCCTTAAGATAATCCTCTATTGCGGTTTGGACAGCGTGATATACGGCTACCAATTCTGATATTTGACTAGTCTTAGATCCTATTTTATAACTCTCAGGTGGAATCGGGATATTGTCTTTCCATACATTACCGATTCCTGCAACCAATTTGTTATCTGCCCCTTCCTTAATATGATATGCACATCCATCCACGTAAACTGTGGGTAAAGTATTACATAATACCTCTTCATATACCTTATGGGGAGATAATTTGTATTCCTTCATAAGGTCCATTTCGGACCAATTTTCTCTAAGAGGATCCTTGGCGGTACAATCATGTAAATCAGCGAACCCTTGGGCCACTGGATTCCTCTTATTCTGTGCATATCTAATTTCCAAAGGCCATCCTTGTAAGGATAAAGTCCATGCGGTTATACGGCTATTTGACAAATTACCGGCTCTAATTTTATTGTATTGTAATGGTTGATGAGCGGTTTCTACTATAATTTTATCACCTTGGATAAACTTTCGGAAATTCTGTAGGGCCCATAATGTAGCAAACAGAGCTTTCTCACAGTCATTAAACTTTACCTCTACAGGTGATAATGTCTTACTTGCATACGCAATAACTTTACTATGCTGGTCATATTTCTGATATAGAACGGCACTCAAACAAAAATCAGTATATCCAGTTTCTAAAAAGAATGGTTTACCCATTTTAGGATAAACTAGGCAAGGAGCCTGGCTGAGTTTTTGTTTTAATTCGTTTACGGCTTGATTTTGAATTTCCCCCCATTGCCATGGCTCTCCTTTCTTTAATAAGCGAATGAGAGGCCTAGTTACCTCTGCATAGTTATCAATAAACTTACAAGAATAATTGGTGACACCTAAAAATGATCTTAATTCTTTTAAATTTGTAGGGGTTCTGGTTTTAAAAAGAGCTTCCACTTTCTTTTTCTGTGGATTTATACCTTCAGGAGTTTTTTCATGGTCTAAAAAATTAACTTTAGTGCGGCACCATTGTGCCTTTTGAAGAGACAGTTTAACTCCTGCATGTTTCAATTGATCTAGAACATATCTGATTTAAAAAATATGTTTATCAAAATCGTTATTTTTAATCAAGATATCATCTACATATGTTAATGTCCCTCACTCTTGAGCGTCAGGCATTGCCTTATGTAAAAATATAGCAAACTCATGCCCTGAATTTATAAAACCAAATGGGGTTCTAGTCCATGTATATTGCTGTTTCCCAAAGGTGAAAGCCAGTTTATATTGGTCCTCTTCACTTACTTTAATGGTCCAATAACCTTGGGCACAATCAAGCGTAGTAATTAATTTAGATCCCTGTATTTGTGCTAAACATTGATCGATATATGGAACGGGCCATGCAGACATGTACACCCGTTTATTTAATTGTCTCAAATCAGCGCATAAACGCCAGGTTCCATTTGGTTTCAAGACACCTAGAATAGGGTTATTAAAAGAACTGTGCACCGGTCTAATAATCCCCCTAGACTCTAGGTTCCTGATAATATCTGCCAATGATTCATAAGAGGCAAGAGGGAGTCGATATTGTTTCACAAATACAGATGGCATATTTGGGTCAGTTTTAATTTTAGTGACATGTAAATTTGTCAAACCACAATCATATGAATCCTTAGAGAACATATCTTGGTAATCAATTAATACTTGTCTTAGTTTTTGGCGTTCAATGTCATTAGAACATCCGCTAGCTAAGGCTATCTGTTCCTCAGCTCTTTCTCTAGACCCAGGGAATACCACAGGCTGACTAATCTCATAATCTCCTCCAATTGTGTAGACAAATCAGTAGTGATCATACTTACCTGCGTCTCAGTGTTCTGATATTTCTCATACTCTTGTTCATCAATGGTTTGGTTAAACATAAGTTCATTATCCATAATATCACAGTTACTTTCAGTGAAACTAAAAGGATAAATAGACTGAACAGTAAATAATCCCTTAGGTTGTGTATCAAAACACTGATCCATAATCTGGTCATCATTTACATAATTCTCTGGTATCAAACCAATAACAATATTCATAAACTCAGAAGTAAAATACTCAGAATCTATAGCCATACCTATTAGGGATCCCTAATCCAAATGTATTGGATGAGATGCTGTGTTATTTACCAGAATAATGAAAGATATCTGTGTTGTAGTAATTAGAGGTGTATGAATGAGGGTGAGGCCTTTTCGTTGCATCTGATGACTAAGATTTACAAAGGCATCAATACCTTTAATCTTTTGACCCCTTTTTACCTGTAAAGGGAGAGGAAATTGTGCCACCCCCTCTGGTCTTGTAACACTTTGTTCCATTTGCACAGTTACTGCATAAGGCATTTGTTGTGCAGATTTCAATGCTTCTGAGTCATTTAGGAATTCTAAGGGCTTATCCTGTAGTCTAGACCAAATAACATTATTGATCAAATCAATTTGGGATGCAAAGCGATGTAATAGATCATTTCCAATATAGATTGGATATTGGGAACCCTGAATAACTAAGAATAGGTGCATAACACTTTTACCCCCAATGAAAAGAGGTAATAAACATTTTGCCATAATAGCATAATTTGAAGTTTCATGATCTATTTTATATACCCATTGATCATCGGGTTGTGTATTTCAGATTAAATTAGTATTCTTTATTTGTTTTTATAAGCTCTCATTAACATAACTATGCTCATGTTTTAGAGCTAGTTTTGCTTGTTGAGAATTTCTCATACCTGGAATATCAACAGGAATAAATAAACCTTCATCATTGGTCTCTATTTCCACTAGAAATCTAGAGTGTTTACTTATGTTTAAAGGCTTAGAATCGTTCTTATTTAAAGAGATAGTTAATACATTTCCCTCTATTTGAATATTTTTAATATGCGCCTGATCAATTTGGATCACATTTTCATTATTTACTTGTTCTCCATTAATGTCTTTACATTTAAGTACTGTCATCTCAGGCATTTGATTATTTTGGAAGTGAATCTCTACTGATTCCTCTTTTTTTCTCAATAACATGACAATTCCTTTGCATATGAGGTTGTTTAACCTGATCATAATTGATGGGAAATTTAACTTGTGACCATATCACCCCATCAATAAAATCAATTACTGGACTAAATCTTCTAAGTAAATCAGTCCCAATTATAATTTTGTAACTACGCATATCCACTATAATAAATGGATGTTTCATTTGTTTATTTCCTATTCTGATATCTAACCACACATGGCCTACAGTATTAACTCTAATACCATCAAAATTTCTAACAATTCCAACGAATGGTTTCAGAATAGCTTTCTTTTTGGCTCTACTCTCAATTTCCTAATATGTATCTTTGGAAATTACTGTGACTTGAGAACCTGTATCAATTAATGCTTTATGATTTAAGGTTTCAACATTCTGTATACCAACAGAAACATAATATTGGTTCTGTATTTCCCCCATTTCACATAAGAAATGTGTATATCTTAACATCTCTAACTTCTTCCATTGTTTATTTTTATTTAAGAAGTCAGATTGTGGAGTATGATCTATCCAATTTATAACTATTTCTGTAGGACTATCAGCAATATCCTGATTAACATTTGTTTCATTTTCAATAAACTGAACAGGTAATAAATCATCTGTCATGACATTGCAATAATCTACTTCAGCTATTAACCCTTTACCAGTAAACTCTGGTTCAATCTGTGTTACCTCCTGTGAGCTTAAAGGGTCAAGAGTTATATATTCTGGGTGATCTTCCTTGGTTTTGAAAACACCCCTCCTTTGCTGAATAGGAATTTCTGAAGAGAAAGGATACTCAGGAAGAAGAAATAAATCATTAACATTCTTTTTAGAACATATTTTTATATTTTTATTTGAATCAAGAGATTCACAGGTATCACTTCTGTTTGTGTTATTGATCACTAATCTATTTTCACAATTAGTATTCAGTCATTGGCTTTGGCTTTGAGAATTTTGACCGTCTTGGGTTGGATTATTTCTCACTGACTGAGTATTAAATCCTGACATAAATGCAGCCATTTGTTGTGTTAAAATTTTAACCTGCTCTTCTAAATTAGATGATAGTTTAGAATTTTGATTTTGGCTATATTTTTTAACCCTTTTACTCTCTGAATAATTTGAAGTATTGGGCATTGGAGGGGTTAATCTTCCTTCTGCACTAGGAGCTTTTGGCCTCCAGACATAATTTTTAATAGGATTGTTTCCCATGTAATTTGGACTAACATAAAAAAAAACATTATTTGCATTTTGAGATTTTCACTTGCAATTTTTACTGGCCTAAATGATGACTGTGCCTGACTTGATTTGTTTGAACCTTTAACCACATCTGCATAAGATTTTGTACCTGTCTCATACTGTAGATTAGGTTTAACAGAAATTTCTGCCACATTTTGACTATTACATTTCTCCCTTCGCTTATAATTATTCCCATCATCAAGCAGAATCTCATATATTTTAGTGCATTAATTTACCAACCAACTTAAAGGCTTGGCGTCATCAAAATCACGCGCCATATTTCTCTGAATATACAAAGGTAGTACATGGTAGTAAATTCTCTTAAATTCAGGAGATTCTGGGTCTGTCTTTTTTGCAGTCTGTCTATAAGCGTGTTTTAATGTGATTAAAAATAATTTTGGTCTTTCGTCAGGCTTACATCTAAGATTATGAACTGCTTTCATAGCAGCCTGTGGGTTTATATACTCAGAAAAGTATTTTCTCACCTCAGATTTATATATCTCCCAATCATTTATATCGCTATCATGGAGAGAGGTGAAAAATGAGGTATAAGAGCTTTCAAATGACCAAGGGAGGTATGATATTTTATCATTAGCCCCCCTTATCCCTAGTTCAACCATCACCCTTTCTAATGAATCAAGGTGGTCTTCTATGGACAATTTTGAATTTTTGGTTTAGGGTTTAATTAATTTTCTTATAGCCTGGGCTTTCTCATGGAAAGAGAGTCTTTTATTTGATCGCATATCTTCATCACTATCAGTTTCATTTTTAGAGCTATGTAAAGTTTTTATGGGTGATCGTTTATGTTTATTCCTTGAAGGTACTACTTCTAATTGTTCCTCAGAATCACTAAAGTCCTTTATCACAATTTTGCTTGAGGCATAATCTTGAGCCCTATTTAAATCCATTTTTAGATTTTCAACATCCTGTTGGTATTGTTTTATCTCATTCTTAGCTACAGTCAGTAATTTTTGGATCTTTTTATTCTCTACAAATATCTCAGCCTCATGAATTTTCTTATTAGTTAATTCTTGAGTTAAGAATTCAATCTTTTGTTGCAATTTCTTCTGTTCTATTTTTAAGTCCTGACAAGCCTGAACATACTTTTGCGCTAATTTATCAGCATGTTCAGCTTTCTCATTTAAGTATTCACATTTCTCAGACAATTCCTCAAATTAAACTGATTTTTGACTTTCCTCACCGGTATCTTTTGCACGCTCAGCTACCAATTTATCTATTATTGCCTGTAATTCATCACATTTCTCTGAATATTTACCATTTAAATCTTGAGCTGCGTTAAATGTCTCTGTCGTTTCTACAACTTTCTTCCTTAATTCTTTAATTTTGATAAACTGCTGATCTGCTAGCTGTGTTTTTTCTCCATGAAAATCTCTCAAGGTTTGACAGGTTATAGAGACTTCCTGGATTTGATTATTTACATTTTTTATGGTAATTTCTTTTTCGGAATTTTGATATTTCCAGCTTCTGGCTAATTCCATCCAAACAGTAGATAACCTAGCTAAATGCTTCTTTCTTTCTGATTTAATTTGAATTGCATTTATAGTACTCATCACAGTTGTCAACAAATTCTTATCATGTAACCAATCATCAATTGTATCACCATCAATTTCGGGATGTATTTTATCCAAATATTCTGACAACTGTTCCCTGTACTCACAAACAGGATATACATTTGAAATTAAAGTTTTAATTAACAACTCCATTCCCTGTTTACCTCGACCAATTATGTCATCTAAAGATAATGCCCCTACTGTTTCAGAACCAAAAACACCTTCAGCCATTTTTTTTCAACAAGTGTTATTAAATAAAACGTTTTAAATCAATTAAATAATTGACCACGTGTCCATAAAGATATATATCTCGCTGGGGTCTCCAAATATTTCGGGATTAATACGACATATTATTTTCTGAATAATATAGAATAATGAATTTTGAGTTCAGAATCAATTTATAGACACATATTCCTTTTTATAAAATAACATTTATTGAAAATAACAAAATCAACTAGTCTAATGATAAAAATGTAATGTATCAAATCAAATACAAATAAAACAAAATATAACCAGCCAGATATTAAAAGAAAATTAATCCATCATATTTGAATACTTATTATTTTATGACATCTTCTATACAGTCCTAAAATCTCAATATAAAAGTTTATCTCAATCACATGTACAATAAAACCTGGAATAGCAACCCATAGAATAAAATCAGATAAATCAACTAATGAAAATTCACCAAAATAACGTTTAACATGTACTAATTATGTCTAATGATATTATAATATAGCTATAGAGGAATGTATTAAATATAACACAATTATGGTAAAGTATTTTATAATATAATTGATAAGTTAGCTAAGTAAAATTAATTTATCTGTATTGGTCAAAAAGAAAAATGAGATCTAATTTTGTATTAAAATTTATATCCGGGTTTACAAATTTCAATGACAAAATGAAATCTAAATAACTTTTTGATAAGAAATAAACCAAACAGAGAAATTATGGTAATGGTTTTCAATTATATCATAAAATAAAATAATTCAATTTATACATTACCAATTATGACAAGATTCCACTGGTTAATTCCAAAATTGTCTGGCCTTTCCCACAGGATCAAAGTTTTTCTCTCTTACTCTCTTTTTCACTCTCCCTTTTTTATCCATAATTATACCTCTTGCTTATTTGCCTATCAGAATCCCAAATCAGTTACAAGTATCTAGTAACCAATAGAATCTTTCATGATGTCATCACATATTTAAATTTTATAATGAATATATTTTTCTATAGAGACATTTATTCCTTGAACCATAAGATGGCGCTCTCGGACCTTTGAATTTTCATCCCTTTAATTAACTAATGACCCCTTTGACCCACAAACTATAAACAAAATGGGGTTATAAGAATAGTTATCAGTTAGTTACCCCTAAACAGATTTATTATTCTGTGAAGGAGACTTGGTGTCTATGAACAAATTCTTCACATGTGAAATCTTAGGGAGGACTCCATTATTTCTAAGGAACATAACCTTTATAGACCTTTATCCATTAGTTTAGGAATTCACTCAGATATTTATCTCTATAGAACGAAGAACCATTCAACCATGGATAACTCACTGGTGAGAAACTGTGAAAACATATCTCTTACATATATTTTTCAAATAACGGAATCGCATGCATAGATATATATATATATATATATATATATATATATATATATATATATATATAAAGCATATAAAATATTAATACATTGGATATAAAATAGTGGTTAATAATTGGAATATCATATTATACTATAATATCCATATAAGATAGAACTTTATTCATACAAAAGTTCTGACATTTAGCCTCCAAACACTTACAAAATGCAGGATCAGATCCGAAGGCCAAAATGAATTCATTGATTGGCTCATTCAATTGGAGAAGGAAAACATGCACAAATGATTTACCCAATGATACCATTGAAATTTCATCACAAATGGTTTGCAAAGAATCAATCATATCAGCAATCTTTCTAAACATTCTCAATAATTACTCAACGATTACTCAGACATTGCAAACAAAGTGATATTAACATCCAAAAATATAGATGCCTTGAAACTAAATAACAACATTTTAAAATTCATCAACGCACCCCAAAATAATTATTACAGTGCAGATTCAGTTCTGGTTGACGATAAAGACAGTGGCCCTCATTCAATTGCAATTTTGCCAATTGAATAAGGCTCTAAATAAGCACATAACATATTTTTTTTTAAGATGTTTTTGGTTAGTAAACATCTATGCAAAAGCAAGGTCTTCACTAACTAAAAACTTCTTTAAAAAAAATATGCTATGTGCTTATTTAGAGCGCTATTCAATTGGCAAAATCGCAATTGAATGAGGGCCAGTGAATCTAACTTTAGTATAGAATTTATTAATTCTTCAACACCATCTGGAATGCCACCACATGTTTTGCAATTGAAAAAAAGGGGAAATTGTCATGCTATTGAGAAATATAAATCCAAAAAAAGGACTTTGAAAGGGGACCAGATTAATTTTAAAAGATAATTTCATATATGCAGAATTTATGACTGGTACCCATAAAGGTGAATGAGTTTTTATACCAAGAATTGATTTGGCTCCAAGTGAGAGTGGTTTGCCTTTTGTCCTTCAAAGGAGACAATTTCCAGTTATCATGGCCTTTGCCATGACCATAAATAAATACCAAGGACAACCTTTTAAGTCTGTGGGTATTTTTTTTACAGGAATCTGTTTTTGCACATGGACAACTCTTACAGTATGTTGCTTTTTCAAGGTGCACAAATCCAGATGATATTAAAGTTTCAATTGAAAATAACCCAAGTCAGGGTGATCTATTGCACGATGTACGCATTTTTACAAAAAAACATTGTGTACTATGATGTTTTGTAAACATAGAGAATAGTGTTTTCATTTCCAGGATGACATTTAATATCACTCAGGCTCTTTTTAGAGGACCACTATTTCACATAGGAAACTCTACGTAACAACAAAAAAATGAAGAAAAAAACAACAATAATAAACAGTGGTTATATCCCATAGACAAAATTAAAAGTCTGCTGGGCTCTTTGTAAGATAACCACTTGGACATGCAAAAACAAAAAGTATTGGTAATATTACTATTATACTGTCTAAAGTTTAATACAATAACTTTATGTTTGTAATGTTAAAATTGTTTTTGCAAAGGTCACAAAAGTTGTTTCATTGTATATAATTAAGGATTTGTGTTAGTAGGAGGACGATATTTTGTTGTAAACATTAAATGCATAATTAAATACAGAGTATTGATCCAGGGAGAAATCCGATCACCAGTTAATGGGGTCAGGAAGGAATTCATTTTTTTTTCCTTCTTTGATACAATTGGCTACGTTTTCATTAGGTTTTTTATTGTTTGTCTTCCTCTGGATTCAATACCTATGTGGTTTAACAGTACTTTAAATAAAAGTTGAATGTTACAAATCATTATGTAATGGTTTTATATACTCATTCATATAAAGTTGACCTAATGTTATGTTACTCATCCATACCTCAGATTTAAAATGTTTAGTATTGTTAATAAAAATGGTTCACTAATGTTTCAAATCTAAGTTGTGTGTTGCAAAGCATTTATGTAATGGTTTACAACTATTTATTCATACAAACTTCATACATTTTGACATTATTCCTGCATACATGACAAATAAACATTTTAATATGGTTTAAAAAAAATGTTTACCAGTTGTTGAAAGACAAGTTGACTGGTAACAAAATAAAAAAAAGTTGATATAATTGTTGTACTTCTTTCTACAATAATGTTAAGAGTGTCACAGACTCACATTGTGTGACAAACAGCATTCCTAGTATTAACATTTTATTGACCATTATTTTTTGACTGGCAAGTCGCTAGTATTGATATAGTCTCAAATGTTGAAATAGGGCAACCTTTGGGAAACAGTGATCACAACACAGTCTCATATGAGATTGAGTTGAAAAATACATAACTATGAGGGCCAACAAAACTCTTAATTTTAAAAGGGCAAATTTTAACAGCCTAAGGGCAGCAATACAAAGTATCAACTGGGACAAAGACATACTAGGTAAAAATATATATTAAACATAAATGGACAACGTTCAAAACCTTCCTAAATATACATACTTATCATCATCCAAAGTGGCTTAACAATGATTTAAAAATCAAGATACAGAGTAAAAACAGGCATTTCAATTAAACAAAAAAGAGGAAACAAACTACTTTACGTGAGTACAAGCAAAACAAAAAGGCTTGCAAAAGGGCTATTAGACTGAGTAAAATAGAAAATGAAAAGTTAGTTGCAAAAGAGAGTAAGATTAACCCTAAAATATATATTTTTTAAATACATTAATGGGAAGAAGGCCAGGAAGGAAGCTATAGGAACATTACAACATCGATAGCCTGCTTATGCAGGGCAGAAGACTGAGGATGAGGGTGTCATGAATCCTCGTTGGAGGTAATTATTAATTGTATTTATTTAATGTAATTTCTTTTTATTTTGTGTAATTTTTTATTTTATTTAAATTTTTTAGGATGTGTCTTTTTATTTTATTTTACAGGCGATTGGGGGACCTTTTGGACCCCAGTGGAGTGAAGTTTACATTGGGGATTTTATATGGATCCCTATGTTGGTAGGTAGGCACATAGGGGTTAATGTTAGTTTCTGTGGGGTTAACTATTAGTTTCCATTAGGGTCTATTAAAACCCTTCATAATTATAGTTAGATGTTGGGGACTGGGGGTAAGACCATGAGAGGAGGGAATCCCAGTGGTTCCACTTTTTAGTTGCAGTACTGAAGAGGATCCCAGTCTCCTTTACTCATAGGAGTTAAGGGTATTGGGGGATCCAGTGGATTCCTAGGGTTAGGTTGTATATTTAGTGTTGGGTGCTCACATAAGGCCTTTATAAATCAAGCCTCATATCCAACTCAATTAAGGTTTTAGGGTGATAAAAAATTATATTTGGCCCCTTTATGCTTCTCAGAGGTATTTTTATGGCTTTGTGGGTGGGCCTCAGTACACATAGGAATTTTTTACCTTCTCAGGACTTACATGCACTCAGAGGGTAATGTGTTTTTGGGGACATTTCAATGGAACAGCTACATGTGGTTTGCATGTTTTGCACTTTGTAAATTATTTTGCATGCACTTGAGACAAGGCTATTTTTCTCTGTATTGGAATAGTTTGGTATTGATTTACGAGTCAACTTGACTTGTAAATCAGCACATTTAAACGCTGGAATGGAACCCTATGTCTGCAAAAGCATATTAACATTTTAGAAACAATACAAGTGGCTACTAAATGTCTCAAAGACATAACTTATAAAGGGTATTTTGATCTGGACAGACATAGCGATTGGGTTGCCAGTTCCTATATACAGTATATATATATATATATATATATATATATATATATATATATATATATATATACTAGCGACTTGCCCATCAAAAATGACTGCAATAAAATTTGCCACACAATGCGAGGCTCTGCCCCCTCTTACTTGCGTGCCTTGCGACGAGTGCCTTTGGCGCTCATTGTGAGCCCCTCCCCACTCTTTCCCTCCCGTGTCTCTTTGTCCCCTCTCCGTCCCCTGATTTTTTTCCCTCTTATCTCCCTTTCCTGTGTCTCTTCCCCCCCACTCACCCCTGTGTCTCTTCCCCCCACTCCCTCCCGTGTGTCTCTTTCCACCCCACTTCCTCCCCTGTGTCTCTTTCCACCCTCTCCCCCCTCTCCCTCTCATGTGTCTTTCTCCCCCTCTCCCTCCTCTGTGCTCCTCTTTGCATTTACGGATGTGAAACCATTTGTGGGCTTGGAAAATTGCTCATTTTCCCAAAGCCTGAAATATGTTTCCGATTTATGGATTTGAAAAAAGTTACGGCTTTACGGCCACCATTTTTTTCCTCGCTTAGCCGTTTCATACCTCCAAAAAAAGCCAACTAAATATCAAATTAGCTTGCAACCTCACTTACAGGCTCCCTGCCTCACCCTCTATGCTGTGTGTGAGGTTGTAAGTAAATTTTTTAATCAATTGGCATCTTTTGGTGTTTTTTTCCGACGGCTTCTGAGTTACGGGCTTAAAAAAATGGCGTTCGTTAAAGCCGTAATTTTTTTTAAGCCTGTAACTGGTAAGTCGTTTGGAGCCTCTCCCCCCCTCAAGCCAGTCACGTACGGGCCTCGCGATGAGTGCCATTTGCACTCATTGCAGATCCGCAAGCCCGTAACTTTTAACACAGTGTTACCAACAAACTCGCAATTACGACAAGTATATATGTGATAAATATATATATATATATATATATATAAAATATATATATATATATATATATATATATATACATATATTTATAAAATATATTTATAAATATACTCTCCATGACCCTATGAATGGCACCATGCCCCTCTGAGCTCCATCAAGTTCATGTTCATTGCTTGAGTGACCTCATCTATCCATCTCCGCCTCTGCCGTCCCCTTTCCCAGCATCAGTGTCTTCTCTAGGGAATCGTGTCTTCTCATGATATGGCCAAAATATTTGAACTTCAGCCCTGTGATCATACCTTCTAGTGAACAGTTTGTCTTGATTTCCTGAAGTACTGATTTATTGGATCTTCTTGCAGTCCAAGGGACTTTAAGCAGTTTTCGCCAACACCACAATTCAAAGGCTCAATTGAACGCGCTCAGCCTTCTTTATCATCCAGCTCTCACTTCCCTATGTTACTACTGGAAATACTATAGTTCTAACTATGAGGACCTTTGTTGATTGTTTAATATCTTTACTTTTTACTAACTTGTACAAGCTACAGTATTTTAATGTCATGGCTGCAGTCACCATCTGAAGAGATCTTGGATCCCAGGAAAATAAAATCTTTTGCTGCCTCCACTTTTTCCCTATCTATTTGCCAGAAACTGAGATTGCCGTTTGCCATGATCTTCGTCTTTTTAACGTTGAGTAGTAGGCCTGCTTTTGCACTCCCTTCTTTTACCCTCATTTTTGATATTTTATGTTATTTTTACCCATTGCCATAGATACATATTGAGATGTGACAATTGGTTAAAGAAACCACATTTGCTGTAAAAGATTATATTAAAATCACACTAGTTCATATTGCCCCATTTTATTATTATTATTATTATTATTATTAATAATACAAATAATAGTAACACATATTATAATTGCAAGTATTATTAATATTTAAGCTACAGGCCAGTGACTGGCTGTATGAGAAATCCAGAGTATAGAGAAGATTCTACCTCCTTCATGTAATTTATAATCCACAACAAAAACAGATATGAAAATTTTAATTATGTTTTGGGAATATTTATATTTATAAGGAAACTGTCAAAGCACATTTAGTAGTTGAAAGCAACAACCTGACAATATTATAAAAATTCAGTGCCTAATTATGTAAACTGCACTTGTTCTTGAAAGTTATTATAATAAATCAGGTTGTAATTGTAGTTTTCCGTTATTAAGATTGCCATTACAATGTCTATCCCATTATCAGAAGGATTAAATACTTTTTAAAGAGACACTGTCATGTTAAAAAAGTTAAGGCACTTTAAAACTATAAGTTGTATGAAGCATAACCATATTAGGTTAACCATGAAGAGCTATGAACTATTTAAATAATAATTCATTAAATGTTATTATTTTTATTTTCTCTTTAAATCCTACTATTAACCCATGGACATATCAGGGCATGAGGTGAGCAGGTAGTAAACTAATTCTCCATTTTTATATTCTTTAATCCTAAATTCTAGTTCAGTGTGGCAGCTTTTCCATAGAACTGAATGAAGATCTCATCTAAATCCCTCAAAGGTGAATGTCAAATCCTATAAAAACAATTTAACTAAATAATCACAATTAATAAAAAAAAATTCTAATACCATTTTATTTGAAGTTATTCAAAAGAGCATACTATACATGACACTTCAGAGGTCCTTCAAATGGCCACTGAAATATTACATTTAAAATATATTATTTTTAGGAACTACATTTTAAAATAGGCAAAATGTTTTAAGAAAGTAAAACATTACATCCAAAGAATAATTACCGTATATACTCGAGTATAAGCCAAGCTTTTCAGCCCTTTTTTTAAGTCTAAAAAGGGCCCGCTCGGCTTATACTCCAGTCACTCTACCCCCGTGCCTGTCTAAACCCAGTGTCTCTTTAACCCCCCCCTGTGTCTCTCTACCCCCTGTGTCTCTCTACCCCCGTGTCTCTCTACCCCCCCGTGTCTCTCTAACCCCCCGTGTCTCTTTCCCTCCCCCCTCCTCATCCTCAACACCCCCTCCTTATTCTAAACCCCCCTCCTCATTCTAAACCCCCTAAATACCTCCCCCTCTCCCTTTCCCCTCACTTACCTGCTTCTGCTCCGGCCTCCGCTCCTTCTTGACCCGCACGCATGTGACGTCACATGCACGCCACGTCATTAGCATATACCGGGTGCCGGCACCCGGTATATAATAATGACATTGCGCGCATGTGACGTCACATCATTAGCATATACCGGATGCCGGCACCCGGTATATGCTAATGACGTGGCATGCATGTGACGTCACGTCATTAGCATATAGCGGTTGCTGGCACCCGGTATATGCTAATGACGTGGTGCGCATGTGACGTCACTTGCGTGCCGGGTCAAAAAGGAGCGGAGGCCGGAGCAGAAGCAGGTAAGTGAGGGGAAAGGGAGAGGGGGAGGTATTTAGGGGGGGGGTTTAGAATGAGGAGGGGGGTTGAGGAGGGGGGTTGAGGAGGGAGGTTGAGGATGGGGGGGTTGAGGATGGGGGTTTTAGGATGGGGGGTTGAGGATGAGGAGGGGGGGTTGAGGAGGGAGGATGAGGATGGGGGATTTGAGGAGGGAGGATGAGGATGGGGGGGTTGAGGAGGGAGGTTGAGGAGGGAGGTTGAAGAGGGGGTTGAGGATGGGGGGGTTGAGAAGGGGGTTGAGGATGGGGGGGGTTAGGAGGGGGTGAGGATGGGGGGTTGAGGAGGAATGTTGAGGATGAGGAGGGGGTTGAGGATGGGGGGGTTGAGGAGAGAGGATGAGGATGGGGGTTGAGGAGGGAGGTTGAGGAGGGGGTTGAGGAGGGAGGTGGAGGAGGGGGGTTGAGGATGAGGATGGGGGTTGAGGATGAGGAGGGGGGTTGAGGTTGAGATGGGGGTTGAGGTTGAGGATGAGGAGGGAGGTTGAGGAGGGGGTTGAGGATGAGGAGGGAGGTTGAGGATGAGGAGGGGGATTGAGGTTGAGGGGGTTGAGAATGAGGGGGTTGAGGATGAGGGGGTTGAGGGGGGAGGTTGAGGATGAGGAGGGAGGTTGAGGATGAGGAGTGGGGTTGAGGAGGGAGGTTGAGAATGAGGAGGGGGGTAGAGGAGGGTGATAAGGGAGGGGGGAAGAGACACATGGAAGGGAGAGGGGGGAAGAGACACATGGAAGGGAGAGGGGAGAAGCGACACGGGAGAGAGAGGGGGGACACAGAGGGCACAAGAGGGACACAGGGGGAAGCATATTTCGCACCCTCGGCTTATACTCGAGTCAAGTTCGGTTATTGAAAGCACCATATAGAGAAAATTGACCATAGTGGTTCTTAAAGGGACATGGAACACAATTATTTGTTCATGCATTTAAAAGAGCATGATTTAAACATTACCAAAGTTTTTTTTTACATGAAAAAAAAATTACTGTAATAACTTAAATGCAACTAACAGGAAATGCAGAGTGCATATGTTTCTCTGTAGATTTATTAGCAGACAAGTGTAAGCAGCTGTATTACTGCTCACTGACTGAAATGGCCAAGCCCCAGATCAGTTAAATAGTTGTTTTTCTGGTTTGAGAGCTTCATTTATAAAACCAAAACACACAGCTGTACATTATCAAATACCCTCTTCCAGTTGTGACAAAGAAAAGAATGCCTTCAATGTCCCTTTAACTATGCGTGAGTATGACAAATATTTTCACTCACTGGTCACTATGGTCATTTTAGGGTCTTACATTTATGATCATGCCATTCCCATTGGAGTGTAGACTTAGGCCTTCATTCAATTGAGCAAATTTTAGTTACAAGAGCCCGTAAAATAATTTGCAATTCAATTGGCGTCTTTTAGCTACCCACAATCGGTTTGCAGGCTAGAAGCTCAAAATCCCTGCGGTTGTCAAAATGGGAATTCCGACCCATCTAAGCCTTTGATCTTTCAAGCCCGGAAATGTTACAATCGTAAATCGCTATTCAACTAGTACAATTTCTCAAACCCACAATTGCCTTCAAATCTGTAAATGGCAAATGTAGCCAAAAATCCTACAAGTGCCAGACAGGACTCGCAAGGGTGTCAAACACCTGTTCTTAGCACTGTAAAAGCAAATAAAAAATCAATACTGCACCTTAAAATATGGGGAAAGTGATGTAAGACATTAGAATTAACTGCACAACAGTCTTGCAAATCTGCAATAAACAATTAATTATTTTATGTTTTATTTTCCTGTTTTATCAATCTCGGTAATCAAAGAGTTAATACATATCAGGCCACCCACATGGACTAGAACAGTATCGTCATTCACTTTTTTAGTACATAGCTGGATTGCAAGTTTGATCGCATATCGGACTTCTAAACGCTAATTGATTAATGTTTAACCGCCATGTTTTACTGAAGTAATGATGACGGTCTCATTTACTGTTAACTGTTTGTAAATCAGTAGTTACGACCTTGCTTACTTGATCATGAGCATGTCCTAAAATGTTACTTACTGGTGCATAGTTTATGGTTAAGGCTTTCGGCCATGTAGCTGCAGGCTTGTTCAATTGAAATGATCTGTAACTGTTGCAATTGAATGGAGGCCATAGACTTTTCAAATCTTTATAGCACTTTTAACAAAAGTGCTTTTAAATATTGAAAGGCTTTTGATAAAACAGGTTGAAAGGCATGTAATAATACAGATTTAAACACATGGATAAAAGATGAGTTGAGGGCACTGAGCGGAACAGCCAGTGGAATACTATCTAGAATGTATTGTGCCCAATAAAAAAACTAATTATTAAGTCACAGATTTATTAAGTTTCTTTTCTAACTAGCGACTTGCCCATCAAAAATGACGGCAATAAACTTGTAATACTGGCAATGCTGTTTGCCACCCAATGTGAGCACTTTTGGCGCTCACCGCAAGTCTCTCCCCCTGTCTACTTCCTCCCTTGTCCTCCCTTGTCTTTCACCCCACCCTCCCCCCTTGTGTGTCCCCCCTCCCTCCCCTGTGTCATCTCCACCAGCGCAAGAAGCCTTTGTCGCTCCTTGCCAGCAACTGCGGCCCTCGCTTATTCTGAACTTTCCACTCGGCTACACCAATATTTTGTTTGCCTATTGCAAAAGATAAACTGAGTATCATACTTTACCTAAACATGATGGATCCAATAGCTATGTGTAATACTAGATGTCAAATGTACTGTAAAATAATAAAGTATATGTGGATTGCACTCCATCATTTTTCCATGAAAAGGACACCACACACTTTATAAGCCTTCCCTGAAGAGTGAATTACAAGCCATTCGCAATGAATGTTCTTTCTTTTATTGATCTCAAACATCACTTTAAAGTATCATTTGTAATCTACACTTGGTGAAAATAAAATATACAATTTAAAAAAAACATACAGCTAATATGATTTAAAAATACAATATACAAAAACTATTTATGGAAATATTTGGATTTTTTTTAAATAAGTTTTTCAATCAAAAAGTATTAACGGGTAATATTTTTGAAAATATATTTTAAGTAACATATTAAAAACAAATGTATTTCCATATCCATTATAACCTAATTGTAATTTAGTACATAAGATAAGTTTTTCTAATATTGGAAATATCATTTGCCAAATATAAATAATCTCAAAATAAAATTAACTATTAGTGGAAATAGGGATAATGCATCTAGTTTTATGAATAGTTAGTTAGGTAACACTCATAGATACTTAGAGCATACAATCTTGGGAAATAATAACCCACAAGAACTGTAATAACCCACAAGAAAAAAAAGTCTACAGATGAGAAAGCATGATCAGAAACAAGTGGTAGAAAATTAATAACAATATGTTACCTAATGCCAGTGTATAGTGTTTTATTTAGATTCTGAAATCACAATGATAAAAGCTAGCAAAACCCTGCTTGGAAGGGCTAACCTATAGTTGCTGTTGTCTAACAATGATTTGTTGTAGTAGAAGATGTAGTATGTTAGTTTATTATTAATCATATAATGTATTATCCATATTAACTTGTGTACTTTCAGGTACAGTATGTAAACTATACTGTATTTTCTTATGAGCTGGCTTTTTTTACATCTTGATTTAATGTTAAACAATGTTTGGCTCATTAGGGGGTTCTAGTAAATGTCCGTAATATGGTAATATTAAAACTGGATGTAACAAACACATTAGTAACTGAATGTTATTTCACAAATTACATTTTCTTACACTAATCTTACAATGGAAATTGTAATTTTTGCCTTTGTGATTCTCTCATAAATCCCTTAATCTTAAACATATCCTTAACCTTAATCTTAATAGAACAATAAAAAAGCAAAGATTATAAAGGTTTACACCCTATTATAAAGATAGAAGCTGGGGGAGAAACAAAAAAATGATTGACAGACAAAAATCTTTAATAATCGTCTGTTCAGGGGCTTGCCGGAAAACAAATAGATCAGGTGTGAGTAAATATTATTTATTTTGTGTCATATGCTTTTGTGTCATAAACCTGTTAAAAGGAGTTGGATAAAAAGAAAGAGACAAGAGAGAGAAATAGGGAATAGTGAAGAAATAAAAAAGGACACTGGGAAGCTGGCAGATAAATATCTGAGAAAGACAAGTTAGGAGAGAAAGCTGCTTTTGCTCCATTCAAAAGCAAAGACATATAAACCTCTTTTTCACTTTGCTCCCAGTTATAATCCTTCACTATGTTTGGCATGTTTGCTGTTGTTTATGAACTGATATCCCGGTTGCAATGGGAGACAAACAACTTCCTGCTTGCCTCCTTACTACAATGATGGCAACTTCCTGTTTGCTTCCAGTTCAAGCACTGGAGAAGTGAGGCTGCCGCCATCTTTGGCTACAACAATAAAGCACTGCTAGGTGCATTGTAGATTGGTAAGGGTAATTTGAACATTGTGCAAACCTCTTATGATATTCCGATTAAACTTCACCACTGATCAGTGCCTGTGCTTGTCTAGATACAGAAGAGAGAAGGAAAACATCAGTTAAGAATCAAGATCAAACTGAGTCTCTGGTACTAGGGAGCATTTGCCTCAGATGCTGAGTGGCTTTTGGGGCAGAATGTTGTACTTTGCCTTATCTGGTGCACATTTGTCTGAAAAACATAACTGCATATACTGAAAGAGATTTAAAAAAATAAATATATTGTGACTATAAAAATATGTAGTTCTCAGTATTCAGAATCAATTATTTTATGTCTTGTATTTCAAAAGTGCAGATATCAGATTTTTCGGACATCCAACACTAATTAAATATTTCTATTCATACTAGTACAAAAAAAGTTTTCCAACATTTACCCAATTTGCAAATAACACTCAATCAATCACTTCAAATTGTTCCATTGCTTATGTCCAAAAATGTAATAATATCATTTATTTTTCAATGTATTTTATGAAGAATTTTCAAAATATTTTAAAACAATTTTAAAAAGTAAGCAATCATAAATTACCATGTATCAGCAATTGTTTTCAAATCAATAAACAATACCATCAATATTGCACATAATTAATAAAAAAAAGATAGAATATACATTCAGTTACGAAAGGAAAATATTCACATTCATCAAATACTAATAATAGTAATATTATAATTTATTTTACCTTTGGTGATATTAAGATCACAAGTTCTCTAAGTGAAGATGTACAAATTTTTCAAAAGAAAGCAATCATAACAGAAATAAAAAAAACATTCTTATAACCCAAACAATAATTACATAAAAAAGAGTGCAATAAATATTGATTTATACTTATGAAGTGGAGCCAACGGTACTTTTTCTCTTATTAAGTGAATTCCTTTTTGTGGAAGGCCTCAAATTAAAAGAGAAAATTGGAGAGTTGCCTTCATTGGTATTATGTATCAATAACGCAGTTTAAATCACATTTACTAGAGCAAAAACCTCCTCTAGTATATGTGAGCTGATTCAGTCCTCTTATGTTGTCATCACCCTGGTTTAGTTATCAGAAATAATATTGATATGGTATCAAATGTTGAAATCGGGCAACCTTTGGGAAACAGTGATCACAACACAGTCTCATTTGAGATTGTGTTGAAAAAACAAAACTGTAAGAGGCCAACAAAAACTCAGAACGTTAAAATCTGTCCTTTTAAAATTCGAAGGGCAGCAATGCAAAGTATAGACTGGGACAAAGAACTGACAAAAAAAAATACTGAACCCTAAAATATTTTTTAAATATATTTATGGGAAGAAGGCCATAGTAACATTACAATGTGAAGCAGACTGTCTGATAAATAGTGACAAGGAGAAGGCAGATGAGCTAAATAGGTTTGTTTCTTCTGTATACACAAGGGAGGTACCAGTGGTTTGGACACTGCAACAAAATGGGGCTTCACTACCTTCACCAAATAATTGGTTAACGCAGGAAGAAATCCAAAGAGGTTGGAAAAAATAAATGTTAGTAAAGCCCCAGGTCCTGATGAAATACATCCAAGGGTACTGAGGGATCTGGGTTCTATATTAGTCACACCATTATATCACATTTTTCAAGATTCACTTAACACGTGGTCGCTACCAGATGACTGGAGAAAAGCAGAGGTGATACCTATATTTAAGAAAGGAGCAAGAGCAAATCCGGGGGAATTATAGACCAGTAAGCCTTCTGTAGTGGAAAAACTTTTAGAAGGGTTAATTAGGGATAACATACAAGAAAATGAGCACAGTGGCCGCCGTCTAGCCCATATGTCTAAGGGCTTGAAATCTGCTGGAGTTACAGAGCGATTACATTGAACTAGGCCGCAACCAAAGGGTCGGTGCCCCAAATCCGTAAACCCTTCCCGTGCCTGCAAGCTGTTAGGAGGCTGGAATAGAAGCAGGCCACATTTCCAATCCAAACCTGTAGTCAAGGAGTCTGACACAGGCCTTAGAGCCAATAGAAAGCGGGGAACAGCAATTAATGCAGCAGAAAGAGGTTTTAAAGGGCGCAAAAACTGCAAATCCTTGACTGTGCTGTAGCTGAAAACACAGGTGTAGGCATTGGTGGGTTTTTTGAGCTTTGGAGATAGAGAGAGAGAAAGAGCTGTTTTGTGATTTTTTTGCTATTTTGACCACTAAGATATATTAACCCTTAATTTACAACACACATAACTAATGATATCACATAATTCACACACATAGATTAATACGTACACATAGCTATACATATCAGTAGCCCCCCCATACATTTACTATAATACACATAATACAAACATTCTTGTTTTACATTGTGCACATACATGTATATATTACATTGATTTACCCTTATAATTATTTAATACATTCCAGGAGGGTAGAGAAGGGGAGGAGGAAAGTGAGGAGAGGGAGAAAAGGAGGAGAGAGAGGGGAATACCAGAGGTGGAGGAGAGGAGAAAAGTGAGGAGGGAAGGAGTGTGTGAAGAGGAGGTGAGGAGGAGAGTGAGGAGAGGATGAGAGGTAGAGGTATGGAGAAAGGGAGAGCCAGGTCAGGGAGGGGAGGTACAGTTGTAGGAGAGCAGGAGGGGAGTGGGGATTTGCCCCCAGATGTAGGCACACAAGTAGTAGGGGCAGAGGGACAGTGGTCTGATTCCAGGGGGGTAGATAGTGGGGATGAGGGACCAGCCCCAAGGAGAGAACAGGGAGGTCAGGAACTCCAGGCACAGTTGGGAGGGCAAGAGGCATTGGCAAAGTACAGGGACCCCAATTATTATTATTATTATCCTTTATTTATAACACGCCAACATATTCCGTAGCGCTATATAGGGGTTAAGTATAAGTCAAGAACAATTTCAAACAGTGCAAAGGATGGAGGGCCCTGTTATTGAGCTTTCAATCAGACATACACAGTTCTTTCCATAAAGCACCTTTTGTAAATTCGGAAACTTACATTCTAAAGGGTGTGTGTGATGTACAGGAGTGTCTATCAAATGCACAATAAAGTTAGCATTTATTGAATTGTGTCACGCCGATGTCATTACGTCGTTACATCAAACGCCATTAGCGCGAAGAAATGTATAATGAAGTTAGAACTCATTGAATTGCGTGATAACGTAATTACGTCAACCTCATGACGTTGTTGCGACAAATGTCATGCTCAATTAGCGCGAACAAATCTGGAAGCAATACAGGATTTAAATAGTCAGTAAAGCCAGCAAAGTTACAGCCTTAGAAAAGGTCCACGAGGATGGATGAAATGGCCCGTTAGCAACCTGATCTTCTATAAGCTGAGCCAGAGACCACTGAAGGCTAGATGGATATATACTGGGCTATGTTTCATGCACTTGAGGAACTTGGAGCTTTATAGTTGAACTGCAAGTATACATTTTTACTGCTATATGTTATGTCCAGCTCTTTGAATATATTTATGTATTATATATTATATAGTGTATTATACAGTGTATTATAGCCCTTTCCATTATTTTTTGCCTTCAGTTTATTTATGTCTCTTTGGTATTAAGATCTCTCTTGTTATATTTGTGCTTTTATCCTAATTTGTTACAATCCTGTGATTATCAGCATATCCTGATAGCAGGAGAATCAGTATATTCTGATCTATGAGGATTGCTTATGTTAATGAGTTTAAGTACGGAGAGATACATGTGTGATCCCACACTCTATTCCTATATATTATGTCAATACATTATGAATTATAGAAATCACATATATATTTTATATACTTATTGGGCGTTGTTTTCGTATTGATTGTATTCAAAGTTTTTTTATTTTTTGAGAATAAATTGTTGTTAAGCAGCAAGCATACTATTTATAGTGATCATATTTTTTTGCTAGTATATATATTCATATGAGCCATGGTTCACAATGCTCATTAAGCCAGCCATGGTTCATCTGTGTAACACAAGCACCACAATTTGAGTAAATTTCATGGATATTGAAACACATAGCTATCAATCGTGTAGAGAAACCAACTCCACCTCTGAAAGTAGTTGATGAAGAAGGGCAGAACATTCGAGAGGGCCCGACACCATCCACAGAAGCTGGCCCTTCACAATCCAGGTGATCATCCTCATCTCAGGAGTGGGATTCACTGCCTGGACCCTTAAATGCACAGCTGTTCCAGACCCCTGCACCAGGCATGTCATGGTGCCAACAAACAACCACACCAAACCTCATGACGTTGTCCTGTACCCAGCCGTCATCACAGCCACCACTGCCATCTGCTACAACAGTATTGCAGTCATGGCAAGGCACAAACACTCCCACACAATGGGGTCCACTAACATGGCCTCCTACACAATGGGGTCCCCTAACATGGCTTCCCACACAATGGGGTCCCCCAACATGGCCTAGCACACCGACCCTTCTGCCAGCACCTCCGGCCCTCTTGCAGTCACCTCAGGTCCTCCTGCGGTTACCTCTGCCCCTCCTGCCGACACCTCAGGGCCTCCTGCAGTCACCTCAGGGCCTCCTGCAGTCACCTCTGGCCCTCCTGCCAACACCTCCGGCCCTCCTGCCAACACCTCCGGCCCTCCTGCCGTCACCTCAGGTTCTTCTGCCGTCACCTCAGGCCCCAATGCCCTCACCTCAGGCCCTTCTGCCGTCACCTCCAGCCCCAATGCCGTCAACATCAGCCCCAATGCCGTCAACACCACCACCCCTGAGTTTGAGGTAAATCATGGCCCGATTTAACAGGGAGGACATGAGACGGAACAAACAAAGGACTGAGAAGCTCAGATTGCTCCAAAGGCCGGTTCGGCTCACAAACTCTCTCCATGCGAGCAACAGATCACTCCATTCTGAGGTGAGGAGGCACAACCAAAGTATGGAAAGCTTTGAGGAACAGGCGACTAGGGACAGGCAGCAACTAATCCAATTTGCAGACCACCAGCTCATAACTCTCCAGCCTTCGGTTTCACAACCACAACCAGAGACGGTGGCCTCCTCATCTGAGACCTCACAACCAGCTCAAGATGATCCCCAGCCACCCAACATACTGGCACCCTACTACCAAACGCCACCTAGACGTGGAAGAGGGAGAAGGTGTGCGGGCACGGAAGGTGGGGGCCCAGTGCTGCGTATGATGAGGTGTTAGGGCCATCCTGATGATCACTCCTCACTGAATACTGACTGGTATAGATGTTGATATACTATTGGCTGGCTACAGAGTGTGTACATGTCTGGTTATGTTTAACATTTCACCAATTGTTGTTCAATGTGGATTGACCTTGAGATAAAATGTTGTAGTTAATCAGGATATTGAATTGATTGATATCTTTTTCTTTTCTCTGTATGTGTAAATAGCCAAATCTCACTACCACAAAGCCATGTTCTTTATCTTCAAGCAGTGCAATACCATCATGTGAGTAAACTCAACCTAGTTCCTAAAAGGAATTCGATCAGTGTCATTCACCACTGCATTTAGATCTGAAATGCAATATATGACTACATATCTTTTCACTAATGAACATGACTGGAGTGAGTTTCAATTACAATGAATAGAGTCCCGGCTGTAGAGTTGCAAACTACCATTAGGATCAGCAAATCCAAACCAGTAGTTATACATGCGTTTTTGTTGCATGTAATCCTGGTAACATTATGAAAGTGGATTCATGTATTTCATGTCATCCACAAACAAAATGGCTAATTCCCATTGTTTGACATCAAGATCATTGTGTATGTGTTTACGAGTAATGTGAACAGTGTAGTCTTGGTGCCACCCATATACCAGTAATATTTGATTATCAGCATGGCACATCTATTCCATGTTGATAGTGATAATACTCTTTGCTAAAAGATTGTGGGCACAGTGAAGCATGCCTTGTCATATTACACATCAGCTACATATTCTGTTAACGCTGTTTGTACAGGACAGAATCAGTATGGTTATCACTGTTCGTAGATGACATTCATGTTGATTGGTCGATTGTAGTGTCCAGAGCAAAAATACTATACTATAATAACAATTTTTGATTGTTCTTACACCACCCTCTTTATGTTTTCCAGATTCCGATTGTCTATTTTGGAATCATCATTAATGTAAGAAAACACAATGTGTGTGGAATTGATTTTTATCACATGATCCATGGTTTATTGCATCTGTTTAATATAGCAGATGAAGACCATATGGAAGCTCTAGGAAGCTCTATGTGCATTAATGGTTATTACGGAGTGTTATATGATGTTCCAATTTCTTATCTGATTATGGTTACTGTGATGTCCTGACCACATGTGACCCTAGTAGATGCTATGCATTATTCTTATGATGCTGTCTAACATTAACCCTTCAGGTATCCCCTTTTTCACAAAAACAGCCTCTTTCCAGGATCCGCCCACACAATACCCATGATATTAATGCACAGTCTTATCCATTTCTGATTGTGCTCTGTGTCTGAAATAGAGCTTTGTTATACCATTCTCACCATGTCAGTGTTTTTTCAATGGTTGGGGTTCTGGAACATCCACATACATATCATTTGTGTCACATTCAGTAAACTAATGAGCACTAGTTACTAGGCAATATGTTAATACATATAATAATAATAATAATAATAATAATAATATCTATCATATATAATAATAAAGGGTTACTATACATGCAAAGTCCAATTTGTGATACTGCGGAGTATCAACATTCCCCGGAAATCCTGATATGAATATGACAGGTGATAATGTGAATTGATTGATAGCAAAACACTTAATGGGATGTCAACAGATGATAATGGGTATACATCTTGGCACATGGCCACCAGCAATGGCATGGTACTTTCCAGGATGGGCGTAGCTGAGATTATCCCTGATGGAGGTGAGTTGGCTATTGCTCCACATGCCTCTGCACAGTCTCCATGTGTGTTTAAGCCATGAGGAAAGGCTCAGAGTAGATTAGTGTGATGTATGTTGCCCTGTTCCCCTTTTGGATCACTGCCTTGTGGTGGTGAAGGGGCTTGTGTATTTCAATGAAGTTATGAGCTATACCATGTAGGGCCACTCTAGGTGGGCAGGTGATAGCAGAGAGGTCAGGCAAATCACAGTCCACTGGAGAAGGAACTTGCAACCTACTCCAGTATCTTTGGCATGCAAACCTTGTGGAACAGCACAGGTAGAGACATAGCTAAATGTTCTGCAGTCCATATGGTCACAGAGAGTTGAACATGACTGAAGGACTGAACAACCAATAATAAAATGCTCCCTTGGTACTTGATATATGTGATATAATTTGGCAACTATTTCTTTTTCCAATGAATATGTGATGAGCGAAATGTATATGCAATTATATTTATATTTCAGGGTCCACATGAGAGCCTCTGTGAGGGAGAAAGTGTTAATGTGACAGAGAGTTTCATGTTTTTGTGTTGTAAATTAATTGAGTAGTGTGTCTTTATTTGCTTTATGCATGTTGCAGCAAGGCTTTTCTTATTGGCATATTCATGACCATTCCAACATATGATAAAATTATTTTTTGTGCCAAATTTTATTTTTGGATTGTTGTGCAATGAATTGTAATGCCTTTCATTGCCTTCTCCATGTTTCAAAGTCCACTGGTGTGTTTATATTATATTTTACAGCGTTAAGAACATGTCTGTAAACCATTTGCGGGTCTTATTTGGAGGCCGTAATATTTTTGGCTCCATTTGCCATTCACGGGTTTGAACCCCAGTGCATCCTTGGGAATTCATAGCAATTCAACAGCGATTTGCGATAGTAACATTTACAGGCTTAGCTGGGATGGAGTTCGGCTTTTGCCTGCCCGTAATGTTTTTCCGCCTGTAACCCGCAGATTGTGTCTGGGTAGCTGGAAGAGGCCAATTTAATAGCCGTAACACTTGCGGACTCCTTTACTGGCTACAATTTCTAAAATCGTAGCAATTTAATGGGGCTCTATTCAAACAGGATTATAAGTAGGAGTCAACATGAATTTATGAGGGATAGATCATGTAAAACAAATCTAATTAGCTTCTATGAGGAGGTTAGTAGCAACTGGGATCAAGGCAACTCAGTAGATGTAGTATGTTTGGATTTTGCAAAGGCTTTTGATACAGTGCCACATGGGAGAATATTGTGCAAACTACAGGAACTGCAGTAAATATCTGCTCATGGATTGAGAACTGGCTAAAGGACAGGAAGAAAAGGGTTGTGGTAAATAGAACATACTCAGATTGGACTAATGTGGTAAGTGGCGTTCCTCAGGGGTCAGTATTAGGCCATCTTCTTTTTAACATATGTATTAATGACTTAGAATTAATGACTGGAAAATAGTGTCTCCATTTTTGCTGATGACACAAAGTTGTGCAAGGTAATTAAATCAGATAATGATGCACTTTCCCTTCAAATGGATTTACAGAAATTAGTAGAATGAGCATCTAAATGTCAGATGAGATTTAATATGAATAAATGTACAGTTATGCATTTGGGAAGAAAAAATATCCATGCAATTTATAATCTTAATGGAGTAAATCTCGGGGTATCGGATATTGAAAAGGGATTTGGGAGTGCTTGTGGAAAAGGTACAAAGACGGCCAACAAAACTAATGGGAAAGACTAACCAAATTAAACTTATTTTCTCTAGTAAACCTTAAAGAAAGAAAAGGGTTCTTCACAGTAAGGGTGGTTATTCTGTGGAATTCTCTAACAAAGGAGGTGGTGACAGCAGATTTGATAGATAACTTTTAAAAGGGACTGGATATTTATTTAAATAAAAAGGGCATTCTGGGTCAATTAGAGAGGGAGTATTGATCCAGGGAGGAGTCCGATTGCCAGTATCTGGGGTCAGGAAGGAATTCATTTTTTTTCCCTCTTGAGACGATTGGCAATGTTTCAATGTTTTTTTTTTCTGTCTTCCTCTGGATCAGTTAACAACTAATACTATTATTGCAGATCAGAGGAGATCTTAAAAGGTTGAACTTAATGGACTATAAGTCTTTTTTCAATCTCAAATAATATATAACTATGTAAATTTTCCTCTTCAACTCAAAAATACAAAATAAAGGAAGGAGACATGGGAAACAAAAGAAAAAATATATATAGTGTAGTAATTTTATTTTTATTTTTTGTAAAATGTTAAGTTGAAGCATTTTGAGCCTTCTTTGGATTCCCAATGGTAAACTCTGAGCTGAGCTTCCTCTCAGTTAAAAAACCAGCTGCACCACCTTTACATGGACTACATCATGCAGGATAACACCATTACATAATAAAATCACCACGTTGTTACGTCCTCACTAGTGATACAGCTTCAATAGTCAGGAGAAGAATAGTACAGATGATGGTTGATATTTATACTTTTTTCATGTTCTATCGTTCTCTCAAACATTTATTCACCACTTTTATTGGAACTTGCAACCCACTCCAGTGTCTTTGACAAGATAACATTTTGGATATGCACAATCAGAGATATAATGATAGAGTGCTTAAAGGGCCAGTTAATAAAGCACAACTTGGAGCACACCACTTAAATGTACTGCTAAAATATGTTGAAATACTTTTAGAATTTCTGAAATAGGTGCAAAAAAATCATAAAGGAAATTCTGTTTACTGTACATGAGAATTAGGCATGCCTCCAGAGAAACTGACAGGTAGAGCTGTGTGCAGAGAGCAGCTCAGAAAGAGGGGTTAACCCTTCCTAAATTCAGCAGTGCATGGAAGCTAACAAATATGTGACTTGTGGGTTAACTGATGGCTGATGACATTCATGAAAGCTGTAAATCCAATATTCCTTCTCTCCACAAGTTTGGAACGGTCGTTTGCCAGCAGATGCTGTAAATCATGGGCAGTTTCCAGTGTGTCAGTAAACAAACCTAACACTGCAAATTCTCAGCTGTTCCCAGTTCAATCAAAAAAAAAAGCAACAGATCACTCCAATGCAGAATCTTTTACTCTCTCACACTATGCAGAGCACATATAGTGAGATAAGTGTCCTTTAAGATATGACCCACTAAGTTCAGAAGGTGCCTATCACATTACTGGGGACAAGCAGAGAGTGAGTATGCGTAGCATCAGATCTAAGGAAGTGGTTGTGCCAAAAGCCAGAGTATGCCCTGTTGTGGATGTGTTTGGAGGGGAAAAAAAACTTTTCTGCTGCAAAGAATAATAAAAAAAAAAGGCACTGTCAAGAGTGCTCCAATTATTCAACCATTGCACTCTTTTCACATGCCAGCAAGGTAATGCCTAAAAGCATGCAAGCTTGACTCCAACAATACATGGACTCAGGACTATCAGATGTGCAATCCTAATTTCAAAGAGGCAGGGGCACAGGAGATTCAATTGCCAATATCTGCTGGATAATAGAGAAAGCGTGAGACTTTCAGAGAATAAATGTATCTTTGGGAAAGAGTGAAGACACATGAAGAAGGGGACGGCAGAGGCACAAGATGTGGTCATTGCAGCAATGAACATGAGCTTGATGGAGCTCAGAGGGGCAGTAGCTGATAAATAGAGTCTGGCATGTTGCAGTCCATAGGCTCACAGAGAGTCATGACTAGAAAATAAACAACAACAACATGGAATTCCTCAATTGGTATATCACTGTTTTGTTTTTCAGCCTCCAGTTGAAGTATTCAGACCCCTTTTGGCAAATTCCATGTTTATTTTTATAATGAGGTATCTATAATGAGGTTCATAAATTTAGCTAATTGAGAAGGTACAATGGCCAGAATGAGATCCCTAAACTGTTCATCTTCAAAGTGTTTTATTTGGGCTTTTCTCTTGTCTGCATTAACACTTCCTGAATGTGTGGCAGACAAACAATGCACTATACAATAAGCTGCAGATGATATCGATTCATTGAGAAGAACAGCTACAATTTTTGATAGTTGGATATCACTTTTAACATTCAAAATGTTTCCATTACAGCATCATAGGAATGCAGGAAAGATTGTAGTAAATCCTTCAATTTTTCTACCTTTTTCACCCAAACTTTTTAAAACCAAATTTATCACGATACTCTCGGCCAGATTGCTAGTAACTCCCCAGCATATATAGAATTAATCCATTACATTAATTTATTACAATTATGTATTGGGTCACAACCAATCATCTTTGTATCTGTTATAGGTAAACTACTAAATGGTGCTGGGAAATACTCTACTGTGTATATTGCAGATGCTGGCGTGCTTACATAGCGTGCTGGTGGAGTATTCTGTAATGTATACATAGGCATGGAAACATTAATAACAGTGGTTTGGGTATAAAAGCTGTCATTTTTGACTTTGCCATCTTGTTCATGATCCCGCAGCTTTGTTTGTAGATTTCCTAAAGAACTATCCAATATTGTATTCTTATTTACAAGATCCTCAACACAGCAGCTATATGCATAGAATTATGGGCAAGAGCTTTTGTATCTTTTAACTGTTTATAGAAGTTAGGGTGTTATAGCCATACTGCTATATAGTATACAGGAGTAATTTCCCTAGAGTATAAATGGTATTTACCGTATTAATAGGTAAAATGCTAGCAATAGTGTCAAATTAAGTAACAGGAAAAAGAAAAGCACACTGTGTTGGACTAGCAATGAAACCACATCTATTGTCAGTATGCTTAACTATAATTATTGCCATATATTTGCAAGTGTCAGTCAGAAGTATATATTCAAAACATAACTTTTATTAATGACTTAATAAATATAATTATTTACACTAAAATCACTTAAAATAAAATTAAATGAATTAAGCATGGTATACCTAGGAGATATAAACTAAAGTAAATCACTTGAAAAGTTGGTATAAGTTGTAATCAATTATATTGCAGCAATATGGTAGACATAGTTGCATTCTACAGTTAGGAACTGGGTATTCATAGTGCTTTGCTTAAATATGCTTTTTTTTAATAGTCATACATTTCGAATTACTAATGTAACAAGGGGAATTAAACAGCATGTTGGATTGCCCAAAACCCTCTACCCCAAAAAAGAACTCACTTATCTCCTATACTTTTGATGCCGTGGTGATGCAGCCATTGCTGTCTCCTTGCTACACATATACACTAACAAGTGCCATCAGCACATATGCAATGTCAATGATTTGAAAGAGCACATTTCGCTGTGCGGCTTCCATGGAGGCTAAAGGGAGGACAATTATCTATTTTATAGGTGCCATGATTGGGCAAATTCCAAAAAGAGGAAAAGCAAGCAAGTATTAACCGTGATTGATCCAGATAGTCCCAGGGAAATGCACTGGTGAAAACATCAGATATCTATAAGTTGTGTGTCAAAACTCATTCCCATTCACACTCTGCATAATGTGAGCATGAGACGACAGTATGGTGTGACTATATTAAGAAATATGGGTTCAAATACTGATACTGGTGGCCCAGTGGTTCAGATTCTGTGCTTTCACCGCTGCAACCTGGGTTCGATTCCAGCAGTCCTACCACCCAGAAGCAATGCAGGGTTGAGCCTGGTCAGTACTTGGATGGTAGACCACCTAGAAATACCAGCTGTCTGCTGTGGCCCACTGGAGAAGGAACTGGGAACCCACTCCAGTATATCTTCTATGAATACCAAGTTAATCAGCATAGTGTTTTGCGGTTGATGAGGTCACAAAGAGTCAGACACAACAGAGCGGCGCAAACACACATATTAAGAAATAAAATTATGGTGTGATTACCACAAAGTACACGCAAATCAAATAATATATATTCCTGTCTAAATAAATGCATGCATTTGGTATATGTGATAAAAAGGGAATGACTGAATTTACATATATTTTGTGGGTGTCAGAAATGTGGATTAGTATGAAAATAAGAATTAAAGGATCAGTTTATAAAAAGGCATAACAATTACTGTTTGTTATTGTATCATAAATTCCACTATGATGAATTGTTAAATTTGCATTGAACCATAACTGGTTTATATTAATAACCTAATAACCAGAGTGATACTGCAAAATAGTCACAGCAGTTATTATCTCATATTAGCATTATAATGAACGGGTGGTGACATTGTGTGCTTTAGAGTAAAACGTTATATAAAATAAACTAAATAACAAAAATATTGTGTGTACTAAATAGGACTCACAAGGGTTTTTTCAAACACTTATTAGAGCTGTAACAGTAATTAAACACACAATACTGCACTTTAAAAGCATGGGAAGGCATGGAAACACATTAGAATGAAATGCACAACAGTGTTTCCAGAGGTGTTATACAAATAATAAGATGTTGCTTATTTTTTTTAAAGCAATTCATATTCAATTCAAGTTTCATGTGTTGCAAAGTAAAAGAAAGAGAAATATGAAGTACCGTATATACTCGAGTATAAGCTGACCCGAGTATAAGCCAAGGCAACTATTTTACCACAAAATATTGGGTAAAATGAGTCACTCGAGTATAAGCTGAGAGTGCGAAATGTGCTGCCCCCTGTGTCAACCCCCCCCAACCTCAACCCCCTCCTCAACCCCCCATCCTCAACCCCCCTCCTCAACCCCTCTCCTCAACCCATCCTCAACCTCCCTCCTCAACCCCCCCAACCTCAACCCCCTCCTCAACCCCCCATCCTCAACCCCCCTCCTCAACCCCTCTCCTCAACCCTCCCTCCTCAACCCTCCCATCCTCCTCCTCTCTCCTCAACCCCCCATCCTCATCCTCCCTCCTCAACACCCCATCCTCATCCTCAACCCCCCCATCCTCAACCCCCTCCTCAACCTCAACCCCCCTGCTCAACCCCCCTCCTCATTCTAAACACCCGGTATATGCTAATGACATGGCGCGCATGTGACGTCATGTCATTAGCATATACCGGGTGCCGGCACCAGGTATATGCTAATGACGTCGCGCGCATGTGATGTCACATGCGTGCAGGGTCAAGAAGGAGCGGAGGCCAGAGCAGAAGCAGGTAAGTGAGGGGAAATGGGGAGGTATTTAGGGGAGTTTAGAATGAGGAGGTGGGATTAGAATGAGGAGGGGGGTTTAGAATGAGGACTGGGAGTTGAGGATGAGGAGGGGGGAGGGAAAGAGACACAGGGGGTTAGAGAGACACGGGGGGGGGGGGGAGTGAGAGTTTCAGCTGAGGGGGCCCTTTTTAGCCTTAAAAAAAGGGCTTAAAAACTCGGCTTATACTCGAATATATACGGTATGTTGAAAAATGTACATACAAGTTTCCAGAGGGTAGAGGAATGGAATGAAGTTTGCATGTAGAGGGAGAGAGACAGAGAATGACCAAGGGAGAGGGGTTGGGAGATGAAATGTGTATTTGCTTTGGTTACCTATGCAGTTCTTAAAAAGAGTAACAATACAATGATTAGCATTAAACAAAATCAGTAATAATGGAATGTCACAATTCTTGGTAGAAAAGAAAGATTTAAAACCATCCCAAACAATGGTTCACCAGATGCCCTAAACAATGATGGCAAACCTGACTAATTGATGATTACAGTCATGGCAAACATACAAATACTGCACTTATCTGTCAGCATTTTTGGGAATTGTACAGTTAACATTTTAAGATTCTACAATCATTGAAAATGCTCTATCTCTTGAGATATAAAAATCATATAATAGAGACATTGTATATTTGACTATTATGCTACTCCCACAGTAGAACCTTGCTACCAGCTTTTTAAAAAGTTTAGATTTTGAGTGGGCTGCCATACACAGTTTCCAATCTATATCCAAGGAGCTGGTGCCTGTAGCCAATACGCAGCTGCTTTATACCACTGCTGTGCTTATTAGACTGAGAATTCTGAGAATTGTCTCTTTAACTGGAGAAACCATTGGTGAACTTTGGGTACAGAGGTAGCAGCCGGGATTGCAAGATTGAATCAAGGGTAACATTAATAGTTCATATTTAAAGACAAGTTTCTGGTACCTGTAACATTGTTTAAGTGAATTCAGCTTCTGGTAATGGATAGTACCTGAGGTTAAGACCTTAGACGTCTTAGATAATGTTCAAGAATCTGGTTGATTCTCTCTATCTGACAATTGGTCTGAGATAGGAAGGTGGAGGAATGTGGAATAGAAAGCCTTCCAAAAGCTGAGGTTAACTATGTCCCTGAACGGAAAATAACTAGTCTGAAGGTACACCATTTCTTTCATTAACAAATCATATGTGTCTGGGGCTGTGGGAATTTTATGGAAAGCCAAACAGTGCAAAATCTTGGGCAGGCATCTCACCATTACCATTATGGTGTTTCTATTGGGTGTTTGGCCCAAAAACAGTTGTTCTAAGTAGTAGGCCACCAGAAATGCTGACTGAGTAAACTTGAGGTTTTCTTCACACCAGGGTGACCTGTTGAGTGTGTGTGGTATGTCAGTTTCATCAGTGTAAGCATATGGATGGGGTTATGTAGATCTTGTATCTGAAGTAATACAGGCCCCACCAATTTGAAGAATATAATTGGTGGGCATAAGGAGGGGGTTTCTTGGAGATCAATTAATCTGTTCCATGAGTAGTGTACATGTGGTCAAGAAATATAAAGTTTTATAGAATAGTTTCTTGTGAGGATGGGGAGGAAGCAAAAGTCTCATGGATCTGTAACAGATCATCTACTCTCCAGCTGTTACTCCAAAACACTACAGATAATATGAAAGTTAAAACAGGTAATGATCAATGCCCATCTTGGTTGTTTGGATTCAGTTTATTGGCATAATGAAGATATTTAACATCAGATTACATAATAATGATCAAGGGGCATGACCCCTCCAATAAATGTATCCACTCAATTACAGCCGTCATGATAGCCAGGAGCTCTTGATTACCCCCATAGTAACAGCTTTCCAATTGGATCATCATCTTTAAAGGAACATCAGGATAGAGGAGGCTCTTGTGCCCACATCTGTGAGATAGTACATCGTGCCTCTGTTTCTGATACATTAACTTACAGAATAAAATGTTGTGTTGGGTGTCATTTTTGTTATTAATGGCAGCAGATACGGATTACTGATGGTTATATCACACAAACGTTAAAGCACTTTCTCTCTTTTGTCTTGATAAAAAAGAAAGGAGCACTGATTTGTGGGGTGGAGGGACAAATAAACTCCCTATGTAAGTTGAGTGTACTAATTCAGCTCAGGCTCAGACAAAACATAGTTGATAGAGATGTCGCGAATAGTGCGCGGCGGACTGTTCCCGACGAACATAGCATGTTCGCGTTCGCGGCGAACTGCGAACATATGCGATATTCGACCCGCCCCCTATACTTTATAATTGAGCAAACTTTGACCCTGCAACTCACAGTCAGCAGACACATTCCAGCCAATCAGCATCATACCCTGCCTTCCAGACCCTTCTAACTCATGGACAGCAGCCATTTTGGAATCAGAACTAACTTGCAGTCTTACTGAGAGGAGGCTGAGTGTAGGTGATACTGCATCAATAGGGAAAACCATAGCTAGGCTACTGTACACAGTGTGCAATACAGTCCTGAAGGACTCTTTTGATCTCTGCTGCAAGGACACCCCTGTGTCTCTTCCCCCCTTATCATCATCCTCCCCTCACCTTAGCACCCAACCCTAACACCCCTCACACTTATCCATAACACCCATCAACCTAACACCTAACCCTAACACCCATCACACTTATCCCTAAGACCTAACACCCCTCCCACTTATTCCTAACATGCCTCACCCTAACACCCCTTACACTTATCCTTAACACCCCTCACCCCAACACCTAACCCTAACACCCCTCACACTTATCCCTAACACCCCTTACCCTAAACCCCCTCACACTTATCCCTACCACCTAACCCTAACATCCCTCACCCTAACACCTAACCCTAACACCCCTTACACTTATCCCTAACACCCCTCACCCTAACACCTAACCCTAACACCTCTCACACTTATCCCTAACACCCCTCACCCTAACTCTAACACCCCTCACACTTATCCCTAACACCTAACGCTAACATCCCTCACCCTAACACCTAATCCTAACACCCCTCACACTTATCCCTAACATCCCTCACCCTAACACCTAACAATAACACCCCTCACACTTATCCCTAACACCCCTCACCCAAACCCTAACACCCCTCACACTTATCCCTAACACCCCTTACCCTAACCCTAACACCCCTCACACTTATCCCTAACACCTAACCCTAACATCCCTCACCCTACCACCTAACCCTAACACCCCTTACACTTATCCCTAACACCCCTCACCCTAACACCTAACTCTAACACCCCTCACACTTATCCCTAACCCTAACATCCCTAACACCTAACCCTAACACCCCTCACACTTATCCCTAACACCCCTCACCCTAACCCTAACACCCCTCACACTTATCCCTAACACATAACCCTAACATCCCTCACCCTACCACCTAACCCTAACACCCCTCACACTTATCCCTAACACCCCTTACCCTAACCCTAACACCCCTCACACTTATCCCTAACACCCCTTACCCTAACCCTAACACCCCTCACACTTATCCATAACACCCATCAACCTAACACCTAACCCTAACATTCTCACACTTATCCCTAAGACCTAACACCCCTCACACTTATTCCTAACATGCCTCACCCTAACACCTAACCCTAATACCCCCTTACACTTATCCCTAACAGCCCTTACCCTAACACCTAACCCTAACATCCCTTACCCTAACACCCATCACACTTATCCCTAACACCCCTTACCCTAACCCTAACACCCCTCACACTTATCCATAACACCCATCAACCTAACACCTAACCCTAACATTCTCACACTTATCCCTAAGACCTAACACCCCCCACACTTATCCCTAACACCCCTCACCCTAACACCTAACCCTAACATCCCTTACCCTAACACCCATCACACTTATCCCTAACACCCCTTACCCTAACCCTAAACCCCCTCACACTTATCCCTAACACCCCTTACCCTAACCCTAACACCCCTTACACTTATCCCTCACACCCCTCACCCTAACACCCCTCACACTTAGCCCTAGCACCCCTCACCCTAACACCTAACCCCCTCACCCTTATCCCTAACACCCCTCACACTTATCCCTGTGTCTCTTCCACCCCTTATCATCAAGGGAGGGGGGAGGATGATGAGGAAGGGGGGAAGAGACACAGGGGAGGATGATGAGGGAGGGGGGAAACAGACACAGGGGAGGATGATGAGAGAGGGGGTAAAGAGTTACAGGGGAGGGAGATGAGGAAGGGGGAAAGAGACACAGGGGAAGATGACGAGGGAGGGGGAAAACAGACACAGGGGAGGATGATGAGGGAGGGGGGAAAGAGACACAGGGGAGGATGATGATGGAGGGGGGAAGAGACAGGGGAGGATGATGAGGGAGGGGGTAAAGAGATACAGGGGAGGATGATGAGGGAGGTGGGAGGATGATGAGGGAGGGGGGATGAGACACAGGGGAGGGTGATGAGGAAGGGGGGAAATAGACACAGGGAAGGATGATGAGGGAGGGGCGGAAGAGACACAGGGGAAGATGATGAGGGAGGGGGAAAAGAGACACAGGGGAGGATGATGAGGGAGGGGGGAAAGAGACACAGGGGAGGATGATGACGGAGGGGGGAAGAGACACAGGGGAGGATGATGAGGGAGGGGGTAAAGAGATACAGGGGAGGATGATGAGGGAGGTGGGAGGATGATGAGGGAGGGGGGATGAGACACAGGGGAGGGTGATGAGGAAGGGAAGAAAGAGACACAGGGGAGGATGATGAGGGAGGGGGTAAAGAGATACAGGGGAGGATGATGATGGAGGGGGATGTTAGGTTATTTATGCCCTGTATGGATTAAAACCAGACTCTGCATCAACTATGTAATTTTCCGTGGGAGTTTTGACATGGATCCCCCTCCGGCATGCCACAGTCCAGGTGTTAGTCCCCTTAAACTTTTCCATCACTATTGTGGCCAGAAAGAGTCCCTGTGGGTTTTAAAATCCGCCTGCCCATTGAAGCGGTTAGCGTTTGCGGTTCGCGAACTGAAAATTTTATGTTCGCGACATCATTAATAGTTGATTTCACAAAGTATCTTGGTTCCAGGCAATATATCTATTCGACAGTCACAGATATGATGAAGCTGTAGAGCTACAGCCTCGACTTTACTGAACAAAATGGCCATATTATCTGTAAGTACCTTTAGGTCGGTCTAGGGTATAAGGAAACATAGGACCAGACACAATATCAAACAAAAAATGTGTTACATAGCTACGTAGTAATTGAGGTTGAAAAAATAATTTGTAGTTCATCAAGTTCAACCTTTTTAGATCTCCTCTGATCTGCAATATGCAGATTAATTGTTAATTGTGAACTGATCCAGAGGAAGGCAACCAGAAAAAAAGTGAAACTTCGCCAAGTGTCTCAAAAGGGTAAAAATATATAAAATTCCTTCCTGACCCCAGAAACTGGCTATCGAACTGCTCCCTGGATCAATACTCCCTCTCTAATTATGCATGATAGCCCGGAATGCCCTGTTTATTTACAAATATATCCAATCCCTTTTTAAAGTTATCTATCAAATCCGCTGTCACCACCTCCTCTGATAGAGAATTCCATAGATTAACCACCCTTACTGTGAAGAACCCTTTTCTTTTTTTAAGGTGAAATCGTTTTACTTTTTACTAATCTCAAAAGATGTCTCTTTGTCAGTTGAAAACCTATTGGCACAAAAAGTTCATTTGACAAAGTCTTGTATTGACCCTGGATATATTTATATAAGGTAATCATATCTCCTCTTAGATTACTTTTTTCTAGAGAAAATACATTTAATTTGTTTAGTCTTTCTTCATATGTTAACCCCTCCATTCCCCTTTTTCATTTTGTTGCCCTTCTCTGTACTTTTTCCAGCTCTATAATGTCCTTTTTATGTAGTGGTGCCTACAATTGTACTCCATATTCCAAATGAGGGCGTACTAGAGATGTGTATAGTGGCAGAATTATATTTGCTTCCCTGGCTTCTATACCCTTCTTAATATATGCTAATATTTTACTTGCCTTTGCAGATGCTGCTTGGAATTGGTCACTGTAATCTAGGTGGTTGTCCACAAGCATTCCCAAATCCCTTTCAGTATCCCTAGATTTTCTCCATTATAATTATAAATTGCATGGCTATTTTTCCTTCCCAGATGCATCTTTACATTTATTCATATTAAATTAAGTGTTTCAGCTGTTTGTTTTCTGAATTAATCTGAATTTTTACAGCCTCAGAAGTAACTGGTTCGGAAGAAAGGTTTCAATCTTTTGGACCTGCATAGAAACAGATTTATGGGTACAGGGGCCATGGAAATTCTGTATCCCCTAGTTGTCGATAAAAGAAGAGCTAGACCAGAATCAATGATGTCTCTTGTCTGACCCGCTTTGTGTCCTAACTGCAAACAAACAGAGTATTGAGTGAAAGCAGTCATGGGCATAGGCAATTGCAAATAACTCATCTTAACCTGAGTCTTGGCCCAGGGTGGATACTTTTTATGAAAAATCTAGCCATACAATACATGCATAGATTATTGGTACCTCAGAAATCAAATTATTTCTGCCCCAAGTTGTGTGGGTTCAGGATGAGGCCTCTCATGTGTGGTGGACATCATAGGCCCCACTTTCTTCTTCCACTAATTCTTCTTTTTCTCAAGCTATGATTTATTTGCATGATTAATGTAGCCATCTCTACCAATATAGTAGGAATGTGCAATCTGGCTAAATCATTATCTGCTTGTAAAGCCCCAAGTGGAATTGGTTTAGAAAAGTAGGTTAATGCCATTGGGTGTTAGTGGCACATTGCTGGTATTCAATAAGATATTCTTCGGGTCATTCAAATTCTTAGCAAAAGTTCCTCAAGACCTACTGCACTAACACTGTCCATTGACGGTCATCAAAGAAAAGACCTAAAATTGAGTGAGGGTGTCCAAATCAGAACTATTCAGACTTACATAATATGTGTACTGGGTTCAGGACTTGAGTTGGTACGGGAAGTCTTGAATCCTCTACATTGGGTTTGATCCCTTTCTAACTGTTCAGGAAGGGAGACCTGATTTTTCAGGCATAGAAACTCAGGGGTACAGTCTGCAGGTGTGCAATTCTAGTCTGTATGTCTTGAATAGCCAAAGTAAGATATTCTGATTTCCAGTTGATGGTGCACTACCTGCGGCTTCTAATTTAAGCTAATTTATTATGTAAGGTGAGAACACAGCAAGGAGGAGACCAGCATCAGAGGGAATAGATATTGCATCCTATTATAGAAGTACAAAGTGGCCTGAGGCAGAAGAATAGTCACACTGTCCAGTGTTCAGGGCACTCTGAAAGCAGATCCTGGAAACTAGCTAATGTTGGGTAGCCAGAAATCGAAAGAAACAGTTGAGCCAAAGCCATGGTCAGAATCAGAAAAAGATCATTTGAAATGTCAATAAACTTTGAGTTGCAGCACAGAGAGACAAAACCAGAGCACTGACATCTTGCTCTAGCTGCTATAAAAAGGTATTGAAGAAAGCAGCAGGTGTGTAGAATCAGCTGTCTAATTAACAGTGTTCAATTGAACAAATCTCAGAGTATGCAGCCCAGTGAAAAGTCGGTGAAAGAGAAGTGAAGAGAGCAAGTCGATCCTGGTGACACATTCTGTAATTCACTGAGCTGCAAACATACATCCAAGTTTTACGTCTGACTGTGGCCGTGGCAATATCATGAGATTGTGCCCTTTCCTGTTACTCCCAGTTTGAGAAAATAATCTTTAAATTCTGAATCAAATAATAATAATAATGATAATAATAATAAAGCTATTCAAGCTTTGAATTAGCTTTAGACTAAGGTTTGATGTCAATGTAAAAATGACAGATAAAATACCTGATTCCACTACATCCGATATTACATACTATAGAAATCTTAGTTTGTTCAAAATTTTATTTATCATACAATGTGAAAATGTGATTCTCACTGGGGCATTGTAGCATGTTTTTAAATAGCTCTTTGTATTGTTCATTTGAATAGGAATATATGACGATGTCCTCAAAGTTAATTTTACCTTATTGAGAAAACATTACATCAAACAGTCCAAGGGCAAAAATTTTCAGTTATGGTGCCTGTTCATTGTAAACTTCCATTCATCAACCTCTTTTGACTTGAATATACAGTGCAGAAAAGACTCCTTAATATGTCAATCACCTAAGGTTGGTAGTAGCTGTGTGACACAAGCTTAGAAGATTATTTATTTATTATCTTGTAAACCAGTAATGGACAGCAGATATCCTGGAGCCTCATGTGGCCATCAGACACTTCGCATACTGCCCCAGCAAGTGGTAAATCTCCCTCTCTTGCACCTAAAAACCACAAATCTGCATTATCTGTACCTATATTATAAATTATAATATATTATAAAATACCTCTATGTCTCTCTCATAGTGAGTTTACCACCAAACAAAAAGCTAAAAACAATTGTGCAGCCATTTCGAGAACTGGGGGCATATATGCAAGCCATCAAGTGAAATCAATGCCATAAACAATGAATTAAGTTGTTGGTTCAATTACACTTTCCTTTAAAGTGTTTTATTTTATTCTTCATTTTCTAATATCCAGACAATATAACAATAGGAAAAAATAAAATTACCCTTTAGCTATTAAAAACTATGGGCCCGATTCAATCGATCGTAGTAGGCTGTATATCTTTTGGTGTGTTGTGGGCTCCCATTTGTCTCTGATTACGATGCTTTTCAATTGCTCAAGCCCGCAAGTTACTGTCCCAAAGCTGAAAACGTAAACCATGCACTGGTTCATAGCAGTTCAGGGCGGGAACATGATCAATTAAGCTAGACCGTAACCTCCCATTTCGAATCAGCCAATAGAAAATGAGACTGTCATTATTACGGCAGTAAAACATAGAGGTTACATGTCAATCAATTAGGTTTGGGTTTCCGATATGCGATCAGACTCACAAACCCGCAAAATAAAGAATTATGAAAATGAATGCCAATACTGTTCTAGTCCATGTGGGTGGCCTGATATGTATTAACTCATTGATTCCCAAGATTAATTTAGCCCCGGAATGAAACATAAAAACAAAATGTAATTCCCTGCCGATTTGCGAGCTTGAGACTGTTGTGCAATTGATTATGTCTACCCCGTTACTTACAGTGCAGTACTGATTTTTATTTTTTTATATTTACAGTGCTACCAATAGGTGTTTAACCCCCTTGCGGGTCTTCGTTAGCACTTGTAGGATTTTGTCCTTCTTTTGCCATTTATGGGTGTGAAAACATTTGCGGGCTTGGGTGAAATCAAGCAATTGAATAGCGATTTGCTATTTTAGCCATCGTAACTCTTGCAAAAGTGGAAGATCAAAGGCTTCGGGAGGCTATAAGTTATGGGTTTAACCATCGCAATTTTTTTTTTAAGGCCGTAAAACTCGTAACCCATTTGGAACCCACAAAAAGAGGTCAATTGAATAGCAAATTAACTTGCGACCTCACTTACATGCTATTGGGTCAAGGGAAAGCTCAATTGAATCGGGCTCTATGTTATTCAACAGTACAAAAGTAACTGTGCAATAAAAGCTAACATAACCCTACTACCATCCATTCACTTTAAAATATATAGGGATTACTTTTCTGCAAATTGCATGATTTTGCATGTCAATGTAGGTAAGTGTCAGTCAAAAAGACTATTTAAATGTAGGTGCAGAAAATCCCTTATTTCAAGTTTAAACATGTGTATATTATAGCTAGTGAAGAAATCTTATTATTTTTTCCTTCTGTACACTATATCATGTTTTAAAATAAAAAAAGAACATTCTGAAATATTTCTAATATATTGTAATATTAATAGGCAGCAAAAATGGCAAACTGTCTATTTATAGAGTAAATACAAGGCTGATAATGTGATCATATTACCACAATTAAATTCAAGGCTTTTAACATAGTAAGGTATGAAAACTGAAAATAAATAAATGCTGTAAATCATTAAAGTGGCACAGCATAGGTTTCAAATATGGTATAATTTTTCTATATATATTCTTTGAACTTAATAGAAACTCGGTGGCTTCAAATGAATCCCTATGGAATGCACATAAGGCAGTAATAAGAGGTGTATGTATTGGTATATGTTATGGTCCTACTCTACCACTGTAGGACCAAGGGTTCTTTTGCCAATCCCTTTAAGCAGCAAGTAATTCAACACAGCATAACAGTACCCAGGACTGTCAGGAATCCGAGTCAGCAGAGTTCTCCCAATGTGTAGGAGCAAAGTATCAGATAGGATCCAATGCCATAGTTATGTTATCTTTCCAGATTAAATCATACACAGTGCTGATGTATGTTTAATCTGTCCCTCTTACGTCCCTTGGTTTAGGACAAAAAAAGAACATCTATATCCTTGTGTAGTTCGAGGAGACTCAGTTTATTATTTCAGATCCAGTACCTTTTAACAACTTTCCCCACCCATCAGCTAAATCCTCTCAGACCAATACCTCCTTTCATAGACCCATGTTTTTCTCTGGTTTTCTGGTCTTTACTCACACCAGCTGTCTCAGGCTTGGAAGGGGGGGGGGGTAATTGTTAGGGGCTGCTTCACTTTTACGACCCCTCTTAGACCAGATCGAGGGCTTTGATCTATTGCAAGATCCTGTGTTTATACTATGTGACCAGCTTAGACCAGATAGAGGGAGGGGTCTGGAAATGTTTTATGCTTTGATCTGTTGCAAGATCCTGTGTTTATACTATGTGACCTGCTCTGCTCAGGTCGTGGAGGGGGAAGAGACAGGAGTGTTAGTAATTTGGGGCCAAGAACCAGTCAACATGGCCCCAGCTACACAAAATGGTTTCTTACAATACATCCATAACAACACATACATGTTAACCCAGAACCTTGACGTACTTTATGTGCACCATGTCCTGCTGTACATCTAGTTATGACAGCTTCTCCCCTTTTTTTTATTAGTGTAGCATAGAGGATCATCCTGACGGATAATTCTCTAGCTACACTGCTTTTACTTGTCCTCCTGTCTGGAAAGTCCATCCGCATTCTGATGAACCTTTCCTCGTCTGTGTTGAATGGCAAAAATATAAGTCTGTAAGGCCAAGCTCCACCTCAGTAAACGACCATTATCCCCAGCCACCCTGGATAACCAACACAGCGGATTATGGTCAGTCACCACAGTAAATTTTCTCCCATACAAGTAGTGTTGTAGCTTCTTAAGGGCCCATACCACAGCCAGACACTCCTTTTCAACTGCTGCATATGCCACCTCCCTGGGTAGCAGCTTTCGGCTGAGGTAGGCAATGGGGTGCTCACATCCCTGCTCATCCTTCTGACACAATACAGCCCCCAGTCCATATGTGGAAGCATCCGTTTGTACAACAAAGGGCCGTTGATAGTCGGGAGCAGTTAATACAGGGGAGCATGTTAGAGCATCCTTTAAGGCCCGGAAGGCAACCTCACCAGCAGGGGTCCAGTCCACCATCCTGGGCATCCTCTTCTTTGTCAAGTCGGTCAGGGGTTTGGCCATGGCACTGTAACAGGGAATACATTTTCTGTAATACCCTGTGGAAAGCCATTACCTGTTTCTTAGTTTGGGGAGTGGACCATGCAGCTATCCCCTCTACCTTGGCTGGTTCTGGCCTAATCTGCCCACTGCCTACCCAATGATCTAAATACTGTACTTCAGCCCTGGCCCACTGACATTTGTCTGGGCGAATAGTCAATTTGGCCCCCTTGATAGTATCCAGTATACTTTTGACATGCTGAAGGTGATCCTCGCACGTATTACTAAATATGGCGATGTCATCCAAGTAAGCCTGAGCATACCCTTGGTGCCCCTGTAATAATCGATCTACTAACCTCTGAAAAGTTGAAGGGGCATTTTTCATCCCGAATGGCATCACCTTGAATTGGTAAAGTCCAAAGGGGGTGATGAAGGCCGACATCTCTCTAGCTGTCTCAGCAATGGGAATTTGCCAGTACCCCTTGGAGAGATCCAGAGTGGTGAGATACTTGGCAGTACCTAGACGGTCCAACAACTCGTCCATTCGTGGAATAGGGTAAGCATCAGTCTTGGTCCTGTCGTTTAGCTTACGATAGTCCACGCAGAAACGAGTGGTCCCATCTTTTTTAGGCACCAGTACTACTGGGAAGCCCACGGGCTACTGGAATGTTCAATCACCCCTAATCTTAGCATTTCCCGCAGCTCATCAGAAATATTGGCCCGCACTGCCTCTGGTACCCGGTAGGAGGGCTGTTTTAATGGGGGGCAACCTTCGGTTAGGACCTCATGCACTGCTAAAGGGGTACACCCCGGGCTAGTAGAGAATAGGGCTTGCTAGGGGGCCAGAGTTTCCATTAGCTGCTTTTGGTGGGCTGCACTTAAATTTAAGGACTGTCCTACCACCTCCATCTGATTGTTGAGCCCAGCTGGGGCTAACAGGTCAGGTAAGGCTCCTTCCTCTGGGTCACTGCCAGTAGGCAGACAAATAGCTAGCAAATGTTGGGGTCGCCTCTGGTATTCTTTCAGTCTGTTTATGTGGGCCACCCTTGTGACCTTTCTCTCGGGGTCTACCATTACCGCATATGTATGGGGGTTCAATTTCTTAATAATTGGGTAGGGCCCTTCCCAGATTGCCTTGAGCTTATCCTGGGGATGAGGGACTTACATCAAAATGTCTTGTCCTACCCCCAGTTCCCTCTCCTTTGTTCCCCTATCATAGTATTTCTTGGCTTTGGCCTGAGCCACTTGCATGTGGTCCCTAACCAAACCAGTTAACATGGCTAGTTTCTCCCTGAAAGCTAGGACTTATGAGGCTACCGAAACCTGGTGTTGCCCATAGTCACCTTCCCATGCTTCTCTGATCACGTTTAAAGGTCCCCTTATCTGTCTACCATAAAGGAGTTCAAAGGGAGAGAACCCTGTGGTACGCTCCCAATCCTTCTCTTGCTCTGTGAACTTACAGAGCATTTTATTAAGGGTACCATTGAACCTCTCACAAAGGCCATTGGTCTGGGGATGGTATGGAGAGGAACTCAGGTGTTTGATACCACATAACTTCCATAATTGTTGGTTTATTGTAGCCATAAACTGGGTACCCCGGTCAGACAGGATCTCGTTAGGGAACCCCATTCGGGAGAAAACCTCCAATAAAGCCTCTGCTACCTTGGAATCTGAAATCTTAGACAAGGGAACAGCTTCAGGATATCGGGTGGCATAGTCTACTATGGTCAGAATGAACTTCTTCCCAGTCCTGCTGCTCCTAGCCAAGGGTCCTATCAAGTCAATAGCCACTCTCTGAAATGGGGTATCTATTACTGGTAATGGTTGAAGAGGGACACGGCTACCCCTTCCTTGGCGGCCATATCACTGGCAGGCATTACAGGAGCTACAGTAAGTAGTAACATCCCTATTCACCCCTGGCCAGTAGAACACCCTGGTAAGGCGATCCTGGGTCTTCTTCACCCCCATGTGTCCAGCTAATGGTACCTCGTGAGCTATCGCTAGCAATATCGCTCTAAACTTTTGCGGTACAACCAGTTGCTTCTTAACCTCTCTAATCCCATCTCCCTCAGGTTCAGAGGTAATCCTGTACAGAAATCCTTCTTCCCACACATACTCATCTCCCTCAGGACCCTTCTCTCTCTTGTCAGCCCTTTGCCTAGCCCCAGCCAAGGTTTCATCCTCCCATAAGGCGACTTTCACCTCGCCGGCAGTAGCCCAACCCCGGCCCAGTTTGCTAGCAGGTAATTGACTTACCCCAGTTTCCAGGTGCCCGGCCTCATCCTCGTCGCTTAGACCATCCCTGGTGACCTTGGCAGCTTGCAATCTGGTCACAACATTGACATACCGGCTCTCTAGATGTCCCAAATCATTGCCCAACAAAACCTCAGCTGGCAGCCCATGCATAACTCCCACTTCAGGAACTCCTTTCCCAGTGCCCCAATCCAACTGCAAGCGGGTGACTGGGATGGAAAATTTTTGGCCTCCAGCCACCATGACCTCCATGGTCTGAAGGAGCCTGGCTGCGCGTGGTACTATATCCGGATGTAACACAGTCACTGCAGCTCCTGTATCTCGAAATCCCGTTGCCTCCTTTCCCTGGACCAAAACCTTTTGGAAATGCTGGTTCCTGTTGCCATCCGATCTGGTTTGCACAGCATGGATGGGGTGATAGAAATCCTCCTCTCTGGGTCTGGTCTGGATCACTCCAGACTCCTCAAGGTCCACATCCCACTCCCCCAGATAGTAGACAGGCTTAGTGGGGTGTCTGTTTTCCCTGCGTGGCACATTGGGGCATTCTCTTTAAATATGCCCTGGTTGATGACAACCATAACATTCGCCACCCCTTGTGTTCCGCATGACAGGACGCAAACTGGTAAGTACTGTGGGATGAGGGGCCACTCCAGTGGCCACCTGAGGTCGGCTGCCATCTTGGAAAGTAGCAGGGTTAGAGCGGTTGGCTACAGGGCGGCCGAAGACTGGTGCTGGGACTGGGGAGCCCCCGTTGGTAGTGTTGTTGAAGCCCCTATTCCTGGTCTCACTCCTGGTAGCCACAAAATGATTAGCTAGGTGGGCACCTGTCATGATTTAATTGTTTAAGGACTCATATTGTCAGTGGTTTGTGAGTATGTCCAAGGGAGCATGACATTGTTGCATTGGGATTATGTGTTATTGTGTGGTTATATGTTGCCTGTACATGGTTATTATGTATCCTAGGTATAATATATTATGAGGGAAAATGTTATATAGAACATATGTGGAATTGGTAGAAATGCTCTGGATAGAAGTTAGCTGCAGATCATTGCACACTCAAACATGCAGACCTTGGGTCAAGACAGATGCATGTGCTTCAAGTGGTCCTGGGCAAACACTTGAGTTTAACATAAATGTTATCTAATGAATGTGATCTCAAGAGCTTTGATAGCCCAAGGTTGCAAGCCAGATGGTCTGACATCACACATACACAAATGTACACAAGGGTGTGGTATTGGAGAGTATACATATGTTGTTTTGTTCATTCAATAAAGGTTGCAATATAGTTTTCACATAAACAAGGTGTGAGACTATTTCTGTGTGTTGTATTCTGACTTGGGGAGTGGTCTTGCTATGGGCCACTAAGTAACCTGGATCCAGTATTCTCTGCCTGTAGCTTTTGGGCCTTGCAATCTTCAGAAGCCATATTTTGTGCCACAGAGATCAGGAAGTACATGATTCTGCTGGGGTAGGTTTGAACTAGGTTCATATCAAGCCCCCTTGAAGAAGCAGATCGTGACAGCACCCTTCTCCCCTGTAGTGGGGTTTCGATCTTGTACCCATGCTCTTAGTCCATCAGGACAAATAAAATACAATTGTTCAATGAGGACCAAATCCAAAATGTCCTCAAATGTGGCTGCCCCTTCCCTTTCCACCAACTGATGAAGGCATGCCTCATCCGACACATCACTTCAGAGTAGGTGTCCCCGGGGCCCTTGGTGTACGTGCAGAATTTGTGCAGGTAAGTCTCAGGGGTAACAGCATACCTCTTTAGCAACACTCTCCGGGCATCAGCATAGGTCTTCTGCTTCTTGGGAATTGGCCTGATTGCCTCACTGGCTCTCCCACTTAGTCTGCTAGCCAACAGTGTAATCCACTCCTTCTCTGGCACTTGATGCAAGTCACACTGTTGTTCAAAGTCCTGTAGGAAACCATCAATGTCCCCTTTCTCATCACAGAAGTGCTTGACACTGCTGTATGCCATTTTTAATCTGGCTACCCCTATATCCTTCCCCTCCTTGGATTCTAGAGAGGAATGGACAGTCTCTTTTCTGTTTTGTAGCCGTACTTCACGACTTAATTGGGTCCGGAGGGCCATCACTTGTGCCTCTGGAATGACCGACCTCCACCTCTGGAATCTCCGGAATACCTCATCCTCCTCCTCTGCAGTAAGCCCCATCTCAGGAACTGGCTCTGGGTCAGGTTTTGTAACCTACTCCCGTGTTACCATACTTTCCTCCACCTGCTGGAGCTCATTCACCAACAAGAGCTATTGGATCATGTCTGCCCTGGTAGTAGCCTTTGTGCTGTTGAGCCCTCTCTCCTGGATCAGGTCCCTGAGGGAACCAGATGACATGCTATCATATCTGGACACCAGTTGTCTCAGGCTTGGAAGGGGGGGGGGGTAATTGTTAGGGGCTGCTTCACTTTTACGACCCCTCTTAGACCAGATAGAGGGCTTTGATCTATTGCAAGATCTTGTGTTTATACTATGTGACCAGCTTAGACCAGATAGAGAGGTCTGGAAATTTATTATGCTTTGATCTGTTGCAAGATCCTGTGTTTATACTATGTGACCTGCTCTGCTCAGGTCGTGGAGGGGGAAGAGACAGGAGTGTTAGTAATTTGGGGTCAAGAACCAGTCAACATGGCCCCAGCTACACAAAATGGTTTCTTACAATACATCCATAACAACACATACATGTTAACCCAGAACCGTGACGTACTTTATGTGCACCATGTCCTGCTGTCCATCCAGTTATGACAGTATACAAGCACAGGTAAAGAAACAGCAAGGGGCACCTATTAGGAGAGCTGTATTTTCAATTAGCTAAATTTGATAAAGTAAATAAAAGAACCCCTCTTAAATCCACTCAAGAACAAATAAAGAATCTCCAATTACAGAACAATTATGTATAGATAAGGCATTATGGAATCTGCAAAAACATCTTTATCACTTTGGAGATAAAGCTAGCAAATTTATTGCTAATAAATTAAAGAGGAAAAAAATAGAAATAGGATAGTTGAGATAATGTTAACAACAAAACTATAACTAATCCAATTAAAATAGCAGAGACATTTGGCAAATTTTATTAGACGCTTTATAACTTGGCGGACAATAAAGAAGTGGTAAAACCCAAGATTGAGAAATTACACCAATTTTGGGTATAATTCAAATCTCCAGAATTCCTATAGTAGAACTGGAGAGATTAAATAGGTACATTTCTGAAAAAGAAATAAATGAAGCAGTTTCACAACTTAAAGTATCATCGGCGCCAGGGCCAGATGGCTTCACAAATCAATATTTCAAGATCTTTCAACATGAGATTTGTAAAGATTTAAAAGCAGCACTCCATAGTTACATAGTTACATAGGGCCTCATTCAATTATCGGCCGTAGGAGATGCGGGGCCACAAGGACCGGCCGCAGGCTATTTGCCTATTCTATTCCCTTCCGGCCGAGGGCTCCGGCAGGCTTTCGGCCGGCGCCCTGTTATCCCTTCCGGCCGCACGCGCAGCAGGAAAGCCGTTGATCTAAAACGGCTGCAAGAGTTCCGGCTGCAAGAATGCCCCTGTTGCTATTCAATTGCTACGGGAACCCTCTCGGCAAGGCTAAAACCGAGCCGCAGCTTACTTGCACCAGAAAGGTCCCGCAAGCACACAATTAGGCACGTAATAAAGCCATATTAAAGCCATCCTGCACTCTGATGAGACGATAAAGTGATTGGAGGTGTTAGTATTCATAGCACAACATTCCCCTACACTCAAATCTGAAAATAATTGTTATTTTAATTCATGTCAAATATCCGTGGACAAAGTCCCGAGGGCTTGGAGCACCTCAGACCCGCCCAGGCTGCAGGGCGGAAAATAAACCGTTAATGAAATAGCGGATTTGGGCGATGTGCAAGCTTGAGAGGGTGTTGTTATTAATCCTCATGTCCCCCATTATGATGCCTATCATTTACAGAGCTTTACAGTGCCATCTTGAATTTATATTTGCATTTAAAGTTTTCTGACCTTGCGGCCGGTTGCATGATATGCAGCCGGCCATAAGGGCGATATCCTTGCAGCGCCGTCCATTTAAATTGCAAGGTAAAGGTAGCTCTACACTGGGCCGTAAGACGGCCGCAAGGAATCGCAGCTTTGCAGCCGTTTTACGGCCGATAATAGAATGAGGCCCATAGTAATTAAGGTTGAAAAAAGACTTTTAGTCCATCAAGTTCAAACTGTTAAGATCTCCTCTGATCTGCAATATGCGGATTAGTTATTAATTCATTTGTTGTTAAATAATTATTAATAGTATAGTATTGGAGGATGAATAAAGAGTTAGTCCATTATGTTTAACCTTTTTAGATCTCTATTGATCTTTTTAATATGTGGACTATTTATAATTAATTGTTAATTGATCCAGAGGAAGGCAAACAGAAAAAAAAAACATTGAAATTTTGCCAATTGTCTCATAAGGGGAAAAAAAGCAAAATTCCTTCCTGACCCCAGAAACTGGCAATCAAATTTCTCCCTGGATCAGTATTCCTTCGCTAGTTATCTAGGATAGCCTTGAATGCCCTCTTTGTTCAATAATATATCTAAACCCTTTTTGAAGTTGTCTATCGAATTCGCTGTTACCATCTCCTTTGGTAGAGAATTCCACAGATTAACCACCCTAACTGTGAAGAACCCTTTTCTTTGTTTAAGGTGAAATCTTTTTTCCTCTAACCTCAAAGGATATCCTCTTGTCAGTTGAAAATCTCTTGCTACAAAAAGTTCACTTGACAAAACCTTATATTGACCCTGGATGTATTTAAATAAGTTAATCATATCCCCTCGTAGACGCCTTTTTTCTAGCGAAAATAAGTTTAGCTTGGTTAGTCTTTCTTCATAACTTAGCCCCTCCATTCCCCTTATTAGTTTTGTAGCCCATTTCTGTACTTTTTCCAGCTCTAAAATGTCCTTTTTATGAAGTGGTGCCCAAAATTTTACTCCATATTCCAAATGAGGGCATACTAGGGATTTCTATAGTGGTAGAATTACATTTGCTCCCCTTGCTTCTATACCCTTCTTAATACATGCTAATATTTTACTTGCCGTTGCAGCTGCTGCTTGGCATTGAGCACTGCTAAGTAGGTGGTTGTCCACTAGTACTCCCAAATCCCTTTCAATATCTGATACCCCGAGATTTGCTCCATTAAGATTATAAATTCCATGGCTATTTTTCCTTCTCAAATGCATAACCTTGCATTTATTTGTATTAAATCTCATCTGCCATTTAGCCGTCCATTTCTCTAATTTATGCAAATCCCTTTGTAGGGAAAGTACATCATTATCTGATTTTATTACCTTGTACAACTTAGTGTCATCAGCAAAAATGGAGACCCTACTTTCGGGTCCTACTTCTATGTCATTAATAAATATGTTTAAAAGGAGAGGACCTAATACTGAACCTTGAGGAACCCCACTTATCACATTAGACCAATCGGAGTATGTTCCATTTACAACAACCCTTTACTTCCTGTCTTTTAGCCAGCTCTCGATCCATGAGCAGATATTTACTGCAATTCCTGTATCCCTTAGTTTGCTCACTAGTCTTCCATGTGGCACTGTATGAAACGCCTTCACTACATCCACTGAGTAGCCCTGATCCAAGTTCCTACTAACCTCTTCATAGAAACTAATTAGATTGGTCTGACACGAACTATCCTTCATAAATCCGTGTTGACTGCTACCTATGATCTTGTTCAAATAGACATATTCTTGTATTCTGTCCCTTATTAACCCTTCTAAAAGCTTCCCAACTACAGATGTGAGGCTCACTGGTCTATAATTCACCGGATTTGCTCTTGATCCCTTCTTAAATATAGGTATCACCTCTGCTTTTCTCCAGTCATCCGGTAGAGACCCTGTAGTGAGTGAGTCTTGAAAGATTAGATATAATGGTTTGGCTATTACAGAACCCAGCTCCCTCAGTACTCTTGGTTGTATCCCATCAGGACCTGGGGCTTTATTAACATTTATTTTCTCCAATCTCTTTTGGATTTCTTCCTGCGTTAACCAATTATTTAGTGATGGTAGTGTAGCCCCATTATGTTGCGTTGTCCCAACCACTGGTACCTCCTTTGTGTATACCGACGTAAAGAACCTATTTAGCTCATCTGCCTTTTCCTGATCACTAATTATCAGATGGCCTTTGTCACATTGTAATGTTCCAATAGCTTCCTTCCTCGCCTTCTTCCCATTAATATATTTAAAAAATATTTTAGGGTTAGTCTTAGTTTCCATTGCAACTGACTTCTCATTTTCTATTTTAGCCAGTCTAATAGCCCTTTTGCAAGCCTTGTTGATTACCTTATAGTCACAAAAAGCTGCCTCTGTTCCCTCCTTCTTGTATAATTTAAATGCATGTTTCTTTTTCCTCATCATGATCTTTAAGTCATTGTTAAGCCACATGGGATATGATTTACTCCTATTCATTTTATTTCCACATGGTACATGCCGATGAGTATGTTTATTTAGTAAGGATTTGTATGTTGTCCATTTATTTTCAGTATCCATGAGTACTCCATGAGATTAAAAATACAGGCTTCACACCGAAAGAAATGCTAGAGGCATTATTCATTAACATCCCAAAACAAGAGATATATCATATGGAGTACAGGGACTTTTGCCCTATCTCGCTGCTGAATTCCGACTTAAAAATGTATTCCAAGATTCTGACTAACAGAATAAATCAGATTATGAAATTATTGATTTGTGAAGACCAAAGGGGCTTTGTAGCTGGCCATCAGGGAACAGATGATATAAGAAAATGTATACATTCCATTCCTTTTTCTAAGAATAACAAATTTCCCTCAATATTCCTCTCCCTTGATGTGGAAAAGGCCTTCAACATGGTCGGATGGGACTAGAAATTTGATTTGGGCGAATTTGGTTTTAAAGCCATTAAGGCGATATATATGGCCCCATCCACCTCTGTCGTTGGCCTAGGGTTTAGATAACCCAAATTCAATATTACCAACGGTACGAGTCAGGGGTGTCCCCTCTCCCCCCTAATTTTTACGCTCATAATTGAGCCTTTAGCAATAGCTATCTATATTCAGTCACTGCAATTAAATATACAAGATAAAATTAGTTTAATGTTGAGATCTAACTTTTCCTATAAATGTCAACCATTTATCAAACATGTGGGTATTTATCTCTATTTAAATCTAAAGCAAGTAATACCTCAAAATTATAAAGCAGTATATAAAAATGTATTAGATTCAGTATCTCAATGCAAAAGGATACACATCTCACGGTCTGGCCAAATTATAGCAGCTAAGATGTTTTTGGTACAAAAAATGATGTACCTTATGAGGTGTATTCCATGTCAGATCCCTAAGTAATCTCCAAATTATACTCAATAAATGTATCCATAATGCCAGGAAAATAAGAATTAAAGCTCAACATATGGCGGGAAGTTTACCCCTTACTGATACAATTCCAAGAAGCCATTAAGTTTTCTCAAGCTTTGAGATGTACTGATCTTATTGTTGATAACCATTGGACACAGATTGAAAATGGACAGCTGAAGAAGGGAGGCCTTAGTTTATTTATTTTCTTCAGCAAAAAGATTGGTGAGAAATATAATTACTAGACAACATATTAAAGAAATGTAGTAATGCTTGGTTTAAGATTAACCAAAAATACTCTCTTATGCCTTACCCCAGAAAGATTACTCAAATTGCAATCTAAGTTAAAATCTTTCCCTCTCCTTTATTATATTTATTGATAAAGAAGGGAATTGTGTAGTTGAGTGAACTTTTCCTAAATGACATTTTGTACTCTTTTGAAGAGTTGGAATTAAAGTTTAGCTTACCTCCAGTATGGTGGTTTTAATTTAGAAAACGAATAAGCTTTTTAAAATCACTAGGTCTTAACAAGCTTAACCAACAAGGGCTAGCTGAATGCGAAAAACTAAATGTATCTGCTGATAAATCTCTTTTAATGGCCAAATGTCATAATATTCTTAAGAAAAAACAAGATCTGAATAAATCTATGAAAATCCAATTAAGGGGAACTAGATCTTATAAAGGAACCGGCAATGGAATCATGGCATACAGCATTTGCAGTCACTGATAGATTTATTAAAAATGCCTTGTATCGAGAAAATTACTTTAAAGTTATCAATAGGTGGTACCTAGTTCCATTTAGTCTTTCCCAAAGTAGGGGCCCTCCATTCACTAGCTCCACCACTGGATAAATCCAATCCCTAAGTCTGAACATGCCTAGCATGTTTTGTTTCATTTAGTTGCCCTCAATACAAATAACCAGTGGTGCAGAAGCTAATTTGTAAATAGCTGCAATTGTGTCTCATTAAAAAAAGATCAGAATCTCTTTGTGTGTAGTTTAGAATGGCAGACTGGTTATTCAGATTTGCAAATCGCAATGTTACTATTATTATTTATTATCACTCCTACTTATAAAGTGCCAGCACAAAGTAAAATAAAGTACTGTACAGAGGGAACAATTAGACAATTACAAAGCTATATACAAATGCTAAGGAAAGTAGAGATACAAGCTCAGACACAGTTTAATATGATACAATACAATAGAAATGGGTCAGCAGACAGCTTGGTGCAACAAGATGTAAGTTCTTGCTCTGAAAAGCTTACAATTGAGAAGGTAACCCTGGGATGTGAGACATTTGGAGATATATGAGAGGAATGAAATAGAGGACAAGATAAAATAGAACCCCAAGACAAGTGAACCTGAGAGTTGGGAGTGATGATGGCATTGTCATCAGGGAGGGACTAGGAGCTTTGTCTTTGAGATGTTGAGTTTGAGTTGAGGGGTGACATCCAGGAGAATATGCTGAGAATAGATTTGGGTGTCATCAGCATATCCATGATATTAAATCCAATGTTATTAAGGTGCCAAGGGAAGATGTATAGATTGAGTAAAGGACAGAGACTAGGACTGAACTTCAGGTATGCCAGCAATTAGGCAGTAGTGGGGAGGAAGAGGTGCCAGAGAAAGACACACTAAATGTTTGATTTTCTCAATAGGATATGGGCCATGAAAGAGCTGTGTTGCAGGTGCCAGGGCAGAGAAGAAATTGGGTAAGTAGAAGATGGTAAACATTATCAAAGGCAGCAGAGATATCCATGAGAATTAGTATAGAGACATTGACATTGTTAGTTTACTATAGGAAAATACATTTATAAATAATATTCATGTGATATTTAAAACTTCTATTGGGTCGCTTTAAAGAATAGGGTCTACAGGCTTCATAGAATCATAGGATGCAGACCAGCTCATAAGCTGTGTGGCTGAAAAATGTTGCTGACTTGAACAGGAACAATCTTTTTAATTAATTAAATACAGTATGCATAGGAGATCAAATCTTATATAATGACCTGAGATGCTTCCAAATAAATAATAGGAGTTGATTATGAATAAAACAATATTTCTTGAAATGATAACCAACATGAATTTCAATATGCCAGTTTTTAAGCCATTTTGTTGACAACAGCACATAGTGTCCGTTTGATCTACATGTCCAAAAGATGTCTTTCCAGTTGACTAAGTACAGTATCTTATGCTATATAAAATTACAGTTAACTTTAAAGCTATTAATTTAATAAGCTTAAAATGGACAAACAACATTCCTGAGAGTGCTCTTATGGCTGTCTGCCATGTTGAGGTGCATCACAGATCAGAGTGCGCTGAGTATCAGCAACGTGTATAAATTACATTTTGCAGTCTTATCAATTTGTTTGAAAAATAAGCTCTTCATCTTGCCCTTAGAAATTGATTGTGAAAAAGTTAATTTTTTAAAGTAGTTTATTAAATAGCTCATGATGAACACCAGTGTTGCTCACTATCCCAATATAACATTCTTCAGGAAATGGTACATTTAAAGTACTGCATTAGTAGCTAAAAATATTTAGCAAAATAAATGTATTTAAGAGGACAGAAAAACTACCCTTTTATTTATTTAGTATTTAAAATCTACTTACATGGGGAAAAGACATTTAGACACATTATGGTAAAAAGGTCATAGGAGAGTCGCTAATAGTGAGAAGGAGCTCTAGAAATGTATGGAACAATGAGCAGACATTCCTGTCAGAATAATGAAGACAAGGGGAATTTACTAAACATCCTGTCACCTAAGATGAGGTGAGAAGGTATATGGTCTCAATTTTTCCCCATAGGTATTAGTGCATAGTAAATCATGTAAAAAAAAGAGAGACAAGAATTAAACAGTTCTGAACAGTTATTCAGCACACTTAAAGTGTATATTACCCCTGACAGGAACAATCTAGGCAAGCAAACCTTATTATTTATTTTCATATATTCTATTTCTGTCTGTTATACATTGTTTCACAATGTTTCCTCATACTTTCTTTTTCCTTATTACATTCTGCCTCTTTCTTGGACTCTTCTCCTCAATTTCTCTACAATACGTCTCCAACAACATAACCATCTCACCTGCCCTACTCTTCTCTTTTATGCTCGTATGATACCCTCTATTTTCTCCATTCATTATCGTCTTCCTCTTCTTAGGCTCAAAAGCAGAAATGCTTCTATTAGCCCCACTCCCATCTCTTGTCACTCTCACTCCTTTGTCTGCTGGCTACGGGAGATATATCTCCCTAAACCAGACCCTCCTTGTGACAGTCACTCACAGCCCCAGGGCAGCAAATACCCAAAACACCAATAATTTAATACACATTACTTGTCACAAACCATCTACATCGCCATTATCCTATGCCCTTTGGAAAGCAAAATCTATTTGCAATAAACTCACTTTTATTCATGACCTATTTATTTCCCACTCCCTCAATAATGGCTATTACTGAAACCTGGATCACTTAATCTGTCTCTGTCTCACATGCAGCACTTTCATGTGGTGGCTTACACTTCAGTCACACTCCCAGACGTTGGGACAAGCAAGGTGGAGTTATGGGCATACTACTTTGCGCTTGTTGCACTTTTCACTGCGTACACTCGAATCTGTCACTCCAATTCTCTTCTTTTAAGACATCTTCTCCTTGGCACCTCTTCTTCGCCTCACTCTCTTACTGTTGGCCCCATCTATCTTCACTCCAATCCATAATGAATTGCTCAGTGTCAGCCAAAGGATCAGTGTCTGCAGCTCCTTTCTGTCAGTCATTTCATTTGCTTCCCATAGGCTCCAGAATAAAATGTAAAACCATGACCCTAAAGTATAAAGCCCTCAACAATAATGCACTCCTTTATATCTCTGCTCTTGTCTCAAAATACTCTCCTGACTGCCCTATTCACTCTGCTAATTACCCTCTTCTGCCCTCCTCCCTTATCACCTCCTCCCACTCGCGCCTTTGAGACTTTTTTCATGCTGTCCCAATTCTTTGGAACTTGTCTTGCTCCAATAGACTATCCTCCTGCCTCAAAACCTTAAAAAACCCTCACTAAAATGCATCTGGTTAAAGAAGCTTATCATGTTCACCCTTACTATTCATAGCGCTTCTATTAACCTCCTGTATCACACCCAAACCCTGTAGTTTGTAAGTTTGCAAGTTTTCATTCTTGTTAGGCACTTTTTGGAAAGCTTTATGTTTTTGTACAAAAACTATTTTAACACTATATGTTAAAATTGTTTTTGCCTTGTACTTACCCCCTGTATAGCAATATAGAATATTTTGGCATGTTCCAAATAAAGGATAGTAATAAATAATAACATAATAATATAAGGAGGAGCCGAGAAGTAAATACCTTCCAAGCAGAGGAGAAAAGTTAGTAAGATGTATTCTTCATAATTTATTATACAACAGCAACTGGCCATTATAATAATAACTAATAAAATATGTATACACATTATTGGACATATATACATTATCTAGATCTGTGACACTATCTGCAAAGAGATTGCAATGAAATTACAGGGATTTAAATGGGTTTGCTTACTTCATCACTGCATACTGTATATGCTACAAGTTTCAGTGAGCTCTCAGTAGTCATAAGGAAGTAAACGCCTGTTTATTGCAGCTTTGTACGTACCAACGTGACTTTCTATGTCACTTTAATATTTGAGAAGCTCTATTATTGATCTCATTCTATTATAAAAAATATGCATTGTTTATTTCTATTTCTACTGAATATGCCGGTGACAGCAAAACATAGATTCTGTAATTTTTGCATTCAAAGTCATTACCTGCATTTTTGGTGCTTGGCCTTAAACCTTATTTTATACCCATCACTAAAGGTGCATAATTTTTTTGCGCATGCAAATACATTTATAATATTTGCAAACTTTAAAATGTTTTGTTGTTGGCAAATCTGGATTTTCATCTGGTCATATTATGGAGGGATAGCTACGGTTTCTGCCCAGCATTGATGCTATGATCTGATGGTTCACAGTATGTAGTACAGCAAATTGCAATAATACTTAGACATTAAGAACAATCTTAAAACACATTTTTAGAACATCAAACTGCTCTAAAGTCAGAGATTACAAATGATAGGAATTACTATCTATTTTCTGTGCACAGCTGAACATTCCATTAAATTAGTTTGATCATTCCTACCTGTGTTGAAAAAGCAGCTTGTTCATGGATTAAATGAGCTTCTTGCAGCACTTATTTTGCAAAGAACAGCTTTTGTAATGTTTACAGTCTGCTTGGTTAAATGTATGATAGCAAGTTTGTGACTTCTGTGTCTCTTTAACTTTGCTAATGCCAGTACATTATTATTTTCTGTAATCAGACCGGTATTAATCACCTTATCATTTATTCAAGATTCCCTCAATGATAATCCTCCACCACCAGCAGCAAAAAACGGGGAAGAATTAGTCATGTACAAATAGAAATATTCATCTACAAATAGAAGTATTCATGTACAAAAAGTCTCTATTTTCTTTTATATTTTGATTATTTCATAAAGCTAAATACACTTCCCTTTGTTAAGAAAATTGTGTCACTATTTCCTTTTTAGTTCTGCTTAGGCTGCCTCTGTTTAATGTTCTATATTTTCATATACCAGGGACATACTGTATTTTTTAGTAGAAAATGCATGCGTTATCTATACGAAAACATTCTAAAATTGGGAAAAATGCATATGAAAATGTCATATACATATGAAAGCATAAAAATCGTGTGAGAGGTAAATCAAATGTAATAACAAAACTAAGGTCGAAGTATAAGTCGTACAAGATGTACAGAATGATGTAACTTCATTAAATGTGTACATACCTTTCAAGCAACACACTCCTTTGTCCTTGTGGTCCTCAGTCAGTAAAAGTACTTCCTCACTTTACCAATAGTTAGAGTCATGCGCGTTATCTGTATGTGAAAATTAATTTTAATAAAGTTTGCGATGCACGTTATACAATAGGTGCGCATTATCTACCGAAAATTGACGATTGTTAATAAAGTTTGGGGTGTGCGTTATACATTAGGGGCGCATTATCTACCGAAAAATACGGTAATTTGGTTTTATGCTGCTCTAGGCCAGTTCATATTTGTGTCCCACCTAAATGATAAGTTACTCCACATATTTGCAAAATATACTTATTGGATTATGGATGCTATGACAATGGAAAGAGATCATAAAATAAGGAACAGTCTGCCTTATCTATGTTAGGAAGAGTGATTGTAAATAAAAAGATTGTTTTCCCTAGAATTTTGTTCATGATACATAAACGTATGCTATTTAACTAGAAAGAAACATATTCAGATGATTCATAGTTTAGAAATGTTATCTGGAACAAAAAGAAATGTTAATTTAGTTTAAAAAGTTATGGACAAACAATACTAGAGGGGGAGTAGAATTGGGTCAACTGGGAAATTTTGTCTAAAATGGTGATGGGATGGTTAAAACAAGGAAGGAAATATAAGGATTATGATTGGGAAGTTTCATTGAAAGGTAATAGAAAAGGGAGATATCTTTTACATAATTTAAAAGCAGATGTTCCACTCAGGATTACAAATAACATTGATTACCCAATGATAACAGCTTGGAGTAACATTCATAGGAAGATTATAGGTACAGAGGTCATAATGTTTTAAATGCCACTTAGACATATTTCTGAAGAAGGAGAAGTGGACTGATTTTTTGCTAAAGATGGAAACAGGTTAGATAATATTGAATATTTTCTTGATATAAGCTACAAAATGGTTACGAAGTTTGAATTGATACAAGGTGAATATCGTTCAAACAAAGAAATGACATAAATAAAATTAAACAAAGAAATGCTTAATTTTGGGAAATTAATAGGAGTGTGAAATGTATTCAAGAATATTGTAGAGGTTAAATGGCCATGTTCCATATATATCAGATCATTAAAGAGTATAAATGAAAGAAGTTAGAGATAAACTATAAATTGCTAAAATTAACCAGAAGATAGACAAATTATATTTCAAAGCATAAATAAGGTCAACAAATATGCTCCATCACAGATTTTCATGAACAACAGCTAAAATAATACATCAAAGCTATTTCCTTCCTAGATTAATGTGAACATTTGGTGGAATTAAATAAAATTAATCTACAAAATGTAAAAAGTGAAATCCTGATTATAGGCACATTTCTGGCAATGTAACAGCATGTATAGCTTCTGGAGAAAAGTTTAAGACTGCTTAAAAGGAGAGTAGGACTGGAGGTTAAATTAAGTGTTAGACTAGTACTTTCTGGAGTGGAGAGGAAAATCTGCAAAGAGAGGAAATTTATGGAAACACTTATTCTCATAGCAAAAAATATTAATAATGAGGAATTGATCATTAAGAAAGCCCCCTGTACTTTAGAACTGATGTAAGCCCTTATCAAACAGATTATATTGGACTAGATTGAACTATTTGGAGATTTAGAAAGAAGGTAAAAATCATTAAAGCTGAAATGGCTTAACTTTAAAAAAAAAAAAAAAAATTGGAGCATAGATAAATATTTACTTAAACTCAGGCATAGCTTTGATGGATATTAAAGAGCTATACAAGCTTCACAGGAAGACAAAATGAGAAAACAGAGATGGAGCGTGGTTATTGATGGTTACTGATGGTTACTGATGGTTATTGATGATAAATAATAATCCATTTTGATAAAAAGTTGACTAACAAAGTTTGTTCTATTAAGAGAAGGTTTTGTAAATTGACAAACAGGGGTATAATATTGAAGATATTCATTAAATAAGATTGTTGATGGATCATTAATCTTGGATTGTTTTTCATTTGTAAATTATGAAAATGTTTAATATGATTGTAAACAATGTTTATAAAAAAAGCATGTTGTTTAAAGTATCCTCCCACTAATAGATCTCTAGAAACTAAACTGATAGATTCCGTAGCAGCATAATTGAATATAAACGTAATAAATTAAAGGTTGTATTATTTTTTTACATTCTAAAAACATGTTGATAGGTTCAAATCTAGATACAAAAGAGACTTTTAAAAAAATGTTGACCATTATATGGTTTTCTTTTGTGAACATACTTAATGTAATGTGTGGTTGAATGTACAATTGCTTGTTTCAGATGTTTGCACCAACACATGTTTCCTCAATAACATTTATACCCCTATATGAGTAAAAAAAGAGTATTTTGCTTAATCTAAAAGTTTTATTTTTGTATGTTTACACACCTTTAAATATATACCAGTCCAGACACTGAACAGACACTGAACGCTGGACCCTAAACTTTCATCCGCATATACGTCTATAACTTCCATGCAGGTAAGTGCTTTAAACATTGTTTTAATTACCGTATTTATCGGCATATAACACGCACCAGAGTATAACACGCACCTCATTTTAAGAAGGGAATTTCAGGAAAAAAAAAAAAATAACTCAACCTCCCTCCTCATCTAAAACCCCCTCCTCAACCTCCCTACTCATCCTCCCTCCTCAACCCCCTCCTCAAACCCCCCATCCTCAACCCCCTCCTCCACCCCCATCCATCCTCCTTCCTCAAACCCCCTCCTCAACCTCCCTCCTCATCCTCAACCCCCCTCCTCATCCTCAACCCCCCTCCTCATCCTCAACCCCCCTCCTCATCCTCAACCTCCCTCCTCATCCTCAACCCCCTCCTCAACCTCCCTCCTCATCCTCCCTCCTCAACCCCACATCCTCATCCTCCTTCCTCAACCCCCTATCCTCAACCCCTCCTCAACCTTCCTCCTCAAACCCCCTCCTCAACCCCTCATCCTCAAACCCCCTCAACCCCCCATCCTCATCCTCCCCCCTCAACCCCCCTATCCTCAACCCCCTCCTCAACCCCCCTCCTCAACCTCAACCCCCCTATCCTCAACCCCCCTCCTCAACCTCCCTCCTCATTCTAAAACCACCTCCGCATTCTACCCCCCTCCTCATTCTAAACCCCCCCTCCTCAACCTAAACCCCCCTCCTCAACCTAAACCCCTAACTTACCTGCTTCTGCTCCGGCCTCCGCTCCGTTCCTTGACCTGGCGCGCATGTGACGTCACATGCGCGCCAGCGCCACGTCATTAGCATATACCGGGTGCCGGTATATGCTAATGACGTGGCACGCATGTGACGTCAACTGCGCGCTGGGTCAAGGAGCGGAGCGGAGGCCGGAGCAGAAGCAGGTAAGTGAGGGTGAGGTATTTAGGGGGGTTTAGGTTGAGGAGGGGGGTTTAGGTTGAGAAAGGGGGGGTTTAGAGTGAGGAGGGGGTGTTAGAATGTGGAGGGGGGTTTAGAATGAGGAGGGAGGTTGAATATCGGCGTATAACACGCACCTATCATTTGCCCCCTATTTTCAGGGAGAAAAAGTGTTTGTTATATGCCGATAAATACGATAAGTGCACATGTAAGGAATCTAGTTAATGCAGCAACAGAAACATTTCAGTCTCCCATTATTATTTTACTTAAAGAGCATTACATGGATTCCTTCAGTAAAATATGTTAGTTTTATACTTGCCTGTTGGATGATAAAATTACTTTCTTTGTACATTATTGAAAGAACCTTATTGAAAGTTATATTGAGATACTTGGGCCCAAATTCAATTCCAAGCCCATAATTACCTTCATAAAGTCTGTATGTTTACAGATTAGAAATTTGCTACAGTTACAGATGTATTTAATCTCTCAAGAACCCTATTATAGGGCCGAATGCTAAAACTGTAAACCATGAACCTGTACTTAGCATTTCAGAGCATGATCGTGATCAATTAAGCAAGCCCATAAGTTACAATTTAGACAAAGACAAGAGTAAATGAGACCATCATCATGACATCAGTAAACATGGTGTTTTAACTACAATTAATTAGTATTTAAAAGTGTAACCTGCAAAGGGACCCGCAATCCAGAAATGTAGAAATTCATAAAAATCAATAAATGAACTGTCTAGCCCATGTGGGTGGCCTGATATGTATTAACTCCTTGATTCCTGGGATCAATATAACACTGAAATAAAATATAAAAAAAAATATTTTGTAATGCAATTTTGAGACTGATGTGCAATTAATCATAATGCCTTTCATTGCTTTCCCAGTATTTTAAGGTACAGTAGTGTGTTTATATTTGCTTTTACAGTGTTACGATCTAACCCACTTGAGAGTCTTATCTAGTACTCATAGAAATCTTTGATACATTTGCCATTTACAGATTTCAAGGCAATTGCATTTTTAGCATTGGTAACATTTGCAGCCTTGAAACATCAAAGGAATAGATACGACGGAGTTACATTTTTGACAACCACAGAGATTTTGAGCCTGTACCTCGCAAATCGATTGCAGGTAGCTAGAAGAGGCCAATTAAATATCAGTAACTTTTTACAGGGATTATTACGGGCTCCTATAATTACAATTTGGCCAATTGAATGGGGGCTTTGGAGTCTGATAGTAAACAATGCCTCTTCAGTAAGAGCTCCACTGAAAGTTTGCGCACAGTTTATCATAAAAATTGTATTATATGTGAAAATTATTATTTGAGGATTGTGATATTATTATGTATTTATGTAGAGGTATATAAAAAGATCTATAAATATATTTTTTAATTTATGCAAAAGTAATATTTAGTGTACATACAACTTTTTATGTACAATCATTTTAGTGTGTTCACTTTTTCATATGAGTGATCGTTTATTCCATCATCCTGTTTTAAGCCGTGCACTGCATTAAATTTGCATATTTATATGTACTTTTTCTATTGTATATATTCTTTTAGTAGTATTAAAGTAAAGCTCTGCTGCATAAATAAAAGGAAAATAATAGATAAATATATAACATATGAACGTTTTCAACAGGGTCTGTTATAATTCCCATAAAGCATTGGTGGCCACCTAATCTAAATACATTAGATTTGGCTTTTATAATATGAAAAAGCAATCAAGAGTAACCTCTATTTATTTGCATTATGCTACAGCTCCAAAAGCCGTTGGGAAGCCCAGTGTGGTTTCTTAAATGACTACAGGATAAATCAGAGTTCCTTTGGAAATGTGCTCCAGTAAAGCATTATTGATTTTACATTGTTTTTAGGTTCATATTGTAAATCTCTCTTGACATGGTCAATTACAAGAATAAAATGTTAACAATAATTTAGTTCCTTGTAACTCCTTTCCTTCAACATGATCACAAGACTTTAATATTAAGGACTGATTTTAGTTTGCACGTACAAAATTAATTAGTGTATAAATATGGCTGAGCCTTAGAATAAAACATAGCTCTGTTAACAAGCTGTATTCCTGCCCCGCAGCCTTCTCTGTGTATGTATTAGTGCTCAATAACTTGTATACCATGTAAGTAAATGTGCTCAGCTACCATCTGGTAAACGACTTTGGAAATTAGTTGGAGGTTAATTCTCTGCTTCATTGATCTCCAAAAGTAGCCAAACTGTAATAGATTTTGATTGCTTTTGCAAAGTACTTTGCCCTACCTAATAATGAAGGGGCACTTATACACCGGCCTTGAATACTACAATTATTAAAGGTATCAATGAAAAAAAATTAAGTTTAATGTTTCTGCACTTAATCAAGCTGTTCCTGGCTTTTTGATTTTTTACATCTGAAAGAAAAAACAATTTGCATTGTAATGCAAGAAAAGAAATGGTGTATAAACGTGACATATGTTATATGCTACTGCATTATATCCTATATAATTAATTTGATGGATTGCAATTTCTTCATAGACTGCCTGTTTTTCAATAGCACCTTTCTATAAAAAGTTCTGTTTGTTTGACTATTTAACAGTAGTATTTAATTTGTTGTAGCAGCAGTGGTGATTAAAATGTAGCTGTAAAGTACCGTAATTTATTGTGACTCCCATGGGTTAGCAGTACCAGATGCCTGTATTAAATAACTACTCAAGCACAGTCCAAATGAATCCAAAGAGGTAATGATTCTGAAGTCATTTTTTGAGAAACCATACAAGTTTCCCCTTTTTCTGTTTCCAAACCATTGTTTTTTGTTATCCATGTTATATGTTAATTTTTTAGGTTTAAATATAATTATTACAAAAATATTAGCTTTTAAATCAATTATTACACAAAAGTGTTTGTGTGAATAATTACTTAAGAAATGATTACAAAATAGTGAAGCTATTGGAGAAAATATAAGCTTTTAACATGCTGTTCTACCAATTGTCTGTGTTAAAATAAGAAATGCGTTTATTAACAAAAGAAAATGAAAACACTATTTTCTTGGAAAATGTTACAATATAGCTTGTAATATTAATTATTTATACCACAATAAGCACATACTGTAACTGATGGAAAAATTGTGTTTAGAAGCTTAATACTGGTAGGTTCCTGGTGTTAAGAATATGTTTGCTACCAATTCCATCCAGAGTTCTTCAACACTAATTAATCTATTTTTATATTTTGTCTAGAATTCTATTTTAGGAAAAACTATATTAAACTGTACGCTAAATGAACCCATTCTTGACTCAATTAAATGTGTTATATTAATTGAATAAACTATGATAATTGGAGATTAAGGTGGCTATTCATTTCTAGAGTCTTGAAACCACAATTACCACATGTTGGCACGATCTGCAATCTACAGAGATATGCTTTAAGATATACAGAAATGTATCTCTTGCTCAGTTTATGCATATGCCTATCTAACAAGACCATCTAGAATCAAAGACAAATATATTACAGCTAGGGACTTGCCCGACAAAAATGTGGGTGCAATAAAAAAGTGTTGAAATGCTGTTTGTCAAACAATGTGAGTGTACTGGGTGCCTCAACTATATAGACCTCTATAGCACACTAATGAACCCATGTAATAAGACTATAAGTGACATGAGGGTCATCCAGGACCCTCATGACACAAAGTGTAAGCACTATACTATTTTAACCGTCCCATGAGGGTATATAAAGACCCTCATGGGACAGTTAGAAGCCCAACATTAACCCCATAAGTACAAACACTACACTGTACTATACCCCCCAATAAACAATTACATCTAAACTAACCTCCCTCTACACTAACCTATTAACACCAACACTACCTACCTACACTACCCCACCCCACTAATTACAGAAAAAAATAAAATAAAGCTCACAAAAAGTCACAGAAAAGAAAAAAGCCTAAGTCACAGAGAAGAAAAAAGCTACATTACAACCCCCCCCCCCCCCACCCACTACAGAAAATAAAAAAAATATTACACACCTGAAAAGGAAATTCATACAAAATATATACATTACATTACAATACAATACAAATATAATACAATATCCCTTATCTAACATACATTCATAACCCCTATGTAAAATGCAATACCCCCTATCTGAAATACATATATACCTCCCTATCTAAAATACATTGATTGGAGGACAATTGATTGACAGCGTATTCAGCCAATCAGAAGGCGCCATTGCCAATTTTCTTTTTATTTTAGATAGGGGGTATTGTTTTTTAGATAGAGGGGTATGTATGTATTTTAGATAGTGGGGTATTTATGTATTTTAGATAGTGGGGTATTGTATTTTAGATAGAGAGGTATGTATGTATTTTAGATAAGGGGTATTGTATTTTTTTTGTAATGTATATATTTTGTATATATTTCCTTTTCAGGTGTGTAATGTTTTTTTTCTGTAGTGGGGGGTTGTAATGTAGCTTTTTTTATTTTTTGTAATGTAGCTTTTTTTCTGTATTGCAGGTTTTTTATGTTCTGTTACTTAGGTTTTATTGTTTTCTGTAATTAGGGTTTATTAGGGGCTAGGTAGGTAGTGTAGATAGGTAGCGTAGGTGTTAATAGGTTAGTGTAGAGGGTGGCTATTTTAGATTTAATGGTTTATTGGGGGGGGGTATAGTGCAGTGTAGTATTTGTACTTAGTGTCATGAGGGTTCTTGAGGACCTCATGGCACTTATAGGGTTAATGTTAGGGTTCTAACTGCCCCATGAGAGTCTTTATATACCCTTATGGGACTGATGGTGTTAAATAGAGGCTTATGAGGGTCTGTATAGACTTCCATAAGAGACAAGGTTAAATAGGCTTATATGGGGTTAAATAGGGCCAGTTAGGGTTAAATAGGCCAAGTTAGGGTTAGATCGGTACTGTTAGGGTTAAATGTGTAGTGTTAGCATTAAATAGGACCAGGGTTGTGTTTTGAGGGTCCTGGATGACCCGCATGGCACTTATACATGGGTTAATAGTGTCCTATAGGGGTCTATATAGACCCCTATTGGACTGATGGGGTTAATTAGTGGCTTATGGGGGTCTGTATTGACCCCCATTAGTGACAGTGTTAATTACGTATTTATGGGGAACTGTTTTGACCCCCATGAGTGACTGGGTTAATAAAGGGATTATTGGGGTCTGTTTTGACCCCCATGAGTGACAGGGTTAATTAAGGGTTTATGAGGGTCTGTATTGACTACCATGAGTGACAGGGTTAGTTAAGAGCTTATGGGGTCTGTATTGACCCCTGTGAGTGGTAGGGTTATTTAAGGTAATATGGGGGACTGTATTGACCCCCATGAGTGACAGAGTTAATTAAAGGTTTTTTTGGGGGGGTGTTGACCCCCATGAGTGACAGGATTAATTAAGGGTTTATAGGGGTCTTCATTGAGCCTCTACCTCCGCAAATGAAGACACGCGCTTCACAAGGGTCCGCATTTGCGGCCTGCAATGAGCCTTTGGGTCATTGCAGCCAACGTTGGAGCCTCCACCGCTGCAAATGCGGCCCCTTGCTTTGCGAGGGTCCGCATTTGCGGGCAGAACTACGGGCTCGCAAAGCGTGACAATGTCTCTCAGTTTGACAACTATTATATGTGATTGTGTATTCATTTACATTTTAGTATATTTTTGCCATCATCTGGTATCTATAGATATATGCTTTAAGATGAACAGAAATCTCTCTCTCACTCAGTTTATGTATATGCTTATCTAAAAGACCATCTAGTATGAAATACAAATACATTAAAATTATGTATTCATTTACATTTTTAGTATATTTTGTATTTTAATTACATGGGGATATAGTAATGTACTGGCTTTGTTCCCAGTGCAGTCTATGAAGAATTTTGTGAATTTACTCTGCCGTGCACATCCTACACTTTTCATACCTTGTGAACACTACTTGTTTGACATATGCACTGGACATTACCTGAGGTAACATGACATTGGCTGTAAAATTTGTACTCAAGCATTGAATCTTGTATGCTTCCCATTCTTTAACTCACTGTAATTTTACCTCACTTACCTCCCATATTCTTTCTTGACTCGGTTTCCCCTTTCCTACACATTCCACATTGACACACCCTGTTCAGATAGACCCTGCAAGAAGTAGGCCTAGTAAACAAAATGGAAGTCTGCAGTAAAGTATAACCATATGCTAAAAGGAAAATAATTAAAGGCTGTAATTACTTTTTTATTTTGGTTTTGTTATTCAAAATTCTATATAGAAATTGTTTAAGCATAGTGGTCCTTTAACTGAACCAAATCTGATGAGGTCGAGAATGGATAGAAATGTTGCTTTTATTTTATGAAAACAGCTTGGCTAACATGTTATAATAAATTAAAGATTTATTAAACCACCATTTTTAGCTTAAAAGTGTATAGTTATGGTAAACTAAATTGCGTATATATTTTAAGGCAAATAGATGTATTAATGTGGCCTGATATGTATTAACTCCTTGATTCCTGGGATCAATATAACATAGAAAAAAAAGTGATTTTTTATTTATTTTTTATTGCAGATTTGTGAGCTTTAGACTGTTGTGCAATTAATTATAATGACTTTCATCACTTTCCCTGTCCTTTAAAGTGCAGTATTGATTTTTTATTTGCATTTACAGTGCTACAAACAGGTGTTTAACCCCCGTGCGAGTCCTATCTGGTATTAGCAACATTTGCGGGATTGAGGAATTGTAGCAATTGAATAGTGATTTGCGATTGTAACATTTACGTGTTTGAAAGATCAAAGTCTTAGCTGGGTCGGAGTTACGATTTTGACAACCATACTGATTTTCAGCCTGTAACCCGCAAATCGTTTGAGGGTAGCTAAAAGATGACAATTGAATAGCAAATTAGTTTATGGGCTACAATACGGGCTCCAGTAACTAACAATTGCTTAATTGAATAGGAGCAAATGTATGCTAAATCAGCTGGGATCTAAGGTAAGAAATATGGGGCTTATGTCAAGTAAACTGGAATATCACTATTTTTACTTTATGAACCCTAAACTAAATAGATCTTAACGTATTGTTACTACTGCTGTTAAATAGAAATAACAATAAGGCAAGTTCCACTGCAGTTAAGAATAGCCATACATTATAATTACTTGTAACTTAAATGAATTGTGTAATACTTATTTTGATGCAATATATGCTATAAATAAGACAAACATAGTTTGTGGCTTGGATATCTTTGTTGCAAAATTCAAATGGAATAGATTGTACTGATATGTTCATGGAACCTTATCTTTAACTCCCCCATACATTTAATAGAGAGTGAGTTAAAATGTTTTATTTTTATTTTTAACAAATAAACAATTGGTATAAATTGGTAATTCTTCTTACTACAAAGACAAGTGTCAATTAAAACTGTACACTTTATCTATGTTAAATGTACCTAAACCTGGCCTCCAAACCATGGGGTTCCCTGCGGACCACCATGGCACCCTAACTACTACTATAGGGGTCCCTATGGACTGTGATGATAACTAAACCTGGACTCCTACCATGGGAGTACTTACAGACCCCTATAGCACCCTAACTACTGAGATAGGGGTCATTAGGGACCCCCAAGGACCCAATCGCACATGGGGGTTCACAAGTATCATCATAGTCGTTAATAACATAAAAATAATAACATAATAATAACATAATAACATAAAAATATATAAAATATAAAATAACTACAAGTCATAAAAATGAAAGTCTGTAGAGGGTAAAATTATACTTATCTACCCTTTGGTAACCCTCCAGCAATGATCCACGATGCCCTTGTAATAAATCTGCATCCCTCTATAGACAGCCACATCTGTGTTTATAGCAGGCATCAGTCCTCTTTTATCTTGCTTAAAGACATTCGGCTTCCACCTTAAAAAAACTACCGCTCTCTAAAAAAATATAACAAAACTAACATGGCTCCTACTCTAAAATCTGTGCAATCCTATTAATTAACTTTTAGACAGAAGGCTCAATTTTACCCTATTCTGATCTGTTCAAATGTCAGCCAGTCAGAATATGATTTAACAAACTCTTCTGTGACTGGCTATTTTGATTTACTGTGATTTAAAATCTTAATTTAAAGTTCTATGATTGGTTACTAATGCACTAAGCAAAGTAATTATATTTAAAAACTAGATTCCTATTGGTTGAAATATAGTAGGCATCTATTTGAGCGAATCTGAAGCTGCCAATTTGCTGAATAGCTGATACTGCATGGATATGAACTGTACTTCCTGCTATTGGTTGAAAAGGAAGCTAAATGGTTTAGCCTAAAGTTTAGTGGAAAACAGAGATTATATTGGTTTCTATTAGATCTAAAGATACATATTTATTATGAAAAAATTGTGTACTTGGAGTGTTGTAATCACCAAAAATAGACCCCAGTGATATGAGCATGTAAATATTGTTATTTAGGTAATATTAAAGACTTTATGTTTACATTCAATAATTGCATATGAAACCACAGCTAGCATATGGGCATATATTTGCATATGTATACAAATAAAAAATATAACATGTCTATATTCTTGTTGTGCGTTTATGCAATTCATTTTGAACCTTATTTGCCGTGTTTTGCCACTCGAAAATCGGCTAAGCGAGAGAAAAAATGGCGGCCGAAAAACGTAAAAAAATTCTGAAACTGGATGAAAACGAGGCTGAGCAAAGCCAGGCCACTTAGAAAATTTACAATAGCAAAGACACTAACACTTACACCAACAACGTCAGACACGTGAGAGTTTCAAAATAAAACAAATGGCAGTCAGCGCGCGCCACACAAACATTCAGCAGACACAGAAAGGAGAAACACACAGGGTAGGGACAGGGGGAGATGCTGGAAAGAGACACATGGCATTCCCAAGCACAAAACTTGCAGGTTAATGGACCCTGCAATGAGAGTACAGTAGGCGGGAGGAAAGGTTAGCAATGAGCGCCAAAAGTCTCACATTGCGTGGCAAACAGCATTGCCTGGCTTACAATTTCATTTCAGTAATTTTTGGATGGGCAATTCGCTAGTAAAATAATAATTCTAAAAGTAATATGATGGACTGCCCCCCAGTGGATGGTGCAAGATGCAAAGTATTGAAGAATTATCTCCAGGGAACATGGAGTTAACTCCCTGGAGCTGTGCTAATTAAAGCTGCAGGTGTGGTAAGACTTTTAAAAGACACACACAGGGAAAGGTGAGTGCCCTCCAATTAGGCTTTGTTGGCCTAAGCAGTGAGTGCAAGCTAGACAGGACAGCTTGCTGACTCTGGGTGAGTCTACTATTGTGAAGACTGGGAAAGCAAACTTGGAAAATAATATTGTTTTCTATGAGCTACCAGTGTTGGAATGCAGAAAGAAAGTGTTTGGAGTCTGCAAAGCTTGTGAGAGAAACTACAGTCTCACAAGGGACAAGCTGCTTTCAAGAGGGAGACTGGAGAGAGAGAGAGTGTGCCTGAATGTATCATAGCCATTGATATAAAAGGACTTTGCAGAGGAGCTGCTACAAAGTTTGAGTCACAAACACCTCAATTCCTTAAGATGATGCATCTTTCAGGACCTCATGAAAATCTTTCAAAAATAATTGCTCAGCGCAGTTTATAGACAGAGCCTATAAACTCACAATAGCTACAGTCTGTTTGTCAAGAATCATAAGGATCTGGAGTCATGTACAGTACTTCAAGAAATAAGGTCTTCAAAGAATTTTCAGTCTTGTCAGATTCGATTGATTGTTTTTTATGAAGTTTCATTGGAAATAAAAAAGCTTCTGGCAAGAGACTTGGCCTCAGCAATAGCCTCTCGGATAGCCTTATGGCTTTAGTTTTCATTCCAGATTTAGTTTAACTATTCATTTATTGTCAGTTGTACAAATAAGCATTTGAAAAAATGAAGGGATTAATTTAAAGACCGTAAGCAATCATGTTTCAAAAACCAATGTTATGAATTGATTGATTCTTAATATCTAAGGAAAGAGTAAACTACTGTATATATATATAAGAAAAATAATCAGAATAGAGTAGGAAGAAACGTGGGAAAGAAGAAAAGTGAAAAATTTTTGAAATACTCCAATAGATCACCCAGTACCGTTCAATTATTATATTAATTTTGTTTGTATTATATCATTAAGATGCCTGTCCACAAAAGCACTGCAGGCATATCTCCACAGATTTAAAAAATATATATTTTTAACTTTTTTCAATAAGTACTCGAGCAGTTATTAAATGAATGTTTCACTAAAATGTTTGCCATCTTAGTGAGATGATCTGTATTTAATCCCAAAAAACGTTTTACTCGGCTCAAAGGTTTAACATGCTGAAAAATACTGGAAAGTATTTTCTCAACAAGATCATATCGTTATCACTGCTGTTGCACTCCAACAACATATGATCAAAATTGTCTATTACTTGACGATATCTCAAACAATTATGGCTATTTATAGGGTTTATTTTGTGTAATCATGATGTGGTCAGATATACCCTATGTAGAATTTGAAAACTGGATTATTGTTAAGAGCAAAGCACAGTATAGATCATGTTTGATGTTCTGTAAGATGAAACCAAACAGGTTGCCGAAGGTTTTTTTCTTCATATCACATATTATAATTTTGGAACTACGAGGCGAGCCATTAACTCGCAGCACTTAGACGATCAGTGCCGAAGGCGCTCAGCACCTGCGAGCCTCGCGTAGCGAGGCAACTGTTAAGGCACTAAGACTCGCAGCACTTGGGCGATGAGCGCCAAAGCCGCTCATTGCCTGCGAGCCTCGCAAATTGAGGCGAGCAGTGGAGGCAATTAAAAATGCGGGACTTACCCCCAAAATAATGCGGAATCACCTTAGACTGCAAGCAGTTGACGAACACGGGACTTAGAAAAAAAAATTACGAGACGTGGCACTTAGGAAAAATACGAAGTTAACGGCCAAACCATGCAAAGCAAAAAACACACCAAAAAAAAAAAATACAACAAAAACATCACACACAGCACGAGGTAACAGCCAGGATTGGGAGTGAGGTGTAACGCAAATTTAAGTCGATTTTGCCAAGTTTCGCCACTTGAAATCAGCTAAGCAAGAAAAATGATGGCCCAAAAAAATTAAAATGAGGCTACACGACCCTGGACCGCACAGAAAACTGCCAATCACGTACCACTTTCATCCAGGAACGTACGAGGTACAAAATACACTATTACAAAGGACGGCAAATGCTTGCGAACTGTGTAGCACATAGACAAACAATGCTATTTTACAATCCTAACTTGCCACTAACAACATTACGCATCTAAACTAGCGCTTTACACAAATAAATCAACGGTTTGCCCTCGCGCACGCAGCCTATTTCTAATGCACAGTTGGGACATTCATAAAGCTATCTCCTCAGGCCAGCAACATTATATGCTGCAGGACAATAAAAAGAGATTGTTAGCTTTTCAGGCTATTGATTGTTACATATATTATTTAGAAAAAGGTAAACTATATTAATTTATTATTCAATTAATTAATTAGTATTTAAAAGTAGAGAGAGGAGCCAAAGGACACACAAGGAGAGGCTCGCAATGAGCGCTGAAGGTCCTTGGAGTATAAAAAGCTTAGCATTGTGTGCCAAACAGCATTACAAATTTTATTGACAGTCATTTTTTGACGGGCAAGTCGCTAGTTCAATATATAAAGGATCTATAAAATAATGGTCAAAGAGGAAGGAGACTGGCTTCAGAAGGTGGACTCTGAACATATTAGAATAAAAGAGGATATTACAATGATGAGATTTGATGAATGGTGTGGACAATGAGGGTTTGATAATGTGTTGATATAATTTGAGTGATTTCATGGTATTGGGTCATGGGAATTTTTTCTAATTTGGAGAGATCGGGGCAGTCGTGTAAGTAGATGTGATTTGATAAAAGAAGTCAGCTTTAGAAACATAGTCATGGCCATCTCAGTAGTCTCAGTGTATCCATCCAGGCTCTAAACAAGAAGAAGCAAGAGCAAGAAATTAATAGATCACAATAACGATAAAGATCTTAATTTAATTGTAGTTTTAAGAATTCTTATGAATAACACTGTTATTTACTTTAAAAGCATCCGTAGTTTAATTTGATATGGGGAGAACATCTACAAATACAAATCTGTTACTGGCAATCAATAGCTTAAATGTGGATGATTAAATGATGACTTAAAATGTTACATCTGTTTACTCTGATTTAATTAATAATAATAAACATTATATGCTCTATTGTAAAACACTATATTGCCACCATGTGGAAGTTAAGACTCTCCTTAAAGGGAATAAAAAGATAAATAGATAAGATTTCAGCCTTTGTTAGAATGAGATATTCAATACAAGGTAAACTTAAACATTATTTAACTAAATGGAAACCATGGCTAAAATCAAAATACCATTCCAACATATCAACTTAACGTGTTACACAGTAGAACCAGGCTGGTGGATTCTATAGAAACTACTGCCCCCCCCCCCCCCCCCCCATTGTCAGTTAACAACTTATAATTACAGAATGTAAAAGAGAAATATATCCTATGGTTAAAAAGGAATATCAATGCTATAATATAGTATTTCAAATGGTGATTTAATATAAATCAATAACATAATGTTTATTTGAAATGTAAAGAAAAGTAGGTAAGAGGCAAGGAGGGGATAGAAAAAATAGGAATTGAGAGGAAACACAGGAAGCCACAAAACATGTAATTGTAACATGACCTCTTTACTCCTCCTTTTTATTTATTTTTATGAGTCAATATGTACACATTGCCATCATTCCCTTCGCTGCTGTTTTTATGTATTTGAATAAAAAGTTATTGTTGGTTACATCTCTGTATTTACTTTTATACTGAAATATTATGTGTGATTCAAAATATGAAAAATAAAACAAAAACTGAATTTAACTAATTATTATTATTATTATTATTAATAATAACAATAATAATAATAATAATAATAATAATAATAATAATATAATAATAATAATAAATATATATGTGTATATATATATAAATATATATATATATATATATATATATATATATATATATATATATATATATATATATTCATTGATATAATTAATACAATATAACCAAAATAATATTAAAAATATTATCCGAATTTCAGAGATTTAATTTTTAGCTTCGGGTGTAGATATTTCTTCCAACTTTTAGGTTGATTCCTGGTCAGTGACATAAAAAAACAATTTAATGTTGTGCATACTTTGATTTTACTGCCTAACTAAAGAAAAAAGTAATGCTAGAAGAGCATAAACGAGTATTCAAAGTTGAGATTTGTTTTTGTCCTCCCTCCTATTTGCTGACTCTAATGCCTTTTGGCAAACATTTTCTACAGATGATTGGTTAGTATTTTTTGTTCCATAAATTATGATTTACCTTAGAAGGATATTTTTGTAGAATAAGGAAATAAAATGATTGGTTGTAGAATTGTATTTTTAAATTTAAATATTTCTGAATACAATATGCCCATTTCTGCCATTAGTCAGAAGTCTGAGACTCTGCCTCAGATGGATGGAAAGGTTTCTGAAAATAACTTAATAACATTAAATTAAGTAATAACAATTTGATGTATGTAAATGTGTATGAATACACAATGTAAACATAATCTGTGCATTATTACTTTATCCCACTCTCAGCACTCTGTATATGAATTATTGTGAACAGGCTGTGCGTACTGTATGCCAGTTTTCAATTGCACATTAATATGCAGCTATGGTTATACTGATGACATTACTCTGCTGTCCCTTGAAAGGGGTCAGATGTGGAGGAAGTTGAAGAGACAGAATTCAGACAGATAGAGTCAGATAGATTGATATGAGTGATAGCAGCTGCAAATAAAAATGTTTAAATGCAAGATAGCGTCCACTATTTTGTCTGCCTTTTCTGATAAATGACAGTGGACATGCCCTGAGTGTTAAATAATAAATCTGGTGGATATCACTTAAAATGCCTGAACAAGTTTTCCATTATTGTACTTTTATAATTATTTGTTAGTATTGTCCCAACATATTCATTAAGCTTTACATCTAGAAACAGTAATTGTATGAGATTTAGAATAGTATACTATAGTATTACAATTTAAAAAAATATTGTTTGGAGTGCATGACAAAACAGAGTCAGATGCCTGGAGCGTAGTCTTCCTATTATTCCCACATGTAATATTATGTTTCCTAGTTCCACTATTAGTTGAATGGAGAATAAGTCTAGTGCTAGGAAAGATAAGAAGAAGGGACACATCACAGGCAAAGCAAAGCATCAAACACTTCAATATCCTAACTACAAGCTATTGAAAACATGGCCGGTTTCCTTTATATTTCTTTACTTGCATACTGTTCAACTATGAAAAAACATTTTTGTACCATTTATATTCTTGTGTTTAATAGAAAATCCTGATTTTGACCTACAAAGCCCTCTGTGGCTTTATAGGATAAAGGGCTTTACACTTCCGAGCTTGGCCAGTAACCCTTTTGATCCTTCTGTTATATATCATTCTCCTATTTTCATTTTTGAGACTTCTAATATATAGGCTCCATCTCTAGAATTAACTAACAAATAGCTTGATTACATTCCACTTGCTAAATCTTTATGTGTGAAAAAATATATAAAAATAGCATTGTTATTACATTTGTCCTGGAATATATATTTGAACTATATGTAGCATTTCAATACTTGTAATGTTATATATAGGAAATGTCATTGGACATCTTTGTTTTATTTGCTTCTAGAGCCAAATGCTGGTTAAGATATTGCTTTTTTATAACACCAAAACTGGACTACAGCCAGGACTGGATTTACATCTGAGGCAGTCCTGTTTTGCGGGCTTGCAATTGAATGATGCTCTAAGTATATGCTCATTCAACTGCACAGTTTTTTAGCCATGTGTATCTAGTGAGATAAGTGTATGTATCTTTTATAGGTCACTTGATCATATGCCAGTACTGACACAGTACTATTATTTTATATTTTGTACTTTGACATTAATTGTCAGTTTATATTTATAATAAATGATCATGGATATTGTTACTACAGTACTTGTTGTGTCTATTGGATTCATACCACTTCACAGCTAGTCTACCCTCTATTGTATCCTATATACAAGTACATATACTGGAGATTCAGTGGCATAGTCACATTATTTAGGGGAATCCCTATTGTAGAATCACAAGATTGGAGGGCCACTGCCATCACTTTTTTATTGTTTTATACACGCTGGTGGAGATATCTATATTTTGAATACAAAGGACTAGAAGAGTGCTCCAGGGAACCGCTTCTGGAAAGAGAGGCCCCAAAGCCATCCTACAAGGACCAGCCATACGGATCTCCAGTGAAGCGCCATATATGCCTCATTATGTGAGGTGGATAAATGTGAGTTTTTGGGATTTTTGTATCAGACCCAGATTCCAGATATAATGCAATATTGATAAAGCAGTAAATATGGTATTGTATTACATGCGAGTTCCATTATATGCATTAACACATTGATTACCGGGATTGATATAACACGGAAATTAAACATGAAATAAAGTATTTTTCTCTGACGATTTGCAAGCTTGAGAATGTAGTGCTATTAATTGTAAGAGCTAACATCACTTTCCCTTTTAATAAAAGTACAGTAGTGTGAGTATATGTGCATTTAAAGTGCTCCGGACATGTCATTAAACCCTTTGCGAGTCCTCCTTGGTACCCGTGACTTGTGGTTCCACTTTTGCCATTTGCGGCCTTGATGGCTTGCTTAGCAAGGGAGAATCGGAGCAATTGAATAGCGATTTGCGATTTTAGTGTTCGCAGCTCTTGCGGCAGTGAAATATCAAAGGCTTGGAGGGGCATTAACTTGCGATGTGAACCCTTGCAGTGAATCGGAGGCCGGAGCCCGTAACCCGACCGGAGCCCGCAAAAAGACGCCAATTGAATAGCAAAATAAGTTACAGGCTCCATTTCCGAAGCCTGGATCTCCCGATGCCTCAATTGAATGAGGCTCAATATGTATATATGTTATACTGATAATCAAGGTGCGTTCAAGTCAGTCATTCACAGAGATACATATACTTTGGAATTATTATATATATAAAACATATTGGGACAAGCTATCAGACGCCAAAGGCTTTGTGCCCTTGTTTCTGGCATGGATGAATATAATTACAGGAGGCTTTAAATGCTTGTCCAAACTTACTATATTATATTACAAACTGATAAACCAGAAATAAAACAAACAAAATAACAGGCCTAGCTACCTATGCTGTGACAGTTCCCTAACGATCAGAGCTTCCATTAAGCTAAATCTGGATAGAGCAAATACAAAACAAACAGTCTAATACTTTGTTTTCAATTAGTGTCCACATTTCAACTCTTCTTTTGCAGCTTGCTCATCAGCTCCATGCTTCTGTATCTCTGTGTCTTTCTTTAGCTCCTGTAAACACCTCTCTGGGTTTCTCTGGGGAGACTCTCTTGTAGTTGCTGAAGTTTCTGGTCTTCCAGCTATTTGGCTATCTTCGACATTCTTTTCAGAAGGTAACTCTGCTCTCCAAAAAAATGGTAGCAGAGATCTTACTTTGGTTCCAGGTGTAAATAATGCTGTTCTTTACCTCTCTAGTCCTTTTCAGTATGATGCACAACCTTTTTCATCTTCTGTGCCATCTGCATTAAGGCATTTCATAGTGATTGGATGGCATTTTGTAGATTCAGCTTCTATATATATATATATATATATATATATATATATATATATATATATATATGTACAGCTTCTGCTGATAGTCTTAGGAAGATGTCTCCTTATCAGCAGTGTGCTCAGACAGAGCCATAATCTTAGAACTCTTCTTATGAACCATCCATAACATGTTCTGTAGCTTTACCAAATTTCCATTAACAACTGAGGCATATACATGTATATATATGTTTTTTTAAGACACTCTTTTTCATAGCTTTAAATGACACTATTTGAATGACATATTTTTTAAATCAGAATTTGTTATTGTCCAGTTGTTTAGTCATTTCTAACTCTCTGTCACCTTATGGACCGCATCACTCCAGACAAATCTGATTGTGCTCATCCATAAGGTTTTCATGGTGATGGTACTAGAGTGGGTTGCAAGTTCCTTCTCCAGTGGACTACAATTTGTCTGACCTCTCTGCAATGACTTGCCCATCTTGGGTTACCCTACACGGTATAGCTCACAGCTTCATTGAAGTACATGACAAGGTAGTAATCCAGAAGGGGAATTTACACCATACTAAAAATGACATTTACATGAAACAAGAATCGTCCCTATAATGTCACTATTTCTGTATGAAGCACAAATCATAATAATTTTAACCATAATAAGCCAAGCTAGAGAAAAAGTTCTGAATGGACAGTCACATTATAAATATGTATTTTGCACTATAGTGACTATCTCACCATTCACAGACAGAACTGTTATATGTCTTGCACATTAGAATTAATTGCACAACAGTCTCAAGCTGGCAACTTGGCAATCAAACATATTTTTTTACTTTTCATTTCTGTGTTATATCAATCTCGGTAATCAAGGAGTTAATACATATCAGGCCAACCACATGGACTAGAACATTTCATTTATTCATTTTTATTACTTTTAAACTCTATTTGATTGACGTTTAACCTCCATGTTTTACTGACGTCATGACGACGTCTCATTTACTATTGACTGTTTCTACATCAGTAGTTACGGCCTTGCTTAACTGATCATTATCATGCTCTGAAATGCTACTTGCTGGTGCATGGTTTAGGCTTTGGCCAGGTAGCTGTGGGCTTGAGCAATTGAATCACTCTTTAACTGTTGCAAGTTTCAAGCCCATAGATTTATTGAATAGGAGCCTAAGTATAGTAAGTAAAAATGATTATGAGACATGAAGGTAGGATCGGGTGGGCAGAGGAGAGAGTTTAAAAAGGGCTACAAGCTACAGCAGAGAGGAAGGAAATGGAAAATACATTAAAGAGGGTAGTTTAGAGGCTAAATGGCTCTGCATTGTATCATATACCAGATTACTTTGAACCTTGCATTTTGTGGGAATATTTCATTTATATGGATTATCTGTGCATCATCTATGTCCATGTTTAGAATAGCAATGAAACCTCAAGCAGGAAGCCTGTTTTGCTATCGCTAATATAGGTGACACATCTATATAAAATAACATAATTTTATGAGAACATGCATGTTTTAAATGTTTATATTCAACTATATGGATGAACTTTTATATACATACTCATAAAGTCCACAACACAAGCTGAGATCCAGCAGCATGCTGATGATAGCTAGTAAGCCTGAAACAGCTGTACATGGATTGGATACTCAGCCTGTGTTTAATCCAACCTTGGCTCTGCATTAAAGCTGTGTAATACAGCATGCATAAGCTTAAAGGAAGCCATTTTTGATAATGGCCATGGATTGAAGAGCAAGGCATTTGTGTGGGGACATTTGCATGTACCTGCTCGGCTTCCCAGAATGCAGTGTAATAACTGTTTTTCTCGGAATTCGAAACTGGAAGCAGATTTTTAACTTGTTTTAGACACTCAAATGTGAACAAAGATGTACTATTTATTTACTATATATATATATATATATATATATATATATATATATATATATATAGTATATATATATATATATATATATATATATATATATATATATATACAGTATCTCACACAAGTGAGTACACCCCTCACATTTTTGTACATATTTTATTGTATCTTTTCATGTGACAACACTGAAGAAATGACACTCAGCTACAGAGTAAAGTAGTAGGTGCACAGCCTGTATAACAGTGTAAATGTCCTGTCCCAACACCCAGGACAAGTGAGTACTCCCCTAAGTGGAAATGTCCAAATTGGGCCCAGAGTGTTAGAGACCTTGCTATCCCCCACCTTCTGTTTGAGGATGCCCCACAGATGCTCAATATGGTTTAGGTCTGGAGACATGCTTGGCCAGTCCATCACCTTTACCTTTGACATATAGGCACTGGTCATCTTGGAGGTGTCGTTATCATGTTGGAATACTGTCCTGCTGCCCCGTCTCCAAAGGGAGGAGATCATGCTCTGCTTCAGTAGGTCACAGTTCATGTTGGCATTCATGCTTCTCTCAATGAACTGTAGCTCCCCAGTGCCTGAAACACTCATGCAGGCCCAGAACAAACATATATACGCATATGACTATATGTGTATTTATGTTTTCTATAATGTGTTGTGTTGATTCCCCCTATATGCATTTACCTGATGATGCCAGATGCTGCCTCCACTCTCTCCGCATCACTGTTTATGTTCAAACTGAGGGTTTCATCTTATATCAGTGTTTTGGTGTTCTTTGTGCCTTATAAGTTTATCTGTCATTTAGGGATTATTCCAACTATCTTTCCTCGCTATAGATGTATACTTTTGGTGGTGGGAGCATCATGGTCTGGGCGATGGACCGGCCAAGCATGTCACCAGACCTAAGTCCTATTGAACATCTGTGGGGTATCCTCAAATGGACAGTGGCAGTGTGCAAGGTCTCTAACATCCACCAGCTCCATGAAGTCATTATGGAGGAGTGGAAGAGGACTCCAATGGCAACCAGTGAAGCTCTGGTGAATTCCATGCCTATGAAGGCAGTGCTGGAAAATAATGATGGCCACACAAAATATTGACACTTTGGGCCCAATGTGGACATTTCCACTTAGGGGTGTATTCACTTTTGTTGCCAACGGTTTAGACATTAATGGCTATGTGTTGAGTTATTTTAAGGGGACAGCAAATTTACACTGTTATACAGGCTGTACACACTCATTTCTTCAGTGTTGTCACATGAAAAGGTATAATAAAATATTTACAAAAATGTGAGGAATGTACTCACTTTTGTGAGATACTGTATATATACCAGTAACTTGGCCATCATAAATGACAGTGTAATTTGTTATATTCATTTGTCTTTGCTGTCTATGTGTGAACTCTGTCTCCCTGCATGCTTCCTCTCTCTCTCTGTGTGCACCTTTTCCCTCTCTCTGGCGCTCTCTCTCTCTCTATGAGCCCTCCGTCTCTCTGTGCATTGTCTCTCTCTCTCTGCGCCCTCTCTCTCAGTGCACCCTCTCTCTCTGTGTGCCCCCTCTCTCTCAGTGCACCTTCTCTGTGTGTGTGCTCTCTCTCTCTCTCTCTCCCCTGCTCAATCCCCCCTCTCTTTCTCTCTCTCTTTATTGTTAAAAAAAAAATAGTAGTATTCATGGGCCACTCATTTGCATATTAATACAGCTCAAGCGAGTAACCCAGGAATCAGCTACTTTCACTTTAGAAAAAAATGTCTGTAGTGTAGTTTTTCATGCCCTTTAAGCATAACATATGATTAATATGATTTTTGGGTGACAGGGTCCCTTTAACTCTAATTATAATTCTTTGTATTCATATAACACGCACATTAGTTTAAAAATTGGCAAGTATCTTTCAGGCTCATTTCCTGCCCAATGTCAGGATATAAATACAGAAAATATACATGTGACTGTTTCTACACTAAAGAATTAGATGTCATACTGACTTCTCTTTTGGAACTTATCCATTAGTTTTCAGCTTGAATCCAAACAAACAACTGTCATAGAACAGATGCATTGAAGCTAACCTAATAACAACAAGCTTCACTTATGCAAATGAAAGAGAGAAAAAAAAGATTTGTTTCGTAGATTTTTCATTTCACACCTGAATGAGAGGCACAATAAAAAAGCTCTATAACAGATGCTCTTTTGAGATAATGTCAGACTATTATGTTTGAGAACTACGTGTGTCAATGAGTTAAATCAATGCCATATATGTTTAACTGGTGTTTAGCAAATTACTTTCAATCTGTGTAAGTCATGCATATATACCGAAATGGAATAATTAGAGTTTTCAAATATGATAATCTCAGCACAAGTTGGCCTTATTATCTCCTAACTTCTTCTCCCTGAGCACTTTCTGCAATCTGTCAAACATCACAACCGTTCCTAGTTCCATGATACAAATCCACAATCTGCACTGTTTGCTTGTGGATGTGCAGATGATTAGAATGAAACAAATACTTCAGTAAATCATACTGTCTACGATGAATATCCTCAAATAAAATGTATTGTAAACTGTTTTGTTTCATTAACTTTCAATGTAATGATCATTGCAAAACATGTATACATTTAAAATAATAGGTACATTTATCAAACTGGACAATTAAATCAGATCTCTGCAGAGGGATCTTGATATTGAGCTAAATGAGAGATTAGATTTTTAACGCAGAGAAATTTAAATTATTGACGAAGGAAGAAAAATTTATATATATTCGTAATCTGAAATGAAAAAATTTAGCGGTGTCCACTAAGCTTCAGCAGTGCTGCAAACTGCTTCATAGAGATGATGATGATGAAAAAATATGGCAATTATCTCCATAGGAAATAAAGATTAGGATCTTCAGTGATCTGCTTCATAGATCTTACACATTTTTTTAAATTTAGGAGTATGTCCATGACCAGATTATCCAATAGGCAATGTAGGCATTAGCTAGGGGTGTATCTCTAACAGGGGTGCCTCATTATTACACTCACACATTAGTTCTGACATGTATTGTTGGAGCATGCAGCGTAGGACTGGGTTAACTCTCCGATAAGAGCTGAGTTTATGAGGAATCACCTCAGTAAATGTGCTCAATGTCAGCTGGCACCTTTGAAGGCTAGTAAAATATTAGCATGTATTAAAAATGTTGTAGAAGTAATGGAATCAAGTATAATTCACGTAAATTCCTAATAAGAGCACATCTAAAATAGGAAGTAGATATTTTGGAACATTTTTATTTTTTGTAAAAGGAATATTGCACTGCTAGAAAATGTTTAAAACATTAGACATAGTTTTATTTTTATAGAAAAAAATAGGTTTCTACAAGGTGATTTGATTACTTTCTATAAATACCTCCATTATGGATTTAAGTTTTTTCAGGTGAATTTTGATGCCAAGAGTTTTTGGTAGTTTGTACTACCAAAAAAGTTTGTTATAGAAGATCTAACAGATACTTGCAGATACAATGAGCAAACAGGGTTATGTCAATACTATAGAACTGATTGCTAATTTATCGTATCAAAAGGGTAAATCTTTTTAAAGATTATAAAACTACCAATGGTTCAATTAGATTTTTTTCATTTGTCATGCTCTCGATTTGTTCACAAATCACATTGCATTTGCATCAAAGGGAATCTAGAAAAGTGGAAATTAATAGATTTAAGTCTATTTTCAACATATGCTATCTTATGAATTTATGTTACTATGGGGTAGATTCACTAACCTTCAACAGTGCTGCAAACTTGCTTTATAAAGATGAGAATGATGATGAGAAATGATTGCAATTGTCTCAGTACGAAATAGTGATTTAGGCCTTCAGTGATCTGCTTCATAGACATTCGTGGCCGGATTACCCATTAGGCAAACTGTGCCTCCCTGTGAGGGACACCCATTTTTTTAGTTTAAAACCCTTAAACAATGGATTTCTGGCTGAAAAAAATAAATACTGCCGTTTACTGACTGGCAACTAAAATAACAAAAGGAAGAGGAAGTGCCAGAGAATAGTAAGTTGGAATATATATATATATATATACACAGATATTGTTGTACTAGAGGATATATACATATAGATATTACTGGAGTTTTATCATCCACATGCTATGATGTAATTCTATGTGTGTGTTATTGTGTATGTATAAATTAGTGTTAGAAGGTCTGACTATCTCTATAGTATTTATGTATATTGTGTATGAGGGAAATGTCTATAAATCTGCAGGGTTGCGGTCTGTGTAGAGATCTGTATCAATATATATATATATATATATATATATATATATATATATATATATAGTGTGGGGGGAGCTGTGAGGTTATATCTTTGTGCAGAGCTAGTCAGTGTATAGTCTTAGTATTGTGTTTCTATAATGTGAGGGAATTAGTATCTGGCTGTGAGCTCTCTGCTGTTTATATATGTGTCTGCTACCTTTATTTATATATATATATATATATATATATGTACCGTATATACTCAAGTATAAGCCGACCCGAGTATAAGCCGAGGCACCTATTTTACCACAAAATACTGGGTAAAATGAGTGACTCCAGTATAAGCTGAGGGTGGGAAATGTGCTGCCCCCTGTGTCCCCCCTCTCTCTCCTGTGTCTCTTCTCCAGTCTCCCTTCCCTGTGTCTCTTACCCCCTCCGTTATCACCCTCCTCAACCCCCCTCCTAATTCTCAACCTCCCTCCTCAACCCCACTCCTCATCCTCAACCTCCCTCCTCATCCTCAACCTCCCCCCTCATCCTCAACATCCTCATCCTCACCCCCCCATCCTCAACCCCCTCCTCAACTTCAACCCCCCTCCATAACCTCAACCTCCCTCCTCATCCTCCCCCCTCAACCCCCATCCTAATCCTCAACCCCCCCATCCTCAACCCCCCCATCCTTACGACCTCACAAAAATACGACCATACCGCCCGAAACCCAAGCACATGAAAACATTAAAAACACAAAAAATACACACAACAAATACATAAAAAGCTTACCCACAGCAAGGGGGGCACCCAGGACCTCGGAAACTGAAGTTACACATAAATTTAAGTCGAAATAGAAGAGTTTAGACAGCCCAAAATCCCCTCAGTGAGAGAAAAAATAGCCCCCGAAAAAAAACGAAAACGAGGCTACAGGACCCTAAAGACGCAAAACACCACCAAACACATACGGATTTTCCGAGAAAAAGATGGATGCGTTACAAGAACAAGGACACCAAATCAGCCACTGACGCGTACCACACATTAGGCTCCATTTTACAACACTAACTTACACAATGTGGAAGTACACAGCTACCCTAACGGATTTGGCTCGCGCATGCACACTATTTACACTAGACACTGCACACATTGCTGACACCTACACAGCAGCTCCACAGCCCTCAAAACACACATTGTATGCTGCAGCAACATCAAAACAGATTTCCAGCTCTTCTGCACAATGCTTCCTGCAAATATTACTTAAAAATAGGTAAAGTATATTCATGTATTATTTCATTAATTAGCATTAACAAAAAAAAACAATGCTCTAGCAGACAAACAACCGCTCGCAATGAGCGCCGAAGCATCTTGGAACACCAACAAAATTAATCTCTGAACCAAACACCATTACCTGCCTTACAATCTTATTGCCGTTGATAGTGTATATATAAATATATATATATATATATATATATATATACACATCTAGTGTGAGGGTAACTGTGAGGTTATATCTATACTAAATACAATCCCTCCATAGTACTATATACAACATAATACTAACATATAATCACCCATAACACAATATACAGATGGCGGCGATTGGTATATAACAGTCCCTCCTGGTAGGCCCAACTAGTGGCCAACTTGAGTTATGACAATCATGATATGTGTTTGTGTAATATATAGTGATGTCGCGAACATCAAATTTTACGTTCGCGAACAGCGGACACAGACTTCCATCAAATGTTCGAGAACGGGCGAACCCGGCGAACCGCCATAGAATTCAATGGGCAGGCAAAAAATCCACAGGGACTCTTTCTGGCCACAACAGTGATGGGAAAGTTGTTTCAAGGGGACTAACACCTGGACTGTGGCATGCCGGAGGGGGATCCATGGCAAAACTCCCACGGAAAATTACATAGTTGATGCAGAGTCTGGTTTTAAGCCATAAAGGGCATAAATCACCTAACATTCCTAAATTGTTTGGAATAACGTGCTTTAAAACATCAGGTATGATGTTGTATCGATCAGGTAGTGTAAGGGTCACAGTAACAGACCAATCTCGCTGTTTAATGCACCGCAAACAACCGCAAACAGTCCCTTTGCACCTCCGCAAACTCCCCATTTGCACAAGGTTGGATACCAAGCTAGCCATGTCCCGTTCCTTGTGCTCACTGATGTCATTGAAGGTCTCTTCCTCCACCCAGCCTCCAAGGGTCCCCGAAAGGTGACAACAAGCCCCCTGGGACGCCTGCTGTGTTTGGTCTTCCACCTCCTCAAAGCCACCTTCCTCTGACTCCTCTTCTTCAGACTCCTCTCTCTGCATTGCCTCTGTCTGCGTTATTATAAGGTGTGTACTGTTAAGTAGTACTATTCCTATCGGTTTAATCCCTGTTACGTCCACTATTAGGGGACGTGTATATGGCATTGATTTTTGGAACAGGGAGATGGAAAAAGATGCTTGGTTGGACCTCCTACTTCAAATTTGGGGCACTGCGCGTGCAATCTAAGGTGCCACCAGATATGAGTGTCACTGTGCACTGGCAAAAGTTGTCAGAGTAGATGCAATAGGCTTCACACACATGCCTTTAGGAAGGGAATTGCTATTCAATCTATTACAGTAAAAAAAGTGTTGTTTTATGTCACTGTACACTACGGTTGCACCATATATGACGTATCACTGTGCACTGGCAACAGTTGGCAGAGTAGATGCAATAGGCTTCACACACATGCCTGTAGGCAGGCAATTGCTATTCAATCTATTACAGTCAAAAAAGTGTTGTTTTATCTCACTGAGCACAATATAAGCTGTGAGCCTGACACAGGCAGGCAACTGAAATTAGATTTAGTTCTTCAGGTCTGTAGTGGAAGCTAAATACACAGCCTGGCTATCTATTTCCCTATTAATTCTCCAGCAGCTACACTATGTGTCCTCTCACAAAGAATGCAGCTTCAGAATGATTCTAAAATATATGCTGTCCTTCAGATGGAAGGCCCTGGAAGGGAGTGTATGCTGCTGATTGGCTGGAATGTGTCTGCTGACTGTGAGGTGCAGGGTCAAAGTTTCCTCAATGATAAAGAATAGGAGGCGAACCGAAAAGGGAATTTGTTCGCCGTCCGATGCGAACGTGAACATGCCAAAATCGCCGCGAATAGTCCGCGGGCGAAATGTTCGCAACATCTCTAGTATCATATGCTTGCTGCATATGTTAAAAAAAAATTGTATATAAATAGTTTAAACACACTTAACTTTACTTTTTTTATTTAACTTTACTTCCACGTTTAACTCAACCGAACCCCTTCTTTTACAGAATTTGAATGTATACCACATTATGCTTTGTGAACATTAAAACCGCACAGTTTTACTATAAGGTAAGATAAAGCTGTCACGATCTGTTTCTTCAAGGGGGCTCGATTTGAACCTAGTTCAAACCTACCCCAGCAGAATCATGTAGTTCCTGTTCTCTGTGGCACAAAAGATGGCTTATGAAGAGGTACAGGCAGAGAATACTGCATACAGGTTACAAGTTGCCCATGGCAAGACACTCCCCAAGTCAGGATACAACACACAGAAATAGTCTCACACCTTGTTTATGCGAAAACTATCTCTCCACCTTTATTGAATGATCAAAACAACATATTTATACTCTCCAATACCACACCCTTCTGTACGTTTGTGTATGTGTGATGTCAGCCCATCTGGCTTGCAACCTTGGGCTATCAAAGCACTTGAGATTAAATTCAGCAGATATCTAGTGAACAAACCTTTATGTTAAACTCAAGTATTTCCTTAGGACTACTTGAAGTACATGCAATTGTCTTGACCCAAGGTCTGTATATGTGAGTGTGCAATGATCTGCAGCTAACTTCTATGCAGAGCATTTCTACCAATTCCAAATATGTTCTGTATAACATTTTCCCTCTGATAATATATTATAACTAGGATACATAATAACAATGTACAGGCAACATATAACCACACAATAACACATAATCCCAATGTAACAATGTCATGCTCCCTTGGACATATTTGTAAATTACTGACAAAATGGGCGTCATTCAATTGTGATTTGGCCAATTGAATAGGGCTCAAAATAAGCACATAACATATATTTTTTTTAAATGTTTTTAGTTAGTGAAAACCTTGCTTTTGGATAGATGTTTACTAACTAAAAAATTATTAAAAAAATATATGTTATGTGCTTATTTAGAGCCCTAATCAATTGGCCAAATTGCAATTGAATGAGGGCCAATGAGTCCTTAAACAATTAAATCATGACAAAAGCAAATCCTTTTTTTTATTTCCCCAAACCTAATGAGATGGTGAAGCCAATAGGAGTTTTTTGCATTGTAAGTATATATCAATTATATATAAAGTGCAATCACTGAAAATATGGATCAACATATATTATTATTATTATTGCAATTACAGCTATAGCAAACAGAAAATGCTATTGTATGTAGTATAAAAGGATTTCATTAAATGGGTTTTAAATCTGTATTTTTGTCAAGCATGAAATTAGAAGTAATATGAAAACACAGCTATACCATATTTTTAATGGAAAAAGATGGAAACATGGAATGATAAAAAATTGAAAACATAAATCATCTCTGTATGACACAACAGAAATACCATAGCTGTACTTATATCCCTAAATAAATGTGTTTTTCCCCCCTCAAATTAAACATACAATCATTGAATGTATTCAGTCATTTATATATAAAGTAGCAGCTTGATTTGAAAATGATATAGTATAGCCTTTGCTTGTATAAGTTGCTGTTCTTACTTTATTTGCTCATCCTCTAAACTAATTATATGAGAAACACATTAATTTCTGGGTTACGGTGTTTGCCACAATCTTCTTCTTTTTAAATTTGAGCAGCAGGCCAGCTTTTGCACTCTCTTTCACCCTCATCAGTAGGCCCTCTAGTTCATCCTCAATGTTAGACATCGGTAGTAGCAACTGTATTCCTGAGGTTTTGATATTTCTCCCAGCAATATTAATTCCGGCTTTTAATTTTTCTAGCCTGTCCTTACGCATGATATACTCTGCGTATAATGTAAATAAATAAGGTGACAACATACAACCTTGTTGCACTCATTTCTTAATCTTGAACTCTCAGTTGTTCCATGTTCAGTTCTGACAGTGGCTTCTTGGTCCACATACAGGTTCCTCCGGAGGTAGATGAGATTTTCTGGTACTCTCATCTCTTTAAGAATTTGCCATATTTTGTTGCAATCCACTCAGTCAAAGGCTTTAGAATAGTTTATGAAGCAGAGGTGCAGGTTTTTTTTTTCTTCTGGAACTCTCTTGCTTTCTCTAATATCCAAAAGACATTGGCAGTTTGATCTTGTGTGCCTCTGCAAAACCTGGCTTGCACATTTGGTTGTTCTTGATCCATATATTATTGGAGCATTGCTCTTGGGGCACATCTCTCCCTCCCTCAACCTCAGCTATTGCCCCTCCCCCAGAACTACTACTGCCACTCCTAGACCTCCCTCCTCCTCTCCATCTCTCCTTACTGATGCCTTTACCTCCTCAACCTTTCTCCTCACTGCTCTCCTCTCCCCTCGTCTCCTTCTCTCCACTCCTCTGACTCTCTCCCTTCTGTCCACTTCTCTCCATCCTCTCTTCACTCTTCTCCTCATGGCACTTTCATGTCCTCCTCTTCTTCTCACCTCCTTCCCTCCTCTTTCCTCCTATCCCATCCTCGCTGCTTCCTCCATATTAATCCCAAAATTAAATATATAAGGATAAATAAAATAAGTTATATGTATGTGATGGAAAAATATGTTTCATGTGTGTTCTTAATGTAAGGGTATAGGGAATGGGGTGTATGTATAATTTGGTCAAGCTATATACGGATATATGTGTGTGTATTACCCTATGTGTGTGTAAGATATGAGTAATCAGTGATCATATGTTCAGTAAATTTAAGTCTAAAGTAATTATATTTGAAAGTCAAAATAAGTATAGTAAGAGCAACTCCTACTTACTCTCAAAAAATCAAAAGCTCCTTATCTCTCTCTTTCTCTCAATCTCAATACTCTTCCACCTCCTAGGCCTATACAACACAGTCAGTGTTTGGATAACAAACTCACACTTTTATGATCTCTTCCTGTCAATGTGACGATTCCAGTTTTCTATTGGTTCCTATTGCAGTGTTGCAGCAAGAAATTCAGTAAAATTGCTGTGATTGGTGTATCTTTACAAGCGTTGTGTAATCATGCCCCTTGCATTTTATTGACAAGACATGATTTCATGGGTTTCGGGTGAGCTATGTATGAGTCAAGGGAATTGAATAGATCGGCAAAACAAAGAAAAAAGGCTCTCACAGTTGAAAATATGTGTCTTTACGAGTTACAAGTGGCCCTAGTTGTCTTGATATAATCATATTTTTATTAAAACTTTTAAAATAGAACATATACATGTATAATAGCAAATTTAGACCTACAGAGGGCCGTTAATTCAATTTCCCCCTGAAAGTGTCTATGTTACTGCCATTGGAACAAACCAAAAGGTCTTGATAAGTTGCTGCAATAATTTCTCAAATGTTACTGGAAATCTGTATGGCCCTTTGCACAGATCTCTTCTTATGGTAGCAAATCAATTTAGACTGTTCTAAGGTGTGGGAGAGGGGCACGGTAAATTGCTGGCCTCTAATCTGGAAGAATAATTAAGGGCTTTTGGCATTCTTCTTCATTATAGCAGCTCACATATTCGTTGTGTGCATACATTGAATAGAGATCAAAATGTCCATGGCTCTGTATATCATAAACAGTGATTCATGCACAGACTGCACATAAAAATGTCAACAAAACTTTAAAAGGCTTTTTGTAATGTGCTTGTGTTTTTAGGCTACAAAATTAATTGCTGTGATGTACCGAATCAATAGTTCCCTGTATTTCTGGAGCACTCATTTAAATTAACTGGCTCTGGCAGTACCTAAACATCTGAACATCCTCATGAAATGGAATGCAAGACGATAGATACAGGAAAATAAAAGATTAACACAACCAATGAAGAGTTATCGGAACACATCTTGCTCTTGTTACAGCATAAATTTGCATGCTTGCTATATGACTTCATAATCAATCACTGGTCAGTTTGTTCTGCTTACTTTAATACACATTTTATCTTGCATGCCACTTTAAATCACAAATCAATACTTTATGACTCTCTTTCCCGTATCAATTAACATTTGTAGTATAAAGGATACCAGAATCAATGTTCACAGAATTTGTTTAAAATTTAAATTCTTCCAACACAAAAAGCTTATTTCTGGAAACTTTTGATGTTACCAACTCTAGATAATAGTATATAAACTAATTAACAAAAATGGAGTACACCTTCAAATGCAGAACAGAAAATGGACAGTTATATTTGTAGTATGCCCTTTAAAAAATGTGAATAGATAATTAGCAATTGCCTTAAGATAGTAAAACAGTTAGTTGTTTAACTAAGGTAACCATAATATTGTGGATCTTTAAAGAACACTGCCGTTAAATAAAAAAGACACTTGTTTGCCAAGAATGTACCACACTAACAATGGGCCACATTCAATTGGTCGAATTTGAGATCCGGGAGCCCGTAAGTGTGGTCGCAGACAAATTTGCTATTCAATTGGAGTGTTTTTGCGAGCTCCGATCGGGTTACGAGTTACAGGCTTGAAAATATTACGTCTATCAAACTCGTAACTTACAGCCTTCACTTTCACAAGGCTAAAATCGCAAATCGCTATTCAATTGCTCAATTTCCCCAAGCTCGCAAACGTATCCACACTCGTAAACTGCAAATGGAGGAGGAAATCCTCCATGCGCCAGAGAGGACCCGCAAAGGGGTTAAACACATATTTGTAGCACTGTAAATACAAATAAAAGATCAATCCTGTACTGTAAATGACTGAGAAAGAGATGACAGATGTTAGAATTAATTGCACAACAGTCTCAAGCCCTCAAATAGGCAGGAAATATATTTTTTAATTTGTCATTTCAGGGTTAAAACGATCTTGGGTATCAATGAGTTAATACATATCAGGCCACCCATATGGACTTGAACAGTATTGGCATTTATTTTCATAATTCTGTATTTTCCATGTTTTGCGAGTCTGATCGCATATCGGACCCCCGAACCTAATTGAATGACAGGTAACCTCCGGGTTTTAGTGCCGTAATTTGGACAGTCTCATTTCCTATTGGCTGTTTCGAAATGGGAGGTTACGGGCTTGCCTAATTGATCATGTTCCCGCCCTCATCTGCTCCGAAACAGTGCATAGTTTTCGATTGTCACTTCAAGCCCGCAACTTGCGAGTTTGAGCAATTTAATAGCCTCACATAGGAGACCAAAGGGAGCCTGCAACTCACACACAGACATGCGGCTGTCTGCGATCGAGTTACAGGCTTGGAATTGAAAGTGGCCCAATATTAGTAACAGTGTAAGCCATGGGCGTAAAGCATTTTTGGAAGTCTATAAGTACAGAAATCCATTTGTGTTTGTTACATCTCTTCCTCAGAGCTGAATCATGAGTGTGTATGTTTTTGACTATCAGTGAAGAGAGGGTTGGGGAATGAGTATTTTTATCAAATCAAATCAATCTCAAATAAAACCTGGTAAATGTAATGCGAAGGTTTCACATTGTCTTAAGTGCTCTTATTACAATGTCACTGATGATCTCAAGGATGACATCACTGAAGAAGGCAACTAAATTAAAGCACATCTAATTACTATTTAATCAATCATTAAAAAGTACTTAAAAATTAATGGAAAGGTAAGTCCTAAGTTGCGTGATTGTGGGCGGGTAACTCACAATCTGGATGCGAGTTAATTTTGTTGCCCTTCTCTGTACCTTCTTCAGCTCATCAATGCACTTCAAAGTGGTGCCCAAAGTTGTACTCCTTATTCCAAATGAGGGCCTTCTAAGGATTTATATGGAAGAATATGTTGGCTTTCCTTGTTTCAATACACAACTAAATGCATGTTAATATTTTACTTACCTTTGCAGATACTGCTTGTCATTGAGCACTGTTATGTAGGTGGTTGTCCTAAATCACCTTATATCTCTTATACCTCTAGATTTGTTCCATTTAGATTATACATTTATATTTTTTACATATATCTTTAGATTCATGTTAAATCTCATCTGAAAATTAGCGGCCCATGCTTATAGTTTATAATAGTTTTTGCAATGAAAATAAAGTTCTGTTTTAATTACCTTGCTCAAATCAGTGTCACTACAAAAAAAATTGGCAGCACTACCTTCACCAATTAATTGTGTAACACTGAAATAAATACATTTTAATAAAGCACCAGGTCCAGATGGAATAAATCCAAGGCTACTGAAGGACTTCTGGAATTATATCTAATTATTAGAGACCTGCTCTCCACAGGCAAATCCAGGGAACTATAGACCTGTAGGCTTCCCATCTGTAGAGGGTAAGCTCATGGAAGGGTTACTAAGGGATGATACACAATAATATGTCTATGTGATTTATAAGACATAGGTAATGTCATAGAAGTCTAATTGTTTTCTATGAGGAGGTAAGTAGGAAACTCAGTTGATGTAGTCTATTTGGATTTTTCAAAGGATGTTGATACAGTGACACATGAGATGCTGTTGTACAAAGTAAGGAATTGGTGTAAATGTATGCTAAAATACAGGAAACAAATGGTTGTTCTAAATGGAACATGCTAAAATGTGTTAAGAGGGGTTCCTCAGAATTCAGTATTAGATCCTCTCCTTTTTAACATATTTATTAATGACTCCATATCGGCTGATGACTAAGTTGTGCAAGGTAATTGAATAAGAAAAAATCTAGGGGTATGGGATAAAATGGGATTTATGAATGAAACCACTTATGTAACTGTGCTCATTGCCAAGCAGCATCTAAAAAGGTAAGTAAAATATTAGCATGCATTGAGGGGTATAGAAGCAAGGGAAGCAAATATAATTATGCCACTATATAAATCACAATTTTAAGCACCACTTCGAACAAAGGACTTTGTCAAGCTGGAAAATCTACAACAAAATTAACAAAGGGCAACAAAATGAATAAGGGGAATGGAAGGACTAAGCTATGAAGAAAGACTAACCAAATTAAACATATTTTCTCCATACAAAAGGCACCTAAGAAAGCTGGTGCTGAAAAAAGGAAACCTTCTTAAGGAAAGAAAAATATTCTTTACAGTAAGGGCGATCAGACTGTGAAACATATTCAATAGATAACTTTAAACATTAATTTATTTGTGAATAAATAGTGCATTGGTATTATTTTGGGTCACTAGAGAAGAAGGAGTATTGACTCAGGGAGTAATTTAATTGCCTGTATTTGTGGACAGGAAGGAATCTTTTGCACGTTATGAGATAATTGTCCTGTTTTCAATATTTATTTTTTTGCCTTCCTTTGGATTATTTTATTATGAGCCCCATTCCAATCTGATATGTAGCTGCGCAAAAAGGCTCTCTTGTTAACTGTGCAAGCTTTGTTTGTGCAAGTTACGTATCGATTCCAATCAGATCTAGATTGGTACATTGGGCTTTTTAGGAATAGGGCCATTTCAAAGGCCCATAAGATGATCTGCTCTCTTTATTCAAAATTAAAGATGACATGAATCTTCTATCAACAAGGATAGCCTGCTTGATCCATAGAAGAAGATCGAAAACCAGGCACTCCGCTGAATTGGTAAGTATGATTTTTTTTCCCATAGAGGTCTAATTTTATTTTTTTATTTTATGTAGTATTTTAATTTATTTTCTATATATTTTAATATATTTATAAGTGTAATAGAATTTTCAATTTTCCTAATTTTTTTATTTTGGGTAAAATAGTAATTTATTTTGTTTTGTAATTTAGTGATTTTATATAATGTATGTATTTTTATGTAGTGTAGTTTATTTTTTATGTATAGTGTGTGTTTTTTAGACTAATATTAATTTTATTAGGGTGCCATAGGGATACTAATAAATAGATCAGTGTGATTTTGTGTTCAGTAATTTATAAATTGTGTAGGAAAAAGCTTCAGCTTTGGGTCAAATGTAATGTATGAATAATGTAATAGATGAATCCTCTAATTCTTCCTGAAAATTTACAGTTAAATTAAACAGTATCAAAGTCCCTATGATGTCAGTACAGATGAAGCTGTGCAAAATAATTGGGGAAAACTACTTTATAAGACTGAAAAGAGGATGCGGAAATTGAAGTAACTCATGTCAAAATAAAGATTTAGAGGACAATATTTAGATTCACAAAGTAATTGACTAAATGTATTGACAGTGATGAATAGATGTTGACACAATATTCAGAAAATATGTCAATTTTAGGAGGATTAGGAGTTTACTTTGGTTTAGATGAAGTTGCACAAAATAACTGGAGAAGACTACTGGAAAAGACTGAAAAGAGGTTGCAGAAATGGAAGAACCTAGCTTTTAAAAGTTAAGTATTAGTTTAATGTTGCATTAGTTTAATGTGTAGTTTTAGTTTTACATTTCCCGGATATTCAGCACAACTTCATTTTTGGGGAGATTCAAATTGAATAGTGCACCTGACTAAGCTGGTAAAGGTTTGGTAGATATGTAGACTAACATGGTTGTTCTTTGACAGTTTTTGGCTGCAACCTTTTTCTTCCTTAAATGCATATGTTTTTTAGAGACTGTTGGGATTAATACTCTTTTATAGAATAGGTGGACTGTGATAGCAACTACATTAACTTTTTAGCACAGTATTTTACATGTTATCATAATATTTTACAATAGTGAGGCCCAAAAGTCATGCCAAATTATTTAGCTTTTCTTGAATTTTGTTTTGTTTGTTTTATCCATTGGAGTAACCGAAATTAAGCATGTAGCAGAGCTTGAGTATTTTCACTATTTCTTTTTAGCAGTAGTCTCGGCATAAGTACAAATTCATACACTAAGTATAGTGTTTCACAATTAGTGAAGCAAGTGAAGTCTGCTCTCCAAAAATGTTATTGAAAAGTTTTGCTGCAAATGTTTTTTTAATGACAGCATTTATTTATAATGCTTTAAGATTTCACCTGCTAATGGAGCCTATCATGCACACAAGCTTCCTTGACTTTAGGCACTGTGTGAAATTTAGTCTGATGATATATATATACACCCCTCACATGTTTGTAAATATTTGATTATATCTTTTCATGTGACAACACTGAAGAAATGACACTCTGTCACAATGTAAAGTAGTAAGCGTACAGCCTGTACAACAGTTTTTGCTGTCCCCTCAAAATAACTCAACACACAGCCATTAATGTCTAAACTGTTGGCAACAAAAGTGAAAATGTGGGTGCTTTACATCCGACCCCATGAACCAACTACCACCTAATTTGTGTCAAATTACCACTACCTACTATGAGCCTGGGGACCCCTGGTATTCCCTTTTCCTACATGTTATGAGCCCTGCATCCCCTGGGATTCCCCCTTCTTCCCTGCTAGCACTATGTACAAGTGGATCCCCCATCTAAAGTATAACCATGGTGCTCCCTAAAGAGCCCATGATACCTAACATTAACCATATACAATGGGGTTCTATAAAGACTCCCAATGTTTTCATAAATAACCATGGGGGTCCTCATGGACCCTTGTGGCACCAAACACAACCTCTATGCCATGGTGGGTCTCCACAAACCCTCATGTTATACACAAAAATATAACCTTGGTGGTTCCTATGGACTCCCATGGTATACTTAACTCTGACCGCTGTGGTCCTCAACCACGAGAGTCCTACACCATGAGGGTCCTTATCTGTGTCTTTCTAAATATATCTGACAGAAAATGTATCCTTGAAGATATTCGACTGACAGAGCCTAACCATTTTCAGAAACAATTCTAATTAATTTGATTTTTAACATTTGAATTTTTTTAAATCAGAACTTTTCTAAATGCATCACACTAATCATAATTCACATAATGAAAAAAAACAATATTCAACATCCAGGCTTTAATAAATCAAAGAAAAATGTAATTTCATTATTAAGCAGAGAAACTAGATGGTTTCCCTATAACACTATACATTTTATAAACCAGTATTCTTTGCACCTAGGGAACAATAATTTTTGTTATTCCATTTTGTGGTTGACGTGCCTCAGGTATTTTCTTGACACTATAATATTTTATCATAGATAGGTCAGAAATATCTATGATCAAATATTTATACCTACCCTGTGTTATAAAAATAGATGTTAATACGAGTAAAGCACATGAGAAATTAAAAGAAAGGTTTATACTTTGGCTGTAATCCCAGATCTATGCTGATGTATTTCATTTACTCAGCTGCAAAATATTTTTGCAATTTTAAACTATATTAAATGATAAATTATATTAAATGATAAATTACCATTAACAATGTGAAAATTTAAGCTAGTTGGATTTTATTTTAAGACTCTAAAACTGTATTTAATGCCTCAGCTATTATAAATGTTGCATATGCAAAGCCATGGTTTAAATCCCAATTTATAATATTTTTAAAAAGAGCATGTTTTATCCATTAAGAAATTGTTTTTGGAATCAAAAATTATTTTTTTTTCAGTTTGAAAATAAACAATAAAGTAAGACATCAATGGCTCCAAAACAAAATGGGGAAGTGGCTGTATTTATTATGCTCTATGGCAGAAGATTGAAATCACAATCCTTCTCAGCTCATCTCAACCACTTGAGATCCTTAGTAAATTGCCCCCAGTGTTTCTGCTTGTTTTAGTACACAAATGCTGTGTAGGAAGTCAGGACAAAAAAAATACTGTGTCAATGTGATTTTTCCTAAATTATTAACCACATTTTTCATACATAATAGACAGTTAATTAAGTTTGTAATGTTTAATGCATGAATGAAAATATGGTATTTCTAGCTCTAACTGCCAGCTTGCTGAAGACGCTGAGTCTGAATCTCACTAGCCTCCACAGGTACCTAACATTAACCCCTAAACCATAGGGGTCTCCATGGACCCCCATGGTATATTAAGCCATAATCATGGGGGTCCTCATGGACTCCCATGGCACCTAAAGTAAGTCCCTCTATCATGGTGTTTTCCATGGACTCACATGGCACTTAAAGTTAACCCCTACAAAATGGTTGTCTATATTGAACCCCTATGGGGATCAACAAGGAACCTCATAGTCCCTAACTCTACAGTAAAAAACAACATTAAATAAAAAATAATTAAACCTGTAAAAGGGGCAATATACTTTATCCAACCTTTTGACTCCCTCCAATGACAATTATCAAAGCCCTTGTCTTTACGTTTCAGCTCTGGATAAGCTAACACTTCATTGTTGGTTTAAGAATCCTTCTTTTTTTTATTGAAGCCCTTGGTCTTCATCATTAACATGTGGAAATGGACCTCCGCCTAAAAAAAACTGTCACTGTATAAAATAAAACCTGCTCTGACTTACGTACTAACGTATTTTTCAGTGCTCCTTTGCCTTATATAGTAATTTTTAGGATTCTGATTGCCTAAAATATGTGTCAATCATATTTGAGCCAATCAGAATCAAGTATCTAAAAAGCCAAACCTTTTGAATTGACAATGTAATGATGTATACATTGTTTTAAAATTAACCTAGAATATTTTTTACAGTCCCAGGAAAATGTAAAAAAAAATATTGTTTACTAATTTATTGTTTTTCTCTTGAAAACGGAAAAGATGCTGGAAAAAAAATCAAAGAAACAGCTTTTAAACATTTTAGGCTTACATATTTTTGCTTGTTTTTGTTCATGGCTAGTTATTCAAGTGGGCCTATGGTATGAAAAATGTGTACAAAACCTTTATATTAAAAAAATATTTCATTTGCTTATTGTAAAATAAATATTAAAAATTAAATATTATTTTTAAATACATTAAAATATTTTTTGCAATGTTCCTACTTCTTTTATATAAATATATATATATATGTATATATTTTATAAAACAATATCTTTTAAAAAAAAATTACAATATTTTGAGTTGTGCCCATCTATATTTAGAAAATTAAAGTTTTCATTATTTTGTGAATTCTTAATTAAGAATATTATTTATTAATTTTGTTGCCAAAAGTGACATCATAGGTGTATAATAATTTCATGGTTGACATAATTTTCATCACATATATAGTTGTGTATCTTGCGATGTTGGGAATGTTTGCGACGCTGGTCACGCTTTTGCGTCCTTCGCAAAGCTCATTGCAATGCGAGGCAAGCAGTTGAGGCATGTGGGCTGCCGCCGAAAAGCATAACACTTTGCCGCTGACAGCGAGGAACGCAGTTTGCTAATTTAACAGCCAAAATTAGTTCAAGCGCGTAACTCTAAAAACCCGCAAAGCAAAATAATAAAAAAAAATAAAAACACACTGAGCACAGGTGGATAGCCAGGAAGCCTGGGAGTGAGGTTGCAAGCGAATTTGAGCCATATTTGCCATTTTTCATCAATCGAAAATCGGCTAAGCGAGGAAAAAATGGCGGGCGAAAAACGTAAAAAATCTGAAACAGGATGAAAACAAGGCTGAGCCAAGCCAGGCGCGCGGGATGTGGGAAATACACAACGGCCTTCAGCGCGTAATACGGAAACAATCAGCACACACACACAGAGGAGAAAGGCACAGGGATGGGACAGGGGGGAGATGGTGGAAAGAGACACATGGCATTCCCAAGCACAAAACTTGCAGGTTAACAAACCCTGCAATGAGCAGCCCGTACAGTAGGCGGGAGGAAAGGCTAGTGATGAGCACCGTGAGCGGGAGAGGCTTGCAATGAGTGCCGAAGGTGATCATTGCAAAGCAGGAAAGTTAAAGTACATGAAGAAATCTTATAAGGGCAGCAGTTGTACATAATACAAAAAAAATACAAATCCAGACATTAAATATTTACTATGGAGATTTCATTTTCATTTACTATTACATATGAAGACTTTCTTTTATATCATTTTTTATTAGAAACTTGCAAGCTCATTAGTTTTTAGATTTTACAAGCTAATCTTGGTTTTATTTATTATTCAAATTACAATAAAAGCTCTCATTTATTGCTATTTTATTGTTTCGAAATGAGAAACATGAAAAGTAATTTGTTTTTTTTTGTGAGTGTGACCCAAGCATCACTTCTGCAACCTTGTTTTAAAATGAGAAATGGGTTACTATGCTTGTAGACCTAATGCCTGCCTCAGCATTTTTCAGAATAATCCACTGGCAGAATCAATTACTAGAGGTTAGTAATAAGAATGCTCTTGACAGTATGAATTGCACTGGGCCGCATCATTGTTGTAGCTATAATTTGTATTAACCTTTCTCACCACATTACAGGACATCCAAGAATAATCACATTACCTTACTTTGGTGTAGTGTTTTTATATTCTAGGCACTGTTGCTTTTGTATTAGGTCTTATAAATATCAGATTAATTATAATCTGTAAATTCAAAGAAAAGACAATGTATAATATATTCAGGGTTCATGCTTTACTACTTAATATATTTTTTTAAAAACAAAAAAGCATAATCTTTATTAAGTAAAAAAAAATCATAATTTATATGATAATCGAGTCATTTTTTAATACAAGCTATTTTATGAAACATATTGAGGATATTGATATGCACTTGTATAAACTTTTCTGATATAGCCCCTCTACCATGTAGGGTCACCCAAGGTCGGCAAGTAATAGCACAGAGGTCCGAAAAATATCGGTCCACTGGAGAAGGAACTGGCAGACCCCTCCGGTGTCTTTGCCAAGAAAAGCTTTTGGATAGGCACGAACAGAGACATAATAAATATATCTGGCGTTCTGGGTCATGGAGAGTCAGACATGACTGAACAAAAAGCAAAAAAAAACATTCAGAACCCCCTTTTCAATATTTGAGAGTTTGCTTCTTTTTTATTTTTTTGCTGCTTACTTAAGAAAATGTTAATAAACAGTCATACTAATTTATGAACTATTGATAGTCAGAGGTTTTAGGCTTACATTTCTGCTATGTGGCGCAAATTTATTTATCATGAGGCATTATTGTGCTTTTCAATGTGAGGTGTGGAACCACCCACTAGGATATGTGTGCCACTACTTCACAATTATACCTCAAACTTTTTCTTTGCCATGCCATTGGTTAAAGGTTGCCACGCATAAATATAGTCACTGAGCACATAGATTTCTGGGCATATTGATATATTACTCTGTATGACTACACTGGAAACCCGCTCCCTATAAACTTGCCTAGATGTTATTGGCATAGGCAGAAATACAACACTTGATGCACTGCTATAAAAGTCTCACTAAGGAAAACTTTAAAGTTTGCTCATGGAAACACAGTATAAAATGTATAGTGACCTGTGGCATTGTCTGTTTAATCATATTTGTATAACAATAATTTTAATGTATATAATATAATATATTAATATAGAATATAATATTAATAGAATTTTAATATTGATTATAATTTGAAATGAAAATTATAGTTGATTGAATAGCATTTTAAACACATTATTTGAAATGTTATCAATCTTTAAATCTTAAATTTCCAGTTGCTGTGCTCCTTATTTTCTAATACTTACCCATAAAGCATTTAACAGATTGGAATTATCTTCTGATAACTCTGCTCTGTTAATTGTGAAATGTACATTCTAAGTGTTAAATTATTTTGAACACCCAATGTGTGATTGATTATTTCACTATTGATTATTGATTTTAGATGTGGTTCTCTTTTTTGCTTCCTGACTTCCCAAGGGAATTTCAACTTGGATCAATAGAATCAGTAGTTGAGATTGGATTGTGGAAGATTTTCTAAAATCAGTAAAAAGATTTTCTAATTTCATGGGCCCTTTCATGAATTTTCAATAGCGCTGGAAAAAGGTGATAAAAATATTGAATTCACTTCCTTAAACCAGTTACAGTAAATTCCATCATTGCTTCATGTTGGCCATTTCTATTCTATATTCATATAGTTCTGACTGCAATAACATGACAATGCTGTAAACAATTTGCTCGAAATATGATATAATATTTATATGGACAAATAGACAGTTGGCTTTATTGTCAATGGGCATCTATAGATTAACAGCCTTATTAAATTGCGATTCAGCCAATTGAATAGGGCTCTATATAAGCACATAGAATATTTTTTTACAGAAGTTTTTAGTTAGTGAACTTCTATCCAAAAGCAAGGTCTTCACTAACTAAAAACTTAGTGAAAAAAAGGTGCTATGTGCTTATATAGAGCCTTATTCGATTGGCCGAATCGCAATTTAATAAGGATGTAAGCCTTTGAATACATTACGTTACCTTTAAATAAATTAGTTCATAAACAAGATACAACAGCGGAATTGAGATGTGTGCAATTCCCAAAAAAGGACAAGGAACATGTTGCAGTTGTAGTAATAAAAACTTGAAGCCTAAACAAGCAATTTACAATTATCATTAGCAAATAAGAACTCTAATGTAAAAAATCTTACTTTGACAGCTGTATTTTCCTTTCTGTAATCAAAGACTTTCTGTGCTTGGTAGCCTCTTGAGAGGGAGTGACATTTAAAGAACCAACCAAGTCTCATATTTTCAATATGTTCTTGTTTAACTATTGCTTTACTGGAGCTGACATTTGCTTTTGATCCAAACATAATTACTCACCTATGAGAGATCTTAACAATTGTGATTAAAAGACCATTGTGTTTATTTTTTTTATAAATGTTTAAATGTGAAAATCTCAAATTGCTATTACATACTGCACATAAAAACCATGTTACTGTTAGAGAGTGCTAGCTATGTGTAACTTTTTACCTCTTTATGTGCAGAATAGTCTACACTGCTCTAACATTACACTTGCTGAAATATGTGACCACTCGCTGTAGCCCAAAAATAACGTACATTTCAGATAATTGTAAAACCACCAAATCCCCTAGGCCCTCATTCAATTGCAATTTGGCCAATTGAATAGGCCTCTAAATAAGCACATAACATATTTTTTAAAGAAGTTTTTAGTTAGTAAGCATCTATCCAAAAGCAAGGTTTTCACTAACTAAAAACTTCTTTAAAAAAAATTTGATCTGTGCTTATTTAGACCCCTATTCAATTGGCCAAATCGCAATTGAATGAGGCCCTTTGTGTGCATTTTAGTGTGATATAAAGTTAACTTTAAGATCTACTAGTAGGATGCAAAAATAAACTGAAAAACAAAATTAAAGGATCATACCTAATAAAAAAAAAGAACTCTACACATTAGAAAGCCTTAAATAACCATTAGAAAGTGCATACTGTTCTCTACAACAAGAAGCATGGCGCAATCAAATATCTTAAAATAAAATAAAAAACTCACACACTGCCGTATAACCAATGGTAAACTACCCATGCATAGGGTAATAACTACCTATCCTACAAACACCTTTACTTTCTCCTTCTTTGATTATTATTATTATTATCCTTTATTTGTAACTCACCAACTATACAAGGTTGAGGACAAAAAAAAACAACAATAATAAAACATGGCAAAAATTAAGGACTTTGAGCTTAAATTTTTATATTTTTAACAAAACATCAGAATCTTCTTCAGGAAATCCTGTCTTCTCATGGGCAAAATCTTTCAGCTTCAGCCTCATAATCTTATTGAATTATTGAATCTTCTTGCAGTTTAAGGGATGGCTAATCATTTTTCTCCAACACCACAATTCAAAGGCTTCAATTCTACGATGCTCTGCCTTCTTTATGGTCTAGCTCTCACATTCATATGTCACTATTGGGAATGCCATAGCTCTACCTATGCAGACCTTAGTTAATAATGTAATATCTTTACTTTTTACTATCTTGTGAATTTCATGCTACAGTAACCATCTGAAAATATATTGGTTCCCAGGAATTTTGCACTCTCATTTTCACCCTCATCAACAGGTCCTTTAGTTCCTCCTCACTTTCGGCCATCAAAGTAGTATCGTCTGTATATCTGAGATTGTTGATATTTCTCTAAGCAATATTGATTCCGGCTTTGGATTCCACCAGTACGGCCTTAGGCATGATGTACTCCGCATATAAGTGGAATAAATAGGGTGGCGATATACAACCTTGTCGCACTCCGTTCCTGATCGGTTGTGCCATGTTCGGTTCTGACAGGTTCTTCTTGATCCACAAACAGATTAATCAAGAGGTGGATGAGATGATCTGGTTCTCCCATCTCTTTAAGAATTTGCCACATTTTGTTGTGATTCACAGTTGTAGGCTTTAAAATAGTCTGAGAAGCAGAAGTAATTTTTTTTCTGCAATTCTCTTCCTTTCTCTTTCATCCAGCAGACACTGGCAACTTGATCTCTTGTCAGGCATGTACTTTTCAATTTAGACATAGCCCTAGAAGGAGTTGATAGTTACTGTGAGGTTCTGTCAATGGCAATGTAATATCCAACTATGTTAGTGGATTATGGTTGTTAAAGCCTGCAGCTTTATGAACAGACATAGGCCATAGTCTATTATACACTTAATTAGTAGTCCCTATGATTTCTTCATGTTTATTAACTTGGCTGTAATTTGAAGACCAATTCAATTATCATTGGTGATATAGAGGTGTTCAATGATAAGGACCATGTGTGTAGGAACTGGGGGGTGGGGGAGGAGGTTAGGGGCAATTCCATCCCAGATTTTTGTAAGTTTTGTATGTATGTATGTGTATATATATATATATATATATATATATATATATATATATATATATATATATAAAAGCTATTTTACGGCCTATGTACACAATTAATTGTATCCCCCAGGTTTTCTAATTAAATTGCTGCACTTTAATTGTTATTTAAGTAAAGTATTTCCAATTTTATTCTTAATTTTTATATATATTGTGTTAAGCACCTATACATTTTCCTCTTTGATTGCATACAGCTTAAAACCAATTATACATACAAGATTGAAAACTTGCAAACTTACAATCTAAGGGTGTGTATGTGGTACAGGAGGGTGATGGATGCTTTGTGCATATTAAGGCTAAAGTGGACAAGCCTCTTTAAACATATGCTTTTATAAAAAGTTTTTGAAGGTGTTAAGACAGGAGGGAACTGAGAGCAGTTGGCAGAGTATTTTGAGACAAGGAGCTGAGAGAATGGATTAGAATTTTAGCTGTGTCTTGTGTAAGATAGTGACCAATTTTGGAGATTTTTTTAGGTGAAAATGACAAGAGTTTATTAATGATTTAATGGGAGGAATGAAAGAGAAGGCAGGGTCCAGTAGAACAGCAAGACATGGGAGGTGGGAGTGATGATGGAATTATCAACAGTGAGAGATATTTGAGGAGTGGAAACTGTGGTAGAGGGAAGATTAGGAGCTCTGTCTTTGACATTTTGAGTTTGAATTGATGGGCGGACATCCAAGAGAATATGGTTGAGAGGCAGCTGGCAACTGAAATCCTGAAAATTGTATTAGTGTTCCAAGGGAGGATGTATAGATGGAGAAGAGGAGGAGGCCTAGGACTGAACCATGGAATATGCCAAAAGTCAGAGGGTGAAGCAAAGAAGAGATGCCAGAAAAGACACTACATTTCAAGTGTTCTAGGCATGAACCACGAGAGAGCAGTGTCAAGGATGGCAAGGGAGTGAAGAATTTGGATAAGAAAAGGGTGTCAACTGTGTCAAAGGCAGGCTTGGCTTGGCAGTGTCAAAGGCAGGCTTTGCAGTGAGCAAGTCATTAGTGACTTTAGTGGGGGCTGTCTCTGTAGAGTGTTGGGGTCGGAAGCGAACACTCTTAGCTGCTTATGACTACACAACCACAACATCGATTAATTGGTGTCAAACCACTGTACACATGAATGTAAAAATAATGTGTTTTATTATGAGGCCGATGTAATAGCATCCCTAACTTACTAGTTAAAAAGTTAGAGGCTGTAAATATATTTCTTACATTCAAAACAAATGTTGCATGTTTTCAATGTGATTTTAATTGTTTTAACTTAGTAGTATAAGTCAATTTGCAAGATAAATGGTAGTGCAAATCCAGTAGGCTCCGGCCATGTATATAAGACCCAAAATGAAATCCTTAGGACAGATGCATATTTTGTTAAAATTTAAATTCTCAAAAAAATGCTAATTGTTTGTTATATACTTCACAAAAATGTAAAGCTTTTGTAGGGATTGAAGTGATCTGAGATGTTCCCTGTATCTAACCATAAAAAAATAACACTGTAGCAATAAATTATTCAGTTCAGGTAAAACAAAAGATCTTTTACAGGAATGTGCTAAAAATTCCATTTGAACCAAAAACATAAAAGGGTTTTTGATATTTGGAATATATTTATATTTTTTGTATTATTGTGAAGAAACTAGTTATGAATTTAAACTGTTGTAAAAAAGTAAATGTTATTAAAAATATGTTTATAGCAGCTGATTGGTATATTTTATTTATTTATTTATTTCTGTGTTAGTTCACAATAATGATTTTCATTGATGTGTGCAGCCAACATGCTGGCATTGTTACATTATGTAAAGACTAACAAGAAACAAATCCAGTAAATAAATCTATACTGAACTGGGTCATTGCAAGCCATAAAAGTGCTACACTGAGCATTATAATGGTGTTGTAGACAGTTGAACAAAGGCATATACATGCAAGTGACAAATATAAAGGATTGCTTGTAGTTGAAAGTCAGAATTATTAAACAACAAACTAATATATTAACATTTTGAAACGAAAAGTAATATTTAGGCAGTAAACTTTAAATAAACTTTTAAGTAACACTATGTATAATTTAATTGACATAATTAAATATTGATAACATTTACTAAATCATAGCAGGACCAACAAATTGTTCTGATAAGAAATGTAGAAACAATATCAGGGAAGAAACTACTTTATATAACTAAAAATAATTTTAGCAACGTACCGTTCAAATTCATGTTTATATATATACTATCGAATTGCCCGTCAAAAAATGACCGCAATGGAATTGTAAGGTAGCTAATGCTGTTTGGTGTGTAGTACTGAAATATATAATGCAATTAATAAATTAATATAGTTTACCTAATTTGAAGCATTGTGTTGAAGAGCTGGAAATCTGTTTTGATGTTGCTGCAGCATTAGTGGTGTGGAGCTGCTTTGTAAGCGTGATGAACATGTGCAGTATAATACTGTGAGTGCGCGAGGCGAAACCGTTAGCGTGGTTGTGTACTTCCGCATTAGTGTAAAATGGCGGGTAATGTGTGGTATGCGTCTTAGCGGATTATCCGTAGTTCGTTTGTGTTGTTTTGCGAGTTTCTTGTGGTGTTTTGCGTGGTTAGAGTGCTGTAGCCTCGTTCTCGTTTTGTTTGGCCGCCATTTTTTCTGTCGCTTAGATAATTTTTTAGTGTCTAAACTCTTTTATTTTGAGTTAAATGAAAGTTTAAGCTTTATTTTTGAGGTCCTGGATATGGCCCCTCTTGCTGTAGGTCAGCTTTTTATGTATGTGCTGTGTGTATTTATTGTGTTTTTTTTTCGTGTTCGCGAGTTGCTGCCGTTTTTTGTGAGGTCGTAATGAGTGTATACGCGTGTCGTATGTTATTCACGGTGCGTGGTAAACTTTGCGAGGGTACATACTACACATGCATACAATTCTCTATGTGTATAACTTGTTTATCAATCAATGCAATATATGTTTGTGCCAGATTAAATAGGCAAATACTGAGAGGACACTGAGCACATTTGGGTGTAAAATAAGTGGGACAGATGCAATACACTTGCACACATATGTAGAATCTCATGCAAACTCACATTCATGCATGTATGCTCTTTCATGGACGTACTCACTCACATACACACTCACATACACACTCTGATGAGCAAAGACACACTTACTTCCTCAACCTATTTACAGTATGTCTGTGGGTGAGTGCCGCAGGGGCCGCGGGCTAGCTACGCGAAGCGAGGACCTCAGCAACTGAGCGAGGGCCATAGCGAGGGCCGCGGGCAAGGGGCTCAGTTGGTGGCATGGAGCGCCATGCGCCAGCAACTGAGGCCCTCGCCCGCGGCCCTCGCTACGTCAAGCATGAGCAACGGCCTGTACGCTCACAACTATATATGTGATATATATAAAAACTTGCTGCTGATACAAAATTAGTGTAAAACCATCTAGGTATTTTGTCAGCCAAATGCACACCCCTGCTTCAGAAAAATTGTTGGGAAATACATATACAACAGCATGTATTGCACAATATGTAATGTTAATGTTGTGTTTACTGTATCTGTAATCTTATCTAGTCAATAAGGAGTTAAGTGACAGATTGGATGGGGTTATGTAATCTTAGTGCCTATTAGAGATTTGACAGTTACAGAATACTGCTTGATGCTGCAAGTACTGGTTATGTTTATAACCTGATGTACATATGTTTTTTTTTTGTTTTATTCAAGTTAATAAAGCCATATATTATTCTTCATTATCTACCATTGTCCCTTTGTGGACTGCTTAACCAACAAAAATTCCACCTGCTCTTGAATTAGGACAGCCTATTTGTATTTTTACTAAATATAATGTAACTTACATATGCAGAGAGAACTGAGTCAAAGATGTGCAGCCAGGCTCAGCATCTGCTTCTGGCTGGATTATAGCATTCTAAACCCATTTTGGTGGCACAATTTATTTAAATGGCTTTAAGCATGTTTTTAGCACTTATTTTACTAAATTATTCTAAAGGTCTTTTAAGCGGTTTTAGAATCAGAACTGAAGAACCCCTTTAAAGGACAAGTACCATGTAAATAAAAAGTGCTTTTAAATGAAGAAGTATGTTTATTGCACTTCAGATCAAAATTATAGCATTGACATTTTATTGTTACAAGAACATGTGTAATGTGATGTGATCTGATGAAGAACACAGACAAATGCATTTAATTGGCACAATTTAGAATTGTAGTTTGATAGATTTTTCAAGTTGCACATGACCTTTTAACACAAGCAGGTCAAATGGCTCAAAATTCTAAATCCCTTATTCAATTGCAATTTGGCCAATTGAATAGGGGTCAAAATAAGCACATGAAATGTTTTTTTAAATAAGTTTTTAGTTAGTAAACATCTATCCAAAAGCAAGGTTTTCACTAACTAAAAACGTCTTTAAAAAAATATGCTATGTGCTTATTTAGAGCCCTATTCAATTGGCCAAATCGCAATTGAATGAGGGCCTATGTGTCCTTGATAGAAATGGAACACAATTTTTCATCTAATGGTGACTTCCCCTCCCTTCGTGAACATTAACTGGAAAGCTAGACAAGTTACATATATTTTTACACAAAATTACTCCTCTAGGTGTAGTCTTTGACATAAAACAAACTTAAGCTCTACTCCTAATTTCCTCTCTGTATGAAGCAAATGGATTAATAACTATGAGCTCAATTCAATTAAGTAGAGATGTCGCGAACAGTTCACCCGCGGACTATTCGCGGCGATTTTGGCATGTTCGCGTTCACAGCGGACGGCGAATACATGCGCTTTTCGGTTCGCCCCTATATTTTATCATTGAGGAAACTTTGACCCTGCACCTCGCAGTCAGCAGACACATTCCAGCCAATCAGCAGCATACACTCCCTTCCAGAGCCTTCCATCTGAAGGACAGGCTAATATTCTGCTCTGTTTCACCAGTCATAGTTGGTGTACCGTACATTGAAAAAAAACAACCCTTTTTTCCATTAATCTAATTTCAGTTGCCTGCCTGTATCAGGCTCACAGCTGATATTGTGCTCAGTGAAATAAAACAACACTTTTTTGACTGTAATAGATTAAATAGCAATTGCCTGCCTACAGGCGTGTGTGTGAGGCCTACAGCGCCTACTCTGCCAACTTTTGCCAGTGCACAGTGACACTCATATCTGGTGGCACCTTAGATTGCACGCGCAGTGCCCCAAATTTGAAGTAGGAGGTCCGACCAAGCATCTTTTTCCATCTCCCTGTTCCAAAAATCAATGCAATATACACGTCCCCTAATAGTGGATGTAACAGGGATTAAACCGATAGGAATAGTACTACTTAACAGTACACACCTTATAATAACACAGACAGAGGCAACGCAGAGAGAGGAGTCTGAAGAAGAGGAGTCAGAGGAGGAAGGTGGCTTTGAGGAGGTGGAAGACCAAACACAGCAGGCGTCCCAGGGGGCTTGTTGTCACCTTTCGGGGACCCTTGGTGGCTGGGTGGAGGAAGAGACCTTCAATGACATCAGTGAGGACAAGGAACTGGACATGGCTAGCTTGGTATCCAACCTTGTTCAAATGGGGAGTTTGCGGTTGTGCAAAGGGACTGTTTGCGGTTGTTCGCGGTGCATTAAACGGGGAGATTGGTCTGTTACTGTGAAGCGGGTGTAACCCTTACACTACCTGATCGATACAACATCATACCTGATGTTTTAAAGCATGTTATTCCAAACTATTTAGGAATGCTAGGTGATTTATGCCCTTTATGGCTTAAAATCAGACTCTGCATCAACTATGTAATTTTCCGTGGGAGTTTTGCCATGGATTCCCCTCCGGCATGCCACAGTCCAGGTGTTAGTCCCCTTGAAACAACTTTCATTATCACTATTGAGGCCAGAAAGAGTCTCTGTGGGTTTTGAAATTCGCCTGCCCATTGAAGTCTATGGCGGTTCGCCGGGTTCGCCCGTTCGCGAACATTTGCTGTAAGTTCGCGTCCGCTGTTCCCGAAAATTTGATTGTTTGCGACATCATTACAATTGAGCAATCATAGATACCGGAGCATGTAAGTGAGGCTGTAAGTTAATTTGCTATTCAATTGGCATCTTTTTGCGGGCTCCGCATGGTTAACGGGTTACGGGCTTGAATAGTTTGCGATGGTTAAACCCGTAACTTACAGCCTTCTAAAGCCTTTGATCTTTCACTTCTGCAAGAGTTTACAATGGCTAAAAACGCAAATCGATATTCAATTGCTCCAATTACCCAAGCCGCAAGTGGTTTTACACCCATAAATGACAAATGTAGGAGAAAATCCTACGAGTGCTAGAGAGGACCCGCAAGGGGGTTTAACCCCTGTCCACAGCACTGTAAATGCAAATAGAGAATCAATAATGCACTATAAGTAACGGGGAAAGCGATGAAAGACATTTATTGCACAACAGTCTCAAGCTGTAAAATAAATGTATTTTTATGTTGCATTTCAGGGTTATATCGATCTTGGGAATCAATGAGTTAATACATATCAGGCCACCCATATGGACTAAAACAGTATTGCCATTCATTTTTATAATTTCGTATTTTGAGGGTTTGCAAGTCCCATCGCATATTGGACCCTCAAACCAAATTGATTGACATGTAACCTCCATGTTTTACTAATGATGGTGGTCTCATTGTCTATTGGCTGTTTCAAAATGGGAGGTTACGGTCTTGCTTAATTGATCATATTCCCGACCCAGAACTGCTACGGACGAGTGCATGGTTTACGGAGTTGGCTTTTGGCCCATAACTTGCGGGCTCCTTCAATTGAATAGCACCAGAATCAGACGAGCAGGAGCCCGCAGCATGCCCACAGACATACAGCCTGTATCCTACGAGATGCAGGCTTGCAACTGAATCGGGCTCTATATTTTGTCTCTCGCCTTTTAATGAGTCTGTTATTTTGGCAGATGTGCAGCTGAGCCAATACACTTTTCTTTTTTTTATGTAGTAATACGGTTGAATAAAAATAGTATATATATGCATATTCATGTGAGCAAGAGTCCATAGACTCCTATAAATAGTACACCTGTTTGCATTGGGGAAAAATAGTAATATATATTTATTTTTTCTATATCTACTAGCGACTTGTCCGTCAAGAATGACGGGGAAATAAAATTGTAAGGCAGGTAATGCTGTTTGCCACAGACAGTAAGTGTTTTGGTCGTCTGAGATCCTTCAGCGCTCATTGCGAGCCTCACGCTGAGCGCCTTTGGCGCTCATCGCGTGGCTTGCAAAGAGCACCTTCATCGCTCATTGCGAGCCTCTTGGTTGGTGTAATTATTTGTTATCAGAGCCGATTTTGCGCTCATTGTAAGATCGTCACTGATCTCCTTTTGACGCTGATTGCAAGTGTCTCCCCTGGTGTACTTTGTGTCCTATGAGCACCGTTGGCGCTCCTTTTGTGGCGCACGGTGAAGGTCTTTGTTTATTGCGATCCTGTAGTGTTTTCTGTATATGTATTTTTTCATGATAATTAATTAATTAATTAATTAAATCATAGATTAATATACTTTCTATTTGTAATTAATATATGCAGCAAGCAATGGCTGAAACATACAATGTAGATTTGCACTGTTGTTGTTCTGAGGTGTAAGCGTCAGCAATGTGTGCAGTGTGTAGTGTAAATAGGCTGCGTGCGCGAGGGGAAACCGTTTGTGTACCTGTGTACTTCAGCATTGTGTAAGTTAGTGTTGTAAAATGGCAGCGATTCTGTATGTGGTACTCGCGTGTGGATGATTTTGCGTCCTTTCTAATAGTGTATTTTGTACCTCGTACGGGTTTGTGTAAAAGTCGTATGTGCCTTGCGGTGTTTTGCGGGTTTAGGGGTCGTGTAGCCTCGTTTTCGTTTGTTTCGGCGGCCAATTTTTCTCTCGCTTAGGTGTTCTTCGATTGTCTAAACTCTGTAAATTGGACTTAATTTGCATGCAACTTGACTTCCAGACATCCTGGCTGTCCCCCCTTGTTGTGTGTAATGTTTTTATTTTTTTATTTGTGTTTGTATTTTGTGTGTTTTTAATGTTTTTTGCTGTGCGCGGTTCAGCCGTTAAGCTTGTATTTTTGCGGCCTCGTAATTTTGCATTTTTGTACCTTGTATGTCCTTGGCAAAAGTCGTAAGTGCCTGGCTGTTATTTGCGGGTTTTGGGTTGTGTAGCCTCGTTTTAATTTTTTTCGCCCGCCATTTTTTCTCTCGCTTAGCCGATTTTCAAGTTCTAAAACTCCTTAAATTAGACTTTAATTGGGGGACAACCTCACTGGCAGATGTTGTGACTGTCACCCCATGCTGGGTGTGTGTTTATTTATTTATTTTTTGTTTGAAGTGTTTTTCTTGTTTGGGGATGTCCACATTACTGCCGTTAATTTCTTATTTTTCGTAAAGTCGTTAAGTTTGTAATTTTTATTTTTTTTCTATTTTTTGTGTAAGTCCGTATTTAGCCATTGCGTGTTATAGTTTTTTTTTCAAAGTCCCTCTTTTGTGGCTGTTTGTAACCACGAGTAAGGCGCCGTAGAGCCTCCACCTCCGCAAATGCGGCCCCTCGCTTTGCGAGGGTCCGCATTTGCGGCCTGCAATGAGCCTTCGGCTGATTGCAGCCGACGTTAGATCCTCCACCTTCTGCAAATGCAGCCCCTCGCATCGTGATGGTCTGCATTTGGGCCCGAACTGCGTTTCTCACTTCGCGACTCACTCACTACAGGGTCTCTACCATACGACTGAAGAAAAGCAGAGGTGATAACTATATTTAAGAAGGGATCAAGAGCAAATCCGGGGAATTATAGACCAGTAAACCTCACATCTGTAGTTGGGAAGCTTTTAGAAGGGTTAATAAGGGACAGAATACAAGAATATGTCTATTTGAACAAGATCATAGGTAGTAGTCAACACAGATTTATGAAGGAAAGGTTGTGTCAGACCAATCTAATTAGTTTCTATGAGGAGGTTAGTAGGAACTTGGATCAGGGCAACTCAGTGGATGTAGTCTTTTTAGATTTTTCAAAGGCATTTGATAAAAAGGGGGAATGGAGGGGCTAAGTTATGAAGAAAGACTAACCAAACTAAGCTTATTTTCAAGAGGACATCCTTTGAGGTTAGAGGAAAAAAGATTTCACCTTAAACAAAGAAAAGGGTTCTTCACAGTTAGGGTGGTTAAACTGTGGAGTTCTCTACCAAACCTTAATTACTATGGCCCTCATTCCATTACCGGCCGTAAATCGGCCGTAAGGCTGCGATTCCTTGCGGGGGTTCAGTTAACTCGTGATTCTATTATACGGCCCCGCAAGGATCTCCCCTTACGGCCGGCCGCATATCTTGGAACCGGCCGTAAGCTCTGAAATAAAAAAACGCAAAAATAAATTCAAGCCTGCACTGTACAGGTTTGTAAATTCTAGGGATCATATTGGGGGACATGAGGATTAAAAGTAACCCCCTCTCAAGCTTGCACATCAGCCCAAACCCGAGTTCAAATTAACTGTTTATTTTCCGGCTGCGGCGTGGGCGGGTCTGAGGTGCTCCAAGCACTCTGGACTTTTTACATGTATATTTTACGTATATTAAAAAAAAAATTATTTTACGGATTTGAGTATAGGGTAATTATGTGCTATTTTTGCTAACACCGAATATCACTTTATAGACTCTGCAAAGTGCAGGATGGCTTTATTTGGGCTATTTTATGTGCTTAATTGGTGCTAGCGGGACCTCTTTCCTGCAAGTAAGCTGCGGCTCGCTTTTAGCCTTGCAGAGAGGGTTCCCGGAGCAATAGAATTGCAAATAGGAATTTCTTACGGCCGATTTCCTTGCGGCCGTTTAAGATCAAAGGATTTCCTCCGGCGCGAGCAGCCGCAAGTGATAGCAAGGCACCGGCCGCAAGCCTGCCGGAGCCTCCGGCCGTAAGGGAATAGAATAGCCGAATAGCTTGGGCCGGTCCTTGCGGCCCCGCAACGGCTGCGGCCGCTAATAGTATGAGGCCCTATGTAAATAAAAACAAAAACTATGTAACTATGTAACTATTATATGTGATTAAACAATATGTTTCCTTAAAAAACAAGTAATTTCAAAGAATCAGATTCCCTTTAATGCTATTACATATTTACAAAAGTGACTTAACAGTTATATATGAGATGTATGCCTCTATGTGAGATATTTTACCCTAATGCCTAACACCGTATTCTAGAACTATTGTAAACTATCTCATCTTGAACAAAGAATAAAAACAGCCACATGCAGACAATACATAAATAACAAGTTCTTTGCAATTGTGCTCATTTTACTTTTCTGGAATTGAAAATGAAAGAAAAATAAATAGAAGCTGTAAATATACTTGCAAGTTATAATGTTGACTAGTTGATACATGCAAAATACGCTTAGTGTCTGTGTGATTTATCGTGTAATGTCGAGTCACTAGAGGGAATAAAATTTACTGAAAATACATAATGCAAGAGTCATGGTGGCAATGATTGATAGAGTGTTGTTGATACTTCAATGTAAAATGTAATCAATAACTAATGTGTTATACAGGGTTTACTTCTGCTGACTTGCACATAAATCTTAGCAGCATTTTAGTTAGAGTATATCACCACCCTATCAGTACTTTATGGTGATATTTTTAATTATTTAGATCCTACGTGAATGTGAAGAAAAGATTTAATATTGAGACATTTTCTAAAGAACAAGGGCTCATTGACTGAATTTTTTAATGGCACAGCATATAGATTTCCAAAGAGAATTAATTTGAGGCATGTTCAAGATAAGATATCAATATTCATGACATTTCATGATTTTGAAGATTCTTGTGTTAACAAGCATTAAAGCAGTTTAAGAGGATTATTTTAAAAGTCAGTCATATTAAATAGAATCAGGTTAGTAATACTAATATAGATGAAATTGATTTGCACAGAAGCAGGAAATTAAGCTCAACACAGTGATTTAGAGAGCTAGAAAACACCATTATTCTATCAATGAACAAATAATTATGCATCTATATTATAGCTGATATTAAATTGTCAAATTGTCATTAGGAGCAACCTAATGAAGTCTTTAGACACAAATATGAACTGTATCTTTTGGAAATCAACATCAGAACATAATTGATGCAGCAATATAAAAGAAATGCACCTACAATGCCTTAGGCAATGTTAGATATAGCCCGAGAGATGAAGATGTTATATGATTCAAAACTTAACTTGCTATTCTGTCACTCTATGATAATGAGAGCACAATATATTATTACACAACATGCCTTGCATTTCAATTATTAGTTTATTAGTATATAAAAAGAACATAGTGGAATTATAATTTAAGTAGTTAGATGAGTAAAACATGTTTGTGGTCTCACATTGAAGAATGTGTCAGATGTTCATCTAAAACAATGCTCTGCAACCATAGGCTTCCACAGAGGAACAAGTCGGAGCAGTTGCTCCCTTTTCCCTTGGTTTGACATTATAATATAGCTTTACCTGCACCCCTACTCAAGTACAAGCCGACTTGAATATAAGCCGAGACACCTAATTTTACCACAAAAAACTGGGAGAACATATTGACGCGAGTATGAGCCTAGGGTGGGAAAGGCAGCAGCTACTGATAAATTTCAAAAATAAAAATAGATACCAATAAAATAACATTGATTGAGGCATCAGTAGGTTAAAAGAAAAACAGTAAACTAGCTGTCTAAGTGGAGAATAGGGTCAACAAAAACATATATTATGAGCCCTAAGCCCCCCTTATCCTCTGCCCCATCATTCTCCTCCTTTCCCCCTCATTCTCCTTCCCCTCATCCTCCTCCTTCCCCCCCTCATCCTCCTCTTCCCCCATCATCCTCCTCGTCCCCCCTCATCCCCCCTCATCCTCCTCTTCCCCCATCCTCCTCATCCCCCCTTACCCATCACCATCATCCTCCTCTTCCCCCCTTCCCCCATCATCCTCCTCTTTCCCCCCTTCCCCTCTCATCCTCCTCCCCCTCCCACTCCCACTCTCCTCCCCTCACCCTTCTCTTTCCCTCCTCTTCCCCAGCTCATCTTCCTCCCTCCTCTTCCCTCCTTATCTTCCCTCCTTCCCCCCTCTCACCTCCTCTCTGTAGCCTCTGATCAGCTCCTGCTGCTGATCGGAGCCCCACAGCGTGTCTTATGCCAATCTCTGGAACGTCACGTCATTAACATATGCTGGTTCCAGAGATAGGCATAAGACGCGCTGCTGGGCTCCGATCAGCAGCAGGAGCTGATCGGAGGCTACGGAGAAGAGATGAGAGGAGGGAAGGAAGGGGGGGAGGGAAGGGGGAAGGAGGAAGGGGGGGTGAAAACGGAGGAAGGGGGAAGGAGGAAGGGGGAATGAGGGAGGAGGAGGATGGGAAAGAGGAGGGAGGAGGAGGATGGGCACGAGGACGATGGGGAAGAGGAAGGAAGAGGAATGGTGCACTGAGGGGACCCTCACTCGAGTATAAGCCAAAGGGGGGGTTTCAGGATAAAAAATGTGCTGGAAAAGTCGGTTTATACTCAAGTATATACAGTATTTAAAAAGTTTAGCATTGCACCTTAAAATCTGTTTCAAAACATATTATCCTATACATTTTTAGCTACAATATAATCAGAAAAGCACATATTAGCATCATATTAGTTTAGAATCCACTCAAACTGATTAATATGTCTAACTAAATGTGTCTCTATAAACCTTATCACTCTCTTTAGGGAGTTATACTTTTGTAAATTCTGCTTGTCAATTTACTGGAATGCTACAGAGGTTTGAACATCTGAATTAAAGGAAACAAAATAATTAATGTAGACTATCACCTGCAAATAAACACATTTACAGTGGGAACATTGTTAATTAGAATTTTGAGCAGGAAATAAGTTTATTGCATAAATATACAATTTTTCTTGCTATATACCTGTCTAATCAGGATTCTTAAAGATTTTGCACACCTATTAGCTGCAGGTGTGCAATTACTCTGGTTTCTATCTGAAATATTTATGAGTTAGCCCAGTGCCTGTTGTTTGGAATCCTAGTATTCTGTGGGAGCAGCCCCTTTGCTGCAGTGTATGCTTCCATTGTATGCCTGCAGCTGCTCGTTTCCTCACTTCTGCTATGTTCCTATATACAAGGTTATCTGTTCCCACTCTCTGAGTTCAAATCCAGTACCTTCTTGCTACACTCTTTAATTCCTGTCAGTACCAGTCCAGTACAAGTCAGTACCTGATTACTTCAGTGCTCAGTTGGTGCTCTCATTAGTATAGTTCCTACCATCTACAATTGTAGGTAAATCCTAACCATGACAATACCATTGGGATCTTTATTTTGGCCGTCACAGAGATAGACAAGCAGACTGTAATCTAAATTACACAACCGGTGCTGGAATTACTCAATCCCAGTATTCTGGCTACAGCGATTCAGATTATACCCCCTGCCGCTTCTCAGATGAACACTGTTCACAATAGTGTGTTGTAAATATGCAAACAGAAACAAAAGGGCATGAGGGAGAGAAAGCGCAAAACCTCCTGGTGCGGATAGCCTTAGTCTTGATATGGACACGACAACACAAATATATGTATTAAACCCTGACCTTAATGAACCTCAAGACAATGAGGTATCATAAGCACATTATTTAAACAGACGTCTGATCAGGTTCAGGTTTAATTCCATCAACATATCACGTGTGTAGTATGTATCTTCTTGATTGGGACTGCTCGTGAATCCATTATATATATGCTAATTTCAATAGTTACTAACAGCCTTATTATATTGTGATTCAGCCAATTGAATATGGCTCTATTTAAGCAAATAGCATATTTTTTTACAGAAGTTTTTAGTTAGTGAAGACCTTGCTTTTAGATAGAAGTTCACTAACTAAAAACTTCTGTAAAAAAAATATGCTATGTGCTTAAATAGAGCCCTATTCATTTGGCTGAATCGCAATTGAATAAGGCTGTTAATTAGTATTATGCCAAAGTAATTTCAGAGACAAATATAAATTGAGTTTAAACATGCAATTAAAACAATCTTATAATACCATGTAATAGTGATAATGTCATATATAATCCTTAATAAAAACAGTTTGTGAAAGCAAAGTAAAAAATCTTAAATATTAGGGGGTTTTGCTCTTTCTCTCTCCCTCTACTCTTGTAATCCTAATTAGCAAATCAAAGCAGCCAATTAATATGCATTACCAACTTATTTGCATATAGATATATAGCAACAACATGGAATTTCTTATATTGATTCATTTCTAAAAAAATGCTCAACGCAATGTATATCCATTAAAATCATTTAAAGGGACACTATCACTTCAAATAAATATATTGATTTGTATTGACTTGTCTAGTTCAAACTAATATTGTAAAATTCTTATTCTTAATTTTTTAAAGAATACAAAGTTCTATGTGTATTTCAAATTCTTAATTTTACATCATACAAGAGGTCCTGGCATGCAGAAATCTCTGCAGCATACCCATTAATATCTAATTTGTATATTGGTGTACATTAATGTCTGTAGAACACACTCCGTCAAACTCTCCTTGATGTGGTGAGTGCATTGGGGAGGGAGTGAGGAAGAGGGGGAGGAATTCAGAGGCTGGCCACAGGGGGCTCTATAATCAGGGGGAAAGAGCATGGCGGCAGGGGGCAGAGTAATTGGGGGAGTAATAATGGGCTGGCCACAGGAGGCCTTAATAAAATAAAAATACAGTGTTATGGATGGGTAATGCCAAGGCTACCAAGGGGATGTGCCTGCGATGAAGGCACTGGGGAGGAGGGTGGGATCAGGGAGGCTGTTTGTGAAGTGGAGGGTGATGCCTGGGATCACTGCACAGGGGGAGAGCATTTTGGAGAAGGTTGACATAAGAGGGAGCAGGTGCTGCATCAGTGACTGCCATATCTGACACACATCACAAAACACACAGCAACATCTGCATCTGTAACACAGCCAAATATTGCCCAACCAAAAACCAAAGTAGACACAAGTCTAACGAAAAAACAAAACTGATATAATGTATAATTCAAAATCAGACATGGAAGCATTGTCAGCTAGTTACAATGGAAGTGTATTGCTCCAGGGTGTGGGCTCTCATTTATCCCTCTGATCCGAATGAGGCTAATTTGAGTTTTTTGTTAGACGATAGATTAGGGTATCTTCATATGGCAATGTGGTAAATTTTGAAGATGCCAGGAATTTAGATTCTGATTTTCATCCCTTTTTATGTGTATCAACATGCCCCTTTATGGTGAAAAAAAAAGGTAATTTTCCTTATCCTTACACAAAGTGGGGCGTTGGTCCAGGAAGGCTTCACCCTCCTCAATGCCGATTAGGGACAAGAAGGCATCACCGGGTGCACGAGAGCTTGACTTCCAAGGCAATAAAGATGAGGACAGGATTATGGTCTATTTCTGGCCCTAGAAGGCAGAGAAAGGAAGTTCAGGAAATTGGGTATTAGTTTTTCTAATGCTATGCTGACCATATTCCATATTATTCTACAGTAACACACTTTTTTATATTCTAATTAACAATATTAGGATTTTGAATAGTTCAGCTGAGATTCTTGCAGCATTGTTACCAGCAAGGCATCCTAGAGCCCATCTCACTTCACTCTCCAAGATGTCTGGCTCCAGCTCAATGGAAAAACTATTGAGGTCTTATATTCACTTAACTATTTGTTTACTTTCCAATATAAATCTACATTATTGACCAGATTTAAAGATGCAAGCTTCTTCAAATTCAAGCTTTGAAAAAACTGTGTGTGAGAAAAGGGAATTATAGTTTTTGAGAGCAGGATTTGTACTTATTGATAAATATATATAAAAGAGCCTGGACTGGCTCTTACTTCTAAACCTAAAATATGCTTATAAATGGTGCTGTAAAATTCAAAAGTGGGGAAAGGAAAGTCCTCTACTGCAAAAAATTCGGCATAGGAACCTGGAATGTTAGAACTATGAACCAGATAAAACTGGACGTGGTCATCCATGAGATGACAAGGTAAAGCATTGATATCCTGGGATTTAGTGGACATTTCACTTCAGGCAATCACCAGATCTTCTACTGCGGTCAAGAATCCCACAGAAGAAATGGAGTAGCCCTCAAAGGGTGGCCAACACAGTGCTTGGTTACAACCCAATAAATGATAGTATGATCTTAATTTAAAATCAAGGCAAGCCATTTAACATCACATTGATCCAAGTCTATGCTGCAACCATGGATGCTGAAGAGATTGAAGTTATCCAGTTCTTTGAAGGTCTTCAACACTTCATAAATATAACACCAAGAAAAGATGTTATGTTCATCATAGGAGATTGGAGTGCTAAAGTAGGGAACCAAAATATACCTGGAATAAGTGGTAAGCTTGGTCTTGGAGTATAAATTGTATCAGGTTAGATATTAGTAGAATTCTGTCAAGATAATTTTCTTGTCATAGCAAACACCCTCTTCCTCAGAAATGACTCTACACATGAACATCACCAGATGGACAATATATAAATCAGTACACTTTGTAGTCAAAGATCTATATATAAACAAGACCAGGAGCTGATTGTGGCACAGACCATGAGCTTCTTATTGCAATGTTCAGAATTAAACTGAAGAAATGAGAGGAAACCATCAGACCAAGCAGTCATTAAATAAATAATACCCCTGTGAATATGCAGGGGAGATAAAGAATAGATTTTAGGGACTAAACATAGAAAACAAAAAGCCTGAAAAACTTTGGACAGAAATTTGTCCAATTTGAGATGTATTCCGGGAGCGCTGGCATATAACTACGTCAAAAAAATACAAGTGCAGTTAGATACGTTTATCTATGGTGGGAAGAAACCCCGGGTGGGAAAAATAATAGCAAATCAAAAGGTCGAGAAAGGTGGGTTAAATTCCCCCTGTATTTTAGATATTTACCAACAAATTTGTATAGCACATCTTATTAGCTGGAATTTAGTAAAGGAACAACCTAGATGGATGGAAATTGAGGAGGCCTTATTAAGAAATATTAAGATCCATTCCGTGTTGTGGCTACCTAGCTTGAATGAGACGGTCATTAGAGATCTTCTGAAGAATTTGGTTTCCCTAACCAAATTTTGGTATAGAAATAGATTATCCATGCAGCTAATTAACCTTCCCTCACTGGCTGCCCCAATGGATACATTGGAACGGGGGGGGGCTCTAACCCAATAATTACATCTCTGAAAATCAAGGGTGACACACCCACAGCATAACTGTTCAAAGATGGACAACTTATAGACCTACAAAGGATGTGTAGGAAATTTGGAGATATAAAATTGACTTGGCTAGAATATGAGTGTATTAAAAAAAGACTAGAAGTCTGCGGTTACAGGATCTCACAACATTTAAAAACAACTAAAATGGAAGATCTAGTGATAAAAAGAGATAATTTATAAACTATTTCGAAATGTAATAAAATTATAAATGAGAACCGCTCACTTAGGAAAAGTTCAGGTTTGAGGTACTGGGAATCAATTATGGGAGAAACCTTTGAAGCGATGGTATGGTACCAAAGCTTAAGAACGGTAAAAAAAGCAGCAGGTCTGCCAAGGTATATAGAAATGTTTTTTAAGCTTTCGAATAATTGGTACCTCTCTCCTGAACGTATGAATAAAATAGACCCAAAAAATCAAAGTACCTGCTGGAGAGGCTGTAATCAGTTGGGAACATCGTTTTATATGTGGTGGGAGTGCCCTAAAATAAACAGGTTTGGAGTAGATTTGTGTCAATTAATAGAAGAAATATTAGCTCAAGAAATTAGGTGCTCTCCTTCATTGGTACTGTTCCATAGGAATTTGGAGGAAATCCGTGGTTCAGATGGTATCTTGATATGTCATATTCTGTTAGTAGCCAAAAGTTTGATAGTAAAATCTTGGAAAAATACCCATGTTCCGTCAAGAATACAGCTGGTGGCAGCAATACGAGAAAATAGAGAGATTATTGATCCCATAGACAAGAATTGGTTGATGGAAACAGGTACCCGTTTCTCTTGGCAGAAGTGGGATAAATTTGCAAGTTCTATTGGAGTATAGACAAACAGGACAGGATCATAATTTAGCAATTATAAAAGAGGTAGAAGGGGAGAAGGAAGAAAGGGAGTAGTCAAGGAAAAAGACTATAAATCATATAATAGGTAGATTAGGAACCCAAACTCTTATCCCTCCAGCAACAACTATTGGTAGCTCATCGGTGCCGGTTACAGTGTGAATGGTTTATGTGTTTATTTTTCTTTCTTTTTCTTTCCTTTTTTTCTCTTATTTCCTTTTGATATTAGTCGAATATTCTGTAGATATAAGGAGGTTAAGTTGAATTTATAGAAAAAAAAAAAGAGAAAAAAAAAAAAAGAGAGCGAAAGAGAAAAAAGAAAAGTTTTGTTACTATATATAGAGAAGTCTTTACTGAAAACACAAATATAGGGAAAAGTGCGGGAAGGCAGATAGTTAAGAAAGAGAAGTGATAAAGAATAATAGACCTTTCTCTAAAAGAGAGGGTAGACCTCAGTCCCTATATAGAATGGTTAGCGAAAAACTCTCTCACATAACGTTGGAATTAACTTTGGGTGGGGGGATGGAGAAAAGCCATTGATATAGATGCAAATATTAGAGAGGTGTTAAGATCTGTCAAAGTATCTAACAGAACTCACATCCCTGGGTCTAAAGAAGTTAAGTTGTAATATAGGGGATACAGATGTAATATTTTTTCTCTGTATATATATGTATATATATATATGTATATATTGTTTAAATCTGGTTTGGAGGTATAAGTTACCCCTGTTAAGAGGAAAATACGAGGGGAAAGGGGGGAATAGAGAGTATTATCAGAAGAGTGTCATAAATCGTGATTGTTTGTCTGTTCTGTACTTTGTATCTACGTCTTGTTTTTGTACTTGTATTCTTTCGTCTGGAAAAAATAAATAAATAAATAAATAAATAAATTTGTGACATTATAATGAAACAGCAACAAAGAATATCACCAAACAAAACAAAACTAAGTAAAAAGCAAACAGGCTGTCTGATGAGGCTTCGAAAGGAGCCCAGGAAAGAAGGAAAGCAAATAGTAGTTGAGATAGGAAAAGATATGTTCAACAGAATACAGAATTTCAAAAGATAACAAGAAGAGACAAGGAGACATTCTATAATGAGCAATGTAGATAGATTGAAGATGATAACAGAATGGGAAAGAATATTGGGGATCTCAAAAGAATCTTTCATGCCAAAGTGGGCATGATAGAAGACAAAAATGGTAGAGACTTAACAGAATTATATCAGATAAAGAAGAGGTGGCAGGAATACACTGAAGATCTATACAGGAAGGATTTTAAACACATTGAAGACCTCAATAGTTTTTCCATTGAGCTGGAGCCAGACATCTTGGAGAGTGAAGTGAGATGGGCTCTAGGATGCCTTGCTGGTAACAATGCTGCAAGAATCTCAGCTGAACTATTCAAAATCCTACAAGTTGATGTCAACAAATTTGGAAAACACAATAGTGGCCAATATACTGGAAAAGGTCAGTCTACATCCCTACATCCCAATGCCAAAAAAGGCAATGCCAATGAGTGCTCCAATTATCGAACAATTGCATTCATTTCACATGCCAGCAAGGTAATGCTTAAGATCCTACAAGATCGGCTACAATAATATATGGACTCGGAACTACCAGATGTGCAAGCCAGGTTCCACAGAGGAAGAGGCACAAGAGATCAAATTGCCAATGTACGCTGGATAATAGCGAAAGCAGGAGAGTTACAGAAAAACATTTATTTCAGCTTCATAGACTGTTGTAAAACATTGACTGTGTGGATCAAAACAAAATTGGGCAAGTTCTTAAAGATATTAGAGTACTAGATGATCTCATTTGCCTCCTGAAGAATCTAAATGTGTACCAAGAAGCCACAGTCAGAATCAAATATGAAACTACAGAATGGTTCTAGATTAGGAAAGGAGCAGAACAATGTTGTATATTGTCACCTTATTTATTCAACTTATATGTAGAGTACATCATGCGTAAGGGAAGGCTATATGAATCCAATATTACTGTAAGAAATATCAACAACCTCAGATACGCGGATGATACCACTCTGATGGCTAAAAATGAGGAGGAACAAGCTGGCCTAATGATCAACTCTAAAAGGCAGAGATAATGGCAAACTGCAATCTCAGTTCCTGGCACGTAGATGGGGAATAAGTATAGCTAGTGAGAGATTTGATTTTCCTGGGATAAAAGATCTCTGCAGATGTTGACTGTGGCCATGAAATTAAAAGACATTAGTTTTTGGGAGGAAAACAGCAAGCTTGGACAAGCTAGAAAAGAGTAAAGACATTACTCTATCAACAAAGGTCCGCATAGATAGAACTATGGTATTCCCAGTAGTAACATACGGATGTGCTGGACCATAAATAAGGCTGAGCGCCGTAGAATTGAAGTGGTGTGGGAGAAATCTGCTTAGAATACCTTGGATAGCAAGAAAATCAAATAAATCATTACTTCAGGAAATCAAGACAAACTGTTTACTGGAAGGTATCATCATAAGACTGAAGCTCAGATAGTTTGGCCATATCATGAGAAGACAGGATTCCATAGATAAGACTCTGATGCTGGGAAAGATTGAAGGCAATGACGAAGGGGATGACAGAGGAATGGACAGGTGAAGTCATTGAAGCAATTAACATGACCTTGATGCAGCTGATATAGGCAGTGGCTGAGAGATTTGCCTGGTGTTCTGTGGTCCATAAGGTCTCAGAGAGCCAGACACAACTGAATGCCTAAACAACAACATTCCATATTACTAGCAATATAAAAAGCAATAAATGGTAGCTTGGGGTATCTTGAGGTCTCCATTCTGGAAGGGATTCCCAATCTCTAAGGTGAGAGATCTTAGAGAAATTCTAGAAAGATCACGTTTCAGGGAATCTGCACAATATAACAACATATAAAATGAAGAATTCCACAAGATTTCTCAAAGTCTTTAACCTCTAGACAGGTGCTGGGAAACTATGAACTACATGGGCCGCCAACAGTCTAGGATTTCATTATTTTTCATCTTGTGCACTCATGATCTTTCTGTCTGAGCCCAGCTGAGTAACTCAGTCTCAATCATTCTGATTGATCCACCTGTGCTCAAGCAAAGAGAAAATGAAATCCTGGACTGTTGGCAGCTCTCGTAGGACTGAGTTTTCCCCCACTGGTCTAGACCAGGGGTGTGCAAGTCGGTCCTGGAGAGCCTCACATAGGCCAGGATTTGAGGATATCTCTGCTATGTACAGATGAGTGAATCGCCTCTTCAATCACCTGTTACAGAAAGGATATCCGGAAATATAGGTCTGTGGAGGGCTCTACTGGACCAGACTTGCTCATCTCTGGTCTAGACAATTATTTCCTTCTGAACCGCCTTTCTCTTGCAATGTGGGAAAATTTTCTTTATCTATGTATAAATGTATAGCAAGAATGAATCAATGCACAATACCCATCAGGTTAGTATTTATTGTATTCTTTTTTTCATATGTTGTTCACATAAATATATGTTCTCTCTGTGTTTTACTTGGTTCTTGAACTTGTCATACAGTTCCAGATCTGTGCAACTCTCTCCTTATAAAAGTTCAGAGAGTGCTTTGAGTCAACCAGAAGAAAAGCACTATATAGATAATTACCTTTATTCATTACAAACAAGAGTTGCTGGACTTTGCAAAAGCCATTTTGGAATCCAGGGTTTCAATCACTGGCCTTGATGTCCAAAAAAAAGGATTCCATGGCTGATATAGGTGCTTATTCAATTGCAAGCCCGCAGTTGCCTTCATACCAACCATAAATCTGTGGGTTTGAAATTTGCAAGCATGACTCAATTGACCAAGCCCGCAGCTACCTCAGTGAAAGCCTAAACCATAAAACATGCAATCGTAAGTAACATTTCAGAGCGTGATCATGATCAATTAAGGAAGGCCATAAGTACCGATTTAGGAACAGCCAATAGTAAATGAGAAAGTCATCAGTAAAACATGGAGGTCAAACGTCAATCAATTAGCGTTTAGAAGTCCGATATTCACTCGGATTCGCAATTCGTCAATGTACAAAATAATTAAAATGAATGAATGAAGGAAATGTTCTCGTCCATATGGGAGTCCTGATATGTATTAACTCCTTGATTACTTAGTTTGATATAACGCAGAATTTTTTTATTGCAGATTTGCGAGCTTGAGACTGTTGTGCAATTAATTCTAATGTCTTTCATTACTTTCCCCATCTTTTAAAGTGCAGTATTGATGTTTTATTTGTATTTACAGTGCTACGATCAGGTGTTTAACCCCCTTGCGAGTTTTATCCGGTACTCGTAGGATTTTCTTCTATATTTGCCATTTACAGGTGTGAAAACATTTGCGGGCTTGAGGAATTGTAGCAACTGAAAAGCGATTTGCGATTGTAACAGGCTTGAAAGATCAAAGGCTTAGCTGGGTCGGAGTTATGATTTTGACAACCGCAGGGATTTTCAGCTTGTAACCTGCAGATCGTTTGGAGGTAGCTAAAAGACGCCAATTGAATAGCAAATTAGTTTACGGGCTACATCCAGTAACCAACAATTGCTCAATTGAATAAGGCCCATAGTTTGGTAAACACTGGTGTTGATATAACTATGTAAGAAATTATACATTAAAACGTATTTGCTTTATTTATGATTTAATTTATATGATTCACATTAAAACAGTCTTTTTTTGTGTAACACAAAGCTTACATCTTCAAAACATTTAAAACTTTTTTAAATATAAAAGGTCAAACAAAAAGCTAATGCAGATTTCTAAACCATAATATTTAACATGGTTATGATAAAAAGTACTGTTAAATGTATTATTAATTGAATTTCTGTTGGACAAGTTAAATTATTTTAGAACAAAGTTTATAATAATGTTGACACAAGTTAATTAATATGTTATCAACGAAGGAATGAGAATAATTTATTCCTATTCCCTCATGATTACATAACTAAACCTCATTGTTTCAATGGGACTTTACATGTGAGGTTGAATCCTATTCACTTCTGTAAATACTGAATTTAAATAGTTCTGAGCTATATTTCTGCATAATATTAATTAATGTGCCAAGAGCTTCCAAGAGCTATGGATTCATATGTAAAGTCATTTTTTTATTTGATAACTTAAATTCCAAAAATGAGACACACTATAGAGATCAACACTATAGTAATGAATCCAATTATTCACTCATGTATATGGGTACTGAACAATTACTCTTTGTTATTAATATATGTTTATAATAAGTAATAAAAAATAAATAGGTTGACAGTTATTGTCCTAAAATACCTATTTAATAATAAAATAAATTCTCCACATATGGCACAGTTGCCCAAAATCAAATACAATTTCATTGAGCCCCCACTCATATAACAACATGTGCACTTTCTCAGGCATCAATGTTCAGGGCATTAAAGTATCATGTGACAGCCCCTTGTCCGCATAACCTTTTCTCCACAGATGTGACACTTAGGCCCTCATTCAATTGCGATTTTGCCAATTGAATAGGGCTCTAAATAAGCACATAATATATATTTTTTAAAGAAGTTTTTAGTTAGTGAAAACCTTGCTTTTGGATAGATGCTTAATAACTAAAAACTTCTTTAAAAAATATATGTGATGTGCTTATTTAGACCCCTATTCAATTGGCAAAATTGCAATTGAATGAGGGCCTTAGTGTCTCTTTCATGTTTGTGGCCTCCTTCATTATTTTTGCACATCTTTGCAAGTTTATGAAAGATGTTGTATATGTCTTGTAACTCTACCTATTTAACTCTAGGTTAATCATGAGTTTGGATTTTTTTTAATAAAGCAGCTTTTGGCAGCATCACCATACCATATCATAATGTAGTTGCAGCTACAGGAAACTTGATTAAGGAATAATTTACATTTGTTGGTACTGTTATATCCTGTATCTATCATTGGTATATTGACATTTAGTATATAATAAATGGCACATTTAATTGTTTGTAATAGTTTTCAAATGATTTGTTCCTTACTGTGGCATCATAGACTACACCCTTCACCTTTGTCTTATACTTGTCAGAATGACACATGAGGCACAGTCAGGGTTATGCAGTATTTAGTGGTGCAATTCTGCTCATTATAACCCACTCAAACACTTCATTCTTCATTCTAGCTACAGTTTTAAGGTCATACAGTAAATATGTACACATGCTTTTCTATGGGCATTTAAGTGGATTATTCCTGTGCTGACTAATATTTAGAAAGTGCTTTAGACTTGAAAATCTAATATGTTTTTTGGAGCAAAATCATTTACCTTATCTTAGCTAACTTTAAAAACAGCAGAAATGTGCACATGACTTTATTTGTGATGCCTTGAAAGCAGTCTATGGGCCTTATTCAATTGTGATTTGGCCAATTGAATAGGGCTCTAAATAAGCACATAGCATTTATTTTTTAAAGAAGTTTTTAGTTAGTGAAAACCTTGCTTTTGAATAGATGCTTACTAACTAAAAACTTCTTAAAAAAATATATGTTATGTGTTTATTTAGAGCCCTATTCAATTGGCCAAATTGCAATTGAATGAGGGCCTAAGTCATTTTCTCTTGTAAATAACACCTATGTGAGAAAGTCCTTAGTCATTTTTAAGACACAGATTTTATTGACTCTGGACCATATTTTTGCAGCTCTGTGTTTCAGTGATGCAAATACTGCTGAAGTATTCAAAATCATTTTATTACAACTGTCACAAATACTAATTGGAGATTATGGACTCTGCATTTCAGAAACCAATCACTAACTTAAAACCCCATTAAAATTATGCATTAAGGGAACTGAAGCTCGTGATGAGCGCTCTTGGCACAACTTTGAAGGTAATGGAGGAGAAAAAAAATCAGATTTAGAAGCTGTGGAACAAATGTGGACAACTTTAAAGTCAAGCTGTAAATGTTCGCTGTGGATTCTGCTTGTATTGTAAAAGTGCTCTCACAAATGTATTTTAAAGTAACTATGTTAATCGATCTTATGTTATGGATCAAGATGTGCATTAACACACACACATCTAAACTGATTTTTGACATATTAATACCCTGCAAATTAATTTTACACTTTCTTTCAGGAATCAGTTACGGTACATTTGAACAGAATTTGGACCATTCAGAGGCAAGATTGCTTTAAAGGATCACATGGGTTGCCACATGTGCTCTGCACCATCAGTTAGAGCAGGGGTCACCAAACTCGGTCCTGGAGGGCCGACCCAGGCCTGGATTTGTGGATATCCTTGCTGCAAACAGGTGAGAATCTTGTTTCTTCAGCCATCCTGATTGACTCACCTGTTTGCAGCAAGGATATCCACAAATCCAGGCCTGGGTCGGCCCTCCAGGACCAAGTTTGGTGACCCCTGAGTTAGAGGGTGGAATATCATGTGGAAAATGTGTTTATATTTTTTTAATTTTGCAAGAATTCATTTAGATATTGTCATTTTAGTTTAGCCCTTGAAGCCATCCCACACACATCTCCATAAATAATAATTGGAATGGTTTGGTTGGAATTTGTAACAGTACAGTATATGAACGTATGCTCCCTTTCAAAGCAGAGGGGTGCAGTGGTAAGCAATCTGTTTAAAAAAATGTTTTTATTGGCTCGATTCCACTTTTTTTTTGTTTAAAAAATGTACTTATTTATATATGTGTGTTGATTTAGAAATAATGAATAACTAATGAAAACACACTACGCTTTAAAAAGTATGTGTAAAAGTTAATTTGTCTCTTTCCCCTATGTCTCTTTTTCCCCCCATGTCTCTCTTTTCCCCTGTGTCTCTCCACCCCCTTGTCTCTCTTGAGGTTGAGGAGGGGGATGAGGAGGGAGGATGAGGAGGGGGTTTAAGAGGGGGAGGGGGTTAAGGAGGGGGTTAAGCAGAGAGGATGAGGAGGGGGGTTGAGGAGGGGGGTTAAGGAGGGAGGATGAGGAGGGAGGAAGAGGAGGGGGGTAGAGGAGAGAGGATGAGGAGAGGGTTGAGGAGAGAGGATGAGGGGGGAGGATGAGGAGGGGGTTGAGGAGAGTGGATGAGGAGGGGGGTTGAGGAGAGAGGATGAGGAAAGAAGATGAGGAGGGAGGATGAGGAGGGGGGTTGAGGAGGGGGGTTGAGGAGGGTGATAATGGAGAGGGAGGGAAATAGACACAAGGGAGAGGGGGGAAAGAGACACAGGGAATGGAGAGGGGGGAAGAGACACAGGGAAGGGAGAGGGGGAAAGAGACTCAGGGGAGGGACAGGAGGGGAAGAGACACAGGGGAGGGAGAGGGGGGAGAGACAAAGGGGAGGGAGAAAGAGATACAGGGGAGAGAGGGGAGACACAAGAAAGGGGCACAGATGGCACACAAGAGGGGGACGGAGAGGGCACAAGAGGGACACAGGGGGCAGCACATTTCCCACCTTCGGCTTATACTCGAGACACTAAGTTTTCCCAGTATTTAGTGGTAAAATAGGTGCCTCGGCTTATACTCGGGTTGGCTTATACTCGAGTATATACAAAACTAGCGACTTGCCCGTCAAAAAATGACGGCAATGTTATGTATATGTTTGTCAAGTTGTTTAGTTATTAACATATATTTTTGACACTTGTAAGTATTTTAATATGAACGTGTATTTTTGTAAAATGTTGATGTAATGGTTTTTTAAAATGTAATTAGTATCTGAAGAATTGTTAACTTGAATATACATTGAATGAATAGGAAAGCCAAAAGTAAAAACCCTTTTTTAAACGTTGCAAATTTTAACATGAAGTTTAAAATATATGTAAGCAATAACCATCAAAGTATATATTTTTAAACTTGAACTTTATTTTTTATGTAAGTTTAGAAGTTGACAAAACATTGGTATAATTTTGAACATTATAAACAGGAACATAGTGAATACATTTTGTAAAGTAATTTTTTATTAAAAGTATTAACATTTGAATGTAAAAACAATTGACATTTAAATTAATCAGTATTAAAATTCAATTTCTATCACAATAATTGTTAACTTGAATATACATTGAATGTAGAGGAAGGCATACAGTCAAACTCTTCTTAAAACGTACGTAATTAAACTAATTTATTACTGAGCACATAAATTGGCGATAAACATTAATGTAGGTAGTAATCTTAAGATAACAGACAATATTTACATTGTGACTTAAAAGGTGCTTGACCTCTTAACATCCACTTTGTAATATGTTGAATGAAATAACTTCAAAATATATTTTTTAAACTTTTAACATTAGAAACATTAACATAGTGACTTAACATTTTAACATAATTTTTACTAACAATGCAAGGCAAGTATTTTGTGAGGCGAATCATTCATAAACATGACTTCCATTAATTATGACTGAATTAAACAACCAATTGTTATGTATTTTGCAATGCTTTTAAAAAATCTTGGCACCTTTAATTAGTATCCTTCAAAGTTATAGTACTTCATAGTAGACAATGTTTTTAGTAAAAATACGTCCATCTTCTAATAAATCACCTTGACTTTCATTGTTTTCAATGTAAACTTTAATTGCCTGTGGATTTTTGCACCTTGACAACGCAACGTACAATTGACCATGTGCAAAAACTGGTTCTTCCAAGAAAATACCCACAGATTTGAAAGTTTGACCTTGTGATTTATTAATGGTCATGGCAAATGCCATAATAATGGGAAATTGTCTTCTTTGAAGTATAAAAGGGAGACTACTTTCACTTGGTGCTAAATCTATTCTTGGTATGAAAACTCTCTCTCCTCTATGGGTCCCAGTTAAAATTTCAGCATCTATAAAATGGTCCTTTAATTGTTGAACAATTAATCTTGTGCCATTGCATAGGCCTTTTTTGGGATTCATATTTCGCAGTAACATGATAATTGCACCTTTCTTTAGCTGCAAAATATGTGGTGGCATTCCAGAAGGAGTTAAAGAGTTTATGAATTCAGTGGAAAAGTTAGCCTGACTTTCATTGTCATCAGCAAGTACAGAATCAGCACTGTGATAATTTCTTTGTGGTGCATAAATTTTTTTTAAGATTGTATTATTGAGGATTAATGCATCTTTATTTTTACACGTCAGTATGACTTGGTTGGCAAGCTCGGAATATTCTTCGTTATTTATGCTCCCTTCAAATATAGCCGATATAATATCTTGTTGACAAATCATATGAGGTGGGATCTCTACAGTGTCGTCAGGTAAATTTAGTATTTTTTCTGTTCTGCCTTCTCCAATTTTAATAAGCCAATCATTGAAATCAGTTTGGCCTTCTGATCTCATGTTTTGTTGCAGTTGAAGATGGGTAAAATGTTTCCATACTGTACTTGACTTTATACATGTTTCGATAATGTCAGTTCGATTTCCATGTACAACAACAGGTAATGTTTGTCTAAAATCGCCACCCAACAACATTACCTTTCCACCAAATGGAAAAATATTATCCATGACTTCACGAAGCAAACGGTCAATACATTGGAGGGCATAGCATGACATCATTGTGGCCTCATCTATTATAATTAATTTACATTTCTTCAATTTCTTTGCTTGTAAGGATGTCATGCGAATATCTGACACAGAATTTTCTAAAATAGGCACTGGCAGTTTAAATCCACTATGAACAGTTCTTCCACCTTCTAATAAAAGTGCAGCAATTCCAGTAGTGGCAAACGCCATTGCTATTTTTCCTTGTGCTCGTACTGAACTCATTAATAAATTGTACAAATATGTTTTTCCTGATCCGCCAGGTCCATCAAGATAGAAATAACGCTCTGTCACCATGTCATCATCTATAGCATTTTTAATGGCATGAAATGCTTGCAATTGTAGTGTATTTAAAGTTGCAAGTCTTTCTTCTGTTCTTTCTGCTTGTAGTTGAATGTCATAGTCTTCAAAGTTAATGTCATCTATAAGACCTGGATCAGGCAAATTAAAACTTGCACAACTTAATCCATGAGTTAAAAAGACTTCTTGGATTTCCATTAACGCTTTTAAGTGTGCAATGGGTTCATTGTATCGTCGCATAAAGTCTTCAGCCATATTACTTTTAAAAGTCTCCCACAAAGCTAATGCATTTGGAGCATTTGAGAAGATACAAATAAAAGCAAATTGTTCTCTCATCTGTCGTGGCATTTGACATTGTGCTGCTTCTTCTAAGCATCTTTCCCACTCTGTATCATCAGCGAGTAAGTTTCTATGTCTTGCAGCTAAATGGAAGGATTCATATACAATGTCATTAACAGTTCTTAATTGTTCAAAACTTTGTGCTCCAGGAACATTTAAAAGTAATATCCGTAAGCAAAAACGTTCAACATCTCTTGGACTGACTGTGTAAATTCTTGGAATAATTTTATTGCCTCTGGTTTTTCTTGGTCTCCATAATCCATTCACAAAAACATAGTGATATGGAATTTCAATATATAAGTATTGTGTTGCTTCAGCATCAGTGGAATTTAATGCAAACCATGCAGTTAGTGTAGTGTGACGATCTTCACTTTGGGCCAATGCATTCATTTCATTTCCAGCATGGAAATAGACTAAATGTCGTTGTGGCAAATGTACTGCTAACCTATATACTGCATGTGATCTATCATGCATTTCAAATTTTAAAAGCCGCCACATAGCTTCTGGCGCACTGACATAGCGAGCATCTACATGAGATGCAAGTTCATCATGTACTAACTCACTACTTTCAGGGTTGTCTGCACTTTTGACGACTACAGTAGCTGCATCGTAACCTTTGTAAATATATTTGTAGACATATTTAATGGATTTGATGGAAGTGCAGGCTTCTACGTTGATGTGGGCGTTGTACTTCATGAGTAAATGTGGATTGTAGGGTACTACATATCTATTGTCCACTTTTTTCCCACGAATAATGGCACTATCTCCTTCTCTTCTTTTATAAAGTGGATATCCATCACAATTGGCATAGGTTTTGTCTCTATAATCTTTGGGAAATTCTTTGGAACATTTATTATTTTCCATACATGGTGATTGTGGATTAAGGTCACCACAGGGTCCATGAATCATGCGATGAGTAACAATCTCATATAGTCTACCATATAGTTCTGGATCTGGTAGTTCAGCAACAATGACTGCATCCACTTTGTCTGAAGTATCTAATTTATCTTTTTCTTGAAGTATTATTAGAAGATGTGCATGTGGAAGGCCTCTTTTTTGAAATTCAATGGTATATACATAAGCAAGACATTTGCCAAATAACTGATTTATAGTGAAGTCACGTATTAATTCATTTAATTTAATCTTAAAAACTCTGGCTACTAAATCTGGTCGATCTGAAGCAGTTTGTCCAAGAAGTAGATTTAGTGTAATTTCTGGCCATTGTGGATTACATGTAAATGTCACAAATAAATCGGGTTTGCCAAATTTTGTCACAATAGCCATAGCATCATTGTATCTTTCTCTCATATTCCGAGGAGATCCTTGAAAGGAAGATGGTAAAATGATGGCTTTGCCAGCTGTCATGTCTCTGCTTGTAGCCACGTCAGCAACATAGTCCATGAGTCCAGAATATTGTTCTACACGGAGTTTATCTTGTTGATATTTGATAAAGTTTAAATTATTTGCCTCAACTTGCAAATATGAATCAATAATCCATTGTTGTGTTAGTTTCCCACCACATAAAATTGGATTAAATACATTTCGAATGGCAATTTGAGCTACTTTAAATTCAAGCATAGAAACATTATTTCGGATTCTGGCTTTAGCATTTGGGTAGCTGGGAAGAGTTAATTTTGGTTGCCAACCTGCTTCTCCGTGTGGGAAAAAGATGGGATATGTCATTGGATCTAAATTTGGACTTAAGATACTCATATTAATAAACGGTTGGTCCTCATTTCTAGGATATATTCGTATGTCTCTTTGAAATGGTGGTTCTCCTTCATCATTGTGAAACACCATTGCAACCTCATTTGTTGTTGGCAAGTTATAACGACGTTTATCAGTATGTCTGTCTCTTTTAAGCACCATATTAACCTTCGGCATTGGTAATTGATGTGTTTGTGAATGAAGTAGTTGTTCATTTTCTACTTCTGCCAATTTTTTATAAGCTTTACTGTAGGGATTGTTGTCCATAATGTTATTTAGCTCTATGAAAACAGTGGGTAAGCATTTTTTATTTTCTTCCATCTGCATACGTTGGTCAACAGCTTCCATTGTATCTAGGACATATAGTTGAGCGAATTTTCTTTTATTTCCTTCCTCTGGATGTAAATGGGAAGTGCGATGATAAATTTGTCCTTGGACTTTAAAACAGTAAGGACCATGTCCTGGTACATTAGCAGCTAATGTTGCCCCCATGGATGCAAAGGATATGGCACTATTGTAGGATCTTATGTTTGTCTTAAAATTTTTGTAGTTTGGAAAAGTAGGTTCAGTCATAATATTTTGTAAATAAATAGGAAATTCTTTCCTTTCTGGAAGTTTGAACTTGCCTTTTTGACAACAACTAATAAATTGTCCATCTCTGGGTCTCTCCTGTTTAAAATAATAAGCCTCACAAAACTGACATTGAGTAGTCATGTCCCCACAACTATGAACCTCTACTGCTAAAGACTTGAGTAGAGGACAATTTGCAAAGCATATAGGATTTTGCCTTTCATATTCATCAGGTGAAATGTCATATAATGTTTCAACAACAGGTTCTAAATGTTTTGTTTTTTTCGTTGCTTTTCTTGGTATATGTTGTATTGTTTGAGGTAAAATGTCATCTAATGTTTCATGAAACGGTTCTAAATGCTTTGTTTTCTTTGTTGCTTTTTTTGGTATCTCTTGTCTTTTTTCTGGCAAAATGTCATCTGATGTTTGAGCAACAGGTTGTAAATGCTTTATTTTCTTTGTAGTTTTTTTTGACATATCTTTAATTTCTGCAAGTGACAGTCTTTTGCTTGCAATTCTTTTGCGTTCTTTTTCTCGTCGAATTTCCTTCTTCTCCGGTGTCTGCTGGCTGTCTGCTCTCTGTCGTCGTTCTCTAGCTTGGCGTCTTTTCTTTTCTTGTTTACTCTCATTATCAGCCATGTTAATCTGTAAAAAGAAAATAATGTACCATTAGTTTATTTTGAGATGTTAAGTTGTTTTTCATGACATATAGTTATCAATAGTGTGTTAACATTTTATAGTTAATCAATTTCAATGCGTTCAATTGAATAAAAGTCTAAATAAGGGCATGAGATAATTATTTAAAGACATTTTTATTTATTAAACATGTATCCAAAAGCAAGTGTTTCAGTAACTAAAAAGGTATTTAAAAAAGGTGTTATTTACTTATTTACAGCACTATTCAATTTGTCAAATGGCAATTAAATTAGGGTTTAGGACTGGAATGTTACAATGACAAATTGTATAGATTCTGTGTTTTTAGACTTTTTTGGACTATGCCAATTTATTTTTTAAGTTTACATTGAAGTTTGTTTTTATTGTTAAAGATTATTGGCCCTAAAAGACAAATAAGAGATAGATGATAGATATTACTTTTTATACTGTACCTTGGTTGAAGTTTGATTTCAAGCAAAATTCTTTGTTGGTCCTGTGTTGAAAGCCTTCGTCCGATGGTCTGGTCCTGTGTTGAAAGTCCTCGTCCGATGGTGTAGTCCTCTGTTGAAAGTCCTCGTCCTCTGGTGTGGTCCTCAGTTCCAACTCCTGTTCCGATGTTCTTGACGCAGTATCTGTTATAAAATAAAAATGAAAATGTTATGTTATTTGAATGTCTTTGTATGAATGAAAAAATGGCATTATTTCTGTGTTTTTCTACAATCCTTTTTGGTGCGCCACAATTTTGGTATGCTTCTGTAGGCTATTTTCTAAGGCTTATAGGTGGTTAAACATTAAAGAAGAATATTAATTAATTTTTCTCTTTTTTTACTTGTTATACTGTACCTTGGTTGAAGTTTGATTTGAAGCAGAATCTTTGTTGGTCCTGTGTTGAAAGCCTTCGTCTGATGGTCTGGTCCTGTGTTGAAAGTCCTCGTCCAATCGTCTGGTCCTCTGTTGAAAGTCCTCGTCCGATGGTGTAGTCCTCTGTTGAAAGTCCTCGTCCAATGGTCTGGTCCTCTGTTGAAAGTCCTCGTCCGCTGGTGTGGTGTTCAGTTGAAACTCCTGGTCCGATGTTCTTGACGCAGTATCTGATATAAAATAAAAATGAAAATGTAATATTATTTTAATGTATTTGTATGAAGTAAAAAATGACATAATTTTTTTGTTTTTCTACAATCCCGTTTGGTGTCCACCACTTTTGGTATGCTTATTTAGGCCTTTTTCTAAGGCTTATAGATTGTTAAACATAAAATAAGTATCTAAATGTACTTTGGTATGTGTTTGTGTGAGTTTTCATACAATCCTGTTTGGTGCGCACCACTGTTGGTATGCTTATTTAGGCTTCTTTCTAAGGCTTATAGGTTGTTAAACATAAAATAAGAATGTAAATGTAGTTTGCTATGTGTTTGTGTGAGTTTTCATACAATCCTGTTTGGTGCGCACCACTGTTGGTATGCTTATTTAGGCTTCTTTGTAAGGCTTATAGGTTGTTAAACATTAAATAAGAATCTAAATGTAGTTTGCTATGTGTTTGTGTGAGTTTTCATACAATCCTGTTTAGTGCGCACCACTGTTGGTATACTTATTTAGGCTTCTTTCTAAGGCTTATAGGTTGTTAAACATTAAATAAGAATGTAAATGTAGTTTGCTATGTGTTTGTGTGAGTTTTCATACAATCCTGTTTGGTGCGCACCACTGTCGGTATGCTTATTTAGGCTTCTTTCTAAGGCTTATAGGTTGTTAAACATAAAATAAGAATGTAAATGTAGTTTGCTATGTGTTTGTGTGAGTTTTCATACAATCCTGTTTGGTGCGCACCACTGTTGGTATACTTATTTAGGCTTCTTTCTAAGGCTTATAGGTTGTTAAACATTAAATAAGAATCTAAATGTAGTTTGCTATGTGTTTGTGTGAGTTTTCATACAATCCTGTTTGGTGCGCACCACTGTTGGTATGCTTATTTAGGCTTCTTTCTAAGGCTTATAGGTTGTTAAACATAAAATAAGAATGTAAATGTAGTTTGCTATGTGTTTGTGTGAGTTTTCATACAATCCTGTTTGGTGCGCACCACTGTTGGTATGCTTATTTAGGCTTCTTTGTAAGGCTTATAGGTTGTTAAACATTAAATAAGAATCTAAATGTAGTTTGCTATGTGTTTGTGTGAGTTTTCATACAATCCTGTTTGGTGCGCACCACTGTTGGTATGCTTATTTAGGCTTCTTTCTAAGGCTTATAGGTTGTTAAACATTAAATAAGAATGTAAATGTAGTTTGCTATGTGTTTGTGTGAGTTTTCATACAATCCTGTTTGGTGCGCACCACTGCTGGTATGCTTATTTAGGCTTCTTTGTAAGGCTTATAGGTTGTTAAACATTAAATAAGAATCTAAATGTAGTTTGCTATGTGTTTGTGTGAGTTTTCATACAATCCTGTTTGGTGCGCACCACTGTTGGTATGCTTATTTAGGCTTCTTTCTAAGGCTTATAGGTTGTTAAACATAAAATAAGAATGTAAATGTAGTTTGCTATGTGTTTGTGTGAGTTTTCATACAATCCTGTTTGGTGCGCACCACTGTTGTTATACTTATTTAGGCTTCTTTCTAAAGCTTATAGGTTGTTAAACATAAAATAAGAATGTAAATGTAGATTGCTATGTGTTTGTGTGAGTTTTCATACAATCCTGTTTGGTGGGCACCAATGTTGGTATGCTTATTTAGGCTTCTTTCTAAGGCTTATAGGTTGTTAAACATTAAATAAGAATCTAAATGTAGTTTGCTATGTGTTTGTGTGAGTTTTCATACAATCCTGTTTGTTGGGCACCAATGTTGGTATGCTTATTTAGGCTTCTTTCTAAGGCTTATAGGTTGTTAAACATTAAATAAGAATCTAAATGTAGTTTGCTATGTGTTTGTGTGAGTTTTCATACAATCCTGTTTGATGCGCACCACTGTTGGTATGCTTATTAATGTAGTTTTGTAATGCTAATAGGTTGTTAAACATAAAATAAGAATGTAAATGTAGTTTGTTATGTGTTTGTGTGAGTTTTCATACAATCCTGTTTGGTGGGCACCAATGTTGGTATGCTTATTTAGGCTTCTTTCTAAGGCTTATAGGTTGTTAAACATTAAAATAAGAATGTAAATGTAAATCCTGTTTGATGGGCACCACTTTTGTTATACTTATGTAGTGTTTTTTCTAATGGTTATACATTGTTAAACAATCACATTTGAATGAGGCCCTCGGCCATTAAACATATTTAGGTCCTGAATCAATTGCGTTTTGACCAATTGAATAGGGCTCTATATAAGCACATAAAATATTTTTTGACAGAAGTTTTTAGTTAGTGAAGACCTGGGCCCTCATTCAATTGAGATTTGTCCAATTGAATAGGACTCTAAATAAGCACATAGCATATTTTTTTTAAAGAAGTTTTTAGTTAGTGAAAACCTTGCTTTTGGATAGATGTTCACTAACTAAAAACTTCTTTAAAAAAAATATGTTATGTGCTTATTTAGACCCCTATTCAATTGGCCAAATTGCAATTGAATGAGGGCCCTATTATGTGCTTATATAAAGCCCTATTCAATTAGCCAACTCACAATTGAATAAGGCTCATGGTTCGGTTCTTTTTTATACTTAAATACTTTACCTTGATTGAAGTGTGGAATGACAGAGGGTCCCCTCCTGCCAATCTTAATCCGCCGGTCTTCTTGTAGTGTCTGTTTGAAAAATAAAGTGAAATAGTGAATTATAGAATTTTTTATTTGTATTTAACAAACCATGGCCTTTTCAGCATTTAAAGTATTTTTGTATCTTACCTCTTGTTCTTTGTTGGTGTTCTTTAAAAGGGATTGTTCTTCACAGTGCACAGTGCAAATTGTTGAAAGACGCTGTTGATGCAGAGTCTGTTTGAATATTTAAAAAAGTAGAAAGATTGAGTTTTAGGTGATCTATTGAATTGCAGTAAATTAATTTCATTGAATTATACTTCTGTAATTAATTTGAATTAACATTATTTTTTGGTGGGTGCTACACACATATGTCACATACATGAAGCACATTTCCATAGTTGAAAGTAATTTTTTTGTGTGCGTGTGACATATCAGTATACATGAATCATATTTTAATTGTTAAATTAACCTTATTTTTATTTTTGGCCAACATACATAAATGTGTGTGACATGTGACTATAGATGATACACATATATGTGCGTGTCACATATCAGTATACATGACTCATATTTTAATAGTATTTTAATAGTCCCGACTTATTTTTTTGTAATGTAATTTAAATGTAGTTGTTTAATTAGTTTGTTGCAGGGGCAATACACATAAATGTGCATGTAACATGTCACTATACATTATACACATAAATGTGCGTGTCACATGTCACTATACATTATACACATAAATGTGCATGTCACATGTCACTATACATTATACACATAAATGTGCGTGTCACTTGTCAGTATACATTATACGGCTAAATGTGCGTGTCACTTGTCAGTATACATTATACGCATAAATGTGCGTGTCACTTGTCACTATACATTATACACATAAATGTGCGTGTCACTTGTCACTATACATTATACACATAAATGTGCGTGTCACTTGTCAGTATACATTATACGCATAAATGTGCGTGTCACATGTCAGTATACATTATACGCCTAAATGTGCGTGTCACATGTCACTATACATTATACACATAAATGTGCGTGTCACTTGTCAGTATACATTATACGGCTAAATGTGCGTGTCACTTGTCAGTATACATTATACGCATAAATGTGCGTGTCACTTGTCACTATACATTATACACATAAATGTGCGTGTCACTTGTCACTATACATTATACACATAAATGTGCGTGTCACTTGTCAGTATACATTATACGCATAAATGTGCGTGTCACATGTCAGTATACATTATACGCCTAAATGTGCGTGTCACTTGTCAGTATACATTATACGCATAAATGTGCGTGTCACATGTCAGTATACATTATACGCATATATGTGCGTGTCACTTGTCAGTATACATAAACCTCTTTGTCTTCTTTAATTTTTTTTTTTGATGTCCTGTCTTGAAAATAAGTAATATATTATAGCTTACCTCTCAGTTGTAATTTGCACAATGTAAAGTAGTAAATTAGGAAAGAATTATCTTCTAAAGTTTTAGCAGCAGTTATCTCAGAAGTCACTCTGTTCATCACCTGAGGAGAAATGTATTTTTCTCTGTCAAATAGACAGTATTTATAAACTTGTAGAACATTCTGGAAAGTTAGACCGTTAGAACGTAATACGCATGCGCTATTTGCGTTCCAGCTTACAATTTGCGTTCCATCCGCCATTTTGTGCGTAGTAGTGTTTAAAATGGTGTTTAATATGAGTGTGATCCGTTCCGCATAGTATGTGTTTCATTATTGCGAGTAAGTGTAGTGTAGTTACGTCTGGAGCCTCGTTTTCGTTTTGTTCGGCGGCCATTTTTTCTCTCGCTTAGCCGATTTTCGGTCGTTTAAACTGTTTGTTTTCACTTAAATGGACGTGTAAATGAACTTTTGGAGGTGCCGGATGCCCCCCCGTGCTATAAGTAAGGTTTTTATGTGTTTGTTGTGTTTATTTCTTGTGTTTGTGATGTTTTGATGCGCGGCGGTTGGAATGGGTCTTTCGCGGCCGTATTTTTTTCCGATGCGGCCGTATTTTGTTGCGATATACGCAGTTAGCTTTTACGTGTACGACGCAGTGTATTTGTTTCTTCATCGTGCGTATGTGTGTTAAGAGCGTGTGAGGGGCCTTTTTTACTGTTTTTTTGTTAAGTCTTGCGTCTGTGTGTCTGGGTGTAAGCGGGTGTGAGGCGACTTTGATTTTTTTTTTGTTATGAAGTTATGTGTGTGTGTATGTGTGTGTTAACACAGCCGATGTTGGGATGCTCCCACCACCGCAAATGCGGACCCTCGCTTCGCGAGGATCCGCATTTGCGGGGACGTTGTTTGTTTTTTGTTGGCTGGGCGGTTGGGTTTATTCTGTTAAAAAAGTCGTGTGTGTGTATGTGTGTGTTAACACAGCCGACGTTGAGCCTCCACAACCGCAAATGCGGGCCCTCGCTTCGCGAGGACCCGCATTTGCGGCGAACTGCGTCCCTCGCTTCGCGAGGGACGCAGTTTCTTCAAGCGTGAGCAACGACTTGGGTTTTTGTTGGCTGGGCGGTTGGGTTTATTCTGTTACAAAAGTCGTGTGTGTGTATGTGTGTGTTAACACAGCCGACGTTGAGCCTCGACAACCGCAAATGCGGGCCCTCGCTTCGCGAGGACCCGCATTTGCGGCGAACTGCGTCCCTCGCTTCGCGAGGGACGCAGTTCTTGCGGGCTCGCTACGCGAGCCCGCAAGCGTGAGCCGACGTTGAGCCTCGACAACCGCAAATGCGGGCCCTCGCTTCGCGAGGACCCGCATTTGCGGCGAACTGCGTCCCTCGCTTCGCGAGGGACGCAGTTCTTGCGGGCTCGCTACGCGAGCCCGCAAGCGTGAGCAACGACTCGTACGCTCACAACTATATATGTGATATATATATATATATATATATAATATTTTAATAATCATGATAATCTCATTTTCTTTTGGTTCTCATGCCTAATTTAAGTGAAAGGCGTGGTTTTGTGTAAAATACGAGTAAACACATATTTCCTATACTGAAATCTTTTCCGGACAAGACAGGATTTCTGGTTGTCGACTTAGTGCTGCAAGTGAAATTCTTTGAATAGATGTGTAACAAAGGTGAAAAAGCCCCCGCAACCGTCTTTAAGGTATAACGCAAATTACACTGCTGGAATAGAATATGGCTTATAGTATTTATCTCCTGTTTCATTATTCTTACGCAGGATTGTCTAATCTTACCAGTTAGTTCACACTAATAAGCTCCATATAAGGACAAGATAGCTGTCTGTGGGTAGGTTTCTGGTGCTGTACTTGAATCCAAGGCTACTGTATATTCTGAAGGCTGTCTGTGAGCAGCCCCATTTGTATGTTACTAGTCAGAATCCTTATGGTCAGAGAGAACACCGTTTGCCTAGAAATTATATGAGAAAATAGGACTTCTGGCCTACTTGAGAAATTATTTATATGCTGAAGTAATAATCTCTAGTCATAGTGATTTTCATTTTATATTTGTATCATGTTATGTCAGTTTATGAACCATGGCTAGTAAAGGATTAAGCCCACATGGTGACTGAGTTATTCATTCCATTGGTAATGTGTTGGGGCAGAAAATGTCACTAATGTTCCTAATTAGATATATAATTATATGTGTGGTATCAATATTGTTAACTAAGACTACATGTCATGTGACTACATGTCACAAGGCAAGATATGTATCATGGGATTTTTTTTGTATCTTTAGATAAAAGTTATTATCATGAGCAAATTAAGTAAAAAAATATTTTGTCTAGCCTTGCTAGCAGTGCCCAGGGTTGCCATGGACCGTCGTTTGTCATATCAATACACTGTATTGTCAAATACTGTCACAAAACTAGTAAAAGTGCATCAATTGAAACAAAATTATAATATATTAATCTGGTATCACATAGGGTTTTTAAGACAGCAGGAAGCTGATTTATGTAATCTTGATAAAAGTTTTCTACTATACACTGAAACATTGACATATTAATTAATTATGAATTTTTAAGTCCTGTGAGTGGGGGAAAATTCTATCCATATATTAATAATATTATCATTGATTTGAAGCAAACCTGATCATAATGCATAAATTCCCACTGTGCATGTGAGTTGTATACCACTTCAGTTGTTTAAAGTACACAGTTTTTTTATTTTGTTCTATAATTTATATCTACAAGAGTTATATATGCTCTTTTAATATAAAACCACATTTTTAGCTTCCTTCTCCACTGCTTATTATAGAAAAACTCATATCCATGAGTTGTAATCTTCCAAAGATAAGTCAAAACTGCAAGTGTTCATTTTAGCATCTCCTCAATTATCTTTAACAAAACTATCACAAAAGAGATTCATCAATTGAAATGTTATGCTAAGGCAGATGTTTTGGTAGACTTCTACACATATTTCTTTTCAAATGTTATAACAATATGAACCTTGCTCTTAATTTTATGTGCCATGGGGGTCCATTGAGAATTAACACCTATGTGCCATGAAGGTCCTCAAGGCACCTAAAGTTAACCCCATATTCTTGGTGTCCTCAACTAACTCCCATGGCACCTAAAATTAACCTCTATGTTCCATGGGGTCCATATAGACCCCCATGGCACCTAACAATAACTCCTTCGGACGTTATTATTATTATAGTTTATTTATAACATGCCAACATATTTTGTAGCACTATACATGGGTTAAATACAAGGCAAGAACAATTTTAACACATTGCTAAGCACGGAGAGTCCTGTCTTTGAGTTTAGAATCATGTGTGCATTGTGCTTTCCCTAAAGCACCTTGAAGATTGAAAACTCACAGCTTTATAATCTACTTACCACCACATGGTTTCATATTGGACCCCCATTTAAACTACCCCCATAAGGACCTCCAATAGTCCCTAAGCATGCATAAAAACAAAAACCACTACATAATATATATATATATATATCACATATAATAGTTGTCAAACTACGAATCGAGGGGCGGCATTTGCGGAAGGTGGAAGCCCCAACGTCGGCTGCAATGAGCCGAAGGCAGACCGCTGCAAGTGAAGTTACACCTCAATTTAAGTCCAAATTACCGAGTTTACACACATGAAAAACCCCTAAGCGAGAGAAAAAATGTCTGCCGAAAAAAACTAAAACAAGGCTACACGATCCTAAATCTGCAAAACACCACCAAGCACATACGGCTTTTCCAAAAAGCTGTACGAGTTACAAGATACACTTTTAGCAAGGACGCTAAATCATCCACACCTGTATACCACATACACATTCACCGCCATTTTACAACACTAGCTTACAGAATGCGGAAGTACACAGCTACACTAACGGCTTCCCCTCGCGCACGCAGCCTATTTACACTACACACTGCACACATTGCTGACACTTACACCTCAGCTCCACAACACTGCAAACCTACATTGTATGCTGCAGGAACATCAAAACAGATTGTCAGCTCTTCAGCACAATGCTTCCTGCATATACTACTTTCAAATAGGTAAAGTATATAAATTTATTAATTTATTAATTATTTAATTAGCATACAAAAATACATATACACAAAAAAAACACTATCACAATAAACACAAAAGCCATTCACTGAGCTCCTCACAATGAGCGCCAACACTGCTCATAGGACACAAACTACACCAGGGGACAGTCTTGCAATAAGCGTAAAAAGCAGATCAGCGCCAACCTTACAATGATAGCAAATGCGCCTCTGATTAAAAAAAATACAACAAACAAGAAACTCGCAATGAGCGCCGAAGGATCTCAGACCACCAAAAAAATTTATGTCTGTGGCAAACAGCATTACTTGCCTTACAATTTGATTGCTCCGTCATTTTTGATGAGCAAGTCGCTACTATATATATATATATATATATATATATATATATACACACACATATATATATATATATATATATATATATATATATATATATATTTATATACACATACTGAAAGTTAAAAAGCATTAAAAATAATTTACAGAAAATAAATTATAGGTTTAAATAAATACAAAAAAAAGATAATTGCACAATAAAAAGCAAAAATAAACCTGTAAGGGATTAAAAATATACTTACCTATCCTGTGAAGCCCTCCAGCAATGATCCAAGATGCTCTGGTCCTCAATCTTCTGACCTGAATAATCAGGCTATCCATGTTGATAGAATATTCTGGTCCTCTTCTTGACCTTGGCATTGTTCAATTTTAGGATATACAGTATTTAATAAACACAAATACATTAAGAAAAGCACAGATACACAGATAAATATTTTGTGTGGTAAAATGAAAACAATAGAAATAAAATCAAATAAAATCTTGCCATGACGTAAACACTCAAAGGGTAGTGTTCCAATTATATATAGTGCATCACTTATCCTAAATATAACAAGTAAACAAGCACCACAGCCTTAAGAGCTCAAATATAAACAAATATTTTAATGAGCGCTACATCAACTACAAAGAAGAAGCCATGACCTTAAATTGAAGATTCTCAAACCAAATTCATTCAAGTGCACACCATCTTTACGAAAATAAACTCTTGCTGCAGGGCCCTCTAATTCTTTTGTGTTTAAGAATCTTATCTGATTGGACATAGTTTTATACATTTTCTTTCCAGATTTTTCCATTTTATTAGTATCTATCAAAAGACACCAACAAAAATGTGGGATAATTTTCAGACCATAATATATTAATATGTCTAAACAATTATAGGAATAAATTAAATTTGTTTTCATTATTTAAATGAATTCCTTGACTGATAGAAAGCCTAAATTGTTTTCACATGCATGAATAAATAACCAGTTAAGTGGACCAAACAATGTAGTATAATGCACAATATGTATTAATATCTGTTCCCCTTTAAACCCACAAATTCCAAACCATTTTAATTTTACTGATGCGGAAGAAATCCAAGTTTAAGACCATCATCTTTAACTGCTGCCATCCTTCTTGCCCAATATATGTAATACTGTCTGATAATCCCTACTAATAAAGAGGGGCTTGTAAATTATAAGATTAAAGATTTTGAAGAATATAACTCTTAAATCCAAGAGAATCCCATCTACCAATTTTCTTAACTATTAAATCTCCAAAACCGAAGCTATCTGCTTCTGTAACTGCCCCAATTCTGAAAGAATGTATTCCAAATTATTTATTATTAAAACCTAAAATATTTAAAATTGGTTTTAGAACTGCCTATTGAGATAAGGCAGTTCTATCAGCATGTAATAAAAATGAATCTTCTCTTAAATGTTTAATTTTAAAACATTTTACTGTTGCATTATAAGGGCAGCATCAATCATGGGATAAAGTAGAATTGTAGTACCTTTAGCTAATTGATAAGCCTTTTTAATCAGAATTGACATAGAAGATCTCATAATTAATACATCGTCAAATTGTACACCTCCCATGCAGTATTTATTATTACTAACTCTGAAACACAAAAATAATAAAAATGCAGTTTTAAAAAGAAAATATGCAAATTGCGATGAACAAATTTGATAGATCATACTTTATAACTAGATTTTTCAGTAATGAAATTGAAATGGGCCTCCTCTTGTATTTCTTAACTTGACTTATTTAAGGCCTTTAACAGCTTGAGTAATGATTCTTTAGTAAAGTCTTTAGGGCATTGCCATTTAAAAAGAAATACCAGAGCAGCTAAGTAATGTGCCACCACAGAAGTAGATGAACCCCACTCTTGGCAGTGTAAAACAAATTGAATCAATGTTTCAAAACGTGAAATTTTCGTAGCCTTAGACTTTTTTATAATATAATCTTTGAAATTTGACAATTCTTGCCAAACCTTAGCAGAACAAGATGATACCAAAGAAGCTTTAACAAGTGGATCAAAAGATTCTTCAGCAGTTTAACAACTGGTAAAGTATACACACTGATTTTATTAATAGCTGTAAATAATCCAAGGTTATCACATTAAAAAACAACAGACTGGTCTCTTAATTAGTCAGACCAAATACATACTGCTACAACAACTAAAAATTATTCTAAAAGGTTAAGTTTTTTATTAGATCACAAGACTTCCATTTAAAAGCCAACAAGCTGCACACCTTTGCCCCATGAGATAAGCTCTGAAACCAAAATTGCCTGATGTATCTGTGTAAAGGTTTAAATCTATATTAGATGTTCTTTCTGTTTGAAAAACAGTTTTTCCATTAAATGTATTTAAAAGGGATTGCCAAATTAACAGATTTTCCCTTAACAGGGTAGTAATTCTTACACTGTTTTAATAGATAACCTTCTCAAAAAGGTTCTCCCCATGGCTATAATTTGACAAGCAAAATTAAGTTTACCCAAAAGAGACTGGAGCTAACAAGGAATAACTTTTATTATATTGATAATATAATTACATAAATCTATCAATCGATTATGCAAAAAAAAAAACAATTTCTGATGTTGGATTGCTGTTGTATTTAAAAAAGCGGGACCTACAATTAAAAATTGTAGTAAATTCAAAAGGTAGTGAATTCAAGTTTTGAATCCTCCTGAAAACTTCAACTACCTGTTGCAAGAATGAGCTAAAAACTTAAAAATAAGCACAAGAGATGGAGCAGCCCAGGGGAAAACAAAGATCAACATAATATTCCACCGTGAAAACTGCAACCTAAAAAATGATGAATTGTTGGATAAACTGGAAGCAATCTAAAAGCCAATTCAATATCCACCTTCAGCATCCCAAACAAACAATTTCAATCAGTTGATCAAAAGATGAATAATTTACTGAAGACAAATTCTTGTCAATATCATCATTAACTGAATAAACTTTTGAGTATGATGAATGGTAAATAAAACAACATTTACCTTGCTCTGTTTTGGGGACAAATCCTAAAGGAAAAATCCCTAAATTATCAATTGATGAATTACTAAAATTGGCCAATGATGATGAGAAGAATTTTTAAAAGGTATACGAAACCTAGGAACATCTTTTTTTATGTGAATCGGAATCGCCACCCTTCGAAAGGGACTCTCCTGATGATTTGATTTTCTTAAAACAGTTTTTCTCCCAACATTCTGAACATTTATGTGTGTTTCTACAAGATGGTCTTCTACAACAGACACTTTTGTTATATAAGAAACAATAGCCATTTAGTATAAATCCTGTTTTACTAATAGCTGATGATTTACCCGATTACCAAATCTAAGAGGCGTACCTAAGAGGTACCCCAAATCAAAGCGCGGTACTTACATACCTATCTTCCTATCTTATATATTTAGGTACCCTCATTTTCTGTCTAAAATGCTCGTCATATGATCATCATGCCATTCCTCCATAAACTCTATGAATGTTGTCAATCTCATCTAAGTGACAAACAGTTTTCTGGAAACTTTTCACCAGTGATGCTAGCCATCAAAACAAATGCTTGTAGCCAATTTGAAAAACTTTTAGTTTTTTTTCTATAACTTCTTTTTCTTTCCTCCTTCTCTTTTTTACATTCATCCTTCTTTCCATGATTTTTTTATTCAAAATAATTATCAAGTGGAAGCTAAACTATTTCTATAAACTCTAATTTCCATATTTTTTCCTTTATTTCAACTGAAACGTGCATTCCAATAGGTTTTAACTACTACTTTTTTTTTTATTTTTATTCTTTTTTTTTATTCTTTCATTTTTTCTTAAAGTCTTGTACAGATAAAAGAATAATACAGCAGAAAATATATTTACGACATACAAGAAAAAATAAAACGATAGCAAACAGTACAAAAGTATGACAAAACAAGATCTTATTGTCCCACCTTCTTTGATGTCTCTCAAGTTTCAAATATATTATTAAGATCTACAAAAACAGAGGAAGAAATAAAAAAGAACAGGGGAAAAGTAGGAAAGAAAAAAAAAAAAAAAAAAACGACTACTATTAATAATAAATCTGATTTCTGCTGATCACAGCACTTAATCTGAAGGATCTGAAAAGCCTAAACTAGATGGATTTAAAAAGTCAGAGGTTGTTTGCGTAGAAGTTAAGAAAGCCCCCCATTCTAATCCCTATTTTGCAAAATTACACCATGTTGAAGAGCAAAGTAAAACAACCTAGGTATGGTAATCAACCATCCCGGAAACTATTTGAGACAACTGCCATGAGTGACTGCAGCAAGACTAAGTCGAATATTATGGCTAACTTTCTCTTTTGATGTTTGCACTGACAAAAGATTCCAAGTTACTCCATTAGACTTTTACACCAACACCCTATGCTAAGGCCTGATGGATCATTCGCAAGATAGGGTAATATCGTAACATCAAGAAAATATTACGGGTACCAAAGACCACTCGCAAATGGTTTTAAAACCATTGTGAAGTGCCACAGCATTTATTTAAAGGGAAAGGCAAAAACTCAAATATGATAGAAAAGCATGCAATATTATCAGAAATGAAGGAGTAATATTGTTATTGACACATATATGCAATTTAAAACCAAGAGACAGTACTATAAAAAATGCTTGGAAACGTATTCCATCATTATTATTATTATTATTATTATTATTATTATTATTATTATTATTATTATTATTATTAACTTTTATTTATATTGAGCCAACATATTTCGCTACTTACAATTTAAAGGGAATGAAAGGGGCAGAGACCTGGGGAAGAGTAACAGATAAGGAATAAGAAGGGTCAGGAAGAAGTGAAAGTTAGAAAGATTATTAATTAGTTTCAGGGATCTGAGATGAGAGGCTCTAGTATGTAATATGTTATATGGCCCCTATTGTTGAGAAATGTAATCTGCAAGAAGGAAAGTCAGATGATTTAATGGTTCTATAAATTTAATCTAAATAGGGGCTGGTGAGAGAGGGGCAGGGAGGGAACTGCTTACAGGGTTTCACAGAGGTAGTAGGCCTCTGTTTGCAGTTAAGATTTGGCACTGCAAGAAAGTGGAAAACAAGGTGTGAGGGACAGAAAAAACAGGAAGAGAGAGGAATGAGAATAAGAGCTTAGGAGACATGAAAGTCATGAGACCTGTGAGTAGGAGGAGATTATGCAAACCAGTAGTGAGGGAAGGATGGGGGATGAGGGGAGCAAGGCAGGAAATAGCAAACAGTTGCGTGGGTTTAAAAATATAGTAGAAATAAATCTATGTCCCCAGATATAATAACACGCATACAGTAGTAATATTAATAAAGATATTGACTCCAGGCAACTTCCAAAATCTTCTCCATACCTGCTGGTGTTGTATGCTGCTCACAGGGCTTCAAAGAGGTAGTAGGCCTCTGTTTGCAGGCAAGATTTGGCACTGCTGGGGCCATATTAAATTCCAAACCCGTAGCAACAACGGTACACCCGCAAAGCCTGCAGGCTTGAAATTCTGAGGAGTTACAGAGCTAATACATTCAACCAATGCCGCGACCAATGCACCATAGACACAAGCCCATAAACCCTTTCCGCGCACACAAGCTGTCAAGGGGCTGGCCGAGATGCGATCGCCCGTTACAATCCAATCGCGGTATAATGTAGTGCGACAGAGGCCTTTCAGCCAATAGAAATTGGTCTAGCCAAAGATGATTGACAGAGGGAGATTATAAACTTGAGTTCCACCCGCCCATGCGTTGACTGTCGAAATAGGAACTCCGTTTCTGCAAAGCCTTTGATCTGTCAAGCACGTAAATGTTTACGAACTCAAATATGAAATTATGCGATATTAAATTGCTACAAATCCACTGGCGTTTACACCCGTAACCCGCAAATGGAGCCTAAAAGCCTACGGGTGCTAGGGAGGACCCTCAAGAGGGTTAAAGTCCTATCCGTAGCACTGTAAATGCAAATATGAACACACTACTGTACCTAGTATTAAAGGTAAAGTGATGTTAGGTATTAAAATTAATAGCACAACATTCTTGAGCTTGCAAATCTGCAATTTCAAAATACTTTTTTTAATGTTTAATTTCCGTGATTATATCGATCCCTGCAATCAATGTGTTAATAGATATACTGGAACGCGCATGGACTAGAATATCATATTTACTGATTTATTAATATTGCATTATTTCTGGAATGCAGGTCCGATCATAACTCGTAATTCAAACCTGTAAGGGATTGAAATATAACCTCCATTTTTGAGTGACGTAATGAATGATGACGCTACCTTTTACTATTTGCTCTGTCTAAACTCGTAACTATGGGTTTGACTAATTGATCATGTTCACGGCCGCACATGCAATGTGGGCAAAAAACAGTTTACGGGTTTGAATGTCGGCCACGTCGGTTGCAGGCTTGATTAATTTAATAACTCAGCCGAATTTCAAGCCCACAGGCTTTGCGGGTGTACCGGTGCCACTACGGGCTTGGAATTTAATATGGCCCTGGTGTTGTATGCTGCTCACAGAGCTTCACAGAGGTAGTAGGACTCTGTTTGCAGGTAAGATTTGGCACTGCTGGTGTTGTATGCTGCAGATATCAATACATAAGATTCCCAGAGAAACACCAGAGCAATGCAAACCATAATGTGAAAAAAAAGTATGCGTCATGATAGTGTGAACTTGGAAGGAGATCTGCAACAACAGTTTAACAAACACTCATATCAATCTGCAAAATACTACAGAAATATCATCTGATACTTATAACATCAATTTATTATGCTTTCCTCACACCAGCAGCAAAAGTGTTTGGAATTTGATATACCTGAGCATAGCATATGTTAGTTGTAATGCCATAAAAAGTCACTAGGACACAAGAGATTGACAGAATCAGGAAATACACATGGCCAACAACGGGTGTTAGAATCAATCAGCCTTTGTAAACCACAAGACAGGAAACAGTCACACCCAGCATTGAAGAACATAACATTAAAATATTGAGAGAATATGTGTGAAGGAGGTCCCTCAGAAGGTCTGCATATTTGACCAGAATGTGGCAGACTGGAGACCCGGGTGTGAGGCGTCAGATTGAGGACTGGATGAGGCTGTTAGAGGTGAGAGAATTCAAGTGATTTGGGCGAGAATGTCATCCATGCTGGTTCTGACCCCAGACAGCAAACCGAATGGCACAGGCTTATGGTGGGTGGTCAGGGAAGGGACAGAGCTCCAGTTGCACTGGGACAGGGGATATTGGGGCACATGCTGACAGGGAGGATAGCAATAATGTGGATGTACATCTTAATAGGGGCAATGACAGCCAGAGCAGCCAGCTGTTGGAGATGTAGAGGCTCCAGAAGCCATTCCTTCAGAGCAGCAGAGGGCAGGTGAACATCATGAGGAAGGATAGCAGGCCCAGGAGCCTGTGGTGCAGGTACAGGTACCCAGATTATAAAGGGAGAAAAACACAATAGAGGAGTTATCTAATGGGGAAGTGTATAAGCATTTTAGCCTGACCCGTACCAGTCTACTAGAGCACTGTGAGGTCCTTAAGGAGGACTTTGAGCGCAATACCAGGATTGTGACAGATGTTAGCCGTAATATACTTCCTGCCATCAAGGAATCATGGCAAGCCTAGTGGGGAATGTCTCAGTCAGCCTTATCTAGGTGTCTGAGCAAATTCCTCTGTGCTATGGTGAGGAGGACTTTCAGATACATCAGTTTTCCCTCCACCAGGGTAGAGATCTTGAACGTTAAAACTGGTTTACATACCCTCAATGCATTAGGTGCAATAACCTGCACACATGTGGCCCTGACACCTTCTAAAGATCAGGAGGCACTGTTCAGAAATCTCAAACAGTATCATTCTATCAATGTACAAATTATTTGTGATATAAATAGGTGCATGCAAAGTGTGGTCGCAGACTTCCCTTAAAGTGCTCATGATGTCCATATCCTGCATCAATCCTCCATCAATTACAGGCCAGTGAGTTACCATTCGTTTGTCTACCGGATGTGTACCCATACAGATTTTTTACAATCTATTACTATCATTGTGTCATCCATCATTGCTCAATGTAATAACTGCAAATATTAATTAAATGATGTATGGAAATTCACAGAAACATGATTAACCCTGTAAACACCTACATTCAATTGACACTAACAATATCCCTGCTATTGTGATGATGCAAAATGTCTCATCAAAATATTTAACAATGTTATGTTATTGTTGATGATTATGGCCATTGCAAGCTATAACCTTGTGCTATAGTCTGAAAGAGCACTGAGATAAAACAGCCATGACGTAACTGTGCCTGCAAAAACAATACAAGAACAATGGATACAAAGCACAAAAAGGCTTTACAACCACTATAGTGCTAAATATTTTGCTGTAAGCCATATACTAAAATAACTAACATTGCTTAAACAACCTTGAGAAAAGCAAATATTACATGAATCAGTACAGATAATACAACACACTGTTCACATAAAATGTTCTATAGGTTGAACAAGCATCACAACATGTCACTAATATCCCATTTGTGTCATGTCAGGTGATGTAGGATGCACATGCCTGCCGCGGTTGTTTCCCCTATGAATAATCCATAGTCAGAGGCAGAGGAGCGGTACAACGAGGCCCACAAAGAATGTCAGAGAATAATTGAGCGCACCTTTGGTGTTCTCAAGATGTATCCAATGATATACATCCATTTGGTGGGTCCTACAGTATAGCCCAGACAAGGTTTGTCCAATCATCACTGCCTGCTGTTGTCTACATAACATATCAGTACAGGCCAACTGTCTGGGGGACATTCAGGAGGCTCCAGAAGAACATGAGGAAAAGACGGTACCTCCCCCTACTCTGGAACATCTGGAGGGGTCACAACAACATGCAAGGATCATTGGAGAGTACTTCACATATAAGTACAAAACTAACAACTTAATTTGCATTAGAGAGAAAGGAGGCACAGAGAGAGAGAGAGAGACAGCACATGGAGGGCACATGGAGAGGGGCACATAGAGAGACAAAGGGCACAGAGAGACAACAAAAAGAGATACCGCACAGATAATTGAACATAACATATATCACACCATTATTTATGACCAGCAAGTTACCAGTATTAATATAATGGATCCTGCTGTGGTCTGCCATCTGCCATCTGCATCTCATGTGAACACTTGCTATGCTGAAATTGCTGTGCAATGTGTGAGACTGACCAATCAATGAACATCTCTCAGCAATAGTTGATAACATGCTACTGAGTCGTTGTCCCTGATAGGTTAGTACATTACACTGCACATGCAGCCCTACAGAGTAGGCATCTACATATGCTGAAGAGGGCACACTCATACGTGTACTGCATTGGATGTTTTATCATTTAGAATTATTCTTGGAATTTATAATGAATTATTGTTCAGTGGAATCTCCAATTATCTGACAAACATTTGAATCTGGCCACTAGTGATATTTGAGCCTTCAGGGAGCTTACATATTACTTTCATAGTTGTACAACATTTACATTATATGTGTGTTATTTATGTGTATGTTGTGTGTGAGGGTATGATGGTGTATGAAATATTCACCTTCGTGGGTGCTCTGATTATGCACACCCACCAGGCCTGGTAGTCCTATGACCACAGAAGATGAGATTCAGGCTTTTCCCACTTGTTGTATTGGATGCTCACTGGTGACCATCACCTTATTTCTGGCTGCCCTGGCCTCCTCTTTCATCTTCTTCTTTACATTTGCATGGCTATCATCATAACTATGCCTCACTGACTTGACATGCCTATTAACAAAGCCCAGAGCAGACACCTTTCCTGTCCCCTGTCCCCAGGCACTGATGGTACTTCAGGTATTAATACCCTGTCCTGTTACTTTAAAGATGCTTCTTTGTGAAGATTTAGGTTTGGGTTCCAGGACTGAGAAACCTAATACCCCATTCTCCCAACATTAAACCTCCTCTTACTGTCATGATTTTTTTTTTATCAGTAAAGAATAATTCTCAATATTCTGAGTATGATGAAATTGTTAAACCTCCATGTCAGATCCATAAGTGGCCCATTTCCTCCTGTTTTTCATTTGGAATCACTACAGCTGTCTCTGTCCATCATTATTAATACAAGATTCCTGATCTCTAGATCTGGATTTTAAATTAACTTTATGGCCCACTCTATTTCAAGAAGGGGATGTGTACTTTCGCCTGTAAATATTACTTTAGTATTTAAACTCATCTTCATTACTTAACGTTTTTTTTTTTTTTTTCATAAAATATAGATTTTTTAATACCAGGACTATCTTTTTTTTTAGAAGGCCAGAATTGTTGAGGCCTCAAGCTATCGCCTAAATGGCCATACAATTTGCTGTATTTTTTGGAATTCTTTTTTTAATCTTTTTTGTATAACTTTCTTAAAAGATGTTCCTTCATCTGGATCAAATTCCCTGCCGATATTATTATCAGAGGATAATATATTAATACTGTGATCAAATTCAGAATTATTATGAAAATCCTGTATCATTGAACATGAAGCAGCATCATGAGGATGGGGCTTGGCAATTCCTTCATATTTACTATCACATTTATTTATTGATATTGCCTTATGCATATTTGCAACCTCCTCTTAATAGGCTTATGTACTGTGGTTTTTAAATGTTTCTGTTTTTCTACCTTTTTAAAACATTCCTATCCCTCATTGCCATATTGTCAGCAATGTTAGGGTCATTAATAATATTTTGATAACCTGCGCCTATTATACCTGCTCTTTTGGCTATTTGTTTAGCATATTTTTTAACCAAGTCTCTCTCTGCACACATGCTATTCATATCCTCCAGTACAATATGTGCATCATCAATAATCAAAGGTCAAATCTCTGGATACATGAGATTTAAATTTGATGCGGGCCTGCCACACTGCAAGGCAGCAGGAGATGTTTGGGTTGAGTTCCAGAGGGACATTCTTTGGCTGGAAGAAGTAGAGGTTGCAGCAGGAACAGGCAGTTGATTAAAACAGGTCACAGGTAAGTTTAGTCTGGTTCTTCTTTTTGTAGGAGTTCAAGATGAAGGGCTACTCCTCTCTAGGGGTCTGGATATTCTCACTGGCCTTCCAGGGGAATCAGAATCAACCTTAGCAGGCTGAATTCAAATTTTCCTATCTGTTATATTATCCCCGGTTACAGAAGATCCATGCTTGACAATTGTGTTGCTGAACTGGCAGTTATTATTATTAACATTCTGCATATTTATTGAACTTTTTAACTGACCTACCCCTCCCATGCTATACATGAGCAAATGAAACACTCCTCATTACCCTATTTACTAGCCAAGTTAAAGTGCCATTTACCTGCACTGGGTTTGGCCATAGCTTCCATTCTTGAAAGAATCCCATGGATCGTCATCTTCTGGCACATTGAAAATGAAAACCCACTGCTCTAGCTCCCACATTGACTAATTAATTTTGCAGCAATTTTTTTGTCTTAAATTAAAGGTGCTCATCTGAGAACAAAGAAAACTTCAGTGTTTTTTTTTTCTTTTTTTATAGATATGATTACCTATTAAGAGAGCAGCCTCTTTTAGCTCACGTGTGCCCTTCACAGGGAGAAATATCCTGTAGTATATCAGTCTAGTCTCACTCAGAAGAGGGATACAGTCCCGAAATACCGAAATTGTCCCTGAACAGGAGAAACAGCAAACTCTAGACGTACGTTTTGGCCTCTGTGGGCCTCGTCAGTGAGGTGCAGCTATACTCCCTAAGGCACAGTGAACAAGGAGTCCACGTCTGCTTTCCCCTATCCACCATAAGGTGAGGAAAAGGTATTAAAAAAGAGTAGAGATGCTTATATGAGAACGAAAAATACCTCAGTGGGTTTTTTCTGTAGGTCTTATGTAGTGTTATTTTTTGTTTTTATGTATGCTTAGGGTCTATTGGGACTCCTTATGGACCCCCATGTGGGTTAGTTTACTTGGGCTGATAAATAGGCTGCCATAGGGTCTGTGAGGACCACCTTGTCACATAGTTATTAATGTAAGGTGCCATTGGGGTCCATATGGGCCCCCATTGTAGATGAAGTTAATGTTAGGTCCCATGGGTTTTTGTTGAGAACCCCTTGATATGGGGTTAACTTTAGGTGCCCCAGAAGGCATCTGGACAAAGGTTAATATTTAGATGTCACAGAGGTTCTTTAAGGATCTCCATGGCATTGTATTAGTTATAGGAGCACAGTGATCCTGTAATGATGTGGGATTAATTTTAACCTGTGTGGCATAGGGGTTAAATATTCCTTACAGTACCTCCATGGTATAGGGTTAATATTAGGTACATGTAAAGACTTCCATGGTGGAGGTTAATTAAGGATGCAGCGGGGGTCCTTTAAGTATCTCCAGGGCATAGGGTTTAAATGTATCTACTAAGGGGTTACCCACTCATAGCCTGTGGGAAGGGAGAATACCTATAGTTCCACCACTCGGATATTGTTAGTAGTGATGTTGCGAACATCAAATTTTCGGTTCGCGAAAACTCTCCATTTGCACAAGGTTGGATACCAAGCTAGCCATGTTCCGTTCCTTGTCCTCACTGATGTCATTAAAGGTCTCTTCCTCCACCCAGCCACCAAGGGTCTCTAAAAGTTGACAACAAGCCCCCTGGGACGCCTGCTGTGTTTGGTCTTCCACCTCCTCAAAGCCACCTTCCTCCTCTGACTCCTCTTCTTCAGACTCCTCTCTCTGCGTTGCCTCTGTCTGCGTTATTATAAGTTGTGTACTGTTAAGTAGTACTATTCCTATCAGTTTAATCCCTGGTACGTCCACTATTAGGGGACGTGTATATGGCATTGATTTTTGGAACAGGGAGATGGAAAAAGATTCTTGTTCGGACCTCCTACTTCGAATTTGGGGCACTGCACGTGCAATGTAATGTGCCACCAGATAGGAGTGGTGTATTAAGTTGTACTATTCATTCCTATCAGTGTAATACCTGTTACGTCTCTTATCAGGGGACGTGTATGAGGCATGGATTTTTGGAGCAGGGAGATGGAAAAAGATGCTTGGTCGGACCTCCTACTTCGAATTTGGGGCACTGCACGTGCAATCTAAGGTGCCACCAGATAGGAGTGGTGTATTAAATTGTACTACTCATTCCTATCAGTTTAATACCTGTTACGTCACCTATCAGGGGACGTGTATATGGCATGGATTTTTGGAACAGGGAGATGGAAAAAGATGCTTGGTCGGACCTCCTACTTTGAATTTGGGGCACTGCGCGTGCAATCTAAGGTGCCACCAGACAGGAGTGGTGTATTAAGTTGTACTATTCATTCCTATCAGTTTAATACCTGTTACGTCACCTATCTTTCCTCCCAATAGTACATTCTATATGTCATCAACCGGCCTGTGTGTATTTAGAGAACAACACTTTAAGGCCCTTAACCTGGAACAAGGTGGCTTGGCTATCAGAATTGCATCAGAGCCTTAAAAACTCGCCAAACCCCCTAATCAGACACTCACTATCGAACTGAAAATGGGCCAAGAAACACACAGGTTTCTTCCCTGGATCCACCCAAATGACCCCAATTCTTGACCACCCTCAGGCCCCGAAACACATCAGCACAACATCACAACACTGGTGGAGGTCAAGGAAACTAGATAGACTGGGAGACTGGGTAGTAAAGGGCCAGATGCTCACCTATGAGGAACTGAGGGACAAGCATGAGCTACTGCTGTCAGAACATTACAATTACTGTAGGCTGAGGCATTTCACACACTCCCTGACCCAGAAACAGGGAACACCGGTCTTAAATTGGTTCTCCAAAATTTGTAAAGATAAACCTCTATCAAGGCGCATTATTGGGTCGCTTTACAAATATAAAACATTTGTTACTGGTTGAAGCGACACTGGGGGAAGGAACAGAGTGGGGGAGCCCTGGAGACCCTTCAGAAGCAACCGGCAGCAAAATCATCCCAGGAAAGGAGAGGTCGCTTACTGAAGCCTGGTAGGGTAACCCAAGGGTGATTGCCCAGGTTAGATATTGTAAATAATAAGCTAATACTGCTGGAGGGATGATAGCTAATAGGACTTTGGTGTTTCCTGCAGATATACTGTACTCTTTACTATTGTCTGTTTTACCATGTTTTAGGTATCTCTTAAATTGCAATCACAGTAAAAAATAAGAAAAATTATTAACCTAAAAAGTAAAAATAAGAAGGAATAGCCAGCTAACTTTCACAAAATGTCTTTATTGTAAATATGTATTTTTGCACAACTGTTATGCAAGACTGTTCAAAAATGCTTTATTTTTCATAGCATGCTGTACGCCTTCTAAAATAAAATAATTTAAATGCAAAAATTAGGTATTGTTGCAGCGACCAGAAAAATTGATGTTAGTTTGCCAGGCAGAAAGTGCCCTAAAACATTGCGTCTTGAACCCTAGTTGGTGGCTGATAAGTCAGGCAAGTCATCCGGCATTCAGGGATAAAATACAGCAGCGTGTGGACCATTATTAGCTCAAGTCAGCTCATCTATCAGACCTTTTTTAATCGAATGTATCGCCCACTGTCAGTCCCTTTGGGATCCATCCCTCATTCATCTTAATAAAGGTGAGGTAATCTAGACTTGTTTGACCTAGGCGACTTCTCTTATCAGTGACAAAACCTCCTGCTGCACTGAAGGTCCTTTCTGACAGGACACTTGAAGCGGGGCAGGACAGAAGTTCTATGGCAAATTGGGATAGCTCAGGCCACAGAGCAAGCGGGCACACCCAGTAGTCAAGGGGTTCATCGCTCCTCATAGTGTCGATATCTGTAGTTATGGCGAGGTAGTCTGTTACCTGACAGTCGAGTCGTTCTCTAAGGGTGGACCCCGAAGGGCTGTGGTGATGGATAGGACTTAAAATGCTCTGCATGTCCTCCATCAACAACACGTCTGTAAAGCGTCCTCTCCTTGCCGGCGTGGTCGTGGGAGGAGGAGGATTATGTTCACCTCTTCCCCTGTTAGTTTGCCGTTGTGCTGTGACATCACCCTTAAACGCTGTGTAAAGCATACTTTTTAATTTATTTAGGAAGTGCTGCATCCTTTCCAACTTGTGGTAATTCGGTAACATTTCAGGCACTTTCTGCTTATACCGGGGGTCTAGTAGCGTGGACACCAAGTACAGGTTGTTCTCCTTCATCCTTTTTATACGAGGGTCCCTCAACAGGCACGACAGCATGAAAGTGCCCATTTGCACAAGGTTGGATGCCGAGCTAGTCATGTCCCGTTCCTCGTCCTCAGTGATGTCACTGAAGGTATGTTCTTCCCCCCAGCCACGTACAACACCACGGGTACCAGATAGGTGACAACGAGCACCCTGGGATGCCTGTTGTGGTTTGTCTTTCTCCTCCTCCTCAAAGCCACATTCCTCCTCTGACTCCTCTTCCTCACAATCCTCTTCCAGCATGGCCGCAGGTCCAGCAAGCGATGCTGATAAGGCTGTTTCTGGTGGTGATGGGGACCACAACTCTTCCTCTTCACGCTCAACTACGGCCAGATCCAGCACTCTTCGCAGGGCACGCTCCAGGAAGAAAACAAATGGTATGATGTCACTGATGGTGCCCTGGGTGCGACTGACCAGGTTTGTCACCTCCTCAAAAGGACGCATAAGCCTACAGGCATTGCTCATGAGCGTCCAGTAAAGTGGCAAAAAATCCCCAGCTCCGCAGAGGCTGTCCTAGCACCCCGTTCATACAAATACTCGTTAATGGCCTTTTCTTGTTGGAGCAGGCGGTCGAACATTAGGAGTGTTGAATTACAACGTGTCGGGCTGTCTAAAATCAAGCGCCTCGCTGGCATGTTGTTTCGCCGCTGGATATCTGTGAAGTACGCCATGGCCGTGTAGGAGCACCTGAAATGGGAACACACCTTCCTGGCCTGCTTCAGGACGTCCTGTAAGCCTGGGTGCTTATGCACAAAGCGTTATACAATCAGATTACACACATGTGCCATGCACGGTACATGTGTCAACTTGCCCAAATTCAATGCCGCCAACAAATTTCTTCCGTTGTCACAAACCACTTTGCCGATCTCCAGTTGGTGCAGAGTCAGCCACTGATCCACCTGTGCATTCAGGGCGGACAGGAGTGCTGGTCCGGTGTGACTCTCTGCTTTCAGGGAAGTCAACCCCAAAACGGCGTGACACTGCCGTATCCGGGATGTGGAATAGTACCTGTGGAGCTGGGGGGTGCCGTTGATGTGGAGCAAGACATAGCAGCAGCAGAAGAGGACTCAGCCGAAGAAGTTATGGAAGAGGATGGGGTAGGAGGAGTAGAGGAGGTGGCAGCAGGCCTGCCTAAAAGTTGTGGCGGTGTCACCAACTCCTCTGCAGAGCCAAGTATTCCATGCTTGGCAGCCATCACCAGATTTATCCAATGTGCAGTGTAGGTGATATACCTGCCCTGACCATGCTTTGCAGACCAGGTATCCATGGTCAGATGGACCCTTGCCCCAACACTGTGTGCCAGAGATGCCATTACTTCCTTTTGCACAATCGAGTACAGGTTGGGGATTGCCTTTTGTGCAAAGAAATTTTGTCCGGGTACCTTCCACTGCGGTGTCCCAATAGCTACAAATTTTTTGAATGCCTCAGTCTCCACCAGCTTGTATGGTAAAAGCTGGCGGGCTAAGAGTTCAGACAAGCCAGCTGTCAGTTGCCGGGCAAGGGGGTGACTTTGTGACATTGGCTTCTTACGCTCAAACATGTCCTTGACAGACACCTGACTGTGGGCAGATGAGCAGGGACTGCTCAGGGCGAGACACGGAGTGGCGGATGGTTGAGAGGGGGCAAGCAGGGCAGCAGTGGTTGACGTGGCTGAAGATGGTAGACCAGGAGGAGGATGGCAGCTTTGACTTTGTGTGCTGCTTGTACTCATGTGTTGATCCCATAGGCGTTTGTGATGTGACATCATGTGCCTTCGCAAAGAAGTTGTACCTAGGTGGGTGCTGGACTTCCCACGACTCCATTTCTTTTCGCACAGGTTGCAAATGGCATTGCTGTTGTCACAGGCAGACACACGAAAAAATTGCCACAGTGATGAGCTCTGCAATGACGGCATTCTGGTGGTGGCAACAGCATGCGTTGACTGGCGTGCTGTCTGGCTGACCCCGGGTGCCGATGCATGCTGTCTGACTGTGCCAGTAGCTACTTTTGACGACCTCCCGCTGCTTCCAACTCGTCTCCTCCTCCTCTCTGTCTCCCCATCTGAACTTTCCTCCTGTTCTTCTTCTCTTATAGCGGGCACCCATGTGACATCCACGGACGCATCGTCATCATGAACCGCTTCACTTGTATCTGACAACTCAACAAAGGAAGCAGCACCGGGTACAACATCATCATCATCATCAGACCGTACGTCCATGTGTGTAATGCTGCCTGACTGGGACATATCCCTGTTATCTACATCCTCTGGCACTAATGTTTGTGCATCACTCATTTCTTCCAACGGATCTGTAAATAACTCTGCTGACGGATCAAGTGAAGCGGCGGTGGTGCTAGTGTTGGTGGTGGCGGCAGGCGGGTGAGGGGTAACTGGAGAGGTGCCCGAAGCTAAGCTGGAGGAGGATGATGCGTCTATGTTCCAAGCGGAAGCTGTAGAAGATTGGGTGTCCTGTGTTAGCCAGTCAACCATGTCCTCAGTCATTTTTTTTACGATTAGTGGTACTATGCGTGCAAGCTACTGTGACACCAAATATGAGTGTCACTGTGCACTGGCAAAAGTTGGCAGAGTAGGCGCTGTAGGCCTCACACACACGCCAGTAGGCAGGCAACTGATATTCAATCGATTACAGTCAAAAAAGGTTTTTTTTATGTCACTGTACACTACGGTTGCACCAGATATGAGTGTCACTGTGCACTGGCAAAAGTTGGCAGAGTAGATGCAATAGGCCTCACACACACGCCTGTAGGCAGGCAACTGATATTCAATCGATTACAGAAAAAAAAGGGTTCTTTTATTTCACTGTACACTACGGTTGCACTAGATATGAGTGTCACTGTGCACTCGCAAAAGTTGGCAGAGTAGATGCAATAGGCCTCTCACACACGCCTGTAGGCAGGCAACTGATATTCAATTAATTACAGAAAAAAAAGGGTTCTTTTATTTCACTGTACACTACGGTTGCACTAGATATGAGTGTCACTGTGCACTCGCAAAAGTTGGCAGAGTAGATGCAATAGGCCTCACACACACGCCTGTAGGCAGGCAACTGATATTCAATTGATTACAGTCAAAAAAGGGTTGTTTTATGTCACTGTACACTACAGTTGCACTAGATATGAGTGTCACTGTGCACGGGCAAAAGTTGGCAGAGTAGATGCAAATGGCCTCACACACACACCTGTAGGCAGGCAACTGATATTCAATCGAATACAGTCAAAAAAGGGTTCTTTTATTTCACTGTACACTACGGTTGCACTAGATATGAGTGTCACTGTGCACTGGCAAAAGTTGGCAGAGTAGATGAAATAGGCATCACACACGCCTGTAGGCAGGCAACTGATATTCAATCGATTACAGAAAAAAAAGGGTTCTTTTATTTCACTGTACACAACGGTTGCACCAGATATGAGTGTCACTGTGCAATGGCAAAAGTTGGCAGAGTAGATGCAATGGGCTTCACACAGACGCCTGTAGGCAGGCAACTGATATTCAATCGATTACAGTCAAAAAAGGGTTGTTTTATGTCACTGTACACTAGGTTGCACTAGATATGAGTGTCACTGTGCACTGGCAAAAGTTGGCAGAGTAGATGCAATGGGCTTCCCACACACGCCTGTAGGCAGGCAACTGATATTCAATCGATTACAGTCAAAAAAGGGTTGTTTTATGTCACTGTACACTAGGTTGCACTAGATATGAGTGTCACTGTGCACTGGCAAAAGTTGGCAGAGTAGATGCAATAGTCTTCACACACACACGCCTGTAGGCAGGCAACTGATATTTAATCGATTACAGTCAAAAAAGGGTTGTTTTATGTCACTGTACACTACGGTTGCACTAGATATGAGTGTCACTGTGCACTGGCAAAAGTTGGCAGAATAGATGCAATAGGCCTCACACACACACACCTGTAGGCAGGCAACTGATATTCAATCAATTACAGAAAAAAAAGGGTTCTAGCAGGCAGGCATATGCAATTAGATTACACAGAAAAAAATAATGAAATAAAATAAATGATGTTCTAGCCCTAAAAAGGGATTTTTGTGTTGCTGTCCTTGCAGCAGATATCAAATGAGTCCTTCAGGTGTGTAGTGAAAGCTAAATACACAGCCTGGCTATCTATTTCCCTATTAAATCAGCAGAAAAAAATAACAAAATAAAATAAATGATGTTCTAGCCCTAAAAAGGGCTTTTTGGGTTGCTGTCCTTGCAGCAGATATGAAATGAGTCCTTCGGGTGTGTAGTGAAAGCTAAATACACAGCCTGGCTATCTATTTCCCTATTAAATCAGCAGCAGGTAGAATATATGTCCTCTCTCAACGAATGTAGCTTCAGAATGATTCTAAAATGGAGGCTGTGCTTCAGATGGAAGTCCCTGCTGCTGATTGGCTGGAATGTGTCTGCTGACTGTAAGGTGCAGGGTCAAAGTTTCCTCAATGATAAAGAATAGGGGGCGGACCGAAAATCGCACGTGTTCGCCGTTCGTTGCGAACGCGAACATGCGAAAATCACCGCGAATAGTTCTCTGGCGAACTGTTCAGGACATCACTACTTATGATCCCTTTAAGTAATAAATTGTTTTTTATAGACTTTTTGACTGGAATGATCTACAGTCCCTCAGTATTTAAAATATATTTACAGCAGCACCTTGATGTTGTAAGAGAAATAAACTTCTAAAAACTTGTTCCTTTTGTATACTGCATTGTAATTAGGTGAGAGCTATCATAGCAAATACTTCCTTAATAATCACAGCAGTGTCAGGTTTACGTGAGGTGAAAACAATCTCAAAGTTAGTTGAATTATTGTTAAAAACATAAGACGCAAAACAAAGTTGCTGGGATAAATAGCAATGATACAGGCAGTTTAACATATAGCCTAATGGCCATTTTGCCACTGATACGGCTTTGTCAAAAGCAGGATTTGAACTGAACTGCAGATGTTGCAGGGTTTAAATACCCTTGCACTTAACATAGTGATGCCATAATAACTCTTATATAGGTGCATTACCTCATTTTCGCTGGTAGAAGGAAATGTCAGGCACACATTATGTATTACACATAATATATCAAGTTTTAAAATGATAAACTATTTTAAAGTTTTAGAATTAGCTTTTATTGAGTTTTAGAATTATTATTTGTTTTAATGGGATAGTTAATTTGTCTTCAGGAGGGCCTTACAGATATTGAAACAATATCTAATTGTAATGTTAGAATGATTGACCGAGGAAATGAAAATAAAGCATTCCATGATTGACATGATGATTCAGAGGGAATAAAAATGAAAATAAAAACTTTTCATGTTTGACATAGTAATAATGTGAACTAAGGAGTGCTGTGTTAATGTGAATTTATGTACATTAATTATGTTAGCGTGAATCTTTGTACTTTATGGTGATGCAACATAATGTTGCATCTGCAAAGTGACAAATGCATTAATACACTGCCAGCACAACATGACAGTACTATTAGTAGCTAAATAAGTCATTATTAAACCAAGCTGCCTGACTAACAACAGCTCTTGTAAGTCTAAATCTGAAGGACTTAATGAAAGGAAAAATTCCTAACAATATAATAGTCTGTACATAGTAGCACTCCGGTACTCTGATATTTCCTGTATTGGGTACATTAAACATTTAGCTAAAATTGAATAACATTATATATAACCTGGGGGATAATAGTATATATGAGTTGCTATTTTCGTTGATCATTACCCCGGCTATGCTATTCATGTCAAAAGGTAAAATGATGTTCAAAGATAATAAATGTAATACTCTCCTGTATTACAGAGAGCATATAAAAAATTATAAAAAAATATGTTTTTTGAAATGTATTTATAGGAGTAATAATGGCAACACTTTAATTTAATTTTAAATAAGATCTTTCACATTTTTTAATGTTTCTGTTATAGAAAATGACTTATAGAGAAGCCTTCATTAAGGCCTAAAAGATTTTGAGAATGCAAATGGTAGACCCACTTGAATTCCTTCTACAAAAGCAACTTGCCCAGGTTGCCTTTTCGGGCTCCAAGCCTGACCTTGTCAATTACGCAAAATTGTAGTATGTCAGAATTGTTATTGTGTAGTAAATAATGTAGTAAATTTTAAATGTCTGGCTACTGGAGTATCACATTCTTTCTAGCTTAAATATGTTCCAGTACTCAGCAATAAAATTGGCAAGTCATTTTGCCGAAGTACAGCTTGTCAAATAAAAATCTTATGGCATATTCCACTCCAGTGGTGGCACAGTTAAAAAAAGTTTAGATTAAAAAAAATGTTCTATGCCCAGATGAACTGGTGTTATGTATCTACATGCATAGGAAAGTCCATAGTGGTTCATCCCAATAGATGGTTATACAATTTGTAGCCAGTTTGTTACATTGAAGTGGAAAAAATATATTTAGTCCATCAAGTTCAACCTTTTAGATCTCCTTTGATCCTTGTAATATGTGGATTAATTGTTAATTGATGCAGAGGAAGGCAAATAAAAAAAAATTGAGACATTGCCAAGTATCTCATAAGAGACTCCAGATAGTAGCAGTCAGATTTCTCTCCTCTTTCTCTAGTTATCCAGGATAACCCTGATTACTCTTTGTACTCAAAAAAATATCTAACCCTTTTTAAAGTTGTCTTTTGAATTCACTGTCACAACCTTCTTTGATAGAGAATTCCACAGTTTAACCACTGTTAATGGGAAGAACCTTTCTTCTTTCCTTATGGTGGAGTCTTTTTTCTACTAACCTCAAGGAATGTCCTGATTTGAAAACATCCTGGCACAAAAAGTTCACTTGACAAAGCCTTATATTGACCCTGGATGTATTTATAAAAGATAATCATATACCCTTTTAGAAATTAGGTCTAATTTGGTATGTCTTCAAAGCTTAGTCCTTACCTTACCCTTATTACCGTATATACTCGAGTATAAGCCGACCCGAGTATAAGCCGAGGCACCAATTTTACCACAAAATACTGGGAAAAATGAGTGACTTGAGTATAAGCCGAGGGTTGGAAATGTGCTGCCCCCTGTGTCCCTCTTGTGTCCTCTGTGTCCCCCTCTTGTGTGCCCTTTTCTTGTGTCCCCCTCTCTCTCCCCTGTGTCTCTTCTCCCCTCTCCCTCCCCTGTGTCTCTTCACCCCTCCCCCATCCTTGTGTCTCTTCCCACTCTCACTTTCCTGTGTCTCTTCCCCCCTCCCTTATTACCCTCCTCAACCCCCCCCTCATTCTCAACCTCCCTCCACAACCCCCTCCTCAACCCCCCTCCTCATCCTCCCTCCTCATCCTCAACCTCCCTCCTCATCCTCAACCTCCCTCCTCAACCCCCCTTCCTCACCCTCAACCCCCCTCCTCATCCTCAACCTCCCTCCTCATCCTCAACCTCCCTCCTCAACCCCCTCCTCATCCTCAACCCCCCTCCTCATCCTCAACCCCCTCCTCATCCTCAACCCCCTCCTCACCCTCCCTCCTCAACCCCCTCCTCAACCTCCCTCCTCAACCCCCTTCCTCATCCTCAATCCCCTCCTCACCCTCCCTCCTCAAGCTCCCTCCTCAACCCACCTCCTCATCCTCCCTCCTCATCCTCAACCTCCCTCCTCATCCTCAACCTCCCTCCTCAACCCCCCTCCTCATCCTCAACCCCCCTCCTCATCCTCAACCCCCTCCTCATCCTCAACCCCCTCCTCATCCTCAACCTCCCTCCTCAACCTCTCGCCTCAACCCCCCTCCTCATCCTCCCTCCTCATCCCCCCTCCTCATCCTCAACCTCCCTCCTCAACCCCCCTCCTCATCCTCAACCCCCCTCCTCATCCTCAACCCCCTCCTCATCCTCAACCTCCCTCCTCAACTCCCCTCCTCAACCCCCCTCCTCATCCTCCCTCCTCATCCTCAACCTCCCTCATCAACCTCCCTCCTCAACCCCCTCCTCATCCTCAACCCCCTCCTCAACCTCCCTCCTCAACCTCCTCCTCAACCTCCCTGCTCAACCTCCATCCTCAACCCCCCTCCTCAACCTCCCTCCTCATCCTCCACCCCGTCCTCATCATCAAACCACCCTCCTCATTCTAAACCCCCTCCTCACTTTACCCCTCTAAATACCTTGCCCTCTCCCTTTCCCCTCACTTAGCTTCATTTGCAGCTTCTGCTCCGGCCTGCGCTCCTTCCTTCGTCTTGACCGGGCCAATGCTAATGACGTGGCGCGCATGTGACGTCACGTCATTAGCATATACCGGGTGCCGACGCAGGCATGTGACGTCACGTCATTAGCATCTGGTCAAGACGCCAGAAGGAGCGGAGGCCAGAGCAGAAGCTGCAGGTGGAGATAAGTGAGGGGAAAGGGAGAGGGGGAGGTATTTAGAGGGGTAAAGTGAGGAAAGGGCTTTAGAATGAGGAAGGGGGTTTAGAATGAGGAGGGGGGTTTAGAATGAGGACGGGGGGTTGAGGATGAGGAGGGGGAGGGAAAGAGACACGGGGGTTAGATAGACACGGGGGAGTTAGAGAGACACGGGGGGAGAGTGACTCGAGTATAAGCCGAGGGGGGCCTTTTTAGCCTTAAAAAAAGGGCTGAAAAACTTGGCTTATACTCGAGTATATACGATAGTTCTTTTCCAGCTCTAAAATGTCCTTTTTATGAAATGGCACCCCAAATTGTACTCCATACTCTAAATGAGGGCATACTAGGAGTTTTTTATAGTGGCAAAATTATATTTGCTACCCTTAATTCTTTACCCTTCTTAGTGCATGCTAATATTTTATTTGCCTTTGCAGATGCTGCTTGGCTTTGGGTACTGTTACATAAGTGGTTGTACACAAGCACTCCTGAATAATTTTCTATTTCTGATACCCCTAGATTTGCTCCATTAACATTATACATTACATGTTTACATTTCCTTCCATATTTGTAAATCTCATCTGCCATTTAGTTACCCATTTCTCTAATTTATGTAATTCCCTTTAGGGGGAGGTACTTAATTTTCAGCTTTAATTAAATTGCACAACTTAGTATAATCCTCAAAAATGGAGACAATACTTTCCAGTCTTACTTCTACATCATTACTAAATATGTTAAAAAGGGGAGGACCTAATACTGTTACCTAAGGAACCCCACTTACCACATTAGTCCAATCGGAGTATGTTCCATTTACAAAAACCCTTTGCTTCCTGTCTTTTAGCCAGCTCTCAATCCATAAGCAGATATTTAATGCAATTCCTGTAGTTTATAATGCTCAAAAAATGATCTTAGTTTGTTTATTGGGCCTGGGTGTTATTACTAAGATGCGTACAAAAAAATTGTCCTATGGATCCTATTTAGGAATCCTTGAACAACCAACCAAGGTTGTACAGAAACACCTTTCATGCTGCCTTTATTTCAATTATTATTGCCAGATACTAATTTAAAATAAATAAATCTTTATTTGTACATTTAAAATATTGTTAAAAATGCAACGATTAAAAAATTCATCTTAAACCCAAGGTTTTTAATCCTTTGGGTTTTTTGACGTCCAGCAAATTATTAAAGGTTTGTTAAGGTTTTATTTTTGTTGTTATTATATTCTTTGCTTTGATCACATCTTTTTTATTCAATTACTTTATTATGCTCCAGTCAATAAAATAATTTGGTTTTCAATTCAACTGTATATGTGTTTTATTTCTGGTTATTTTTCCTTGATCAAATCCTTATCAGGTACCCTGATTTTTAATTTACATAAGATAGGATTTTTCTTTTATAATCCTTTTATCTGTTTATAGTTTTGTTTATTCATACAGCACTTCATTTGAGTATATGCTTTAGGTGCCTTTATGTTTCTTTTGTGTTAATCTTTTACCCTCTTTATTTATGGTAATTTCGTGATTCTATTACTTAAAGTGCATTTTAATTCAAATTGTGCTATTCAAAACTGTTATCTTAAAGTTCTTGTGCTATTGTGACTTACTGCTAATTTATTCTTATATTGCTGAATTAACCTTTTACCTCGTGGCTGTTCGTTTGTCACAGTCACTATTTTACCTTATTAATTTAAAGTGCTGGTGCTGTGCTATTTTTTAAAATGTATACACTCCTGATTTTATGCTGTATCTTAAACTGTATGTTTCATTAATACTTCTGTCTATTAGTTTTTTTAAAGGAGGTTGTGTCCTCCTTTTTCTTCTGTTTTTTCCTTTAATTATGACTTCACTCATTTTTTCTTTTTCTTGCTTTTCTATTTTCTTATTCTTGTTGTGAATTTGTGGTGAAAGTATTGGCTTCCTATCTTTCTTTTAAGTTAGTAGTGGTACAGGAGCTATAGAGCTATATCTTTCATGCTCCACGATATGTTGGCATGATCTGCGCTGTGATCGTGCTCACTGATGATGTCACAATCTCCCGACGCGTGTTTTGTGAGGCTCTATCAGTCTCTCACAGTGCTGCCTTCTCTGTGGAGCTATTTATAATTTCGATGGCAATTACTGTAGTAAACTCTTTGTGTTCCAGAATGTTGTTGTTCATACTTTATTTTCAAATGTTGCTTTTGACTTTCTTTTTTATTATATTTATTTTCTGCTATTACTATATTGTGTTCATATTATTTAAATATGTGTATTGATTTTAAATAATAATGAAATTACTTTCAAAGTGATACTTTTAACTTGCCAGCATTAGTATACCTTTGTATTATTTTATTAAGACTTTGTTTTCTAAACATGTTTATTGATTTTAAATTCTAATAATTTTGCATACCATGTTAATTTATTTTTTATTTAATCGGGATACTTATTTATTTTTCTGTTTCTATATTCTTTTTATTTATTTATATTTCTTTTTTAGTTTGTATATATTATTTGTTTATTTATTTATACATATCTATCTTATTTATGTTTTATATTTAATTTTGTATTAATGAATTTTATAGATAAAGATGGTATTCTAATTACTTCTTTTAATTTTTTATATTTTTGAATACAAGTTTTTAATCTTGTATTTTGTTTTATTAGAGGTTGTTTCAAATGAATACTGTATATATAAATTCTTCATTTAAACCTTGTGGGGTTTTTTGTATCCTTTTCATATATTAAATAAACGTTTTAATTGTATATTTTGTTTTATAAGAGGTTATTTCGAATGAATGTTGTATATGTAAATCTTCATTTAAACCCTGTGGGTTTTTTGTATCCAATTGAAATATCCATTTTGCTTCTTGACACAATAGGTGTTTATCCCAATCTCCTCTTCTTACTGTTTTTGGTCTATGATCAATACCTATGAATTTCAAACAGTATGGATTATTGTTGTTATGATGACGTACATGTTTTGCTATTGGGGTATCATTTAAATTTAAAACATCATTTACATGTTCTAATACACAGAGTCTTAACTGTCTTTTGGTTTTGCCTGTGTATTTTGTATTACATGAACAAATTATTTGTAGATATCACCTTTATTCCTGTAGTTTGCACAATAGTCTTCCTTATCTTGTGGGGAAGGAGGTGTTGGCCGGGAGGATCTAAAAGATAACCCCTCACCATAGGGGGCCCTTTCAGACTCTTGTGGCACCTAAAATTAACCCTGATGCTGTAAGGGTCCATTAAGGACCTCCGCAACATTTAAATATATACCCCCTGTCATGGGGTCCATCAGAGACCTCTGCGGCATAATAGGCTTAATAGGTTAATAATACATATTATTAACCCCTGCCATGGAGGTCTTTAAATGACCACCATGCCACCTAATTATTTAACCCCATACCATGGGGGTCTATACAGATCTTCATGGTAAGCCTATTAACCCCCTTGGATACCATGGGAGTCTATATTGGCCCCCATGGTATCCCCCTACCATAACGGTCTAATTAGACTCACTACCTATCATGGGGGTCTATCTACGATTTACATCTATTTCAGTCAATCAAAATGTTTAAAATCCCTATATCCCACAGAAAGCAAGGCAAGGGCAATTTGCGGTGGGGGAGTTCCTCCTAGTAAGAGCTCTATTAGTTTAGTTCTTTTTTTTTTAAGAGCACCAGGATTATTTTCGAGGGTCCTTTTCTGGCCCAGAAGAGAGGATTGTGGTCTTCAAGCAAGAATGAGGGGGTTGTGAACCACTTCAATTAACATTGATAGCTGATCATCGTTGAATGATGATTTGGGCTATGTAAATATCATTAACTTTAATTTATTTTACAGTTTTTTATTTGAATGTAATTTTGTTTATGTTGTGATTTTTTTATTTTATTTGTAATATTTTTCATTGTATGTAATAACTTACTATTTTTGGTAGCTTTAGGTTTTTCATTTTTTCCTTGTTTCCATGAAACTTATGTGATAAGACCTCCATGATAGGTAGGGGTAAATGGGGATACCATGTAGGTCTGCATAGAACCCCATGGTATGGAGTTAGATAATAAGGTGCCACTGTGATCCTTTAAGGACCTCTGTGGCAGAGGTTAAATAATTAAGTGCTGCAGTGTTCAATAATGGACCCTTATGGCAGGGGTTAACAGTTTAGATGCCACAGAGGTCCTTGATGGAACCCCGTGGACCAAGGTTAATAGTTATATACCCAGGGGTCCTTGAAATTCCCCCTGTAGCAACAAGGTTAATTTTAGGTGCCACAGGGGTCGGAAAGACACCTATGTGGTGGTGTTCTACTTTAAGCTGCTTCAAGGTCCTTTAAGGACCCCCCGTTTATCAGCGTTAACATTTTTAGATGCCATGGGATCGCAATGGACCCTTATGGTTATGGAGATGGGATGATCAGGGTAGGGGAGTGGGGTTTGGTCAGGGAAGGACTCAGTGGCAGGATTAACAGTTTGGATGCAGCAGATATCCTTGATGGACCCCTGGGGCAAGGGGTTAATAGTTTGATGCACAGGGGTCCAAGTAGTACCTCCACAGCATTGGGGTTAATTTTAGGTGCCAGAGGGGTCCAATAGGGACCCCCATGGAGGTAGTTGACTTTTAGGTGCCACGTGGTATTTAAAAAAAAAAAAACATTGCACAGGTTTAACATTTTAGATTACATTAGGATCTCAATGGATCCCCATAGTAATGTAGATGAGGCGATTGGGGTGTGAGCGGGGAAGGGGGTTGCTGGAGATTCTAATATTTTTTATGTATTTAATGTTAGGGACTATGAGGGTCCTTATTTAGTTTTAGGGACTATGAGGGTCCATGGGGGTAAGGGTCCATGGTCTTAGTTTAGTAAAGGGATTCATATAAATAGATAGATAGATAGATAGATAGATAGATAGAGATAAGAAAGGATGTTAGTGCTAATGTAGTGTGCTCACGTTAGTGGGTACCATTCCATTGTGTTTCTATAGAGACTATTGAGATTCAGAGTTTCCAATGAGTAGGCTGCAAGCACTCGATGGAGCTAGATAGTAAATTGGTAAGATTTATATGATTCTTTTTTACAAGAGCCATATATTAGCTCCGCAAATTTGAATTTAAAAATGGAATGGAGGTCTGTGTTAGTAAAATAGCAGCTGGCCAAGAAATCTGACATTCTGAAACATTTAGTAAAGACCCTTTAGGAAAGGTCTAAGCATGGAGAGTAAATTTAACTCACTTGTGTATCAGTTCCATTGCTTACAGTCAGCATGGTTTTGTGCAAGAAAAAAACACATTTTCTCCTAAATTAAAAAAGACTAATTATATTGCAAAATAGCAGGCATATAACATTAATGGGCACAGGGAACAGGAATGCATTCTTTTTTGTCCAGTGTACAGCAGTGTAATGCTTTTTTTTGGTTACTGGTTATTTGGTTATACAATCTAATTTATTGTTGTATTATATTATGGACTGCAATCAGGACCATTTTGAGGAATCATCTGGCACCATAGTTAATATGCCCTTGAGTTTTGATTTGTTACTATGACAGCTGTGCATGTGGAAATCTGATAGGTCCGTAGACTCTCCATGCTGGCATTCATACATGATGAGGTAATGTACATAATTTCTATGATGTGATGACGTACCTTAGGCTCAGTGAGTGGTGATGTCACACATTCAAAATAGGCATCATGGTGGATGTCTTTTTCTTATTTAAATGTTTAGTTATATTATATATTTTGACTGGACCATACCCTTTTCTTATACTTCATATGTATTTCTTAATATTTCCATATATATTTTAACATTTGCAACATTTAAGCATAGAAAAAAGTATACAGTTTAGAGCACTCTTAATTGTCATGTGTCTTTGTAGTGAGAAGAAATATCAGTTTATTTCAATTGTTTATTTTTTAAAATAAATATGAAGAGGGAGGTAGCCGTGAATGTCCAGTAATCCAAATGAACAATGAGAGTATTGCAGTATATTGTGATACCTTTTTTATTGGACAAACACATTCATAGGTTTCATGGTGAGCTTTCGAGAGCGTTCCTCTCTTTGTCGAGTCAGAGTCAATACTAATTTTAGATTCACAAATACAGCAAAACATTCCAGAATTAATAAATGATGTTCTGTTCAGCCAGCTGTGCAACTTTCTTAACAAACTCAGTCAGATTAAGGAACTACCTGCTAACACACTACTAGTTACAATGGATGTTGAATCACTTTACAGCATCATCCAGCACAAAGATGGTACTAAGGCATGCCTCAAATTACTCTCAACATACACTCCAAACAGCAAATATAACCCTGATACCGTTGGCAAAATACTGAAATATAACCTGACCCACAATTACTTCACCTTCAATGAACATGTTTACCTGCAAATAATGGGGACCGCAATGGGGACTAAAATGGCACCACAATATGCCAATTTATGGCTTACCTTGAATGGAGATTCCTGTACATATATCCAGAAACCGGGTTGTCATAACACAGAAAGTAACCTCTGCCATTAAAACGGCTGCAATACAAAACTAAAGAAATTACCTCTCGTACACCTCTGGTAACCACATACCATCAGGATCTGGAAGGAATCCGCAAAAAATTTAAGGATCTACTACCAAAGCTAACACAGAATTAAAACATTTATTCCCCAAACCCCACATTCTTGCACTTAGGCAGCCACCAAATCTCAGATAAACATTGGTGAACAGTAGATTGGCCAACGAAGAGCTTAACAAAGAAAATGGCACAAAACACTTGCAATTAAAATCGGTGTAAATGTTGTCAACACATCTGCAAAGAGGACACAGCCATGCACAACAACAAGACCAATAACATCAGAGGGTCATATTCTTGAATATCATCCAATGTAGTCTACATGATACAATGTACTGTATATGAGAGAGGCTGCTACATTGGAGAAACCAGTCAGAAATTATATATGAGGATGAATCTACACCGACATTCCATCAATAAGCACAGTGAGGACAGCTACTGTACTACAGTCGGACACCATTTCACCCAGAATAACCAGTCCATGAAAAATCTCAAAATCAAAATACTCAAATGTTTTTTTTTTTTTAAACACTAAGGAAAGAAAGGCATTTGAAATTAAAATGATCATGCTCTTTAACAGTAATAAATGAGGCCTTAATGTAGACATGGAATTTTTATCTCATTACCAAAATTTCTTATAACCTCCAACATTCATGATTGTAAATATATATGTGTGTTTATTTTTATTTATTTATTTTTTGTTCTCTACCCTCTTCCTGAGTTTGTTTACAGCTCTATGGTTTCCTAGATGTCAAACTATTTACAACCCCAATTTATTTACTTTGGTAGGCACCCCCACACACTTGCACAGCTGGCTGAACAGAACATTATTTGTTAATCCTGGAATTTTTTGCTTTATTTATGAATCTATAATTAGTATTGACTCTGACTTGACAAAGAGAGGAATGCTCTTAAAAGCTTGTCATGAAACCTATGAATATGTTTGCCCAATAACAAAGGTATCACAATATACTGCAATACTCTGATTATTCATTTAAAATAAATAAAAACACCAATTTTGAACTTTCTTTCTATTAAATGTATGGGGGTTAAATATAGATTCTATGAACATAGCTGCATAATCTATTCCATCCAATTCTTGCAACAAAGTCACAAACTGTGATCTTATTTATAGCAAATATTGCATCAAAAGAAATCTTACCGGGTTCAATTAAGTTACAAGTAATTATAATATATTGCTATCCCTAATTGCAATGGAACCTGTTTTAAAGCAACAGCTGTGTATTGCAGCACTATCTTCAAAGTATTTGCTGTATCAAAGGAAGTCTTTCAACACGTTATTGCTATATAACGGGGGGGGGGAATTTACAAACGGACTGTGGGTGAAAACCTGTGATGCAGATTCTCAGCTCATTGTGCGATTTATAAAAGCCCCCTTCTTCTGTGTTATAACTTGCTTATTGCAGCTTATCGCGAGTTGTAGTGATGGAAGTGAGTTATGGACATGTTAGGGGCGTGTAATCTGCATCTATAGTGTAAACCCAAGTTCTCCAAATTTACCAAGCACTTACGTTGCTTTTTACTACCCAAGAAACTGATATTCAGCACTACATGTTTCATCCCCTCATTATACATTTAAATAATATAAGATAAGAAATGTATTTATTAATATACAACATACAGTTGCAAGCAAAAGTATTTGAACCCTTTGGAATGATATGGATTTCTGCACAAATTGGTCATAAAATGTGATCTGATCTTCATCTAAGTCACAACAATAGACAATTACACTCTGCTTAAACTAATAACACACAAAGAATTAAATGTTACCATGTTGTTATTGAACACACCATGTAAACATTCACAGTGCAGGTGGAAAAAGTATGTGAACCCTTAGACTAATGACATCTCCAAGAGCTAATTGGAGTGAGGTGTCAGCCAACTGGAGTCCAATCAATGAGATGAGATTGGAGGTGTTGGTTACAGCTGCCCAGTCCTATAAAAAACACACACCAGTTCTGCGTTTGCTTTTCACAAGAAGGATTGCCTGATGTGAATGATGACTCGCACAAAAGAGCTCTCAGAAGACCTGCGATTAAGAATTGTTGACTTGCATAAGGCTGGAAAGGGTTATAAAAGTATCTCCAAAAGCCTTGCTGTTCATCAGTCCACGGTAAGACAAATTGTCTATAAATGGAGAAAGTTCAGCACTGCTGCTACTCTCCCTAGGAGTGGCCGTCCTGACTGCAGGAGCACAGCGCAGACTGCTCAATGACGGGAAAAAGAATCCTAGAGTGTCAGCTAAAGACTTACAAAAGTCTCTGGCATATGCTAACATCCCTGTTAGCAAATCTACGATACGTAAAACACTAAAAAAGAATGGATTTCATGGGAGGATACCACAGAGGAAGTCACTGCTGTCCAAACAAAACATTGCTGCACGTTTACAGTTTGCACAAGAGCACCTGGATGTTCCACAGCAGTACTGGCAAAATATTCTGTGGACAGATGAAACTAAAGTTAAGTTGTTTGGAAGAAACACACAACATTATGTGTGGAGAAAAAGAGGCACAGCACACCAACATCAAAACCTCATCCCAACTGTGAAGTATGGTGGTGGGGGCATCATAGTTTGGGGCTGCTTTGCTGCGTCAGGGCCTGGACGGATTGCTATCATCGTAGGAAAAATGAATTCCCAAGTTTATGAAGACATTTTACAGGAGAACTTAAGGCCATCTGTCCACCAGCTGAAGCTCAACAGAAGATGGGTGTTACAACAGGACAACGACCCAAAGCATAGAAGTAAATCAACAACAGAAAGAGTTAAACAGAAGAAAATACGCCTTCTGAAGTGGCCCAGTCAGAGTCCTGACCTCAACCCAATTGAGATGTTGTGGCATGACCTCAAGAAAGCAATTCACACTAGACATCCCAAGAATATTGCTGAACTGAAACATTTCTGTAAAGAGAAATGGTCAAGAATTACTCCTGACCGTTGTGCACATCTGATCTGCAACTACAGGAAACGTTTGGTTGTAGTTATTGCTGCCAAAGGAGGTTCAACCAGTTATTAAATCCAAGGGTTCACATACTTTTTCCACCTGCACTGTGAATGTTTACATGGTGTGTTGAATAAAAACATGGGAACATTTAATACTTTGTGTGTTATTTGTTTAAGCAGACTGTGATTGTCTATTGTTGTGATTTAGATGAAGATCAGAATACATTTTTTGACCAATTTGTGCAGAAATCCATATCATTCCAAAGGGTTCACATACTTTTGCTTGCAACTGTATACTGCTAGATGTTGTATAAAAATAGTGCATGTGATATATATAGAAGTGCAACTTAACTAACAGATCTCTTCTGCCTTATGGACTACATGCATTCTGACTGTGCCCCCACCTTAAATACTATGCTTTGGCTTCTGACTGGCTCAAACATGTGGCAATCATATTTTAGCCAATAAGAATACATTATTTTAATTGCGCCCACCCCATTTATGATTATTTAAATGTCTAACCAATCAGAATGCAGAATTGAAATCTGTACATTCCATTGATTAGCTTTTAGACAATCAGAGGGTTCTATTTTCCCCTGTTGCGATTGGTTGAAATGACAGACAATCAAATAAACAAAAAAACAAAAAACAACAACAATGGGACTTAAGTTTTATGATCCCTAAACTATATAGGTCTACTAATATTATATAGAAATACAGCAAATGTTTTGGATTGGTTTTTGGTTTGGGTATTCATAAAATGGAATAGATTGAGCGTCTAACCTCACACAGTATGATTCCTCTGCAAAAATTAATGGTTATTATAAGGAAAGGTAGAGCAATTTAATCTTGTAAATAAAGAATATTCTAAGCATGTTATTATCTTCATGGTAGATTATCAGTTTTATGTATGTTTGTTTTTTTATGTTAACCATATGCTTTAGGTATTATATTTTGCACTCCTTGAATGCTATTTTGATAATTCCGTCTCTGCTGTTTGTGTCTGCTCTCTTAGCTTCTCTCATTCATTTCCTAGTACTGATTATATGCCATTGAGGATTTAAGTGCTTAACTTCCATCTCAACTTTAATTTCTTCAGATGCTTTGAACTGCAAATATATTACAGGAGAAGACTGGGTTTCACATATCTATCCAAATAAGAACATTGGACATTTTCATACCATCTATTTGGAATTCCAAAGTGGGTTCAGGTAAATCTTATATTTTTGCTATAAAATATTTGTACTTTACAAGCATATAGCACTTTACTTTTCTAAAAACCCATGGTTAGCAAGTTTTTTTTAATTTTTGTTTTATACATATTTAAAACCTTCTATGAAACCCTCTACCCACTTTTACAAAGGCATTTATGGTATCTGCCTTATAGTGATAGAGAGATAGATAGATAGATAGATAGATATGTTACAAATGTAAACATTCATGATTGTTCAGTCATTATAGGGAAATTATTTTCTGCACTGTTACTTATTTGATACCTGTATTTTACATAAAATTATTTGAAGCTATGAATATTTGATATAGGCCTTCTAGGCCAGAGGTAATCATTAATTATTCGTATTCTTCTACCTAATTTTAGTGACTTGACCAAGAAGTTTGTACAAAAGTTTTAATGTTAGTATATAAATACGGAGAAACGGCAGCTTTCATCAAATATTCTCCACTACATTTTAGTGTAGAAAGTGCTGATGTAATTTCTGTACGCTTTGTGTAAATACTTTTAGAAAATATATAACTTTGCAAGGATGTTTTATGGTTGGTTATCAGAATAAGTAAAATGAGTACATAGATCTTAAAAACTGTAACACATGACGCTTGGGCTACCAAATGTAATTACTTTTATGCCTCTGCCGGCTAAATAAATAGTATGCACAGTAGTCAGAGTAGTATTATAATAAATGAGGAGAATTGGACAAAGTGCACCAAAAAGTGCTATACACAAAAGTGACTTAGGATCAAAATAGATCCTGCTGTGTTAAAAGGGAAAAAAAGACAAAAGAGGAAAGTGACTAATATAAAGTGACTGAGTGCTACAGTATATTCCAGATTCTCCTACAAGAATGAGAAGGTGCTTAATGTGCTAATATTACACTATTAATAACAGGAGATTTGAGATCCATTCAACTGAAATAAAGTGCTTTCTGTGCTTATATAGCAGCCAAAATGTCTGAGGTCATCACTGTGGGACTAGAGTTGCGGTCACAGTGATGACGTCAGAGGCGCCACGCGCATAGCAACGCAGAGACGCTACTTTTGATTTTGGCTGCTATACTGACAGCTGCTCCACTGCTACAGTACATAAACAAAATTGAAGGGAAGCTGTACCTATCTTGTTTTCTCATGCAAACCACTTGAAGATCAACAAGGTAATGGGAATTAGTCTTATAATAGAGTGGATAGGTATTTTCTGCTGGGGTGAGATTATAGCACATTGTCACTCATCTTGCAGAGGATAAGTGGTGGGTCCTAGTGCTACCACCACACCTGAGTAATTGCAGGGCCACAGATTAACAATACATATATTTCCTGCCTGTATGCTATGTTTTCTTTTCCTCTCAATATGTGATGATATGCTTATAGAATAGATTATGCTTATATTGTTATTTTGGTCTTCTATACACACTATATAGATCATTTTTGTGATTACAGCTATCACATATAATAGTTGTCAAACTACAAATCGTCGTCACGCTTTGCGAGCTTAGCGATGAGCGCTGGTGCGCCTCGCATAGCGAGGCAAGACGTTAAACCCGTAGCACTTAGGAAATGAGCTCCAAAGGCGCTCATTGCCAGCGAGCCTCGCATAGCGAGGCAAGCCGTTAAACACGTAGCACTTAGACAATGAGCGCCGAAGGCGCTCATTGTCGGCAACCCTTACGTACGGGGGCGAGCCATTAAACACGGCCGAAGCGATCGCACACTACACTGCACTATACCGTCCCAAAATATAATATAAAATATCAACTAAACACCCTCTACACTAACCTATTAACATCTACACTACCTACCCCCTATTAACCCCCACCACTCTAATTACAGAAAATAAAAAAGCCTAAAGTCACAAAAAAAAACTACATTACATGAAATAAAAAACCTAACTCACAAAACAATAAACTACATTACACAAAATAAAAAAACCTAAGTCACAAAAAATAAAAAAAGGAACATACCTATCTACATTACCTACCTACCCCCTAATAAACCCCCAACACTCAAATTACAGAAAACAAAAAAAAACTAAAGTCACCAAAAATAAAAAATCTACATTGCATAAAATAAAAAAACCTAGATCACAAAAATAAAAAATCTACATTACAGAAAATAAAAATCCTAAGTCACAAAAAAAATAAAAAGGAACATTACAGAAAATTAAAATTAAAAATACATTACAACCCCCCCACTACAGAAAAAATAATAATTACACACCTGAAAAGGAAATACATATAATACATCCAATACAATACAATACGTGCGATACAAATAAAGTGAAATACAATACAATACACCCCTATCTAATATACAATACATCCTATCTATCTAATATACATCCCCCAATCTATCTAATATACAATAAATACTATCCATCTAAAATACATCCTATCTATCTAATATACAACCCCCAATCTATCTAAATAAATACCACAATCTAATATACAATACACACTATCTATATAAAATACCCCCCCCCTATATAACATACAATAAATGGTATCTCTATATAAAATAATCTAATTCTAAGCTAAAATGACATAATTAAGACCACTTACTATTTCACATCAGCAAACTAGGGAAAAACAAATAAAAAAATGAGTACAACACATTTACAGAAAATAAAATAAACATTATAAATATTCTAAATATTATACTCACCTTTCCAGCATTTCCCAGTCCTTCTTCTTTTCTTCTTCTCCGGCGCGGCCCTGTTAAAAAAAAAGATAACATTAGTACACATACATAAACATAGGAACTGCGCTCTAAAAAAATAAATAAAAAAATAAGGGAGATCTGCACTCGCGGACCTCCCCGACGCTAATGAGCCTCCCGGAGCCTTATCCGGAAGAAAATAGGCAATGGCGCCTTCTGATTGGTTGAAAACTCTGTCTATCAAATTCACCCAATCAGTGAGCCAATCAGAAAGGGATACACCGTAAAATCCCAGTCTGATTGGATAATGCACCTGTCAATCTTTATTTAAACCAATCACAAGGCGCAGATGCCTTCTACCAATCACAATGGAATACACCCCCACAGGGTGATTGGCTGGAGGATTCTGCACATTCTGATTGGTTGCATTGACAATAGCCAATCACAATGGCATACACCCCCACGTACTGATTGGCTGAAGGCATTTGCGCCTTCTCATTGGCTGTTGTCAATGTCAATCAGTATTACAGCCAATGAGAAGGCACAAATGTCTTCAGCCAATCACCCCATGGGGGTGTATCCCATTGTCATTGGCTGATGGCAATAAAGCCTTCTGATTCAGAAGCCGCGATTGCCAATTTGCTTCGAGAAAACTCTGTAGGAGGCTCATTAGCGTCGGGGACATCCAGCGAGTGGGGATCTCTATTATTTTTTCTTTCTATTTTTTCTTTAACAGCACAGATTCTTCCAGGGCAGAAGAGGAGGAGGCCGCTGACATTGCGGGAGGTAAGTACACTGTATATTATGTTTATTTTATTTTGTTTTATGTTTATGTATGTGTACTAATGTTATGTTTTTTTTAACAGGGGCCGCGCCGGAGAAGAAGGAAAGAAGAAGGACGGGGACATGCTGGAAAGGTGAGTACAATATTTATAATATATACTATGTTTGTTTCTTTGCTGTAAACGTGTTGTAGTCATTTTTTTAAATCTTTTTTACCCTAGGTTGCTGATCCTAAGGGACATCTGCAAAGGTAAGTGGTCTTAATTATTTTATTTTAGCTTAGAATTAAAGTATTTTATATAGATAGTATTTATTGTATATTAGATTGTGGGATGTATATTACATAGATAGTATTTATTGTACATTACATAGATTGGGAAATGTATTTTACATACATAGGATGTATTGTATATTAGATAGATTGGGTGATGTATATTAGATAGATAGGATGTATTGTATATTAGATAGATTGGGTGATGTATATTACATAGATAGGATGTATTGTATATTAGATACATTGGGGATAGATAGTATTGATTGTATGTTACATAGATAGGAGAGTATTGTATTCTATTTCATTTTATTTGAATTGTATGTATTATATGTATTTCCTTTCAGGTGTGTAATTTTTTTTTTCTGTAGTGGGGGGTGGGGGTTGTAATGTATTTTTTTATTTTCTGTAATGTATATTTTGTATTTTTTGTAATTTAGGTTTTTTATTTTATGTAATGTAGATTTTTTATTTTTGGTGACTTTAGTTTTTTTGTTTTCTGTAATTTGAGTGTTGGGGGGTTTATTTAGGGGTATGTAGTGTAGGTAGGTAGCATAGGTGTTAATAGGTTAGTGTAGATGGGGGTTACTTTAGATTTAATGGTTTATTGGGGGCTATAGTGCAGTGTAGTGTTCATACTTAGTGTCATGATGGTACTGGAGAACCCTCATATCACTTACGGGGTAATGTTAGGCTTCTAACTGTCCCATGAGGGTCTTTAAATACCCTTATGGGACTAATGGGGTTAAATAGAGGCTTATGAGGGTCTGGATAGAACCCCATAAGAGACCGGGTTAAAATGGTGTAGTGCTTAAACTTTGGGTCATAAAGGGTTCCTGGATTACTGTGTTAGAGGGGTCTATATAGTGGAGGCACACAGTACACTCACATTGTGTGGCAAACAGCATTTTAACACTTTCTGTTATTGACCATCATTTTTTGATGGGCAAGTCGCTAGTAAGTTTATAACACAGTTATATATGATCTCTATTGGTCCCTTGAGAAATCCGAACGAGTCGGAACGAGCTGCCTAGGGATCCCCATCCCCCCCAGTCTCTATTACCCTGCACTCACCCTGAAATTGGAGCAGCCCTGAAGCAGAGCAAACAGCGTATAGCTTTCTATGAGTGTCGTATAGCTAAATCGAGCAGCACAGGACACCCATTTGAAGTCTCTTTATCTGTATATGGGTATGTACACAGTATGTGCTGTGGCTAAACTTACCACACTGTAATCTACTACTAATTAGCAACCTTACATTTGAAGTGTAGTGTTTTCATTGTGGCTACATCTTTATTTGGTTTAATATCACTTAAGTGACTAATTAACACTGTGTATGGACATTTTAATGGGGTAATCTGAATAAGTTAATTTTCTATTCTTGTGCCCATATCAAGGTATTATCCTGAGACCAATTATTTACTTAACTGTGGGGAAGCCCGTTTGGCAGCATTTTATATTCACAATTGCCCTTGCACTATACTTTTTAATTGATTTCATTCAACATAAATGTTAAGTTGCTACAAAAAATCCATAAGTAACGACTCAGAGTCTTTTCCACTCCTCTTCTTCACTTTGGAGGAGTCTTGTTAACATTATTATTCTACTCTTGATGTTATCGATTTAAAGGCTTATACTCCCTACTAATAATTTTATATTTATCTTCAATAAAGGTTATATTTTATTATCCTTGTTTCTGATTTATTTTTCTTTACTCCAGTGCCATAACAATATATATTACTGTTGCCTTATTGGTGAGATATTGACCAAGTCAAAATAGTGTAATCTTTTCTCTCTCATACTTGTACGTTCCTACTCAGTTGGTCAATAATATGCCTACTATAGAATGACAATACAGTCTAACCCATTAGATACCACATATTATAATTGGTAGACGACTCTCCCCTATTTTTTGATTCTATGTCTCCCACATATTACCATTATTATTATTATGCAACCTTATGCAAGATCTCTGGAGTGGGGTACTCAACATTATTTAAACATTTTTTTTATAGTAGATGCTTTAGGGAAGGACTCCCATATTTTCTCCAAGTAATCCTCCACTTGAAAAGCACCTCAACCTTTCTCCCAAATATTCATATAACCAGTGGCAGCTAGTGAACTATAAGGCTGGTGGTGTGGGAGATTTTTTTATAGAACGCCAGGGGTTTCTAAGAAGAGGCCAATTTTCCACATACTGAAGAGAGGAACCATGGCTTCAATCAAGAAAAAAGAAGATGGATTATTCTACAAACAGGGAAGTGCCCACTTATACAGGGCTGAAGACTGAGAACCAGGTGGTTGTTGCCACTGGAGGGTGTCAATGGATCTATCTCCCCTCCACAGGTTTAATTCCTTTTATTTTATTTTTATAATCACTTTTTAGTTTTTGTACTTTAGAATTATGGACTATCGGTACTCATAGTGATACCATGGGGTCCTTATGGACCCTCATGCTTTAAGGGTTTATTTAGTGAAATCATGGTGGTCATGGTTAATTTTAGTGATACCTTGGAGGTTCTAATGAGCCTCCATTGTATTAGAGTCAACTTTTCATATCATATAGGTCCATGTAATCCCCATGGTATAGGGGTTCAATTGTAAATACCATAAAGTCCACAGGGATCCCCATGGCTAGCATTAGTTACTGCATGGGGATCCACAGAGACTCTCATGGGGTTAATAGGCCCCATATTGTTTAACATATTTTTGAGCTTAAAGATTCCCTGCAAGCCTAGTGGAGGTTTGGGGGTCTTGATTAGCCTCCGGACTCCTTGGTCCTCGCTGGGGGTCTCCTTGGGCCTCACTGACCTAGTGGAAATCTTCAAGATTCTCCTTTGACAAAATGTCACATGTGTTCTGGCAGCTTGAGATGCCTGATGATTTCTGAAACTAGGCTGTCATATTCCTAGGTGATTTTAGCCTAGGCAGAGATAAACCAGTGATTCACAAAAAATTTCAACACAACTTGTAAGAAATCTGTCAGACTGTTTGCGTGACCAAGGAACTGCATAACATAAAAGATTTAGCAAGGGTGTTTTCATTAAAACAATGACTTTTACATTTTCTCAATAAAGCATTATACATTTAGACCTTCTCCCACATTTTTTTTGCAAGTTAATTAGAATAATGAAAATAATAATATTACAAACTATGAATTCAACTTGGCAACTGCCTATACTGACACCTAATAAAAATAGATACCTAAGGATTCAACTTCTTATATAAATTGTCTGGATCTTGGGAGCAGAGATACTGTGCATTATTCTCCACTCACTATGACAAGCTGTCTGTACGCATGAGCAATGGGCAGTTTCCTCATTCATCGTGTTGTCCAGTTGTCATTCACATGAGAGATCATCTTATAGATGGTGACTAGCATGAACGGAAGGGTGAAAGAGCAATCTACTATGCACAGTAAAGAATGGTATAACCCTTATCAGTGTTTGTAAAATAGTACAATAAATAATACAGTTACTTACTACTAATCCGTTGTATTTCTGAAAAGTAAAAAAAGTAAAAAAAAAAAAAACTAATTTGAATCAAAACAGTATATAATTTTTGGGTTTTCAAAGAACTTTGTTTTGCACTGAAGTATTAGACTATATGAAACTTTAGAAGATGTTATTTTATAAATGCATACTAAATCAAAATGAAAAAACTGTGGATGTTAACAGTTTTGCTTATATTCTTTAACATATCAAATGTATTTAATTTCATGGCCCATCTGCGTGACTCCTATACACATGCTGCAAATTACTACTTTAGGTACTCAATATACGCTTAAATGTTGTTTTAACAATAATGTACTGCAATATGACGTTAAGTTGGAACTTAACAACTTATGAAATTATGTATGCAAACTAGAATACAATTAAGAAGAAAATGTATTATGCCAGATATTGATATAGCTTCAGGGAAATTTCCCATTTAGTTGAACACCAATGTTTGCTCTGTAATTCCCACAGTAAAATATATTTTTACAAATACAGTTGATAAAGGATACAGAACAGTAAGATAATGCATTCAAATAAGCAAAAGTTATACTTTAGAGAAATTAGTCCTCTGATATCCAAGATATATCTTTGAAGACTCCAGTAAAAAATACTAGCCTATATTTTTACAAAAGGGGCATGGCTTTTCTACCATTACTGTAAAGAGTACACTACATACCTGTATGCAGAAAGTTGTGCAGATTTTGACTGGCTTATCAAGATAAAACCACCCTGCCCCAATCTTAATTTTGTATTGTTTTTTATTATTATTATTATTATCATCATCATCATAATCATTATCCTTTATTTTTAAATTACCAACCTATTCCATTGTGCCGAGAACAATAGTTACAGTTAATATATCAAGCCAACATGGCATAAGTATGCATAATGGTACAGAAAGAGGTGCAAGACCTGCACCTGTGACATTTTACACAGAGATTGTATATATATATTTTATACAGAGGCTAAAAGAAAAAAGAGCTAGTTAACAGTGGCCAGGTCGAGTGGCAGAATACATGAAAGAAGGAGGCCTTTTAACCATAAACAGGACAAGATTAAACTGTGTGAAGATAGGCATAATCAGAATTATTATTATTATTGTTTATTTGTAACACGCCAACATATTCCGGAGCACTATACATGGGTTAAATTCCAGGCAAAGACAAATTCATTGCAAAGAACAGAGGGCCCTGTCTTTGGGTTAGATTAGTCTAAAAATTACAGACAGATTGAATTGGGTAGTCAAGAGAGTAAAGTCAGTTAGGAGAGGCTATATCAAGGCAGGATAAATAAGTTGATGATTTAGAAAGTGAAAGTGAAGGTTACAGCAGAATCAATAGTTACAGCAGGCTTTGGATGTAGATGTGATAAGAGTAGTTGTAGACTGTAATTATGATGTGTTGCACACATGGTGTATATATATATATATATATATATATATATATATATATATATATAGTATAGTATATAAGTGGAAGGAGGCCATTCCTGAAGAGAAGCTGAATAAACAGCAGGTGATACAAGGTAGATGTGTCGAATACAAAATGTGAGCTTATACAATACATATTCAATCCTTTGCCTCCTCCCACAAATTCATCCACTAATGAAGAGAGCCTTTAGGTTCCAAGATAGTAGATGCTGCAGATAGATAGCTTGAAACAGACATACACAAGCTGAATCAGCTTAAATGTTTTGTAAAAAATGCTTCTGTGCTAATGGCATACATGACTGTTAATTCTTAAAATGACGAAATTTTTCCTAAAATGCATACATGCTGCTCTTCACCCCTATCAGCTCTCCAGGAGGGGCGGAGGACCTGACCAGGGTGGCTGGTCTGAGAAAGAACTTTATCGATTGTCCTGATATTCAGCCACATTAAATTTGGGCTACGTGTTAAAACGTAGCCCTTAACTTAGATCTTAGGACTTTTTGCTATTAAATTAGCCATGTAATGCAGGCCGCAGACGACTTGCAGGTTAAGATGCAGCAGGGCCGAAAAAAGCTTACTTGTTGAGCGTTAAACCCACAAATGGAGCCCAAAGCCCAATGTGTGCAAGTAAATGCAAATAAAAACACACTACTGTACTGATATTAAAAGGGAAAGTGATGTTAGGTCTTAGAATTAATAGCACAACATTCTCAAGCCCGCAAATCGGCTCAGAAAAATACTTAATTTCATGTATATATTTTTTGTGTTATATCGATCTTGGCAATCAATTTGTTAATACATATACTGTAACTTGCATTTGATAGAATATCATATTTGCGGCTTCAATAATATTGCATCTTGACTGGAATGTGGGTTTGCTCGAAGCTCGTAATTGAATCCTGCAAGAGTTTGAAATCTATCCTCCATTTTCTTGTGACGCAATGCTGACGATCTCTGTTTCCATTGGCTCCATCTAAACCCGTAACTACGGGCTTACTTAATGAATTATGTTCTAGCCTGCAAATCCAACGGCTGACAAATGGTTTACGGTTTTGCGTCTCCAGCTCATAGCTCGCAGCCTTTCTAATTTAGATTTCAAGCCCGCAGCCTTTACGAGCTTCACATTTGAGGTTACTAGCATGGAATTTAATGTGGCTCATGATTGTATATTCACCTACTTCCCAGAAGTGGCTACAGCATGCAAACACTTATCAGAAATTGAAAACAGCCTTCTGAGAAACTTCTCTTTGACCTCCATAACAACTAGGGGATGAAGCAAAGCTGGTAGAAGCTACAATGCTAAGTTAAAGCTACACTGAATTCACTTTCTTCAAATACTGATTTTATTGCTGAACAGTTATTAATGAACAAATGAAACCTTATCGTTTGAGCACTGGAGAGATCCCTTTAACTCTCCATCAAGTTATCTTTTACCGTAGTGTAACATTACAAATACCAAACCAGAGGAGAAGCTAATGAATTGAGGGCCCGGTGCAAAATAATTTGCAACTTCTCTATACAAGGTAGGTGCCTTGGAAGTCAATAAAAAGCAAAAAATATATTTAGGTGGACAGATCACCCCATTTATAAAAAATATCTGACCATCTCCCTATAGAAATAAAAAATCCCCATTTGCTCCAGACCAGCAAAGTACCAGAGAGGTCCATCCCCTTCTGTGGACCCCAGTGCTTTGCACGTGCTCCGTCTAACTTTATTTGAACTTACACTCTACAGTATAACCTTTATTGGTAAGGATTATTATTCCCAAAAATTATGTAGTTCAAACTGTCAACTGCTTTATTGAAGATGCTACAGCATGTTAATATATATATAACATCAACCAATCATATTTAGTCTCCAATCCTTGGTAAACAGTTATTTACCAACCCCCCTCAGCCTGATCAGATCAGGATTGTAGTCACTCTGTCTGATGGTGCACATGACCCTCCATATGCCCCACTATCTTTACTAATTATTTGGGTCCCCAAATTCTGTACCCCAGCTTTCCCAGACTGGCACCTAGCGCCCCTTCATGCGGGCACTCTAGCGTCTGCTAGTTGGATCATTCTGGGCCAACAGGTACCCCCTAGGTGGCTCGCGGTTACCTTTGTGGTATGTGATAGCTCCAGACTGGGACAAATTAAAATCAACAAGTTACCTAAAATAGCTGGGTGACACCCTACTGGATGGCCAGCTCTGCAGCACCTAACACAGGTAATGTTAGACTGCAGAGCCAGAAAGTTTGGACTGTCGGTAACCAAGTTATATGAGGGAACAATTTACCCCGATTGTCAGGGCACCATTATACTGGAAATTACCACTTTGCACCTTAAATGTAAGGACACTAGGGCGGTACATAGTCAGTAATGGGTTCAGGTACATTTAGAGAAACAAGACCGAGTATTCGTTTTACATTTATTTGTATTAAATCTCATATGCCATTTAGCTGCCCATTTCTCTAATGTATGCAAATCCCTTTGTAGGGAAAGTACATCATTATCTGATTTTATTACCTTGCACAACTTAGTGTCATCAGCAAAAATGGAGACACTACTTTCAAGTCCTACTTCTACGTCATTAATAAATATGTTAAAAAGTAGAGGACCTAATACTGAACCTTGAGGAACCTCACTTACCACATTAGTCCAATCGGAGTATGTTCCATTTACAACAACCCTTTGCTTCCTGTCTTTTAGCCAGCATTCGATCCATGAGCAGATATTTACTGCAATTCCTGTCTCCCTTAGTTTGCTCACTAGTTGTGAGGAATTGACTCTGCTGGGATTCGAACCCTGGTTTGCATGTTGCTAAACCTCTTCCCTACCGGTACACCAGCCTGCCTCTTGCAGATTTGCCTTAGATCTGATACCTTGACTCTAAAAGCAATGCAATCAGTGACAACTCTATTTAGCTGTGTCTGGTCAGCTGTCTGGTTCTTGGCCTATATAAGGCACTTCCTGTCTCTGTATCCTTGCCAGATTATTGTTGGTTCCTGATCACTTCAATAAACCTTGTTCCTGTTTCACCTACAAGTTGCTGAATTGGATCATTACTGACCTAGGCTGCTGGTCTCCACAACCTTGTGATCCCTATATCATTACAGAATAATCTGGCCCTTTCATGGAGACCGCCGGGTCAGATTCTGCATTGGCCCAGCAGGTTGCTTTTACTGCAAGAACTGTGCAGACCCAGGCACAGACCATTCAAGTGCTGCAGGACCAGGTAACTGAACTGCAGGCCCAACAGGTTGCTTTTACTGCAAGAACTGTGCAGACCCAGGCACAGACCATTCAAGTGCTGCAGGACCAGGTAGCTGAACTACAAAATAAAGTTCAGTCAATGCACAGTGAGTATACCAGCTACAGGGCACGTGATGTTGCGGCTGCTACTGTTACACCTGCACAAGATGCCCGCTTGCCCCTACCAGAAAAGTTTGGAGGAGATCGCAAAAAATGTAGGGGTTTCCTAAATCAATGCCGTTTGCACTTCATGATGTTACCTCACCAATTTCCATCTGAAAGAGAGAAGGTGGGATTTATTTTTTCCTTATTCAAAGATGAAGCCCTGGCTTGGGGCTCCCCTCTTCTGGAACAGGACATTCCAGTCTTGGGTAATTATTAATGACTTTCTTGAGGCCATGTGCCTAGTTTTTGATGACCCAAATCGATGTGCTACAGCAGAAGCCACTCTCCTTCATTTGCATCAAGGGAGGCGCTCGGTGGCTGAATATGCTGCTGAATTCAGACAGTGGGTTGCTGATACTACCTGGAACCAATCAGCCCAGAGGTTCCACTTCAGAAAAGGTCTCTCAGAAGCTATAAAAGATGAGCTAGCTCGTGTTGATCTTCCTGCTGTCTTTGATGCATTTGTGCGTTTGGCTATCCGTATGGATCGGAGACTTTCTGAAAGAAGATTGGAAAGACAGGCCTCTTTTAGACCAAGTACTACTCCTATTTCCTATTCAAGAACTTCTACTCCGATCCCACAAACATCTACAGACTCTGAGCCAGAGGCTATGCAGGTAAATGTAATAAGAGGACCATTATCCAACGAAGAAAAACAGTGGCGACGCACTCACAATTTATGCCTGTATTGTGGTAGTGCAGGGCACTATGCCATCAATTGCCCTAGCAAATCCAAAAGAACAATAGCTATGGCGGCTGAGGGTGCACAGATTCAACACCAATCCCAGATTTCAGATCAACTGGATTCTGTCACACAACCCTTGTTTTCTCTGGCTCATGGTGAAGAGGGTATGTTGACTCAACATCCTCATTTTGTGGTGCCTATCACGTTGCAATGTGGTGTTCGTAAAATTTCAACTACAGCTATGATAGATTCTGGAGCAGGCGGAAACTTTATGGACATTACATTTGCAGCTGGAAATAGAATTCAGTCTATCCCTAACTCTTTACCTATGTTAATGGAGACAGTAGACGGTTCTCCACTTACGTCAGGCCCGGTTACACATGAGACTGTGCCCTTAAAATTGACTCTGGAAGTGAATCACCATGAGGCTATCTCTTTCCACCTAATTTCCTCAACACAGTTTCCAGTAATTTTGGGGGTACCTTGGCTTGCTCTGCATAACCCACAGATTGATTGGAAGATCAGAACTTTTTCCTCTCCTTCAGAACACTGCTTAATGAATTGTCAACCCTCTAAAGTAACACCTGTTGCCACAACAATTAATGAAATGGTTGCTACAAACTTGACTAAGCTTCCTCTACAATATCGGGATTTTGCAGATGTCTGTGATAAGAAGAATGCTGATCAGCTTCCACCCCACAGGCCTTATGATTGCCCAATAGAGCTGTTGCCTGTGGCTGCTATCCCATTTGGCAGTATATATTCCCTTTCTGAGCCTGAATTGAAAGCTCTTCCTGAATACCTACAAGAAAATCTTGCCAAAGGCTTTATTCGACCATCTACTTCTCCAGCAGGAGCTCCTATTTTCTTTGTAGAAAAGAAAGATGGCAGCCTACGGCCATGCGTTGATTACAGGGACATTAATAACATCACTGTTAAAAACCGCTACCCCTTGCCTCTGGTTCCTGAACTTTTGGAGAGACTTCGCTCAGTTAAAATATTTACGAAGCTTGATCTTCGCGGGGCATATAATCTGGTTCGCATAAGAAATGATGAATGGAAAACAGCTTTCAGAACCAGGTACGGGCATTACGAATATCTAGTAATGCCATTTGGGCTGTGTAATGCCCCTGCAACTTTCCAGCATCTTATCAATGATGTACTACGAGATCTCCTGGATCAGTTTGTTGTGGCATATTTGGATGATATCCTAATATTCTCTGATAATCTTGAAAACCACAGAAAACAGGTCTGTATAGTTCTGGAGCGCCTTCGTACCCACCACCTATACATTAAAGTATAAAAATGTGAGTTTGAACAAACAGAAATTCAATTCCTGGGGTATGTAATAACTCCCAAAGGTTTAAGTATGGACGCAAGTAAAATTAAAGCTGTGCTGGACTGGCCCATCCCCAAGAATGAAAAAGATGTTCAGAGATTTGTGGGGTTTGCCAATTTTTACAGGCGTTTCATTAAGAATTTCTCTGCCGTTATTACACCGATCACTGAACTTACACGTAAAGGGACTCCATTTCAGTGGTCCGAAAAGGCGGATACCGCATTTTCCCGATTAAAGACTCTGTTTACATCTGCCCCTGTCCGGAATTACCATTTATTGTGGAAGTTGATGCTTCTGATTCAGCTGTTGGTGCTATACTGTCTCAAAGGACTGGACCTAAGATGCTGTTACATCCGTGTACCTTCTATTCCCGCCAGATGATGCCAGCAGAGAAACTATGACATAGGGAATAAAGAACTATTGGCTATAAAAGCTGCCTTCACCGAATGGAGACATCTATTGGAGGGAGCTACCCATCCAATTACTGTCCTCACAGATCACAAAAATCTAGAATGTATTCGATCAGCAAAGAGACTGTCAGCCAGACAAGCACGCTGGTCACTATTCTTCTCGAGGTTTAATTTTTTGGTTACATACCGTCCCGACTCCAAGAATGGTAAGGCGGATGCCTTGTCTAGAATAGCTGACCCCCTCCATACTACCGTAACCAAGACCACCATCTTGCCGGAGGATATATTTATAGGAGTTACAGTCCCTTCTGATCTGATGTCTCGCATTAAAAAGGGCTACGCTGAAGACCCAGTTCTTCGTGATCCTCCTCGTGATCTCCATATGGCGATGCTTAATGGGTTTTGGATTTTTCAACAACGTCTGTTTGCTCCGGAGTCAGTGGCTATTTCGCTTGCATGGAGTGCCTGATGAAGTAGTTTCTGACAGGGGAGTGCAGTTTACATCTCGTTTTTGGAAACATTTTTGTTCTAATCTAGGTATTAATGTAAATCTGTCGTCAGCTTTTCATCCGCAAAGTAATGGACAGACTGAGCGAACCAACCAGACTTTGGAGCAATATTTGCGGTGCTATATTAGTTACCTGCAGGATGACTGGCTGGATTTTCTACCCACGGCGGAGTTTGCCTATAACAATGCCCAACACTGCTCCACTTCTTTGAGCCCATTTTTTTACCAACTATGGTTACCATCCGACCTTTCTAGTCAGTCTCCCAATTACTACTTCCATTCCTGCTGTCACTGACCGGCTAACCGCCTTACGTGATTCCCAAGCACTGTTGAAAGAGACTCTTTTGGAGGCTCAGGAATGTTACAAAAGAGCTGCTGATAGGCATAGAATGGAGGCCCCGGTTTATCATGTTGGTGACAAGGTTTGGCTGTCAACAAAGAATCTTAAGCTTTGGATTCCTTCTTATAAATTGGGTCAAAGGTTCATGGGACCTTTTGAGATCATTGCTCAGATCAATGCTGTCACTTTCCGTTTGCAACTTCCAAATTCCATGAAAATACATGCAGTGTTTCACGTTGCACTGCTTAAACCTTTTCATGAAAATACTTTCCCTGGCCGAGCCCTGCCTGCCCCACCTCCAGTCCTCGTGGATGGTGAGGATGAGTACGAAGTGGAAAAAATTCTTGACTCCAGGATCTTCCGTATTTGGTTCAGTGGAAAGGCTATGGTGAGGAGGATAGATCGTGGGAACCAGTGGCAATATTCATGCTCCTGATCTTCTTCGGTCTTTCCATGCACAGTACCCTGCTAAACCGGGTAATAGGGCATCGAGAGGCTGCGCCTATAGAGGTGGGGGTATTGTGAGGAATTGACTCTGCTGGGATTCGAACCCTGGTTTGCATGTTGCTAAACCTCTTCTCTACCGGTACACCAGCCTGCCTCTTGCAGATTTGCCTTAGATCTGATACCTTGACTCTAAAAGCAATGCAATCAGTGACAACTCTCTTTAGCTGTGTCTGGTCAGCTGTCTGGTTTTTGGCCTATATAAGGCACTTCCTGTCTCTGTATCCTTGCCAGATTATTGTTGGTTCCTGATCACTTCAATAAACCTTGTTCCTGTTTCACCTACAAGTTGCTGAATTGGATCATTACTGACCAAGGCTGCTGGTCTCCACAACCTTGTTATTCCTATATCATTACACTAGTCTTCCATGTGGCACTGTATCAAATGCCTTTGAAAAATCCAAAAAGACTACTTCCGCTGAGTTGCCCTGATCCAAGTTCCTACTAACCTCCTCATAGAAACTAATTAGATTGGTCTGACACAACCTATCCTTCATAAATCTGTGTTGACTGCTACCTATGATCTTGTTCAAATAGACATATCTTGTATTCTGTCCCTTATTAACCCTTCAAAAAGCTTCCCAACTAAAGATGTGAGGCTCACTGGTCTATAATTCCCCAGATTTGCTCTTGCTCCCTTCTTAAATATAGGTACCACCTCTGCTTTTCTCCAGTCATCCGTTAGAGACCCTGTAGTGAGTGAGTCTTGAAAGATTAGATATAATGGTTTGGCTATTACAGAACCCAGCTCCCTTAGTACCCTTGGATGTATTCCATCAGGACCTGGGGCTTTATTAACATTTATTTTCTCCAATCTCTTTTGGATTTCTTCCTGCTTTAACCAATTATTTAGTGATGGTAGTGTAGCCCCATTATGTTGCAGTGTCCAAACCACTGGTACCTCCCTTATGTATACCGACGAAAAGAACCTATTTAGCTCATCTGCCTTTTCCTGGTCACTAATTATCAGATGGCCTGTGTCACAATGTAATGTTCCTATAGCTTCCTTCCTCGCCTTCTTCCCATTAATATATTTAAAAAATATTTTAGGGTTAGTCTTACTTTCCTGTTTGTTGAAGTAAATCCTAAGTGTTCTATTTGACATCATCTAACAAGCCCTTTGACAGCTATATTCACCATCCACAGTCTCATTGACATCTATGTGGTGCGATCGTGAGTTTGCGTCCCCATGACATCCACTTTGACAGCTAATGTGGAGATCAAACTCTTAAATGCGATCATTTAATTGTGAGCTAATTAGACAAGCCTTAAAAGCAATACCAAACCTTATGTCATTTTAGAACAAAATTGGTTAATCCTATCTTGTTACGCCACTCATATCTGAATGTTCATTGTCCCCTGGCGCTTGTCAGACAATTTCCCTTTATTATTATACTTGGTATTATACTTTATTAAACTCCCTTGAGAAAATGTAGCGGTTCAAGACTAAACATGACTGGGTACAAATCCACACATCCATAAGTTCACGCAAAACACATTAACCCTGTTACATAACTCTGAATAACATGGCTGACATTCATCATGGCACACAGTAAAACCTGTATGTCATAGTCTGATTGTTCAGACGGGGAGGACAATTTCCTGGAGGAATGGGAAGAAATAGCATCAATGATCCATGTTAGTCCAGGGCCCTCACCAGTTCAATAGTCCAAAAAAGTCTTAGTGCCCCCCTGGACGTCACAATCAGTATCAGCCAATTCCACACTCTGGGTGATGTGTTATTTCACCCCATATAAATTTACATGTACAGGAAAATGCATGTATTGTTTGAAAAACTATCTAGAATTTCAATGTGATAAAATCAAGTCAAAGTCAAAATACAGGGATACTATAATCTTAACATATCAGTATCATGCAACGCTACATATCAGTAACATAAGGAAACATAAGCTTAAGTAATCTGTGAAGTAAAGGTAGAACAGAAGTATCTTCATTATAATAAAATATTTTATTTTGTGTCTTCTTCTTTACAAAGTCACATAAATCTTTGACCACTATTTATTCCTCAGCAGAGATTATAGAGATTCTATCAATACTTTTTTGACTAATCTATTTTTCTATACAAAAATAGAACCTACTCTAAGGCATGCATTGTTAATAAAGGTCAGGGTCTCAGGTGCAAATTCTGTGCAAAATGTTACTACCTTGATGGTGCCCGAGATGGTGAAGAAGGCTTACAACAGACTCCCACCTCTCCGGCCCATCCACACTAGGTCACTGTTCTTTCAAGATCAAGATAAGCATAACAATGGAAAACCATAGGGGAAAGCCTGGAACTAGCTAAAGAAGGAGAGGCTATCCAGGACTTAAAAAGTCTTGAACACAGTGTTATGAATATACATCACTCACTCACCCAGAAGTCCCTTCCCAGTACACTTTAAGCACCACAGTGGAAGAATACAGATCAAAAGAGTTAATAATCAAATATAGAAGAAAATAACTTAAATATTAGAAAACATAAAAAAAATAGTAACTATTATTACATATCAGTATTTGTGAACATATAAATATGAATCATCTTTTATTCAATATAATAATATATGTATAAACTTAATAATAATTTAAAATTGTTTTGTATTTGTTACCTTACTTGTCTTTATGTCATGGGCTGTACTTTGTTCTGTTTAGTGTTCTCCAAAATAATTTTAGAAAAAGTTTGAATCATTGCATTTTATGTGCATTGTGTTAATAAAAACTATCGAAGAAGGACTAATTTTGCCTGGAGGCTTTAATAATGGGCTGCCCTAGGATCATGGAACAAGAGAGTGAAATAACAATTCTGTCCTTTTAGTTTAGCTATTTGTCTCTCCACTGGATTTCAAATGAGTTGTTTATTTACCTTTTAACCCAACACATAGGATGGGAGAGATTATCTTTGAGAATAATTAATTTGAATCTATACAAAATGAAGTTCAGTATATTACCTGTAGACTTACAGGTACCAGCTTTCAGCGACGGGGCTTGCTAGAGGCTTTGGTAAGTGACATGTACAAAATCCCAAACTAGCTGTTCTTTGGGGCCTCCTCCTTGGCTGTATTGTCGGGGAATGATATAGGAATGTTTACCATTTCTTTCTCTGCACTTCATGGGTAAAATTTTAAAAAAATGTTTTTGAACATACAGAGAAGTATATAGGGAAGATACATGGAACAGGTATAGCCCAGTATGTTTTGAAAGATTATGGTTTTGTGGTTCCTGGTTTTCTTTTGTGTTTATTGGCATCGGATGTTTAAAGAATAAATGTATTAAGATGCAAATAACCATATATTAGTATTGAACAGACATTATAATTTTCATGATCAAGTATTCTGTTAAGATGGATCTATTTACAATATTAAAGTGTTTATTCTCCAGTATGCAATCACACTTGTACACTTTTAGTACCCAATATTTTGTCTTTGCAATCAACGGAGATAGTTGAATGACAGTTGGCATTACAGATGAGCACCCCAAGAGCATAGTTCCTAGCTAAATATCAGAATATAATTTCCAGATGATAGGACAGGATGGAAGAACAATTTCTATTAGTATTGTATTTTGCTTGGGGTGTAAGCCTTTAATCTTCTATGACAATACTATGCACAATAACATTGTAGTTTATAGCAAGAGGCAAAATATCCTTAAACCATAAACAGCATCAGGAAAAAATATGCATTTTATCTTTCAGTGCTTAAAATGAGCAGAGCTGTAAATATATACTAATAGAAATGTCTACCCCTAACCAGACAGACTCAGAGGAAGCAAGCAAATATGCTGGAGGCTGCAGAAACACCTTTGTGTAAGCCCTTCTATTGGATCCTCAACTGCAAGAAAGTTCTAGGCAGCACTAGGCCGCTTTGTTCTCCTTCAATAACACATACTGTATATTCTAATCTCCCCAGAGCAAGGGAAAAAAAATGTGTTGCTATTATTGCGCAAGGAAGAAATGCGTTGCTCTTATTTTGTAGCTTCATATGAGCTGAGTTTGCATCGCCATCACACTACAGTTTTTTTTCCGAACTTTGTAATGGTTGCAAGGTAAGACTAGAAGAAAGAAAGTAGTAAATCATCTGGGAGTTGAGGGATTCAGTACTGAATGCCTGTACACCTTTATATTTAGGAACATTGATTTTTGCTATGGATCCCTCATTAATTGAAAGTTGACGAAGACTGGATGTTCTTGTTTAGATGAGTTTGTGATTCATATAACAAGTAGAGATGTATACAAGCAGTTAGTTGTAAGCTGATTTAACCTATGTAAAGGATATCTGCATTTGCACAATTTCATGACTTCAGTTTGAAGAAGAAAAAGCTCACCAGTGCAGACTCACAATTCTTGAATAGGGATGATCCAATAAGAAAAGAAAAAGTTAAAAACATGCTTAAAACATTTTATTTGCACATCTCCTCAGAATTATTTGTCTTGGAAACCAACTGTTTGTTCAACACAACCTAAAGTCTACAGTAACTGAAATAATTATATTGATCTACAACTCATCTCTCAAGAAATGTATGTTCATGTTTTCCTTAAGAATATTACCCTTCAATCTCCTAGAATATTACATATACAGTATATTAATCCCTTGGAAATAAAGAATATGTTGCAAAATGTACCCAAGTGTGTTTATGGATAAGACCTTATGAGTAAACTAGATCTTTTAAATAAGAGTGAATTAAAAGTATGTAAACATTTTTTTAAACGTGATGGGCTATATAATGGTAACACGTGACTCACTCAGGACCTAGTCACACCCTAGGCCCTACTTTGAACATGGTGTCCTCCCATGCACCTTCCATTTCATGCTTTGCTGGATTGTATTTTGACTGATGGATTCACCAGTCTCTACATACATTTTGCTGCATACACATAACCAGGGTGATTGTGGAGTTAGCGCTAATTCTGGACCTTTTTAATAAGCTAGCAGCTGAGCATCTTTGCTTAGTTGCTTTGCCTGTATGAATTCTTAGCATAATTTTTGTGATATCTCCTGACTGATTTCCAGGTTTGAACTTGGCTCTGTTTATTAACATTCCTACTATTCCTGACCTCTGACTCTGGCTCATATGTTCATGATTTCTGTTTTCTTATACCCGGTTTGGACCTCTCTCTGTTTTCTTGCTGCCTTGACCTTTGGACTACACAACTATTCTGTTGCTTCTGGTCCTTTAGCATTTATTCAACAGTGGTTCTTCCCTGTTAGATTTTAAGCTCAAGGACAGGGCCCTTCACTTGTCTGCAATATGTCAATATTGTTTTTGCCTTGTAATTATAATAAGTTACTGGTTTTCCACCTAGTTGTGTTTGGACATAAGGAATTATTAAATATGTAATTTCTCACCTTGAGTTTAAAAAAGTATGAATACTATACATATATAGCTCCCTCTCCTTGGCTGGCACATAAATGGGGAAGGGGGTGTAAGTTTTGGTAAGATACCACTTAAGAGATTGGCTTGATTAATCATTGCAATAGCCTTATGCATACCCAAACATTCATTGATAACACTGTCTTTCTTATTTATAAACTTAGAAACAGAAACACAGGAAGACTTCTTCATCTAAAAATAGCCTTTTATCTAAACTTTATATTAACATTTCTTTATTATCTGTAATTTTTTCTTCTGCAATGAGAAGTGAGAAATGACATTTATACAGTTTCTTTAAAGAATTAAAATCTATATAAAGCAATTTATGTGGTTTAACAGAGTACATAGGTAGAAAACACTCCTGTCTATGCATAAAAAGAATCAAAAACATGCAAGTATAATATAAAAATATAGTTAACTACCTTATAAAAGGTTCAAGCTTAACTTTAGTAGTGTGAATTCAAAGAAACCCTATATGTTGGCTAATCAGCAGTCTTCAATAAACTTTTCAATGACACTTTTAATGTCCAGTGACCTTTAAATATAACAACATCTATTATGTAAAATATAATCAGTGCATTAAAATTCAGCATACACGATAAGCTCCCATTGATTTGCTTCCTACTGCATATAATCCACAGCTGTTTTGTCATCATTATTTCTCAGTACCTTTAAGAAGTTTAATTCTTCTAATAACTAAAGCTTGTAAACATCAGGGAATCGAGTACAATTACCTTCCATTGAAGGGTTCTTTGCAAACTTAGACCTCATGAGAAAATGTATTATAAAAAGTCGAAAGGCAGTCTTTAGCATAAAAAAGTGATTACTGTGAAACATTTCAAGCTCCTTTTACAGCCATAGGGTATATTTTGCAGCAGTTTTATAAAACTATAATGAAATGCCGCCATCAAAGGACAGAGGTTTGAAACATGCTAAAGGCCTAATATTTTGCATTTTAGATGCACTGTACTGGGAGTTGAGGAATTATCAGATTCTGCTATATTATGTCAATGGTAACACATTGGCATACTTATTGATTGCTGACCTATTTAATATTAAAAGTTGTTTTATTCATTCACAAGTTTTAACAATATATAAGCTCTGATTCAAGGTAATATTTTTTCATTATATATATATATATATATATATATATATATATATATATATATATATATATTACAAATGATTAATTATAGAGAGAACTGTTGAGCAATTTCCTATTAAAAATAGTTATACTAATAATAATAATAATAGGTACACTACAATATTTACTGTATAATAAAAAGTAAAATTAAAAAATAAAGTAAAACACATTTTAATAAAATTACTTTTTATACTCAGTGTTTATTATATTCTGTCTGTAAATCCATAGTGAATACATGCTGCCTTTTCCTCCTGCCAGTTCAGAAAATCATAAAGAAGAATCTCCATGACCTGTGATCTTATAATAAAGGAGGACTGATAGAGGGAAGCTTATGTTGAATTGCCCCCTTTGAGACTGCCTCATAGTAAAGTTAAAACATTTAGAATCTATTTTTATTTAATTTAAATAAGAGTTCCACTCACAAACTGAACAAATAAATATGATGGTGAGCAATATTTTTGAGGGGTTTGCTGCTAATAACTACCATCAGCTTTTGCAAAATGTACTAAGACTTTCTCATTATAATGTGGGCTGCAATAGGTAGTGAACCACATCAGTGTTGAAGTATAGTGATGCCATAGGATGCTTGTACCTGCAAAATATATGTGACAATCATGGCAAGGAATTATCATTTTAATTACAGTAACAATATTCATTCTATATATTGATATAGAAAGCAACGGGTTGTGGTAAATGGACAAAAAGCAAAGGGTTGTGGTAAATGGAACATACTCCGATTGGACTAATGTGGTAAGTGAGTTTCCTCAGGGCTCAGTATTACGTCCTCTCCTTTTTAACATATTTAGTAATGACTTAGAGGTAGGAATGGAAAGTAGTGTCTTCATTTTTGCTGATGACACAAAGTTGTGCAAGGTACCGTATATACTCGAGTATAAGCCGACCCGAGTATAAGCCGAGGCACCCATTTTACCACAAAATACTGGGTAAAATGAGTGACTCGAGTATAAGCCGAGGGTGGGAAATGTGCTGCCCCCTGTGTCCCTCTTGTGCCCACTGTGTCCCCCTCTCTCTCCGTGTCTCTTCTCCCCTCTCCCTTCACTGTGTCTCTCCCCCCTCCCTTATCACCCTCCTCAACCTCCCTCCTCATCCTTAACCTCCCTCCTCATCCTCAACCTCCCTCCTCATCCTCAACCTCCCTCCTCATCCTCAACTCCCTCCTCAACCTCCCTCCCCATCTTCTTTTTTTTTTTTTTTTTATTCCTTTTTTTTTTTTCAAATGAGGATGTACAAAACAACAATATATCAAAATACATTCTTGTCAACTTTGTTACCTAGTTAAACAATCATTTACTTAAAACCTTATCAGCATTCACTCCCTTTCATCCCTCCTTACATTCTGGAAGATCTGCACTATTACTGGTCGTTCAATAATTCCTGTCCCATACTCTCCACTTAAGAGGGTCTGTTCTGATTAACCCACTTTGTATATAGTTAACTTCTAACTCTCTAATATGCTTTATTTTCCAAATAATATCAGAAAATATGGGAGGGGAACTATCTTTCCATTTCTTTATCAATAGATTTTTAGCTATTGAGAAGATAATAATCGCAACTGCTCTGTTTTCAATAGCTACCTCACTTGGAAACATATGTAGAATGCTGCATTCTCCCTTAAAAGGGAGTTGATTCCCTGTTAGCTTGTCCAAAAGTTCGTAACAACTTTCCCAAAATTGTTTTATCTTGGGACAATCCCATAACATATGTACTAAATGAGCCTGATTACCACATTCTCTCCAACACAGTTTATCTGCAGGGGAATGTGAAATTTGTGCCATTTTCACAGGGGTCATATACCAGTTATTGATAATTTAAAAAAAAGATTCTCTGTATGCTGTTTGTTTGATAAATCTGTTTGTCCATTTTAATGCTGTATCCTAGTCTGTTTCGTCTGTTTCTAGTTTTAGGGTTAATTCCCATTGGATCATACCGTTAGATTTGGAGTGCTCTCCGGCTGATCTTATGATGTTAAAACATTTAGATACTAGGGTCCTCATTCAATTGCAATTTTGCCAATTGAAGAGGGCTCTATATAAGCACATAACATATTTTTTGACCAAAGTTTTTAGTTAGTGAAGACCTTGATTTTGTATCAAAGTTCATTAAGTAAAAATTTCTGTATAAAAAATATGTTATGTGATTATATAGAGCCCTATTCAATTGGCCAACTCACAATTGAATGATGCTCTAGATGTTTATTCTCGGATTTGAGGAGTATTTTTTCCATGGGATTTAATTCTTTATTATTTTGAGAATTTACCTTGGTTGTATCACAGGAAGTTCTATATGCTGTATATGCTAACCATCCTTCTCCTGAGATCCCAAACTTTTCTTTAATTTGTTCAAAGGGAGCGATCCGCCCGTTAATCACTGTGTCTCTTATCCGACTAAGTCCTTTCTTCTTCCAGTCTTTCGTAATATTTTTCATATTTAAATGTATTATCGAGTCTAACGGAGTAATGATACTACCCTTAGGGATTAATTTATATTTCCTATTAATCTGTCTCCAATTTTTTAAAATTTCTTTCATAATAGTTGATCCTGCGGCTAGATCCTTAATAGCTGGTTCTACCCCAAAAACTAAAGCTGATAAATGGGAATTTAAATGTAAAGCTTTTTCTATTTGTATCCATGGAAGTATCTGTGATGTTTCTAACCATTTCAAGGTGTGTACTACACAATTCGCCTCCTGGTATGGTTGTACTAAAGGGTAAGCGATTCCTCCTTTTAGGAAGCTTCTTCCCATAGTTCTTTTTTTAACTCTTATATGACTGGAGTGGTGTATAAACACATCTATTACTCGTTGTAACTTGTTCAACCAACCCCTGGGGATCTTATAGGGGATACACCTTAAAATGTAATTTAATCTGGGAAGTAGCATCATTTTAACTGCTGCCATTTTACCTGAAAAAGAGAATCTATTTTTTCGCCAGTTATCTGTAATGTTCCAAAATTTAAACAATAAATCTTTATAGTTTCTATCTAATGTGTTCTGTATGTTTCCCAGGAAAATAATTCCTAGGTGCTTAATTGAGTCTGACTCCCAGTCATACCGATAATTGCCCTTTAATTGTGATTTCTGTCTCTTAGAGACATTAAAGCAAAGTATTTCAGATTTCCTATAATTCAATTTATAGTAAGACACTCTACTGTATTTATCTATTATTTTTGCTAAATGGTAGAGAGATTCTTCAGGACGCGTGAGAGATAGTACTACATCGTCTGCGTATAAACTGATTTTATGTTCCTTCTCCCCCACTCTGATCCCATAAATTTGAAGGGATGACCTGATAGCTTTCACCAGAGGTTCTATCATTAGTGTAAACAGAGTGGGGGAGAGGGGACAACCCTGTCTAGTGCCATTTGTAATTCCAAAGTGGTCTACCTTAACCCCTATCCCAGTTACTTCTGCTGTCGGGGATCTGTAAAGAGCTCCTATTGCCTTAGCCCCAAATTCTCCGAAGCCAAATTTAGACAACACCAATTTCATGTACTCCCACCCTACTCTGTCAAACGCTTTTTCCGCGTCTAAAGACAAGAATAGGGTGGGGGCACTATTTAGTCTTGCAACTTCGGCCAAATTCATAAGTTTTCTGATATTCTCTGTTCCCTGTCTACCGGTCACAAACCCCATTTGTTCTATTGCAATTAATTTTCCTATAAATTTTTGTATTCTAAGACTCAAAATCTTCGCATATAATTTAGTGTCTGCGTTTAAAAGAGAAATAGGTCTGTAATTTGAACAGGATTGTGTATCCAAATTGGCCTTCGGGATCATAATCAATGCTACCTTTGTCATTTCCGCTGGAATAGTTCCCGACGTTTTAATTTCATTAAATACTTCAGTAAGATGGGGACTCAGAGTTTGTGAAAATGTTTTATAGAAAAGATTAGTGTATCCATCTGGACCTGGAGATGTGTAAGGTTTTAGTTGGTTAATTACTTGTAGTACTTCCTGGTTTGTAATTGGGTTATTCAATTCTGCTAGGTCCTCTGAAGATACTTTGGGCAGTTGTATCTCATCTAAAAATGCTTGAATTTCTTCCACCGCCGGTTTGCAAAGGGGGGCTGACTTTTCCAAATTATAGAGTTCCTTATAGTATCTAGTAAAGGCTTGTCCAATTTCCTGGGGGGAAGAAATATATCTTCCTTCCTCCTTAATAACTGTTATTCTTTTTTTTTCCTTTTTCTTTTTTACTTGTAAGGCTAATAATTTGCTGTTTTTATTGTTTTGATGATAATAAGTTTGTTGGTAGCGCCATATTTCTCTGTCTGATCTTAATTGATTGATCTTATTTATTCTGTTTCGTATTATTTTAATCTCTACCATTGTTTGTTGTTGTGGATCTAGAATGTATTTGGATTCCAACTTATTTAATTCTATATATAACTCTTTTAACGGGGTTCCTCTTTGTTTAATCAATTGTGCTTTAAGTTTAATAATAAGCCCTCTTGTAAAAGCTTTTTGAGTGTTCCAAATCGTGCAATGTGAAGGGACCGAGTGAATATTTATCTTAAAAAAACTCTCTATTTCTTTGTTTAAGTACTCTTTATTTTTCTCCATTCTTATTATCGTGTCGTCTAGTTTCCATTGTGGTCTATCCCGTTTTACTTTATTAATTTCTATTACTAACGTCGTGTGTGCGTGATCCGAAGTGACAATCTTACCTATTTCGGTGTGCGTGATCTTGTTTATAATTCGTGAGTATATATTGTGTGGATTGGAGTAAAAGGAGAACTCCTTTTGGTTTGGATGTTGGACTCTCCAAGCATCAAATAAATGGTTTTTAATAATCCATTTCGTGAATATCTGCGCTTCTTTATTTACTTTACTTAAATTTTTATGTGCCGGTTTTATTGACCTATCTAGATTTGTGTTTGGAATCAAATTAAAGTCACCTGCTATCACCAGCGATCCCTGGGCGTACTTCTTAATCAAGTTGCCTATTAGTTGTAGAAATTTTACTTGTTTCTCATTTGGCGCGTAAATATTTATTAGTGTCATTTCCTGTTTATTAATCTGACCCTTCCATAGGATGTATCGGCCCTCTGGGTCTATTATTAATAATGTTTCTGCTATTTCTAAATTATTAGAGAAAAAGATTGAAACTCCCCTCTTTTTCTTTTCTCCTACTGAATGGTGACTGCAATCAAAATCCCCTGTCGCGAAACCTGGAATCTTGGTTTTCCCCCAGAGTGTCTCTTATAGCAATATCAAATCTGCTTTCTCTTTTCTACAATGTCTGAGGACAGTTTTCCTTTTACTAGGAGAATTTAAACCATTAACATTCCAACTAAGTATTTTTACGGACATTAATTACAAAAGCAGTAAATTCTTATTGACCCTTTATCTACAGCTACAATATCTCCCCTTGTGACTTTGTATACCCAGAGTGCCAGATCCTCCTTACTTCCATTCATACTAACATTCATACAATTAGAACAGAAGAGACTCATATCAAGCCTTTCCAAACTTCTGTTCAGCAGGGAATCAACCGTTGTTTAGAAATGGTTAGCGGATTCATTTGGAGACAACGGTAACTTTTAGATATATTTCCATTCTTATATCTTGCCTTGTGTTTATACCTTCTTTATCAACATACCATAATTTAGCACCCTCTATGATTTGTATTCTAATTTTAACCCCTCTCTGACCCTCTCCCTCCTTCCATTCCATCACCGCCCTCCACTACCAATTTACCTATTCACATTCTTTGATCGGTTTAAACATTATTCCTTACACAAACCCAGGATGACAGTAAGGGGATAGCAAAGGTGAGAAACACCTAAAGGAAATAAGAGGAAGTAATAAAAAAAAATAAAAAAAACATATCGGCTTTTGTTTGAATTGTCCCTTAGTCTGACAAAGTCATTTCTTCCTCTGCCAATCAGGCATGGATCCATTGCAGGATCTTTCAGATCCGGGTTGTTAAGCTTACTAATACTCAAAAAGTCTCGGGCTTCTGCCACGGTCTTAATCTTATGCCAAGTTGATCCTTGTGATACCAGTAGACCTACTGGGAAGGTCCATTTGTATATAATGTTGCTCTTTCTTAAGGCTTGTGTTATGAAGTTAAACTCCTTTCTCTTGCTCATTGTGCCTTTTGAAAGATCTGCAAATATTTGAATATTTTCATATGGCTGTCCGAATGTCTTCATCAAGTAACTTGCTTTCGATATTGCTTCTTTTGTAGATGTATGATGGATTCTTACTATCACATCTCTGGGATTTTTATTTTGTAAATAGCTTGGGAGCGGGATTCGGTGGATTGTATCCAGTTTTGGATCCAGCTGCGAAAAATTAGGAGTAACTTTGGTAAACAGTTCCAAGATGTATGTTGGGAGATCTTCTCTTTTAATGGCTTCCGGTATACCTCTTATTCGCAGGTTATTCTTCCAAGCCTTATCTTCCATCCTGTTCATCTGGTAATTCAATATTGAGATTTGGCTGGCCATTTTTGATGACTGTTCCAAAATCATATTGTGATCAATGATCAGTTTGTCAAATTTATCTTCCAAATCCGCAGAACGGCTGTTTACCTCTTTTATTGATTTTGCATTTTCCATTATTTGGTTTTTAATTTCAGCAAAAAATTCTTCTTGGAAGTTCTTCAAAATCTCCTTCATTTTGTCTGTGGTGAGGAAATTTTCCTCTTGTTTTTCCAGCTCTTTACTTGGTACCTTTGTGTGAGAAAGAGGAATACTTTGCTCCAGCACTTCTTTCGGAGTGTGTTTTGGGAGGGACGTTGTAGAGCTTTTGGGGGTAAAAAAGGGAGATGGCTCTGCGGTTGGGCTTTTCCTGGTTTTGGATTTGTTTTTGGCCGCCATTTTCTTTACTTTTATAATGTTCTAATTGCCCTAAAGATTGTTACTTCCAAGCCCCCCTTTTTTTTTTTTTTTTTTTTAGTTATTTCCCTCTCTTTCCTTCCCCTTTTCTCTATCTACTTGTTCCTTTCTTTATTATTTCCTTTCCACTTCTTTCTTATTTCTCTTGTTATCTTTTTTTGTCACGGATTTTTTTGTCACGGTTTATTCACTCCTTGTGATACCCGTGCTATTTTAATTAGAAGTGCTGTTTAGCTTATTGTGCATCCACAGTCTTAAGGATAGCTGAACCCTTCTGTCTTTCAATAGAGAGTATTCTGTTTCTTTTATGACTGTTACTATTATGGCGCCTCTGAGGGATATTCCCTTAATCTGGTCATAGAGGGTTCCCGTTATTTTTACCAATTAGCTTCTTTTCATTTGCCGGAGCTATCCTCCTAATAGGTTAGATTCTCCCGGTCTTCTAAGTTCCAATATGGGAGATGTTTATATTGGAGCAAGGGATTATATCCCAAGCCTGCAGCTTCTATTGCTTTACTGCTAATGGTTCTTTTCTTCCTTTTAGCGGGTATCTTATACCTTTATGACACCCTTGGTATGTTGGAGCTGCGTAGCCGCCAGCCTCAGGGGTTCTGAGTTAGTTAGCTGTATTTGCTTTAATTATACCCGTTGCTTATAATAATTACACAGTTCTTTTCCAGCATTACAGCATTAGCACAAACAGCTCAGTACAGCAGATACCACAGTATACTCTTTCTAGTGCAGATAAGGTAAGGTTTAAGGGTGTAAGGGTATATTCCCTTATTCCTTACCTTTCTGCCTTGGTGCGCCGGTGAGCTTCTCAGGGGTCTGGTTCCTGACGTCCCAGGGCTGCTCTGCCCACTTCTCCTCCTGTGGCTTCCAGCAAAGCCCTCTACTTTGAAAAGTGCCTTCTTTAGAGGGTCCAGCACTCTGTCCGTTCTTTAGGGCTTAGAAATGCCCCTTTATCCTTCCCTGGTCAGCTCTCCGCTCCTGCACGATGGTATTGCTGTTAATTCAGTGATACAGCGCTAGCTCGCGCTTCCCCTGGGCTGGAAGGCTGCTTCCAGCTCCCTGCTCTCGCTGCGTGACGACACCCGCCGTCTCCTCCGCTGCACGCCGGCTTTTCGCGGCTACGGCTCCATTTCCGGTTCCCCCTCCTGTGGGGTTTATTTATCAAATGGGCAAAATGCAGCCACCTCCCTCCCCATCTTCAACCCCCTCCTCAACCCCCCATCCTCAACCCCCCATCCTCATCCTCTCTCCTCAACCCCCAATCCTCAACCTCCCTCCTCAACCCCTCCTCCTCATCCTCAACCTCCCTCCTCATCCTCAACCTCCCTCCTCATCCTCCCTCCTCATCCACCCCCCCTCCTCAAATCAGATAATGATGTACTTTCCCTCCAAATGGATTTCACTAGGAATATAATATACCTATGTATTTCTTTACTTTTGTGTACTATTTTATTAAGAAGTACGTAGAAGCTATGTTTTTTCTGTCTAAAATCTTAAATATACTGTAGTTTGCACTGTGTTTCTCCCCTATGCAGCTTATAAAGACAATGTAATTTTAAGTATAGGGTTTGCAGTGTCTCATAACCAACCAGTGGCATCATTTTGCAGCATGATGCTTGAGAGAGGTCACTAAATGGCTATTTTAAAACTCTGCACTTCACATGAGCTGGGCGTTTGGGCAGACCCAAACAGGTATAAATTGTTTGATTTTACACATACAAAACAGAGCACTTCTTAATAAAATAAAGATCATTTCTTTGTCAGTGGATACATGTTCAAAATCTGCAGGGTATCAAACACTCTCCCCCCACCACTTTATATTAAAGGGTTGAGCCTCATTTTTATAAACTCTGCCTACTTTTGACGTCAGCAGTGCGTAGCCAATGAAATACGGCACCTGTCATGAGCTGTCTTGGTGGGTATATAAGATGACATGTAGGCATTCTGCAAACACATCAACCATCACTGTTGCTGTGTCTTAGTGTTTCTAAAACAGTGCAGTTTTGAACTGTTTGCGTGTTGCTGTGGTCAAAGTGTATCCTGACTGGACAAACGGCACCATTGCAAATAAACTGCATTGAAACTGCTGAGCACCACATGCCATTGATGAGTTGAACATTGGCTGTGAAGTTGTGTTATGGCCAACTGACATGCTAAAGTGGAGGAACTCACTATCCAAACGAACCAGTGGGCCACCAGATGTCTGTCTAAAGCAAAACTACAGCAATCCATGTTGCGTATGCGCCTCCGAAGCAAACGACTGGTCATTGTACCCATGCTGACGAACATCAATTTTCACAACAGTGCCGAAATTGGACCTCTTCTAATTGGCAAAGGGTTTCTGCTCCATTGGCTGGATGGACGTTGGCTCATCAAGCACGAAACGTCTTAGAACAAACGCTGCAACCATTGTTCGAAGAACACAAGCTGGTGGTGGCAGCATTATGGTCTGGGAATGCTTTCTTGGCATTGCCTGGGTCCAATCATACCTCTGGAAGGCACTCTCAATCAGTTGGGTTATCTATCCATTCTTGCGGATCAAGTATACCCATACATATTAACTGTCTTCCCTGGAGCGGACAATGCAGCATGTCAAATGGCTAGAATTTTGTGGTTGGAGAAGCACAACGAAGACTTCCAAGCACTTTCTTGGCCTCCAAATTTGACTTTGAGTGCCTGTCGGACCACCTTGTTCATCATGTTTGCCATATGTATCCTCCACCACACACTCTTCAACAGCTGAGAAATGTACTTAAGTCTGCATGGCTCCAGATACCCTTGGCAACCTTCCAGCATCTTATTGACTCACCACAACACCTTTCAGCTACTGTCTGCGCTGCACACAGTGGTTATTCTGGAAATTAACTGGTGGTCATAATAATGTTGCTGGACCATGGATAGTTATAGTGAAATAAAGAAACCTTCCTGAAATTCAGAAACCCTCTTCTTTTCATTTCACTTTCATGGAGTTTTTGTATCTGTTATTAATCATATTTGCTTCCCATTACATTCATATATTTAATTTCTTAGTCCTGCCCACAAAATAAAAATAATATATAAAGCATATACAAGCATCTGCGCCTTTTGATTGGCTGCTGTCACTGACAGCCATTTCAGCCAATAAGAAGGAGCCATTTCCTTTTTTTTTACCGGAAGAAGGCCTAGAAACCTCATTAGCGACGGAGAGCTCTTCCAGGGAGGGGCTCTGTTAGTTTTTTTTCATTTTTTTTTTTTAAAGCGCAGATTCTTTAAGGGCCCAGCTGAGGCAGAAGAGGAGGAGGACAGGGACATTGTGCCGAGGTAGGTTTAATGAATATTATGTTTATTGTATTTTATATTGTGTGTGTTGTACTAATGTAATGTTTATTTTTTAACAGGGGCTGAGCCGGAGAAGACCATAAGAAGGACGGGGACATGCTGGAAAGGTGAGTTGAATATTTAGAATGTTTATTTTTTCTATGTAATATTGAATTGTGTACTAATTTGATGTTTCTTTCTTTATTAGGGGGTGCGACCTGCTGAAGGGACATCTGCAAAGGTAAGAGGTCTTATTTATTCTATTTTAGGTTAGATTTAGGGTTTTTAATGTATTAAGATAGGGGTTAATGTATTTTAGATAGGGGTTAATGTACAGTATGTATATAGAATTAAATAGTATGTGGATAGTACTATATTTGAACTGTATTTATTGTGTATATAACTTTATTATATTTAGTATATGATGTATATATGTGTATGTATTTCCTTTTCAGGTGCGTCATTCTTTTTTATTTTCTGTAGTGGGGGAGGGTTGTAATGTTCTTTTTTATTTTTTGTAATGTAGCTTTTATATTTTCTGTGACTTTGCTTTTTTTATTTCTTGTAACTTAGGTTTTATTATTTTTTTTTATTAGTGAGGTGGGGAGTTTAATAGGTGTTATGTAGGTAGAGAAGGTGTTAAAAGGTTAGGGTAGAGGGGAGATAGTTTAGATTTACTGGTTTATTGGGTGGGAATCGTGTAGTGTAGTGTTTGTACTTAGTTTAATGAGGGTCCTGGGGGACCCTCATGGCACTTATGGGGTTAATGTTAGGGTTAAATAGGCCTAGTTAGGGGAAGATAGGCCGAGTTAGGGTTAAAAGGTACTGTTAGGGTTAAATAGGCCCTGTTAGGGGTAGATAGGTACAGTTAGGGTTTAATAGGCCTAGTTATGGTTAGATTGGCGCAGTTAGGGTTAAATAGGCCTTGTTAGGGTTAGATAGGCATAGTTAGGGGTAGATAGGCCCAGTTAGGGATTGATAGGTATGGTTAGGGTTAAATAGGACGAGGGTTGGGTTAATGGGGTATAGTTAGGGTTAATAGTGTAGTGCTTAGACTTAGACTATTATAGGGGTTAATTAGTGTCCTATATGGGACTATATAGACCCCTATTGGACTGATCGGGTTAAATAGTGGCTTATCGGGGTCTGTGACAGGGTTAATTAGGGACTTATGAGGGTCTGTATTGACCCCCATAAGTGACAGGGTTAATTAGTGGCTTATGGGAGTCTGTATTGACCTCAATAAGTGACAGGGTTAATTAGTGGCTTATGAGGGTATGTATAGAGCCCCATGAGTGATAGTGTTAATTTTTATTTAGCGCAGGTCCTTTAAGGACCTTTACGGGGACATTTTAATTTTGAATGCAACGGGGGGCGCCGATCGCATGCGATTGGGGACCCCTGCTGTAAGAGTTAATGTAGGAACCATTCGGGAGTCCCAATGGAACCCCAAGCATTTGGGGGGTTAATTTTAGGTGCTGGCCTTAACTATTAGTGTACAGCGGGCCCTTTAAGGTCCCGCGGCAGGGAATTTAAACATTTTAAATGCAGTGGGGATCACAATCGTGACTCCCACTGCAAGGGTTAATGTGGGGACATTGCGGGAGTCCCCAATGAGGACCCCCAGCATGGGGTTAATGTGGGCACACTGCAGGGGTCCCATCAAGACCCCCGCAGCAAGGGGTTAATGTGGGGACCCTGCAGGGGTCCCAATGGGGACCCCTGATTCATTGGGGTCTAATGTAGGAGTGTGGGGGAGGGGGGTTGGTGCACTGGGGACAATTGGTGGACCATATGGAGGGGTTTCTAAAGCTCTTGCAAGTCCTCCTGAGCACACATTTGCACTTTGCGAGCTGGTATACTTTTTCGGAGTGGAAGGGATCAGGCAATTGAATAGGGATTTCTGCAAATCAGCCTGCGAAAATGGAATATCAAAGGCTTCAGAGTGATGTAAGATCTGAGTCGCTTGACGGCCATTTTCGCAGGGCTTTCACTCGGAACTCGGTCTGAGGTCCCAAAATGGAGGCAATTGAATAGCAAAGTTGCCTCCGTTTTGGACTTGCGATCTTGGAGCTGAAAAAAGTAGCAATTAAATGAGGCTGATAGCTAGTGCTTCAAAGAGAAGCTAAGTTTTTGTTTTGTGTTATTTATCTGTTGTATGCTGACAAGTTTTCAGTAAAATTCTGATAAAGCATAAAAAGGGATCTTGAGTACTCCATTATGGTGCCTGAAATAAAGGCACTGAATCCCTAACACGGCAGTGACCTGTCCTGGACAAACTATTATACATGTTCCCGTGCTACACCTCTGGCTACAGTCACTTTGCTGTTTAGTGCATATGGTGGGAGGACGCAATGTACACAAACACAATCTGCCAGACAAACACAGTAATAATAGATTAGTGCCTAGTACATCTCCCTCACTATTGCTCAAACTACTTTTTCCTCTAATACCAAAGCGCATAGATTAGTAGTTAATTTTATTACAGATTATATTTCAGGCCTCAAGTTAAGTAAAAGTATGTGACATTTGGAAGAATATAGACATTTTACATTAACAATACAAAAAATGTAATTCAATTACATTATCTCTCATTTTTACTATTGTAACATGATCATAACAGGCATTGCCCTCTCCCATCTCGAACCAATCCTCAATTGTGCTGTCACATTCATTTTACTCACTCACTCTCCTCTCCTGTTGCAAATCCCCAGCAATTCTGCCGTCACCTATGTATTTCAGCTTTCATTTCTAAATATTCCCACTACACTCCTCAAGCAGAAATGCATTTGATCTCACATCTGTTGTAATCCTATCACTCATGTTCAAACATTTCTCTTTCTTCCATTTTCTGGTCCTTATTATTACTATGCAACAAATTATTTCCAATTCTCTATTACCATTTAAAATAAATAAAATCTAACAAAACATGCTTAAGAGAGGATATCCCCAACCCTGATACCAGCAAAATAGCGCCAACAATAAGGCATCAAATCTTTTATTTTTCCATTTGCACCTATCCAAAGATCAAATTTTTATTGTTACAACCTGCATCATTATTCTTCCAAAATATGTGTTACAAAGTTGCTACACATAAATGGCTCCTAAACTCACAAGACCATTGTTTGACGTATTATGTTAACTCCTATCCATGGTTATCTTATTGCTTGTATTGCCATAAATTGTAAGCTTATAGGAGCAGAATCCTCAGGTGGTCAAGTGGTTAGGAATCGGGTCTTCCACTGCTGCCGACCTGGGCTTGATTCCAAGTAAGAGAACCAAGTGGCACACCACCCTGAAGCTGAGAAGGGTTGGGTCTGGTCAGTATTCGGATGGGAGACCACCTAGGAATACCAGGAGCTGTATGCTGTGGCCCACTGGAGAAGAAACTGGTAACCCACTCCAGTATCTCTGCCTTTAATGGACATAAAGATGTTCTGGTGTGTTACAGTCCATGCGGTCATGGAAAGTTGTGCAAAGACGCAAAGAAAAATCCTAAACTGCATGACATTTAAAAATTCAAGATTATAATTATTTCTTAGCTTGATAATGAACTGAAATTCACATAATTGATTTAAATCATTTAATTTTAGATGTAAATAGTTTTTTCCATTAAAAAGTAGATCAGTTTAAATATATATACATTGTTTAGATCATGGCTGTTCCTGTGTAAATAACACATTAGCAGCCTTATTAAATTGCGATTCAGTAAATTTAAAAGGGCTCTATTTAAGCACACAGCATATTTTTTATAGAAGCTTTTAGTTAGTGAACTTCTATCCAAAAGCAAGGTCTTCACTAACTAAAAACTTCTGTCAAAAAATATGCTGTGTGCTTAAATAGAGCCCTTTTAAATTTACTGAATCACAATTTAGGCTGTATTTTACTTGGGGAATATTGTTCAGTTAAATGTGTATCTTATGCAATCTAGTTTTATTTCCAAATTGTAAGGAAAAATTGTGACAATTTTTTTTTTTTTATTAAAATATGTTTACATTGTTAAAAAAAGGAATATAAAATAATTAAGTAAACTAAAACTGGGTGCTGCTCTCTTTAACAGTGAAATCAAGTGAATATAGAAACATTTTTTTTAAAAACAATTCCCATTTTTTTAAGATGTTTTAATTTTAACCTGAAATTGACTCAGAGGGTAACTATTTTAACCAGCCACTTTATAAAATCTACCATTATTTTGTATCATGATTTGATCTACAGTACTGTACCAATGTGAGTGACAATATCGTTGAAGTGTAAATGGACATTTATTAACGGGGTATATCTATCAGAGAGCACATGAAAGCAAAACCCTACAGAATGCTCCAGGGCCAAACAGTCCATTAACCCCACATAAACCAATGTCACTTGTGCATTATAAAAGGCTTGCCAGATCACCAGTGCAGCAAAAATACAGGAGGCCATCACTGCAATTCAATGATAACAAAATGATGTGTTCTCTTCTGAGAATGCATTGATGTTTTTTTTTCTGGTAAAGAGCACATAAATAAAAATACTGGTAGCCTTAGAAGGATCCCTCAGCCAGCTAAATATTTCATCAGCAAAAACATATTATTTAATTATAATCTCGATTCATCCTGAAATTTGTAATATAAAGGTAACTGTGAGCTAAAAAATGTTTTACCTTCTCAGCTTCTATTATAATAAATATTATAATGCAGACTTATAATTACACACATAGACAGATATAAAGTTATTTGTAATTCTAGCAATAGGCTCCACACTGATGGCAAAAAATGTCCTAGTAAATGCTGGTACACATGACACACTTGAAGTTTGATCTACAGGAGTCTTTGAAAATGATTAATCACTGTAAAATTGAATACATATTCTAGCTCACTAATTGAAAATCTTTTGCATAGAATCCCCAAATTACAAACCAAACTACGAAGCTATGTGTTATCTAATGGAGAACTGGGTAACAAGACTGCTAGCAGTTTGCTTTAGAAATTTAGGACCTTATTAAATTAGCCCTTTTAGTTCTCTCGGTCCTCGCAAAAGGCAGTTTTTGGCTGTTTGCGAGGACCGAATCCCTCGTAGCCTGCTTTGCGAGATGACTCTGAAAAATGGCAGAGAATAACCTCCGAGAGAACTATGCAGTCCCATGCAGACTTAAATCTATGAGGTGAATCTCCCACCTCGGAAGAATCGCTACAAGCACAAAAAATTGCTAGCAAGGGATCCTAAAACCTCTACGTGCTGCCTCGGAGCAGCCCGAGACAGGCGTGTGATGCTCCCCCCTGCTCCCTATACACATCCCCCAATAGAGACCCCTGCAGCTCCCCCACATTAACCCCTTGCAGCAGGGGTCCCTGATCCGCATGGATCAGGGCCCCGCTGCATTTAAAAGTCTTAAATACCCCGCCGCGGCTCCTTAAAGGGCCCACGGCACACTATTATCAATCCCGGCCGCGGCACCTAAAATTAACCTCCCTCTGTGCTGAATGTCCCCATTGGGACCCCCAAAGTGTCCCCACATTAACCCCTTGCTGCAGGGGTCCATAGGGACCCCCACAGCCCCCCCCACATTAACCCCTTGCAGCGGGGGTCCCCGATCGACACCGCTTGTGACCCTTCCGCATTTAAAATTTTACATTTCCCCCATAAGCCCTTAATTAACTCTGTCACTCACGAGGGTCAATACAGACCCCCATAATAACTTAATTAACCCTGTCACTCATGGGTGTCAATACAGACCACCATAAGCACTTAATTAGCCCTGTCACTCATGGGGGTCAATACAGACCCCCATAAGCACTTAATTAACCATGTCACTCATGGGGGTCAATACAGACCCCCATAGGCACTTAATGAACCCTGTCACTCATGGGGGTTAATACAGACCCCCATAAGCACTTAATTAACCCTGTCACTCATGGGGGTCAATACAGCCTCCCATAAGCACTTAATTAACTCTATAACTCAGACTAATCTATTAACACCTATACTACCTACCTACCCCCTAATAACCCCCCACCACTCTAATGACAGAAAATTAGAAAACCTAACTCGCAAAAATAAAAATACTACCTTACAGAAAATAAAAAAACATGTCACAAAAAATAAAAAAAGGAACATTACAGAAAATAAAAAAAATACATTACAACCCCCCCCCCCCCCACACACACTACAGAAAAAAAAAATTACACACCTGAAAAGGAAAGACATACACAATACAATACAATACATACAATACAATATATACAATACAATACATACAATACAATACATACAATACAAATAAAATAAAATACAATACCCCCTATCTATCTAACATACAATCTATTTAATATACAATAAATCCTAACTATCTAAAATACATCCCCCTATCTAATATACAATAAATTATTACAATAAATAAACTACATACAGAAACCCTAATTCTAAGCTAAAATAAAATAATTAAGACCACTTACCTTTGCAGATGTCCCTTCAGATCACCAACCTAGGGGAAAAACAAAACAAAAAATGAGTGTAATACATAAATATAAAATAAATAAACATTCTAAACATTCTTAATATTCTACTCACCTTTCCAGCATGTCCCCGTCCTTCTTCTTTTCTTCTCCGGCGCGGCCCCTTTTAAAAAAAAAAACAACATTACATTAATACAACATACATATAAACAAAAAACAAAATAAAATAAACATAATATACATTGTACTTACCTCCCCTTGATGTCCCCGGCCTCCTCCTCTTCAGCCCTGGCTGGGCCCTGGACCAATTTGCGCTCTAAAAAAAAAACTGAAAAAACTAATGGAGGTCCGCACTCACAGACCTCCCCGACGCTAATGAGCCTCCTAGAGCCTTTTCTGGAAGGAAGTTGGCAATGGCGGCTTCTGATTGGCTGAATTTGATAGACAGCGTTTTCAGCCAATCAGAAAGAAATGTGTGAGCCAATCAGAAAGGGATACACCCCAGAATCCCACTGTGATTGGATAATGCACCTGTCAATCTATATTTAAACCAATCACAAGTCGCAGATGCCTTCAGCCAATCACAATGGGATACACCCCCACGGAGTGATTGTCAATCAGTATTACAGCCAATGAGAAGGTGCAGATGTCTTCAGCCAATCACCCTGTGGGGGTGTATCCCATTATGATTGGCTGATGACAATAAGGCCTTCTGATTGGTTTAAATAAAGATTGACAGGTGCATTATCCAATCAGAGTGGGCTTTGGGGGTGTATCCCATTCTGATTGGCTCACACATTGGCGCCTTCTGATTGGCTGAATTTGGTAGACAGCGTTTTCAGCCAATCAGAAGCCGCCATTGCCAATTTCCTTCCGAAAAAGCTCTGCGAGTGCGGACCTCCGTTAATTTTTTTTAGTTCTTTTTTTTAGAGCGCAGATTCTTCCAGGGCCCAGCCGGGGCTGAAGAGGAGAAGGCCGGGGACATCGCGGGGAGGTAAGTACAATGTATATTATGTTTATTTTAATTTGTTTTATGTTTATATGTATTTTGTATTAATGTAATGTTTTTTCTTAACAGGGGCCGTGCCGGAGAAGAAAAGAAGGACAGGGACATGCTGGAAAGGTGAGTAGAATATTTAGAATGTTTAGAATGTTTATTTATTTTATGTTACACTAATTGTTTTTTTCCCCCTAGGTTGGTGATCTGAAGAGACATTTGCAAAGGTAAGTGGTCCTTATTACTTTATTTTAGCTTAGACTTAGGGTTTCTGTATGTAGTTAGGATTTATTGTATATTAGATAGATAGGGGGTATGTATTTTATATAGTTTGGATTTATTGTATATTAAATATATGGAATGCTAGATAGATAGGTGGTATTGTATTTTATTTTATTTGTATTGTATGTATTGTATTGTGTATGTCTTTCCTTTTCAGGTGTGTATTTTTTTTTTCTGTAGTGGGGGAGGTTGTAATATATTTATCTTATTTTCTGTAATGTTCCTTTTTTTATTTTTCTGACATGTTTTTTTATTTTCTGTAATGTAGATTTCTTTTATTATTTGTGATTTAGTTTTTTTTATTTTCTGTAAGGTAGTTTTTTTATTTTTTGTGAGTTACGTTTTCTTATTTTCTGTCAGAGTGGTGGGGGGGGGGGGTTTATTAGGAGCTAGGTGGGTAGTATAGGTGTTAATAGATTAGTGTAGAGGGGGGTTAGTTTAGATTTAATGGTTTATTGGGGGTTATAGTGCAGTGTAGTGTTTGTAGTTAGTGTCATGATGGTCCTTGAGGACCGTCATGGTACTTATGTGGTTAATGTTAGGGTTTTAACAGCCCCATAAGGGTCATAATATACCCTTATGGGACTGATGGGGATAAATAGAGGCTTATGGGGGTCTGTATTGACCCCCATGAGTTATAGGGTTAATTAAGGGCTTATGGGGGTCTGTTTTGTCCCCATGATTTATAGGGTTAATTAAGGGCTTATGGGGGTCTGTAATGACCCCCATGAATTATAGGTTTAATTAAGGGCTTAGGGGGGTCTGTATTGAGCCCTATGAGTTATAGGGTTAATTAAAGGCTTATGGGGGTCTGTATTGACCCCCATGAATGACAGGGTTAAGTAAGGGCTTATGGGGGTCTGTATTGAGTTATGGGGTTCATTTTAGTTGCCTGGGGTTAATATTTCTTTGCCAGAGTCCTTTTAGGACCTTTACAGTTCTTTAAGGACCCGCGAGGCGGGAAATGTAAAAATTTAAATGCAGCGGGGTCACGATCAGTGCCGATCGGGGACCCCCGCTGCAAGGGGTTAATATGGGGGGCTGCCGGGGTCCCTATGGACCCCTGTAGCAAGGGGTTAATGTGGGGACATTTCAGGGGTCCCGATGGGGACCCCCGCATAGAGGGGAGTTAACATTAGGAGCCGGGGGTAGTTGGAGTACCCCCCACGGCAGGACTTATGTGTGGGACTGCCGCAGAGGTCTAGGACCCCTGCAGCAATTGATGAGGTTTGGGAGCCTATGAGAACATCTGCCAGGCAGTCACTCCTCATGTACATTTTCTCCTTGTTGATACGGACGGCCCTGCTGCGTAGCTCACCCGTTGCTTGCAGAAGGACTAACAGCTATGGTTCCCCACTTACTTTCTTCGTTAGCCAGTGGGAGTATTGGTGAAAAACAAAAAAGGACCCTGCAGTAGGCTTAGGCATCACATTTATTAAATCTGGAAACTGTTCATTTAAAAGCAAAGAAAGACAAGGTTTGCAAATAATCCCCACTGACCAAGGGCCTCATTCTATTAGCGGCCGTAAATCGTCCGTAAGGCTGCGATTCCTTGCGGGGGTTCAGTTAACTCGCGATTCTATTATACGGCCCCGCAAGGATCTCCTTTTACGGCCGGCCGCATATCTTGGAACCGGCCGTAAGCTGTGAAATATAAAAACTCAAAAATAAATTCAAGCCTGCACTGTACAGCTCTGTAAATGCTAGGGATCATATTGGGGGACATGAGGATTAAAAGGAACCCACTCTCAAGCTTGCACATCAGCCCAAACCCAAGTTCAAATTAACTGTTTATTTTCCGGCTGCGGCGTGGGCATGTCTGAGGTGCTCCAAGCACTCTGGACTTTTTACATGGATATTTTACGGATATTAAAAATAAAATATTTTACGGATTTGAGTATAGGATAATTATGTGCTATTTTTTCTAACACCTAAAATCCCTTTATAGTCTTCTCAAAGTGCAGGATGGCTTTATTTGAGCTATTTTATGTGCTTAATTGGTGCTAGCGGGACCTCTTTCCTGCAAGTAAGCAGCGGCTCGCTTTTAGCCTTGCAGAGAGGTTTACCGGAGCAATTGAATTGCAAATAGGAATTTCTTACGGCCGAAACTCTTGCGGCCGTTTTAGATCAAAGGATTTCCTCTGGCGCGAGCGGCCGCAAGAGATAGCAAGGCACCGGCCGCAAGCCTGCCGGAGCCTCTGGCCGTAAGGGAATAGAATAGCAGAATAGCTTGCGGCCGGTCCTTGCGGCCCCGCAACGGCTGCGGCCGCTAATAGAATGAGGCCCCAAGTCAGTAAATAGTTTAATTATCTATTAGAAATGTACAACTGACTACAATTCCTCAAGCCCGCAAATGTTTTCACACCCATAAATGGCAAATGTAGAAGAAAATCCTATGGGTACCAGATAAGGCTCTCAAGAGGGTTAAACACCTTTTTGTAGCACTGTAAATGCAAATAAAAAAAACAATACTGCACTTTAAAAGATGGGGAAAGTGATGAAAGACATTAGAATTAATTGCGCAACAGTCTCAAGCTCGCAAAACTACAATAGAATTATTTTATGTTTTATTTCAGTGTCATATCAGTCTCAGGAATCAAGGAGATAATACCCACATGGACTAAAACAGTATTGCTATTCATTTTTTATATTTTGTACATTGCCAAATTGCGAGTCTAATCACATTTAGGACCTCTAAACGCTTATTGATTGATGTGTAACCTCCATGTTTTACTGAGGTAATGACGGTCTCATTCATTATTGGCTGTTTGTAAATCGGTAGTTACAGCCTTGCTTAACTGATCATGTGCAGTCTGAAGTGCTACATATGATTGCATACGGTTTTGGCTTTCGGCCCGTGAATGGCCGGCTTGTTTAATTGAATCACTCTGTAATTGTAGCGAATTTCAAACCCGCAGACATTTGTACTGGTATACTGGTATGTCCTGGTATACTGGTCCTGTGAAAACATGTGTTGCCTTTAATCTTAAACTGCCAGGTTTAATTAAAATATTTAATACATTCAATATATGTCTCCATAAAAACCACTGCGTGGTGCCCATTTTGGTGCATGTTTAGCAACGAATATAAATTGGAGCTTTTTCTTTGCTCCTGTTTATCACGTGGTCCTCATTTATAATTGGCATGTCAAGGGAAATATGTTTTATTCTTCAGTCAAGGCTTTTGATGCCCATGCACCTGTCTTGGTCCTGGCTTCCACAGTTGTCAGTCACAGAGGAAATGCTTCAGATGCCAGTGGTTGTTGTTTGTGATTGGAAAATGTAAGACAGTAGATGTCAAGATTTACTGATCAAGTCCCTCTATTGAGCATTCAGCTGGGTGCCAGTTGCTTTGACCTCTTTCTTTAACTGCTGCTGTATATGTTTCTGATTATCGAAATATGTCACTTGTCCTTTATATTTTTTATTACTTGAAGATTTAATGAACCTGATCTAAATTACTAGTTCAAGGTCAATATATACTTGCAGTATTTTTTTCTGGGAATACCCTTCCAGTAACAGTAGTATTACAGTGAGGTTGTGTGATGCTCCTTGAGGATGAGGAATTTTGAGCAGAAAAGTGAGAAAATCAAAATACATATGTGTGTCTTATTGTGATAGGACTGTATATTGCCATGTCTCAGGAAAAAATATAACTGGCAGGTGTATAAACATTCACCTTGATGTTCATGTTGATTATTATTGTAAGTGCTCCACTATCACCCACTTCGTAGTGAAATAACCTACTATTTCTATGCAAATTAATTTTTTTAGACAATTCCTTAAAATGTAATGCCAGAATTGTAAAATATACTTAAAGAACACAGTGTTACTTTTTTTGTTTTGTTTTATAAAAGTACATATCTTTAAAAGTTGTTCCTTTCTGTTAGTATTTTTGGAATGGGGTAATGAAGTTGTTCCTATATGTCCACTGCAGTTCAAGAAAAATACACTTGTTTGTCAAGTATATGCCAAATACAACAAAAATCATACCTTAATAGTTTAGTTCTATGGACATGAAAACTCTCTCTGAGAGCAACCTCTTTTAGCTCACGTGTGCCCTTTATAGGAATAAATATCCTGTAGTATATCAGTCTGGTCCCACTCACTAGAGTGCTCAATAGGAAAACGATCTTATCTTAATAGGACCAGACTGATATACTATAGGATATTTCTCCCTGTGAAGGGCACAAGTGAGCTAAAAGAAGTTGCTCTCAGAGTGGCTTATCATGTTCATAGAACTAACCTATTAAGGTTAGTTTGTTCTCTGATTGATCACCTCTATTTTGTTTTTTGTTTATTCAAATGACCCTTAGGGATTAGTCTCCCTAAGGGTGAGAGGGCACTCCAGGCGTGGACCCCTTGCTCACTATGCCTTAGGGGGCTAAAAAAGGTTGCTCATAGAGTGAGTTATCATGTCCATAGAACTAACCTATTAAGCACCTCTATTTTTGTATTTTGTATATGACAAATTAACATTATTAGCAGCTGGGTAAGCATAAAATATTTCTTTTAGAAAAACAGATTTTTTTTGCTTGTGTTTTGAGATGGGTGGTGTAAGTATTTATCGGATAAGGGACAGAAGAGGCACAAGTCAACAGCCATTGATTGATCATTGGATAAAATTTAAATTGGCATCACACAATTTCCCTCTAATTGGTCTAGAAGAAGGACCCTAAGCTCTCCAAAAATCTAAAAACCCTTCTCACACACACAACTTCATCCAATGTATCCGGTATCAATCTAGGGTCCTGCAGAGGCATACTTTTTTGCTTCTAATGGAACACTTTGAGTCTGGATAGGAGTACAATTAAGTATAAAAACTAGTTTTTAAACATGTATTTGTTTTTTCAATGTACAGTGGTCCTAAGCACTTGACCATACATTACCTTAGACTTTTATCTGTAAACATTAGAAATTAATTTGGTATTGTAATAGAAAAGGTGTTTCAGTTTAGGGCAATTTAGGATTCTATACGTTCTTCAATAGGATACACTAAAATGTCCCTGACAAAACCCTATAATATACTTTTAGAATATAGTAATAAAGAAGTGTTGTAGCCTCTTGACATATAAGAATTATCGGAAATAATTATTTTAAAGTAAATGGAATTCATGGACACGTTACTGCTGCTTGTGAGTTTTTAACATTACACTAGAAATAAAAACTTTCAGTGGCTTTCTAATTTTTCTCAAACAAAAAAGAGGCTAAAATATGCATACATTAGTTGTCCAATAAGTCCATAATTCAATATATCTCTCTACACCAGTCATTTAGTTACTAGAAAAATTAAATTGAGGTTTAGGGTCCATATTTTTGATGGATACACATTCATATACACATCATTTTCATATAATGGCATTCAGGAGGACAGTTTATATAGTGAAATGGACTTTGGAAAATAATAGCATATATCTAATAGCTCACTTAAATGACCATTGTGATAAAATACTTACAATTTACTATTTTATAAAACAACATTTTAAAAATAGAAACATGTTTTTGGAATGGAATATAAAATAAAAGAGCCTCAGAATATATTACCCTTTATATGCAATCATGCCACTTTGGGATCTTTTATTTTGGTTTCTGAGGTAGGATTGAACAGGAAGTTTCTTTCCTTACAATGTTAATTTGGCATCTATAGCTGCCAGAATTGTCAGCAGTAGTAACAGACTGAACTAGTTAGTAAAAGAAAATGCAGTAAAGAAATATTTGTTATAAAGTATAAAACCATTTTTTCAAGTTAAGTTATTTAAATGACCATACAGAAAACAATGACTATAGTTGCCTTTTAAGGGTTTGAAAGTTTAATTTGAATATATCATAAAGTGTATCTGAACAAAGACCAAGCAGTATCCTTTAGTATCCTTTATTGCTGTAATCCCCCCCAAAAAATTCAATTACAATATATGCCTTGGCCCAAAATGTTTGACCCTCAGGACAGACCTTCAACATACAGTACTGAGTAAAACAAATATCCCTTTATTTCACACATAGCTGTGTTACACTTTATCCTTCAACAGGTTCTGGTTAAAATAAACAATTTCTCATCATCTTTGCCTTCAAGTCAATGAAGGTTATCAGTTTGAGATATCATGATGGTGAATAATTATGAATGGTCTTCAGCTTACACTACAATGATATAGACATTAATCCTATGTGAGCCAGTGCTACAGATGCATAGTGCTAGTCATACATGAGGTGATAAGCATTTTCTTAACAGTCAATCAAAGAATACTCCTCAACTGATTCCAATCATAAATCCACATACAGTACATTTATATTGCCCTTTATGGTTATTGTTTTGCAAACTTAGAACCCTATGCTAATCCCTGAAAAATCAATTACAAGTGCCATAGCAGCACAGTAAATCCTACCTAGCTATGTTAATCGACCATCCCTAAAACATTGCACGAAAACTGCTATGGGTCACTGCTACGAGTGAGCTTCATGACAAAGCCGAAAAGCAATGCAGAAATCTCCAATAAATTAAGAGTTACTCTGATGCACTTTGACACCCAGATCCTATGCTAAAAAGATTTTACGTATCACTTGCAAAGAAGGGCACAGCCATAACTGCAAAAAGCAGAAGAAATATTTACGTGTACCAAAGACCACTCGAAACTGGTTTTCAAACCCTTGCTGAGTCCCCAGAAGGTTTTGAAAGTGACACTATAGCACAAAAAAGCACTACATAATGATGACATTTGAACATTCTTTGATACTTAACAATCCGATATCAGCATATGTGTAATTAAAAAATATGATATGTTAGTATTAAGCACGTTTTATGATACAAAATCTGGGGTAATACACAACCCAGTACTCAATGGGTTAATAAACATCATAAAACCACGTTGCCTAGGAACTAATGCTCTGATACATTGTCTATAAATATAAATATATAACATATTGGGATGAAATAGTCACAAAATCAATTTAATTATTTGAGGTTAACAACGGCAAGTTTAAAAATCAATAAAAAATCCCGGATTGGAAAAAAGGTTAAAAAATAGGCTAATTTTTGGGAGATATATTACCACCTGATGTTTATTTTAGTCTCTTAATAGAGGGGTAATTATCCTCTCACATCACAGTGCTTGTGTGTGTTTAAATAAAATACGGCTATCCAGCTCTATAAATAATGTCCTTATTAACCTTGATTTATAGTATCATACTGGATACATTGATCTTGAATTACTTAGTTCTTAAACTCTAAATGCCATATGATTATCTGCATGAGGATATAAACTTTCTATATCAGGGACTAAACCACCTTAAATTTCACTCATGGGAACTAATAGGACCAAGGTATCTACCATCTCACTTTTTATACCATATATGTCATGTCCCAAAAAAATGGAAACTCACTCCGTGTGCAATATATTCGTTTTTTCCCAGATAATCACCCTGATCAGTATACTTCTGTATTAACAAGGTGTTTCCTGGTATCTGAGTTCCTAAATAATAATCATAATAACCCTCTTTTTGCAGGGGAATTAGGAAATATGCACTTTTCCTTTGCAGGGGCAGAGAGGTAAATCATATCAGTAGACTCCTCTCTAATAAAATATTTTGCCTATTACAGGTCTGTCTACTTAGAGTGGAATTCCCTCATGCAGTTATCCCAGCATTTGTGCAGGGGAGTATTGGAAATATGCACTTTTCATTTAAAGAACAGCGAGGTAAATTATATCCACGGTCTGCTCTTAAATGAGAAATGTTGCCTCTTACAAGACTATCTACTTGGAGTGGAAATCACTCATGCAGTTAACACAACATTCAGACATATGGACACGGACAGGGAGGGTAAGCACACATCCTCTATACACACAAACACACAGTACTGTTGGAAGATGAGTCGCCAGAGTGCCCTCAGCGTCAGGGCGTGCTACGTCATCAAAGGCCTATATCATATTCTAACACAAAATAAACATATTTTTACCGCTTGAAGCTATAAATACAATTATAATATCTTTTTAATATCAAAATATATTTGTAATTAAAAACAATTACTTTCTATATAACACTAATGTTTCCTTGGAGCTGCAGTTACGACAGTTGTCACTGCACTTCCCATACATTATAAGATATCTAACTTTCGCATTTCCTTTTGTCTCCTAGGGTCCTGTCTCATCCGTTATGTTTGTTTTGGCTGCTCCCTGCAGAGAAATCTGTTGCGTCTAAGGCAGGATTTATGGCTGTTGGCTGAGTGCTCTAATCTGGGTGAGTGAAAGATTTACATTAGTGTAGAATTTGGGGAAAAAAATCTCCCACAGATGATTTACTTAAAGGGAAGGTTACCTTGCAGTAGTTGCTATAGAGCATGTTACAGAGGACATTTGTTAGAAGGGAAACATCCATGTGCAGCTTTGTAAATCAGTGTAGAAGCAAAGTGACAAGGCAATTTTGATTGGTTTGTTTACATCCTGTGGTCGTTCCTCTTTGTTCCCTGTGAGTGTGTCTGTGTGTACTGTGACTGTGTGAGTGTGGGTGAGTGACTGTGAGTGGGACAGTGTGAGTGTGTCTGTGTGTGTCTGTGAGTGTGACTGTGCATCTGGGTGTGAGTGTGTCTGTGTATGACTGTTAGTGTGTCTGAGTGTGACTGTGTCTGTGTGTGACTGTGAGTGTGACTGTGCATCTGGGTGTGAGTGTGTCTGTGTATGACTGTTAGTGTGTCTGAGTGTGACTGTGTCTGTGTGTGACTGTTAGTGTGTCTGAGTGTGACTGTGTCTGTGTGTGACTGTGAGTGTGACTGTGCATCTGGGTGTGAGTGTGTCTGTGTATGACTGTTAGTGTGTCTGAGTGTGACTGTGTCTGTGTGTGACTGTTAGTGTGTCTGAGTGTGACTGTGTGTGATTGTGTCTTTGTGTGACTGTGAATGTGGGTCTATGAGTGGGACTGTGTGACTGTAAGTGTGTCTGTGAGTGTGTTTGTGTGTGATTGTGTGGGTGTGTATCAGTGAGTGTTACTGTGTGTGAGTGTGACTGTGTGTGAGTGTGACTGTAAATAATGCTCCTGCTGCTTCACAGATTTACTGAGAGTGCTGCACTTCCTGGTTTTAGCCTCTATGCTTAATGTCACTGTGTAGGCACACACACCTCCTGTCAAAAACCTTTCCATTGACTTCTATGGATACACACTCCTGCAACCTGATTGGTGGAAGTCACTTAGGAGGTGGAACAGTACTCAGTCTGTGCAGTGAGTTACACAGTGGGCAGACTGATACAGAAAAATAAATATAAAATTATAAAAAATTTAAAATGAAATATCTTCTTCAAAAATTGACATATTTAAAAAATGCAAGTATTTCAACTTGCCTTCATGAGATCTTTCCACTGGTGTCGTCCATTTTATGCTAAAGTAACTGTCCCTTTAAGGCTCTTATGAAACTATACTAAGCTTGAAAGCACTTGCATAAAGCTTGTCAGATGATTTGAGGGGCTGATATATCATTGCTCTGTAAAGAACACTGGATAGCCGCAGTTAGCCTGCTCCTCAATGTGTGCATAAAAATGCATGTCACTCTGCACACTTGTCCACTTTGCTACAAGCATCTACTTGACAGCGGTCAATTCCCAGTCAGCCTGTATTCGGTGTATACTCTTTGACCTACTGTTATTTCTTGTTTAATGGGCCACTCTAGGCCAAAACATTTTATTATGCAATTAAAAGAACACGTCTTATATATTACCAACATATTATTTTGTATGCAACCAACATTATATTACTTTTAAAAAGTATTAATAAATCAATACAGTAAATTAATAGGCCATATTCTATTAGCTGCTCACAAATGCCTCAAATTTACAAAATAGGCTGCAAGAGTTTCTTTAAAATAAATGTTTAGATGTATTCAATTGACTCCAGCTCGCAAATTCCGACCGCAAGGCTATACTTGTAAATTCTGCCATTTTAAGTCTGATTTGAGGGGACATGATCATATGATCTGACAATATTTAAGCAATCCTGTAATTTACTTCTTAAACACTCGCAATACTTCTTAGACACAGCCAATTGTAAATGAGACCATCATCATGACATCAGTTAAACATGCGGATACCATTATATATATATATTAACCACTTAAGTCCTGGGATCCATATCACACAACAACAAAAAACATTAAAATAAATGTAATTGCATATTTGTGATTTTGAAACTGCTCTGCAATTATTTCCAATATATTTCTATGCTTTCCGATATTTTTATAGTACAGTATTGCATGTTTAAAAGCTGTTAAGGCTCTACATATTGATTGAAAAAGTCCTTGCGAGTCCTTTTGAGTACTCCATATTTTTTTTTTACAGAAACCTGATACTTTTTTCATTTTCAAGTTTGAAAATATTTACTAGTCTAATAGAAAATCGATTTTTTGTAACCATAATTAGTTAGCACTTGTAAATCTATGCTAAAACCAATGGATTTCTAAGTCTGGTTTTGCAGCTTTGGCTGGCCCGTAGTGGTTGTAGACAGGGAGCTCGTAATCGGAACATAAGAAGCTAATAGAATCTTACAGTCCAGATCTCCAAAAGATTCACTGCCCTTTTATTTCATATAATATTTCAGGACAGAGGAGGAGAAAACAGTGCAATTGTATCTCGGTTTAATTTAATTTGTCTATATTCCACTTACTTTTATTAAAAAAATATTTTTACATTTATACAGAAATTAATTAATTTTTTGGAATAGTTCAATGTAGCGTTGACTAATGGGTAATTCGTAAGTTTAAGCAATAGGGAGTTAAGTACGCAAAAGTTGCATCTTCAATTCTACACAAACAAATCACAAACTCTTTGAATTCCCAAACTGTAAAAGAAAGTAACATATAAAGCTAGAAAGTAAGTAAAGAAAGAAAGAAAGTAAAGAAAGGGCTCTTTTTCACAGATTCTATCCAAGTGTTAATATGTAGTAATGTAGCTGCATAGTAAAACTGGAAGCTTTCTTACATGAGGGGGGAGATGAACAGGTGATTTTCTTGAAATTTATACAGAGTGCCATGATGTATATTGTTATACATTTCAATTAGAGCTAAAAATGGAACCACAAACTTGCTTTTAAAGTGAATGTCAAAGCAATCCGTCATACAAAGAGTCTGGAGGACATAGATGACAGTTGCATTTCCCTTTGAGCTATGGGAGAACACTGTAAGAAGCTGATCACCAGGATTTTTTTAGTACCCAGCTATTGCAAATGATAGTACATATAACAGTATGATACTGTGCTGACAGTCTTCAGTGCTACTGCATAATGAAATATTGCTGCATGCAGGGAGGAACTAACCAAAAGTGAACAGCTGCTACTCTTACTAAATGACAAAACAGTAAGTCTGACAAATGTACAAGTCTATAAAACTATTCTTTGTTGAAAAGCTCTGGCGGTGCTGAAACATACTACCTTGAAACAATCTGCTAAGCAAAATACTCAGCTGCCGCTTCTCAAAGTTTGAACAAGATGGAAAAGAAGATGAATGCAGCAAACCACAAATATGTCTGCAAATAGCCTCCATCCCGAATTCATGAAAAATATTTCTTACAAATATATGCGTTACATTTATTTATTAGTTGTAAGATGCATTGTTTTCAGGAAACTATTCCTCGGTTCAAAAGTTATGGGAGATATGCACCAATATTAGTATTAGCAGCATAGACATGAATTTAGATCACAGACAAAGCAGAAATAAAGTTAAGGAGAATGAGGAGAGGCAGTGAAGAGTAGAAAGAGGTTGGAGACTGGATATAATGTACAGAGAGATAATTATATGATAATTAATTATATTATGATATTATTATTATGATAATTATATTCAGTGTGCTGAGAGTATGTATTTATATATATATATATATATATATATATATATATATATATACTGTGTATATATATATATATATATATATATATATATATATATATACTATTGTACGGTGGAGGGCTTCAATCACTCTTTTGCCAACCACAAATTAATGATTGTTGTGGTAATCTACCTCCCAACAAAATCTATTACACAAGCTAGAAACCGTTCCCAAGCTTATGAGAGGCAGTAACCTCAAAACAGCTGTCTGTGGGTAGGTTTGCTGGCTTGTCATCCATCCTGGGCTTTGCTTAAAGACGTGTAATACAGCAGGCATATGCTTAATAGGAGCCATGTTTGAAATGGTATTTGGATTAAAGAGCAAATCTATCTATCTATTTTTTTGAAACACAATGGACAGATTTACTAAGGATTGATGCAGTATCAAGAGGGTAGTACTATTTGTTTTTACAGTAGACATATAGCCTTCTAAGCATCCTTGGATATACTAACCGATGATGGTGATGTGTTCACATGTCGATCTCTAGCCTTGACTATGTAAGAGATGGGGAGACTGGGAATATAGGTTTGTTGTGGACATATAAGCATACTGAGAAACAGTGAATTTGTAATTTAGATTTGAATAATACATAACTATTTATTTAATTTCAGGGGAAATACATGGCCATATAGTATCCAATATCATTAGAGGTTTATGCTTCTCTATGACTATAGCCTGGTACTTTGGAGGAGCTCTGCCCTCATTATAATGAGTACATTTCAGTACATACAGTTCTGTTCTGGGCTTTGATGAGCTGAAGATCTCAGACATATTGATCCTTAGGAGATGCTTCCACATTGTTAGTGCCACTAATATTTAAATAAAAAGCAAATACCACTAAATGGCACAAACACTATTCAAAAGAGTGCTTCTAATCACAGATGTGTCCTTAAGCATTTATGTTTATAATAGTGATTAATTTGAAGTAGCAATATAACCCTTATAATTTGCAGCAGTTTTTAAGCTGCTATAGCCAGTTTGTACATATACTTAAAAATGTTCATTTATGTGACCCAAATCAAACATGCAGTTGAAAAACATCTTAGTGTTACCAGGTGCATTTTCACAATATGATATTACTCAGGATAACCCATACATCACTACAGGAAATCTAAAATTACTGTTCTAAACTGAGAATATAAAATACACACTGTGGAAGCCACTTATGACTTCTGGCTTGTATTGTGCATTAATTATGTGTTCAGAAAAGCCTATATAGTTTTTTTTCCACGTGTAATGCTGAGCTTATTTTATACAAATGTAAACTATATGCTAAACAATCATTGCTGGATTTCCCTGGCTTTGGGTATAATAATAAAAGTGGAAAAGTGTGTAAAAGAAAAGAATAATAGTAATTGAGAACAATAGACAGTTTCTTGGCCCATTTTGACTATATTCATTTACTCCCCAGCTTTTCTCCAGTGTCAGTGTGAGCCGTATTATTTGGAATGGTACAGTAGAATTTGGGGCCATGGCCAATAATATTCTGCTTATGCTTTAGCTGTAATTAAACTTTGCAGCCATTCTATAAAAATCAACAAAGAAGCCCTGCAGGGGCACTTTCCCTTTTAGATTCTGCTATGGCACAATACATTTTATAGGTATACATTAATCCATGCTATTACACAAAAATTGCTCCAGTATCACAATTTGTTACATTCTTCTGTTAAAGTATAGGTGTTAAGCAACAATTAAATTCAAATCTATTGAAATAGTTCTTGAATATTGCATTGCATTATCATTATTTTAATGTTGTGCTGAAAAAAATATTAAACAGTGCATTTAGCTTTGTTTTTAATTCTTAAAAACAAACATGAAAGATGAATGGTATAATTGCTGGGTACAAAGTATAATTTAACTCTCAGGAAAATTACACAGACACCTACATTTTCACTTAATAACCACTTACCTTTATTAATTTAATTTACTTGATTATTCTGAAACAATATATATATATTGTTAGGACCCAAGGAACCGGGTCTATTCAGCTCCAGAGTTTCCTGCCTTTAGCTGAAGGAGTTCTTCCTCAGGACCTTGGAGGGGATTGGCCTCAGCAGCCATATCAGGATCATCAGATGGAAGTAACACAAAATAACAGAAAATGGTTATTACCCCTAAATAAAGAAGAGAACATATTCAATATATTCTCTAAAAGAGCACATTTTATTTAGTATTTTACAGGATATATAAAAGATGAAGAACAATAAGCTTTTTTTCAAACACTAACATAACCGCAGCTTAAGCATCTTCAAATTCCCTGGCTGAGCCATGGGTAGCTGGCAAACGTGGGGTTTGAACTTCCCACCCTAGGAGATGGGCCTATAGGGAGGTGGCCTACATTGGATTTGCTCTGATTGAGTGTGATTGTTAGCAGTCAATCAGGGAGCAGTGGGAAACCCGGGCAAATACAACTTGTTTTTACAATAAAGCTGGCTGTTGTCTGACAATGCACACAATAGGAAATTTGACCACCAGGGCTAGGAGATGACTACCAGTACAGGCTGGTTTGAACTAGCTCTGTTGGATTACCTCCAGGGGAAGGGATACTTGGCCTTTAGAAAAAAAATAGTAAACAGGAGTATACAATATAACATGTCATAGGAAGAACATAACAGTATTGGCACATTAATTAATTAATTACTATACACTTTCATAAGGGTATGAACAACGAGCAGGGTAGTGATACATATTAAATATAAGTACAGCATAGACACACAGTCAATAGGAATGTTTAGTGAGCCATAATAAAAGTTCTGAACACCTGAGTAGATATAATAGCTCCTCTGTTCTGCCCAGTGTAGTACCGGGCTGGCGATTTCTTATTGGCGTGAGGGCATTGATCATGCCTCCAGAGTAGGCTGACCTGACTTCTCTTTTCTCCTTTGACTCTGGCTGCAGCTATGGATATTGCAGCAAGCTCTTCACGGCTCCATCCGGCTTCTCAGAAGCTAGAGAGCCAATCAGGGCTTCTCCTGGTAGGTGCTCTGGGGTTTGGCTGACCATCATCCAATGGGAGGGTCGTGTTGCTCTGTTTTGAAGTTCCTTGGTGTACAGTTCTTAGCTTATCTGGTGGCTTCCTGGGAGGCGACTCTCTGATAGTTTGCTGCCTCAAGTTGCTCAGTCAATAAGGGCAGCGTCTACTTGTCCAGGAAAAATAAATTGGCCAATAACTAACAGGCCTACCTTTTATGGGTTTTAACATGGGGAAATTCTTCTGCAGAGTACCATTGCTAAAGCCCCAGTCAGCACTATGTAAAAGCCCCAGTGATCAGTTCATTTAAATGAAAGTTTAGTCCTGTAGGGCTGTTGTTTGGGAAGGTCAGGGGTGTCCTGTGCTAACCCTAAAAAAGTAGGTCTTGAATATATATATATATATATATATATATATACTGTATATATATATATATATATATATATATATATATATATATATATATATATAGTGTCTCACAAAGATGAGTACACCCCTCACAATTTTGTAAATATTTTATTATATTTTTTCATGTGACAACATGAAGAAATTACACTCTGCTACAATGGAAAGTAGCAAGTGTACAACCTGTATAACAGTGTGTAAATTCGCTATCCCCTCAAAATAACTCAACACACAGCCATTAATGTCTAAACTATTGGCAACAAAAGTGAGTACACACCTCAGTGGAAATGTCCAAATTGGGCCCAATTAGCCATTTTCTCTCCCCGGTGTCATGTGACTCGTTAGTTTTACAAGGTCTCTGGTGTGAATGTGGAGCAGGTGTGTTCAATTTGGTGTTATCGTACTCACACTCTCTCATACTGGTCACTGGAAGTTTAACATGGCACCTCATGGCAAAGAACTCTCTGAGGATCTGAAAAAAAGAATTGTTGCTCTACATAAACATGGCCTACGCCAAAAGAAGATTGCAAAGACCCTGAAACTGAACTGCAGCACAGTGGTCAAAACCATACAGCCGTTTCCCAGGACAGGTTCCACTCAGAACAGGCCTCGCCATCATTGACCAAAGAAATTGAGTGCTTATGCTCCGCGTCATATCCAGAGGTTGTCTTTGGGAAATAGATGTAGGAGTGCTGCCCGCTTTGCTGCAGAGGTTGAAAGGGTGGGGGGGGTTGACCTGTCAGTGCTCAGACCATATTCCACACACTGCATCAAATTGGTCAGCATGGCTGTCATCCCAGAAGGAAGCCTCTTTTAAAGATGATGCACAAGAAAGCCAGCAAACAGTTTGCTGAAGACAGGCAGACTAAGGATATGGATTACTGGAACCATGTCCTGTGGTCCAATAAAACTAAGATAAACTTAGTTGGTTCAGATGGTGTCAAGCGTGTGTGACGGCAACCAGGTGAGGAGTACAAAGACAAGTGTGTCTTGCCTACAGTCAAGCATGGTAGTGGGAGTGTCATGGGCTGTGCCTGCATGAGTGCTGCCGGCACTAGAGAGTAACAGTTCATTGAGGGAACCATGTGACATACTGAAACAGAGCACGGTCCCCTACCTTCGGAGACTGGGCCACAGGGCAATATTCCAACATGATAACGACTGCAAACACACCTCTGAGACGATCACTGCCTTGCTAAAGAAGCTGAAAATAAAGGGGATGGACTGGCCAAGCATGTCTCCAGACCTAAATTCTATTGAGCATTGGTGGGGCATCCTCAAATTGAAGGTGGGGGAGTGCAAGGTCTCTAACATCCACCAGCTCCATGATGTCATCATGGAGGAGTGGAAGAGGACTCCAGTGACAACCTGTGAAGCTCTGGTGAACTCCATGACCATGAGGGTTAAGGCAGTGCTGGAAAATAATGCTGGCCACACAAAATATTGACACTTTGGGCCCAATTTGGACATTTCCACTTAGGAGTGTACTCACTTTTGTTTCCAACGGTTTAGACATTAATGGTTATGTGTTGAGTTATTTTGAGGAGACAGGAAATTTACACTGTTATACGGGCTGTACACTTACTACTTTACATTGTAGCAGAGTGTAATTTCTTCATGTTGTCATATGAAAAGATATAATAAAATATTGTAAAAAATTTGAGGGGTGTACTCACTTTTGTGAGATATTGTATATATAACCACATTGAGAACCGGTGGGACCACCTTGATCGCCATATTCGCAGTATGGATCCTGCATTAATGTCTCTTCAGCAGCTGTCATATGCACTGCAGCCTGCATAGCTCAAGATACGCTTGCCAACCTTCCAGCATCTTATTGGCTCACTTCCATGCCGTCTAGCTGCTGCACACAGCGGTTATTCGGGATTCATAATAATGTGACTGGGCCGTATATATATACAATAGATAGATAGATAGATAGATAGATAGATAGATAGATAGATAGATAGATAGTTTTAATAATTATATTCAATTTAGTTTTTTGTTTCATTAACATTTTTCCACTTGGGAAGGACCTTTGATTGCTTTGATGAAGCTTGACATTTCAAATTGAATGCTAATCAATTGGGGGCCTGACCAGAAATGTCAGGATAGCCGCAGAAGGTCAATGGGGAGAGGAAGCATGTAGCTAAGCTCCACGCTAAGTTTGAGCCAGCAGACATAGTGGAGTAATAAAGACTCCTGACCCTTATATCACTCAAGCCAGCAGATTCAGACATAGAATCTGAAAACTAAATATTGGAGCGAGGCAAAAGGACAACTACCGGAAGCTGAATACGGTCCTCTCGTTGAGGTGAGAGATTTTCGCAAGACCGGGCTTCAAGGGGAGCAATCCTCCGGCAATGAGCTGGTAACGCATAATGACAGTGTGATGTTGGATGGAGCAGTGAATTGACTACAGTGGATGTCAGAGGAGGCTGTTTACAAACGCTCTGTCTGAAGTTGAAGCGTGTTACTGCGCTTCATAGCCTTGACAACACGGTGCACTGGGTCATATGTGTGCTGGTTGGAGAGCTGAGAGCAGCGGAATATAGCTTTTACAGGCAGTGAAAGCTGTTACATTAATTGCCGTCTGCAGGCTGAAATGTGCATTGTCTGAACAACATCAGCAATATGGTACTCTGAGAGACTCTAGTGCTGCTGCTGAATAGTACTGACAAAACATGGTGCTCTGCACTTCATGTGTGCTGACTGGGGAGCTCAGAGCAGTGGGATATAGCGGTGCAGGCAGTGGAAGCTTATATGAATATCCTGTTTGCTGGCTGAAGTGTGCAGTGTCTGAACAATATTGGCAATATGGTATTCTGAGAGACCTAATGCTGTTGCTGAATATTATTGACAACACGGTCCTCTGTGATTCACGTAAGCTGACGTGAGAGCTCAGAGCAGTGGAATATAGCGGGGCAAGCAGTGGAGGCTGTTATATGAATATCCTGCTTGCTGGCAAGTGTGCATTGTGCTGAACATCATTTCAATAGGGTATTCTGAGAGACTTGAGTTGTGGTGCTGGAATATTTTTGAGCAGAGCACATTCAGCTGGCACAAGAAGCACTGTGGAATCAAGGTTCTATTGGTGCGCCCCAAACAGTATAGATTACTAGGTTCGGACTGATATGTCTGTGACATTTAATATTGGTACTGTATGTTTTGGACATTCACTATTGGTGCTTATCTGGCATAAGTCTCAGTAGAACCTCAGAGCATTATTACTGTGTTGAAGTTTAATCAACTCCGGTACCTTATAAGTCAGAAGATATAGCAAATTGCAATTCGCTAGACACTGTACTACGAATACAATTAGCTGAGGACAGACAGAGGACCCTGAGATTAAGGATTAATATCCCTCAGCGATTATATATCAAATTAGTAATTAAGCTAATATATAATAATATGCCCAAAGCAAAAGGCACCTTGCATGGCAAGGCTAAGTCAAATATTAAAACCAGTCAGATCAAGGCTAAATATTTTCTTCCTATTAACAAACAACAGGAACAAGAAAATGTATCCCCGGAATTCCATCAAGGGAACAAATCACTGGACAGTAATCTGACTATGTTATCAGATAATTCTTCCAATACAGATATAGAAGGTCAAGGTGAAGAAGTATTAACTATTTCCAAGATGAAGGAGTTATTACAAAACTCCCAATCATCCTCTATGTTAGATATTAAATAACAAACAATAGAAAATTCTAAGCTTATAAACAAAGTTAACATCAGAACATCAGACTTGGAAGTTAAATTCGATAAACTAATAAAAGATCATAATACTCTTTTAACTCATTCAGCAAAATTGGAAAATAAATTAACTGAGTTAAACAGTAAAATGGCTCTCATGGAGGATAGATCGAGACGAAACAACCTAAGAATCAAGGGAATTTCCGAGGATATACTGAATGAGAACCTAAGACAATGTGTTATTGACATGCTGTCTTCTTTGGCTTTGAAGGTTTCACAAACAGAAATGAGTTTGGATGCTTGCCACAGACTCCCGAAACCTTCATATCTGGAGAATCACATTCCTAGAGATGTTATTATTAAATGACATTGTCTATCAACTAAGGAAAAGATAATAAAAGCCAATATCAAAACAAAAAAGCTCCAACCACCGTATGACAACTTAAAGATCGTCACAGATTTATCAGCTACAATGCTCTTAAAAAGAAGAGAATTTCCAGCTATAACCTCAGCATTAAGGATAGAAGGTTATGCATATAGATGGCTTGCTCAAGGAGGCCTGTCAATTCTGAAAGACACTGGCTGGCACAAGATTACCACCTTAAAACAAGGATTAGTACCACTTAGCTCTTGGAACATCACAACGGGGAACTTGGAGAAGACAAACAAACCACTAATTCTTTCAATCCCAGAATGGCATAAAGCATGATTTAAATTGTTAACCAACCGAGATTACTGGGTTGAACAACCATTAAGTGGTTAGGATCACAAAATTATTTAAAACTCATTACATGGGTTTAGAGTAATAGATTTAAGCTAAAGATTAAGTAATCCTATGTACTAGTTTTTACAGGGGTAATCATGATGGGCTTTAAATACTAGAATACTTACTTATTTTCTTTGGCTGCTATAAAAAAATAAAAAATCAAGTAATTGATAAGCACTAATATATGTTTTGGTATAAAGATTGTTTAATTGTAACTTGAATGTAATCAACAAAGAGATTAAATTACCTAAGAGAAGCACTGAAGGGCTTTTTCCTTCTAAGGGGGCCTTTTTTTATTTCACTAAAAGTTCACGAGATTTCGATATTTAAAGATTTTTTTTTTATCATTAACGTACAAATGTAAGTATGCCATTAGTAAGTTGAATAACTAGTAATTGATTAATACATTTTTGAAGAACATTATATTTTATTAATAGAATTTTACACTTTATTAATAGTAGACTGGATATAAGTAAAAGTAAAAAGGTTGGTTAAGTAATGAGCTACATAGGCCAATCTCCTCATACTGCTATTGACCGGACATTTCTGAACATTGGCGTATAGCCCTATTGTTATGTGTTGGTATATAAAATTGTCTATGAATGTAAGAGTGAAAAGGTATGTATGGATGAGAGGGACTGAAAAGGTTTTGGGAGCTCTAATCAACTCAGGAAATAGATTAAAGTGTAGGTTGAATTATCTATTGAAGTTACCAGGGGCTCTAGCTAAACGCAGGAAATAGATTAAAGTGTAGGTTGAATTATCTAATGAAGTTACCAGGGGAATATGTTTTTTTTTCTTAAATACAATTGCTTTTTTCAACAGCTAGTATGGAAGAAGATATGTCAATTAAGATATTGAGCCTAAATGTGAGGGGCTTGAACTCCCCTAATAAGAGACTTTCAATATTAAGACTGCTCAAGCAAGAGAAAGCAAAAATTATCTTTTTACAAGAAACGCACTGGTCTGAAAAAAAACTTCCTATATTTGGTTCAAACAGTTATGAATATAAATATAATTTGACCTTTATTAATAAATCAAGAGGTGTATCTATATTTTTCGATCGTAGCTTAAAAATTTAGGAAACTCTATGCAATTGCGACCCTTGGGGTAGGTTTATATTGTGGATAGGGGAAATTAACGATCAAAATATCTCCTTGCTCAATATTTATGCCCCTAATGACAATCAACTTTTTTTTATAAAATAGACAATAAAGAAACTGGAAAAATTAGGACATGGAATTGAAATAATGGCAGGAGACTTTAATGCTACTATTAATCCAATGATAGACAAAAAATCTAATAAAACCATAAAAAATCTAGATGTAGTGCTTAGAAATGCTAACAAACTCTCAAAATGTATAAACACCCAAACGAAAAGGACTACTCATACTATTCTATTGTATACAAAACCTAATCCGGAGGAAGTTTGGCTAAGATTACAGAAGCCAATATAGGCCAGATATCCATATCGGATCATGCTCCAGTTAGTATAAACATAAAATTAGACCAAGAAATAAAGGAAAGACCAATCTGGAAACTGGACGATGCATTGTTGAGGGATAAAAACACAGTGTGATTACTGAGAGATGAAATATAAAAAAATTATGATATCAATTCTGGAACTGTGGAACAAAACAGTACACTGTGGATGTCATTTAAGGCCTATTTTAGAGGTCTTTTGATTAAATTTAACTATTAAAATAAAAAAAGAGAGGTCTGCCATTAAGGAGTTTACTAATCCAGCTACACAATTTAGAAAAAGAGCACAAAGATAATCCTAAAGACAATACTTATTTAGAAATAAAAAATTTGCAAAAACAAGGGAATTCAATCATTTAACATATTTCTGATAAGGCAATTTGGAAACTTCAGCAAAAATATTATTATTATGACAATAAAACTAGTAAAGTGCTAGCGCATAAATTAAAAAACAAAATGCCTTATTAAATTGCAATCTGGCAAATTCTAAAGGGCTCTATATAAGCACACAGCGTATTTTTTTTTACAGACGTTTTTAGTCAATGAACTTCTATCCAAAAGCAAGGTCTTCACAATCTAAAAACTTCTGTAAAAAAAATATGCTATGTGCTTATATAGAGCCCTTTACAATTTGCAGAATCGCAATTTAATAAGGCTGCAAGTGTCCTCGAAATTCAAAAGTTTCTAAGTAAACTTTCTTGAAAACTTAAATTCACTGAAAAAGAAGTAATGGAGGCTATAGGTAAACTAAAAGCATACACTTCCCCTGGCCTGGACGGATATACAAACCTTTTCTTTAGGCTTTTTGGTCCAGTACTTGCAAAACAATAAAAAATTCTGTTTAATGAGAAAAACAAGAATCCTGTCACTGTGGCAACTATAGGCCAATCTCCTTGATGAATACAGACTTGAAACTATGCAAGGATAATGGCGTTTAGACTGACACATAACTTAAATAAATTGATCTCAAAAGAGCAGACAGGATTCATGACTGGCAGTCAAGGACCAGACAATATTAGGAAGCTTATGGATTTGATTTGTATGGCAGGGGCTGGTAAGGCCCCCACTCTGTTCATATCTTTAGATGCTGAGAAAGCATTTGATAGAATAGGGTGGGGGTATATGAGACAGGTTCTGATGGAGATGGGTTTCGGTTTGTTTGGTTCCCATGCAATTGGAGCCCTTTCTTCTAATCCATCAGCCTCAGTTAATGGAGCAAGTTTTAAATCACAAGAGTTCGATATTAGTAATGGAACACAACAAGGATGACCCCTTTCCCCCACCCTGTTCATTCTATTATTGGAACCTCTAGCCTTAGCTATTAAAAATGATGAATTAGTGAGAGGGATAGTGTTAGAGAGAGGGAACACAAAATTACCATGTTTGCAGATGATGTGGTTCTGTCATTGGAAGAACCACTGACAACCTTGCCTCACGTGCTGGACTTAATAGAACAATATAGTAAAGTTTCCAATTATAAACTAAACGCTCAGGAATCAGAGATTCTGAGTATCAATGTATCAAATTCACTTAAATCTAAATTGAAGAATATGTTTCCCTTCGATTTGGAGGTTAACTAATTTAAACATCTGGGTATTAATTTTGATAAAAATATAAAAAATATGATCAAAGTGAATTGTAAGTCAACGCACAAAAAAATTCCTTTTCAGGGAAAATTGCCAGTGTTAAAATGGTGATTTTGCCAATCATCGGTTATTTGATGACATGTATTCCACTGGAACCTCCTAAACAATATATAGCAAAGCTGCAAAATAGGATCAATACTTTCATTCATTCCAGAAAAATAAAAATGGTTGAAATGTACAGGAAAAAGCCTCATTACTGGCTCAAGCTCTTAAATGGCTAGAGGCTGGTGATAACCTGGACTGGTTTCCAATAGAAAGTGACATGGCATTGAATAAGGATTTAAAAGCCTTAAAAATAGTTTTGAGACTAAATCCATCAAGAAAGAGGCATTTGTTGTAAGGAAATTATTTGTATACTGGAAAAAAAATAACAATAAATATAATCTTCTTCCATCTATAAGTATGGCTACTCCAATTGTAACAGTGACTAAATTTCAAAACATAGTATGGAAAAACCATTGGACAAATCATGGCCTTCATTATCTGAATAACTTGAAATGGCCTCTATCCAGCAACTGGAAACAAAATATGGGATTAAACCATTTAACTGGCTGACACATGCCCAATTAAAGATTTTTTTAGAATCAGCAAGTAAGGTTCGCAAATTAAACACCAATTTGAATAAATTTGAAGTATTTCTCCTTAAAGGTGAATATTCCCATATGACCTCTAAAATGTTAAATTTTCTTCGTACTCAGATAAAGTCAGATATAACTAAAAATATGTACTTATGGTTGTCACGACCCACTCTCTGGCTGGGGTCTGCTGACCGGATTTGGGTTACTCTGGACCTTGGAGTAGCTTTTGATTACAGGAACATCATGTCTCAGCCCTTGGTTTAGACTGAGCAATATTGACAGTAAGTCTGATGAATCTTACTGCAAGCATATGTCCCCGGGTAAATAATACATCTACACACCACGTCTTGATGAAAATTATGAACAACGTTTTATTTTGGAACAACATATTTAACATTTCACACACACACAGTGGAGGGAGTGGATCAAACTTTCCCCTTTCTATGGCCAATAGGGTAACCTCCAGAGTAACCTAATTACCTCTGTCCAATGTAACAGAGGTAGGCTATGGGAACCACCAGAGCCCTCCCATGGGCCAACCCCAGGCGTGGCTATTAAGCTCATTCTAACCCAGACTCTCCCAGGGGATACTTCCTGTTTTTCCTCCTGGACTATGCCCCCTACTGGCCCTTTGTTCACGTCCTGGCGACACCCTGTGAGGTTTATCTTGTTCAGGATCTCGCTCAGCTCCTGCCTCAGTGTTTACCTACTGGGGGATGGTTAACTAAATACAATCACTCCATAGTACTATATACAAGCTTATACTGTAATTAACTATTACTACCCAAACCATATTTCCCCATTCCCACATGGTATCAGGGTGGGGCAAGTTTTCCACGTCAATCCATTTTATGCAGTAATGCTGACTTTATTTAATGGGGACAGTGGAACCCCCTATTCATACCATTCACAAGCAGTGACTTTCTGAGCCCAAACCTTTTGTTCTTCCACATGGCAACAGCATGTGGAAGATAACCCAGCCCCAGATGGCCACTGCTGCCAGTCACAAAATGGCCCCAGCATAGTTCACACCAAATCCAATATGGCCCCTGGGTGATTCATGACAATGGTCAAATTAATTGAAGACTAACTTAGACCCAAAAGCATGGGATCAAGCTTTAACAAACACCAATAAGGTGATTACAAACGCGTCTGAAAGAGAGATTTACTTTAAAGTGATAAACAGATGGCACATAGTGCCGATCAAGTTATACAATTTCTCTCATAGACCTGAAGACAAACTATGTTGGAGAGGCTGTGGACTGCAAGGCAGTTATCTTCATATTTGGTGGACTTGTCCCCTTATTTTACCACTCTGGGAAAAATGTTTTGATTGTATTTCGATTACCCTTAAGGAGGTTGTCCCTCTAGCGGCCAGCACCGTTCTATTACACATATTTTTGAAGAACTACAAAATTGAATTGAAAATTGCCTATATGATTCAACTATTTGCAATAATTAAAATTGCGATTGTCTCTAAATGGAGACAAGCTATCTCTCCAAGTTGAAATTAAATTTTAGTTAAAATGGACCGCTGCCGGGAGCTCGAGAGAAACCTCTATGATAATGGAGTTTTAAATAACAACAGCAAAAAATGGCTGATTTTGGGATGCCAGAACTTAATTACTTCATTGGTTAGTTAGAGATCTATTTTTGAGATCATGCAAAAAACCTATTGATGTAAACTGCCTGCAGGTATGAATGTGTATGAATGTTGGTGTAACTGTTTGTATTGTGTATCAATATGTGTATGAGATCTAGTTAAGCTGAAAATGTTTTCCCTTCTTATTATTGTATTTATTGTATATTGAACAACTTGATGTCTTATGAATGTTTTATCCATGTTTATATTTTGTAATAAAAATTATTTAAAGAGATGCTGATAACATCTCTATTCAGTTATATTGAAAGGCTTGTGGAACTTAACATTCAGTTTTAAATTGAAGTGCCACTCTTTCCATGGCAACAAATATATAAAGTAAGTAAAGTAATTGCACATAAAAGTTAATATATTAAAAACTATATTTTTTACATTATTAATGAGAATATGGTACAAATATGGGACATGAATGGCAATTTAATGATATTATGATATAGCTGTTATAGTAATGCATATATTTGCTGGAAAGGTATTGTAGACTAGGAAACAAATAAAGGTGTGATTACAAAAAAAAAAAAATATGCCAAAATGTTCAAGCTATTTTGGCGAACTAGGTCTTATTTGCATTAAATATGGTTCAGAGATTAAGTTAAAAAGGAGAGGTGCAGTTAACAACAAATTGCTAAAATGAATACCTTAATTAAATGTTTAATTATTAGGACATTATTTCTGAATTCCTAGTGTAGCAGGAGCCAGGCAAATCTTCCTATGAGCCAAAGGAACAGAGTGTTTTTTGTGCAGCTCCAGGGAAGGTGACAGCAGTGAGTAGTTGCAGCACCTGCATTTTAATCAATAGACTGCTCTCTTCGCAGACAGGGACGACGGTCTGTTTCCGACAGCAGTTGCTGGCTCTGTGGAGCAATTAATTCTATTAGTACAGCAAAACCTTAATTATTAAACATCGATGATAGATAAATAGCTACATTTTGATGATATGCTTTAAATGTAGATTAAAAACTAATGAAATGGTAACAGTACAAATACTGTAAATACAATCAAATAATGATGTTAATTTTTAATTCTTCTTTTAATCTAACATAATTAATGGACCACTGTAGTTAAGGAAAAAAAAATATTTGTGAAGTACATAACAAACAAACAATATTAGCATATATATAAACCATTAGCATAACATTAATTTCCAGAGACTCTCCTTGTGAGTGAAGGTATCCATATTTGGCATCTCTCATAGCTGGCTGGAGCCTAAGAATGAGATGGCTTCTGCTTGGCCTAAACCTGTTGTTTTGTGGCAATTCAAAGTGCAGTCTTTCAAAGGAACTGCAAGGATGCCCCTGAGAGAGCATGGGAGAAGGGGCTTTTGACCGAGCTAGTACATGGGAGTAATTGGATAGCTTGATTTGGGGGGTAGAGTTTCAGATTAATAGAAGTGAAGTTTCGCACTCCTGTCAGTTACCCAGGCAGGAGCACATGCTTAACATGGATGTGTATATGTTAACATACAGGAGCATATGTGTCTGCTTCCTCTGCTGCCTTAGATCATTCTTCCAGCTCTGCTGCTCCTCTGTGCTGTGAGGCTGAGTCCTCTGTTCCACTGGACCCCCTATGCTGGGACCATCCCTGCATCAACTCATGTCACCCTTCACCTTGCTGACCTTGATGTTGCACCTGCTAATCCTGTTGGATTATCACCTCAAGTCCAGGCCCATGCTGTGCTTTATGCTTCTCATGTTGCTGTGGATTTTGATTGCGACTATTTTCTGGTGAGTGCTTTCATGTAGCTTTCAAGCTCTGATGTAGATAAACCTGCAGCTGGGGGCTTGACTTTATTAATTGAAGGGATGCAGGTAGGGAGAAACTTGCAGTATATGACAGTAAGAGGGAACAAATGGTACAATAATTAATTTATTACTGCCAATATCTGCATACAACCGGTAGGAGTGATAAACATTCTAACCGAAGACACAGTCCGCTGCCTTCTGCGTCAAGAAGTAGGCAGGATGACCATACCCATAGGAGGCAGTCCACTGACAGTCTACAGTCTAAAACTGGTACGAAGGGTGACCACCAGCATACAGCCAGTAGGAGTAATGAGCATTGTAAGAGAAGGCACAGTCCACTCCCTAATGCATCCAGAGGTAGGCGGGATAGTCACTCACACTTAGGAGGCACAGTCCACTGCCAGGCTGCAGTCCACAATTGGTTGGAAGGATGACCACCAGATGACCACCAGTTGGTGTGATGAACATTCTAAAAGAAGGCACAATCCACTGTCTTCTGTGCCAAGAGGTAGGTAGGATGACCACACACATAGGAGGCACAGTTCACTGCCATCCTTTTCAACAGGGTACACAGTGCACACAGTGTTTGTTCAAGGAGTCAACGTAGCATTCATTTTTCAGCTGTCAAGGGACATCCCCTCTCACTATCACTCCTCACATTCACCATGCCTGGACATTGCTATGGTCTTTCATCATAGACAGAGGGCCAGCTATGATAGAAACACATCATCATATAATAGAGATGTTTTTAGGTACTCCAATTTGGTTATAGTTAGAACATTCTTTGGGTGAATGGGGCATGATGTGTAATCTATAGCTGCAGAGTATTGTGGGATTTGCACAAAGGTTTGGTGTCGCTAACAATCCTGTCAGACTAGATGGCGGTGATTATTCACCATAGAGACTTAGGGACCCCGAAGCTTTTCCTTTCTCAAAAGGTAGGCATTAGTCTGTTTAATTTTACTTTGTTTGAAAGTATTTAAGAGGCCCTTGCTTTGATTGTTGGCGGGGCTAGCCATGTTGGGCTAGTTGGTGGCGGGGGTGATTGCTCACTATATATGTTCATGAGATGATCCATTATCATGGTTTTTCCTGAGGTCTTCTGGGCATGGGGTTCATGGAGGCCTCTGAAGTGTTGGGTTCTGTTTGTGGGGATGAGCTTGTGGGGGTTTTCACTGTTTTGTACAATAAAAGCTGTGGCCTGTTTTAAACCGATATTGGTGTCTGTCGTATTATTATAATGGTTGGAGTTTGTGGTTATTTACACATACCTAGTCACTTATGCTTTGGTCATGACAATCTATTCTATATCTGAAGCCTGCCCCAGGGGAGTAAAGCAAAATTGACTACAAAAGTTAAAATTAAAACAAATGGTTTAATTTTTTAAAATATTTTAATACATTTTGCCCATTATAAAGTTATTCAAAACAGCATATTATAAATATCACACTTCAGCAATGGTTTAAGGTTTGAAACCTTAGATTGTAAGCTCTTGTGAGAGCAGGTTTTCCACACCTTCTGTATCAGTATGTAGGTTTTTAGCATGTTTGTCATATTCATTCAATGTTTCACCAGTACTTAATGACACAGGATACACTGGAACGTTATAAATAAATGATAATTATTATTATTGTCCTTTATTTTTAACGCGCCAACATCTTCAGTAGCTCTGTACAAGGGTTGAGCATAAGAATAAACAGCTACATGTAATACAATAAGGGGTTACAAAATAACACAATGTATATTGTTTGTATTTATTGTGTGTACTTAGATCTCCAGAATATGTTGGATCTTTATAGATGAAGGATAATAATCATTCATCAATCATTTTAAATAAATTATATTACAGAGATATTGAAATAATAAACTTTATATTTAATGTTTCTTTGTGAAGAACATACAGTAATTCTGATGTATTATTGTTTTCTAGTACAATTGAGGGGAAATTCTTTATATCTTGACTTCTATGTTTGCATAATTTATTTGTAGTGAAATGCAATCAATTATAAAGACCATTCTTAGACTATCTTAAATTTCTTACTCTCTAGGTAACAGCCCTTCTGTTACCTTAAACTATCAAGAGTAAAATTAGCATTTTAGTCTGCTGCCAAACATTGATTTCCTGTCTACAAAATGTCAATATGGTTATACTATTCCCTTACACTAGTCTGGAGATGTGAAATCCTTTAAGGAATTGTGTATACTAAGAACAAGGAAAAAGAACAAACAGATAACATGTCATCCGTCTTTTGAATCCTAATTATAATTATCTCTATTTATGCTAAGTATGCTATATATATGTAGATTATATGTAATTTTGAGAGAGTGTGTATATATATATATATATATATATATATGTACATCTAAAAACAAATACCATGTATGATACATAGAGACTTATTCAATTGCAAGGCTACTTTATACAGGCCATATGTCTGAGGGCTTGAGCGATTCAATTGAACAAGGGCAGCCTTCAATTGAGAAATTGTAAATTACTGGCGCTAGTAAAGTAGGCTGTAAACTAATTTCCTATTACGGCTATTACGGCTTAAGTGCTGAAAATCTGAGCCTTTGATCTTTCACATCCGCAAGAGTTCTGATCGCTAAAATCGCAAATCGCTATTCGATTGCTACAATTCCAAAGGACCGCAAATCTTTTCACACCCGTAAATGGCAAATGTAGGAGAAAATTCTAGAGGTACCAGATGGGACCCACAAAGGGGTTAAAGACATGTCCGTAGCATTGTGAATGCAAATAAAAAATCAAAACTGCACTGTAAATGGCAGGGAAAGCGATGAAAGGCATTATAATTTTTTCAATTGAATCACTCAGTAATTGTAGCAGATTTTAAGCCCGCAGCAAGCCTGCAGACATACGGCCTGTATACCGTGAGTTGCGGACTTGCAATTGAATGAGGCGCCAAGCCTGCAAGTTACCGAAAGTCAAAACCGTAAACCATGCATTTGTATGTAGCATTTCAGAGCGTGAACATGATCAATTAAGCAAGGACGTACCTACCCATTTAGAAATATAAGTATAAGATGGAGGTTACATATCGTTGACCCTAAACACACCTCCAAGACGACCACTGCCTTGCTAAAGAAGCTGAAGGTAAAGGTGATGGATTGGCCAAGCATGACTCCAGACCTAAACCCTATTGAGCATCTGTGGGGCATCCTCAAACGGAAGGTGGGGGAGTGCATGGTCTGTAACATCCACCAGCTCCGTGATGCCATTATGGAGGAGTGGAAGAGGACTCCAGTGGCAACCTTTGAAGCTCCTGTGAACTCCTTGCCCATGAGGGTTAAGGCAGTGCTGGAAAATAATGGTGGCCACACAAAATATTGACACTTTGGGCCCAATTTGGACATTTCCACTTAGGGGTGTACTCACTTTTGTTGCCAACGGTTTAGACATTAATGGCTGTGTGTTGAGTTATTTTGAGGGGACAGAAAATTTAAACTGTTATACAGGCTGTACACTTACTACTTTACAATGTAGCAGAGTGTCATTTCTTCAGTGTTGTCAGATGAAAAGGTATAATAAAATATTTGCAAAAATGTGAGCAGTGTACTCACTTTTGTGACATGCTGTACATGTTTGTGTATATAAAATAATAAGTGTATATATGTGTGTGTATGTATTTATATGTGTATATATATATATATATATATATATATATATATATGTACATATATATATATATACTCACACACACACATTTTATTATAGTCCTCATATGGCTCTGTAGAATTCATATAAATAATTCTTTGGAACAAACACTATATTTTGAGATTTCTTCAATTTGTTTATTTCGACAGCAACCACTCGACCGATTTCCACAACTATAAATAGCCCAAACAAATGTTTCCATTTTTAGAATTTCTGACCCATTTTTGGTTTACCCTTATCTTATTATTTAAGAAAATGAGAGGTGTTATATGTTGTCTTCCAGATATCTGTATATCACAAATAATTTTAGACAGATCTAAGTGTAAATAAACACTGTACAAAAAAGCTGTCAATTATTTTTGATTGGAAGACATGTTTTCTAAAACTGCCTTTGTGAAAATTTGGGTCATTTCTATTCTAGGTATATTTCTACTTGGGCTGTCAACAGACATGGCTACCTATGAACATATAATGAGTAATTTCTTTGTTTTTTATAGGTATTCTGAAATAAAATGAGAAATTTGATATTATGATTGCAAGTACAGGAAATGCTAAAAATAAATAAGATAAATAATATAAATAATTGAAATGGACAATTTGTTTTTAAAACCTGTGCAAAGTGTGTCTGTTTCCTTGGAGACAGTGCAGTATAAGCATCTACAATAAAAGGTTAAATTGAGAGTGTGATTGGTTAATATTGGTAATTTTTATCTGCTACACATACACATTAACATCAGCAAAAAATATATAAATAAATATATACATATATATATATATATATATATATATATATATATATATATATATACATACAGTGCCTTGCAAAAGTATTCACCCCCTTGGCATTTTTTGTGTTTTGTTGTCTCACAACCGAGAAATTAACATGGATTGTTTGAGGATTTGCATCATTTAATTTACAGAACATGCCAACAACTTTGAAGATGTTTTTTTTAATTTATTTATTCATTGTGAAGCAAACGACAAATAGCTCAAAATAACAGTCAATGTGCATATCTATTCACCCCACTAAAGTCAAAACTTTGTAGAGCCACCTTTTGCGGCAATCACAGCTCCAACTTGCTTTGGATAAGTTTCTATGAGCTTGCCACATCTTACCACTGGGATTGTTGCCCATGCCTCCTTGCAAAACTGCTCCAGCTCCTTCAAATTGAATGGTTTCCGCTTGTGAACAGCAATCTTTAAGTCTGACCACAGATTTTCTATTGGATTGAGGTCTGGGCTTTGACTAGGCCATTCCAACACATTTACATGTTTCCCCTTAAACCACTCAAGTGTGTTTGGGGTCATTGTCCTGCTGGAAGATGAACCTCCGTCCTAGCCTCGAATCACGCAGAGTGGTACAGGTTTTGCTCAAGAATATCCCTATATTTAGCACCATCCATCTTTCCCTCAACTCTGATCAGTTTCCCAGTCCCAGCTGCTGAAAAAATGGTGGGATAGTGTTCTTTGGGTCATGTGATGTGTTGGGTTTGTGCCAGACATAGCGTTTTCTTTGATGCCGAAAAGTAAAAAATGTTGGTCTCATGAGACGAGAGCACCTTCCTCCATACATTTTGGCAGTCTCCCACATGCCTTTTCGCAAACTCAAAATGTGCCATTTTGTTTTTTGCTGAAAGTAATGGCTTTCTTCTGGCCACTCTGCCATAAAGCCCAACTCTATGGAGCGTACGGCTTATTGTCATCCTATGTACAGAAACTCCCGTTCCTGTTGTGGAACTCTGCAGCTCCTCCAGGGTTACCTTAGGTCTCTGTGCTGCCTCTCTGATTAATGTCCTCCTTGCCCGGTCCGTGAGTTTTGGTGGGTGGCCGTCTCTTGGCAGGTTTACTGTTGTGCCATGTTCTTTCCATTTGGTTATGATAGATTTGATGGTGCTCCTGGGGATCATCAAATATTTGGATATTTTTTAATAACCTAACCCGGAGTTGTACTTCTCAACAGCATTGTCCCTTACTTGTTTGGAGAGTTCCTTGCTCTTCATGGCAGTGTTTGGTTAGTGGTGCCTCTTGCCTAGGTGTCGCAGCCACTTTCATGTGTATGTGCAATCATGTGACACTTAGATTGCACACAGGTGGACATCATTTCACCAACTATGTGACTTCTAAAGGTAATTAGTTGCATTAGAGCTTTCTATGGGCTTCATAACATATATGTATATATTTTTCTCATTTCACTATTGTGTTCTGAACCATTAGATAAAATTCAGATTAACAAAACATTGAACTTAAGGCTGTAATGTACAAAATAGGTAAAAAGTCAAGGGGGGTGAATACTTTATCAAGGCACTGTATATATATATATATATATATATATATATATATATATATATATAGCAGCAAAACCAAAGGATAGCCAAACACCACTGCCCACCTTATGTAATGTTTGATTGGATATGTAAAATGGTCTTGCAGGGAACTTTAGATGTGTCTCTTGGAGAAATTAAAGATATGACAAAATGGGAATTATTTGGTCCTGGATTTTTATTAGCTTGTTTTGTATTATGTGATCCAGGAGGAATATATTAAAGTTAATTAACCAATGAGTGAGGGGATTTGTTTTCAAACTAACCAATGGTACAGAGGTTTGTGAGAGGGATGTTTTAAATAGACACTGTATTCCTAACACCTAATACTTAATACCCAACTATACTGGCTCCATCTGGTGGAAGCGACTGGAAGTGAGTTCCTGTAATCGGTGGCCAATGCCCTGGAAAGAAACTGCTCCAAGATATTTATCAACCATGGGAATTGCTGGCTGTTCTGAGAGGGAGCGTGGGCCTAACTAACACAATGTTTGCTAATGGTGCATTGTAATGTTTGATTGGATATGTATAATGGTCTTTCAGGAGACTTTGGCTGTGGAGGGTGGGGATTACATTGTGCCATGTAACTTACAACCTATCCAGGAGAAATATATTCAAGCTGATTAACCAATGAGTGATGTGATTGATTTTCAAACTAACATTGGTTTAGGGGTTATGTGAGAGGAAAGTTTTAAATAGAGATGGTATTTCTATTATTCACCTTACCTTGATAAAGTCCACACAGGACAAAATTAGTTGATAGATTGATGAGTGTAATGACTGACTTTAAGGGCCAGAGAGGGACTTCCCTGAACCCCACAAGCAAGGGCCCTTTATAGCCCAAAGCCATACTTTCACAGCCCCTTGAACTTACGATCGGACCCACATTCCAGATATGATTGAATATTGATAAAGCCGTAAATATGATATTCTATTACATGCGAGTTCCATTATATATATTTACACATTGATTGCCGGGATCGATATAACACAGAAATTAAACATGAAATAAAGTATTTTTCTGAGCCGATTTGTGAGCTTGAGAATGATGTGCTATTAATTCTAAGACCTAACATCACTTTCACTTTTAATAAGAGTACAGTATTGCTTTTTTATTTCCTTTTAAAGTGCTCTGGACATGTCATTAAGCCCTTTGCGAGTCCTCCTTGGTACCCGTGACTTATGGTTCGACTTTTGCAATTTGCGGGCTTGAAGGAGTGGTTAGCAAGGGGAAATCGGAGCAATTGAATAGCGATTTTCAATTTTAGCGTCCGCAACTTTTGCAGCCATGAAAGATCAAAGGCTTGGAGGGGCATTAACTTGGGATGTGAATCATTGGAGTGAATACGAGGCCGGAGCCCATAACTCAATCGGAGCCAGCAAAAATACGCCAACTGAAGAGCAAAGTAGCTTGTGTATTACATTTGCAAAGCCTGGATCTCCCAAAAGCTTAATTGAATGAGGCTCTATGACATTGTGCTCAGTATGTGGGATTAACATGTTTAGGGATTAATATTATTATAATGTTTGTTATAGTTTCTTGGTAGAAATGCAGTTACTCTTATCTCTCTACTGTTACAAAATGGTTGATGTACAGTAATCAATAGAATGTGGTTTACAGGCCCTAATTCCTGTAATGCCAGGGTTTCTATTTCATGGATAAACTAGCAGCAGTTGTAATTAATGCACTGTATTGTAACAATATTTTAAAAGTAACTGACAGACATACACTGTTGCTAGTAGTTAATAAGAACCTGCAAAGAGATATAGATAAATTTTCCTGTTCCTGCCATATTGTTAGCCGACTCCATTTTGATTTGGTGTTCCTGCACATGGAGGTCCCTTACTCAGACATTCAGTCTACCAGGAGGTATTGTCTAAACATTACCAATATAACCCCTCTCAACTGAATGTTTGAGTTGTCAGTGTGGAACAAAAAACCTAGAGATTAACAAGACAATAAGTATGTGTGAATAGAGAATGAAGGAAAGGTTAGTTTCATCTAACCCTGTGTTCGGGATTACACTTGAATCATCCTGTACCCTCACACTAGATGGGTTAGCAAGGGAACAAGGGGCTGCCCCCAGATCCCAGGGGCTGGTATCACAGCCAAACACATATCACTCAGAGACTGTACACTAGATTCCCCTATATTCATTATATTTTATGTCTACTGTACCACTGGCATAGTGTACAGTTTGCTATGATAATGCATTGCCCTATAACTGGCCGGTAAAAGGAATGTTGGGGTTTACTATTTGACTAGCGACTTGCCCGTCAAAAATGTCAGCAATAATATTTGAAGCCTGGTAATGCTGTTTGCCACACAATGCAAGGCTCTCGACCCCTTTAACTTTCAGGCCTTGCGCTCATTGCGAGCCTCTCCCCCACTTTAATTGCGATTATCGGCTTCGTTGCCGAAGGCAAGAGGTTTTGGGGTGAATGCGGCCCCCTCCCCAGTGGGTTATGATAATGAGGTTCTGTATTTATACCACCAATAACACATGGACTTCCCCTGACATTGAATAACAACAATACAAACTTCATTTGGTAGGAGCGTCTGGAAATGGGATCCTGTAATCAGTATATACCGTGGAAGAAATCTATCATTATATTCATCAACCTTGCAACATGCCAGCTGTCCTGAGGGAGTTTAGGCCTTACACACGTAATGTTTGCCAATGGTACACTGTAATACACATTAAATGTAAGTTCTTCTGCTGTTTCACTCTGCTGTTGTGAATACAAACTGATACACCTAGATGGTAAATTGTACCTGAAAAAAATACAGAAAATTATTTGGAGGAAATCCACCAGGATAAAGAACACTAAACCTTAAGTGATATTTGAAGTAATTTATTGTAATGGTAAAACTTTATTTATTTCACATGTTGTATTGGTTTATAGTTATAAATATATGCACTTTAAAATACACTGATAATTAAGGACCATGGAATGTTTCTGGATTTCACTAGGAAAATAATATACCTATGTGACATACCATGACATGTCCACCTTGCCCTTTTGGAATCTTATTTAAGTGATTGTGTAGCAGTTAGTAAAGTTTTCCTCTGTTGATACGTACAAAAGGTGTATGCTCCTGGAAAAGAGTGAGGTAACAACTTTAACTTTATGACTGGATTAATGTATATGTATGTATATATATATATATATATATATATATATATATATATATAAAGATATCTGGAAGATATGTATGTGTCAGAATCCCTATAAAAGATGATAATAGCTATCACTGTCTGACTGGATTAATATATATATATGGAATAAGATATCTGTAAGATATATATGTGGCAGAATCCCTATAGAAGATGATAATAGCTATCACTGTCTGACTGGATTAATAAAGATATATGGAATACGATATCTGGAAGATGAAGATATATAGATATTATATATATATATATATATATATATATATATATAGTTCACCTCAACAAATATTTAATATATGGTGGGCAAAAGATCGATAGAAGCCCTCCACCATACAGTAGTACAGTAAATAAATAGTACATGAGACATGACTCTGAGGTAAGCATATTTCCTATAGCATTGATTGTTTGGATCTTCTAAGCTGTTTTCTCCAACACCACAATTCAAAGATGATAGTTCTAACTATACGGACCATTGTTGTGTAATAGCTTTACATTTTTAAAAGCTTGTCTAGACTTCCAATAGCTTTCCTCCCCAGAAGCAAACATCTTTTCATAGCATGGCTGCAGTCACCATATGCAGAGTAGTGATGTCGCAAACATAAAATTTTCGGTTTGCGAACAGCGAACGCGAACTTCCAGCAAATGTTCGCGAACGGACGAACTTGGCGAACCGCCATAGACTTCAATGGGCAGGCGAATTTCAAAATCCACAGGGACTCTTTCTGGCCACAATAGTGATGGGAAAGTTGTTTCAAGGGGACTAACACCTGGACTGTGGCATGCCGGAGGGCGATCCATGGCAAAACTCCCATGGAAAATTACATAGTTGATGCAGAGTCTGGTTTTAAGCCATAAAGGGCATAAATCACCTAACATTCCTAAATTGTTTGGAATAACATGCTTTAAAACATCAGGTATGACGTTGTATTGATCAGGTAATGTAAGGGTTACACCCGCTTCACAGTAACAAACCAATCTCCCCATGAAATGCACCACAAATTTGGGGCACTGCGCGTGCAATCTAAGGTGCCACCAGATATGAGTGCCACTGTGCACTGGCAAAAGTTGGCAGAGTAGATGCAATAGGCTTCACACACGCCTGTAGGCAGGCAATTGCTATTCAATCTATTACAGTCAAAAAAGTGTTGTTTTATGTCACTGTACACTACGGTTGCACCAGATATGGCGTATTTCTGTGCACTGGCAAAAGTTTGCAGAGTAGATGCAAAAGGCTTCACACACACGGCTGTAGGCAGGCAATTGCTATTCAATCTATTACAGTCAAAAAAGTGTTGTTTTATTTCACTGAGCACAATATAAGCTGTGAGCCTGACACAGGCAGGCAACTGAAATTAGATTAAAGGAAAAAAGGTTTTTTTTTCAATGTATGGTACACCAACTATGACTGGTGAAACAGAGCAGAATATTAGCCTGTCCTTCAGATGGAAGGCTCTGGAAGAGAGTGTATGCTGCTGATTGGCTGGAATGTGTCTGCTGACTGTGAGGTGCAGGGTCAAAGTTTCCTTAATGATAAAGTATAGGGGGCGAACCGAAAAGCGAATGTGTTCGCCGTCCGCTGCGAACGCGAACATGCCAAAATCGCAGCGAATAGTCCGCGGGTGAACTGTTCGCGACATCTCTAATGCAGAGATCTTGAAGGCCAGAAAATAAAATCTATGACTGCCTTCACTTCTTCCCCATCTACCGTATTTGCCAGGAATGGAGATTGTGGTTTGCCATGATCTTTGTCGTTTTAACTTTGAGCAATAACCAGCTTTTGCACTCTCTTTTTTCACCCTCCTCAATAGGCCCTTTAGAGCTTTCTCGCTTTCACTATAGAGTAGTGTCATCTTTGTATCTGAGGTTGTTGATATTTCTTCCAGAAATATTGATTGCTGCTTTGAATTGGCCTTACGCATTATCAGCCTTATTAAATTCCAGCCTCGTAGATAAGAGTCTTCTACTTAAACCCTACTTACTGCAAAATTTCTCAATGTTACGGCACTATTAAATTAGCCCTGCTGCGAGCAACGTGTGAGCTACGCAGCAGGGCCATTTAAAACTTTAAAATTCCATGCCGTGGCTCCTTAAAGGGCCCGTGGCACACTATTAACAATCCCGGCCGTGGCACCTAAAATTAACTCCCCTCTATGACCCCCGAAGTGTCCCCACATTAACCCCTTGCCGCAGGGGTCCATAGGGACCCCTGCAGCCCCCTCAGCTTAATCCCTTGTAGCGGGTGTCCCCGATCAGCACTGATCGTGACCCTGCTGCATTTCAATTTTTAAATTTCCGTCTCGCAGGTCCTTAAAGGATCGCAAAGGTCCTGAAAGTACTCGCCTTAAAAAATATTAACCCCGGCCAACTAAAATTAACCCCATAACTCATGGGGGTCAATACAAACCCTCATAGTCACTTAATTAACCCTGTCACTCATGAGGGTCAATACAGACCCCCAGTGAGCATTTAATTAACCCCATAACTCATGGGGGTCAATACAGACCCCCATAGGCACTTAATTAACGCTATAACTCATGGGGGTCAATACAGACCCCCATAAGCACTTAATTAATGCTATAACTCATGGGTGTCAATACAAACCCCCATAAGGCCTTAGTTAACCCTGTCATTCATGGTGGTCAATACAGACCCTCATAAGCCAATAATTAACTCCATAACTCATGGGGGTCAATACAGACCCCCATAAGCCAATAATTACCCCTATAACTCATGGGGGTCAATACAGATCCCCATAAGCCTCTATTTAACCCCATATCTCATGGGGGTCAATACAGACCCCCATAAGGCCTTAATTAATCCTATAACTCATGGGGGTCAATACAGACCCCCATAAGCACTTAATTAACCCCATAACTCATTATGGTGAATACAGACCCTCATAGGCACTTAATTAACTCTATAACTCATGGGGGTCAATACAGACCCCCATAAGGCCTTAGTTAACCCTGTCATTCATGGTGGTCAATACAGACCCTCATAAGCCAATAATTAACCCCATAACTCATGGGGGTCAATGCAGACCCCCATAAGGCCTTAACCCTTTCATTCATGGTGGTCAATACAGACCCTCATAAGCCAATAATTAACCCCATAACTCATGGGGGTCAATGCAGACCCCCATAAGCACTTAATTAACCCCATAACTCATGGGGGTTAATACAGACCCCCTTAAGCCTCTATTTAACCCCTTCAGTCCCATAAGGGTATATTATGACACTTATGGGGCTGTTAAAACCCTAACATTAACCACATAAGTGCCATGATGGTCCTCAAGGATTAAATCTAAACTAACCCCCTCTACACTAATCTATTAACACTTACACTACCTACCTACACTACCTACCCCCTAATAATCCCCACCACCACTCTAATTATAGAAAATTAAAAAAAACTAAGTCACCAAAAATAAAAAATCTATATTACAGAAAATAAAAAAATACATTATAACCCCCCCACTACAGAAAAAAAAAATGACACACCTGAAAATGAAAGACATACACAATACAATACATACATACAATACAATACATACAATACAATACATTACAATACATTACAATTTCAAATAAAATACAATACCCCATATCTATCTAACATACAATCTATTTAATCACATATATAGTTGTGAGCGTACGAGTTGTTGCTAACGCTGCGGGCTCGCGCAGCGAGACGCGGGCCTCGCGAAGCGAGGGCACTGTGCCAGGTTCTCAGTTGCTGGCTTGGAGCGCCGCAGGCGCTCCATGCCAGCACCTGAGGACCTCGAAAAACGAGGTCTTCAGTTGCAGCAACTGCGACCCTTGCAAAATTCACAACACAAATTCCCAACCCAAACAACTGTGAATCTCCCAAAGTTCACGTCGCAACACATTACGACACTCGCAAACAACATACGACACACGTTCACACACATTACGACACTCGCAAATAACATACTACACACGTTCACACACATTACGGTCTCGCAACACTCGGACGCAACTCGCGAACATTACAAAATTAAAAACACAATACATACACACAGCACATACATAAAAACCTTACCTACACAAACAGGAAGAGACCCAGGACCTCAAAAATGCAACTTACAACTTAATTGCACTCAAAATAAAAGAGTTTAGACACTAAATAATTTGTTAAGCGACACAAAAAATGGCCGACGAATAAAACGAAAACGAGGCTACACACGCAAACACCATACGAGACACGTTACCACACATTACGACCTCGCAAACATCGACGCAACACGCCGACATACAAACATTTAAAACTTAAGAAAGACACACAACAAACACATAAAAAGCTTACCTACAGCAAGAGGAACCAGCCAGCACCTCAAAAAAACAAGTTACACCTACATTTAAATCAAAATAAAACACTTTAGACACTAATACCATCGCTAAGCGAGAGAAAAATGGCCGACGAACAAAACGAAAACGAGGCTTCAGACGTAACTACACTACACTTACTCGCAATAATGAAACACATACTATGCGGAACGTATCACAATCATATTAAACACCATTTTGAACAGTAATACGCAGAAAATGGCGGATGGAACGCAAATTGTAAGCTGGAACGCAAATAGCGCATGCGTATTGCGTTCTAACGGTCTCACTTTCCAGAACTTTCTACAAGTTTATAAATACTGCCTATTTCAAACAAAAAAATACATTTCTCCTCAGGTGATCAACGGAGTGACTTCTGAGATAACTGCTGCTTTTACTTGAGAAGACAATTCTTTACTAATTTACTACTTTGCATTGTGCAAATTACAACTGAGAGGTAAGCTATAATATATTACATTTTATTATCAGGACAGGTCAAACAAATAAAAAAAGAAACTAGGATTTATGTACTGACATATATGGCACATTTATGTGTATAGGCTCACAAAAAAAATACGGTTCATTTAACAAAACAACAAAAAAACATAATTCTATATTAAACAGAGGTTTATGTATAGTGACGACACGCACATATATGTCTATAATGTATAGTGACATGTGACACGCACATATATGTATAGAATGTATAGTGACATGTGACACGCACATTTATGTGTATTGCCCCTACATAGTGACATGTGACACGGACATATATGTGTATAATGTATAGTGACATGTGACACGCACATTTATGTGTATTGCCCCTTCATAGTGACATGTGACACGGACATATATGTGTATAATGTATAGTGATATGTGACACGCACATTTATGTGTATTGCCACTGCAACAAAATTAGCTTAAAACAAAATCAGTAAACAACTACATTTAAATGACATTATATGTCATGTATACTGATATGTCACACGCACATATATGTGTATCATCTATAGTTACATCTCACACACAGACATTTATGTGTGTTGGAAAAATAAAATATAAGGTTAATTTAACCATTTAAATATGAGTCATGTATACTGATATGTCACACGTACACAAAATAATTACATTAAACTATGGAATGTGTTTCATGTATGTGACATATGTGTGTAGCCCCCAACAAAAAATAAGGTCAATTGGAAATAATTACAGAAGTATATTTAAATGACATTAATTTACTGCAATTCAATAGATCATATAAAGCTGAATCTTTCTATTTCTTTTAATATTCAAACAGACTCTGCATCAACAGCGTCACTCAACAATTTGCACCGTGCACTGTGAAGCACAATCCCTTTTAAAGAACACCAACAAAGAAGAAGAGGTAAGATACAACAAGACATTACATGCTCAAAAGGCAATGCTTTGCTAGATGAAAAATTATAAATATACAAATAACTATTTCAATTTCTTTTTCAAACAGACACTACAAGAAGACCGGCGGATTAAGATTGGCAGGAGGGGACCGTCTGTCATTCGACACTTCAATCAAGGTAAAGTATTAAGTATAAACAAGAAAGAACCATGAGCCTTATTCAATTGCGACTTGCTCAATTGAATAGGGCTCTATATAAGCACATAACATATTTTTTATACAGAACTTTTTAGTTACTAAAAACTTTGCTCAATAAATATGTTATGTGCTTTTATAGAGCCCTTTTCAATTTTCAACATTGCAATTCAATGACAGCCTTAGAGTACTATTACATTATAAAAAATGCAATTGAATGAGGGGCAAACTATGCAACATATGCAACATATGGTACACACAAAGGCCCTCATTCAATTGCAATTTGCACAATTGAATAGGCCTCTAAATAAGAACATAACATTTTTTTTTAAAGAAGTTTTTAGTTACTAAAAATATATCCAAAAGAAAGTTTTTCACTGACTAAAAACTTCTTTAAAAAAATATGCTATGTGCTTATTTAGGCCACGATTCAATTAGCCAAATCGCAATTGAATGAGACCCAAACTGCTACACTCAAAACAGAATTGGAACAAACTCACACAAACACATACCAAAATAAATTAACTTTCTTATCCAATGTTTAACAATCTATAAGCCTTACAAAGAAGCAAAAATAAGAATAACAAAAGTGTTGCGCACCTAATAGCATTGTACAAAAAATCACACAAACACTCATATTCTTATTTAATATATCACAACCCACAAGCCTTACTAAGAACCTTAAATAAGAATAACAAAAGTCGTGGGATTGTACAGAAAGTAAAAAAAAAAAAAATTGAAAAAAATAACCATAACTGATACAATACAGCCAAATTCATACATTTTTCACTTATTTAAAAGACATTTCACTCAAACAACATTTTCTATTTTATATTACAACAGATACGGCGTGAAGACAATCGGACGAGGACTTTCTCCACAGGACCGGACCATCGGACGAGGACTTTCAACACAGGACCAGACCAGCGGACGAGGAATTTCAACACAGGACCAGACCAGCGGACGAGGAATTTCAACACAGGACCAGACCATCGGACGAGGACTTTCACCAAAGGACCAAAACATCGGACGAGGGCTACCGTCACAGGACCACAACATCGGACCAGGGCTATCACCACAGGACCACACCATCGGACGAGGACTTCCAACAGAGGACCACACCATTGGACAAAGATTTTCAACCGAGGACCAACAAACATTCGGATTTAAATCACACTTCAACCAAGGTACAGTATAATAAGTACTAAAGTATAAAACTAAAGAAACTGCTTTCTGTTGCATCCGTGTCAACAGAAAAATAAAAAAAATAATTTACTCTCTCTCTTATTCTATTTAAATTGCTACTATGCAATACATAGCTCAATAACCACATCACTTTTATTTTTAGCAAAGAAGTTTTGCAGTGCTAAATATCTATCCACAAACAACGTTTTTAATAAATAAAACCATTATTTTAAAAAAATATGTTACATGCTTATTTACAGCAGTATTCCATTGGCCAAATTCTTAGCCAGTGAGGACAGGAATTATAATTTTAAATAAATATAAATGATACATTAATGATTTAACTTTTATTTCACCAATTGTGCACAAGAATCTTTCACAGGAATTACAATTTAAAATATACACAATTACATTTTTTTTTTCTCCTTTACAGATTAATATGGCTGATAACGAGACCAAAGAAGAGAAGAAAAGACGTCAAACTAGAGAAAGACAAGAGAGATGGGCCGCCCAGCAGACACCGGAGGAGAAAGAAATTCGACAAGAAAAAGAACGCAAAAGACTTGCAAATAAAAGAATATCAGCTGCAAAAATGAAAGATACAACCAAAAAAAATAAAAAGATAATAAAGCATTTACAAACTGTTCCTAAAACATCAGATGACATTTTACAAGATACCAGTCAAGACAGACCAAAAAAAGCAACTACAAAAACAAAGCATTTACAAACTCTTACTAAAAACTTACAGGACATTTCAACAAAACAAGGACAACATATACCAAGAAAAGCCACGAAAAAAACTAAACATTTAGAACCTGTTGTTGAAACATTTCATGACTTTTCATCTGATGAATATGAAAGTCAACATCCAATATGCTTTGCAAATTGTCCTTTACTCAAGTCTTTAGCAGTAGAGGTTCATAGTTGTGGGGACATGAGTACTCAATGTCAATTTTGTGAGGCTTATTATTTTAAACAGGAGAGACCCAGAGATGGACAATTTATTAGTTGTTGTCAAAAAGGAAAGTTCAAACTTCCACAAAGGAAACAATTTCCAACCTATTTACAAAACATTATGACTGAACCTACTTTTCCAAATTACAAAATTTTTAAGACAAACATAAGATCCTACAATAGTGCCATATCATTTGCATCTATGGGGGCAACATTGGCTGCTAATGTACCAGGACATGGTCCTTACTGTTTTAAAGTCCAAGGACAAATTTATCATCGGACTTCACATTTACATCCAGAGGAAGGAGAGCAAAGAAAATTCGCTCAACTATATGTCCTAGATACAATGGAAGCTGTTGACCAACGTATGCAGATGGAAGAAAATAAAAAATGCTTACCCAGTGTTTTTATAGAGCTAAATAACATTATGGACAACAATCCCTACAGTAAAGCTTACAAAAAATTGGCAGAAGTAGAAAATGAACAACTACTTCATGCACAAAGACATCAATTACCCATGCCAAAGGTTAATATGGTGCTTAAAAGAGACAGACATACTGATAAACGTCGTTATAACTTGCCAACATCAAATGAGGTTGCAATGGTCTTTCAGAATGATGAAGGAGAACCACCATTTCAAAGAGACATTAGAGTATATCCCAGAAATGAGGAGCAACAATTTATTAATATTAATATCTTAAGTCCAAATTTAGATCCAATGACATATCCCATCTTTTTCCCACATGGAGAAGCAGGTTGGCAACCAAAATTAACCCTTCCCAGTTACCCAAATGCTAAAGCCAGAATCCGAAATAATGTTTCTATGCTTGAATTTAAAGTAGCTCAAATTGCCATTAGAGATGAATTTAATCCAATTTTATGTGGTGGAAAACTAACACAACAATGGATTATTGATTCATATTTGCAAGTTGAGGCAAATAATTTAAACTTTATAAAATATCAACAAGATAAACTACGTGTAGAACAATATTGTGGACTCATGGACTATGTTGCTGACGTGGCTACAAGCAGAGACATGACAGCTGGCAAAGCCATAATTTTACCATCTTCCTTTCAAGGATCTCCTCGAAATATGAGAGAAAGATACAATGATGCTATGGCTATTGTGACAAAATTTGGAAAACCAGATTTATTTGTGACATTTACATGTAATCCACAATTGCCAGAAATTAATCAAAATCTACTTCTTGGACAAAGTGCTTCAGATCGACCAGATTTAGTAGCCAGAGTTTTTAAGATCAAATTAAATGAATTAATACGTGACTTCACTATAAATCAGTTATTTGGCAAATGTCTTGCTTATGTATATACCATTGAATTTCAAAAAAGAGGCCTTCCACATGCACATCTTCTCATAATACTTCAAGAGAAAGATAAATTAGATACTTCGGACAAAGTGGATGCAGTCATAGTTGCTGAACTACCAGATCCAGAACTATATGGTAGACTATATGAGATTGTTACTCATCGCATGATTCATGGACCCTGTGGAGACCTTAATCCACAATCACCATGTATGGAAAATAATCAATGTTCAAAAGATTTTCCAAAAGATTATAGAGACAAAACATATGCAAATTGTGATGGATATCCACTTTATAAAAGAAGAGAAGGAGATAGTGCCATTATTCGTGGAAAAAAAGTGGACAATAGATATGTAGTACCCTACAATCCACATTTACTCATGAAGTACAACGCCCACATCAACGTAGAAGCCTGCACTTCCATCAAATCCATTAAATATGTCTACAAATATATATACAAAGGTTACGATGCAGCTACTGTAGTCGTCAAAAGTGCAGACAACCCTGAAAGTAGTGAGTTAGTACATGATGAACTTGCATCTCATGTAGATGCTCGCTATGTCAGTGCGCCAGAAGCTATGTGGCGGCTTTTAAAATTTGAAATGCATGATAGATCACATGCAGTATATAGGTTAGCAGTACATTTGCCACAACGACATTTAGTCTATTTCCATGCTGGAAATGAAATAAATGCATTGGCCCAAAGTGAAGATCGTCACACTACACTAACTGCATGGTTTCCATTAAATTCCACTGATGCTGAAGCAACACAATACTTATATATTGAAATTCCATATCACTATGTTTTTGTGAATGGGTTATGGAGAGCAAGAAAAACCAGAGGCAATAAAATAATTCCACGAATTTACACAGTCAGTCCAAGAGATGTTGAACGTTTTTGCTTACGGATATTACTTTTAAATGTTCCAGGAGCACAAAGTTTTGAACAATTAAGAACTGTTAATGACATTGTATATGAATCCTTCCATTTAGCTGCAAGACATAGAAACTTACTCGCTGATGATACAGAGTGGGAAAGATGTTTAGAAGAAGCAGCACAATGTCAAATGCCACGACAGATGAGAGAACAATTTGCTTTTATTTGTATCTTCTCAAATGCTCCAAATGCATTAGCTTTGTGGGAGACTTTTAAAAGTAATATGGCTGAAGACTTTATGCGACGATACAATGAACCCATTGCACACTTAAAAGCGTTGATGGAAATCCAAGAAGTCTTTTTAACTCATGGATTAAGTTGTGCAAATTTTAATTTGCCTGATCCAGGTCTTATAGATGACATTAACTTTGAAGACTATGACATTCAACTACAAGCAGAAAGAACAGAAGAAAGACTTGCAACTTTAAATACACTACAATTGCAAGCATTTCATGCCATTAAAAATGGTATAGATGATGACATGGTGACAGAGCATTATTTCTATCTTGATGGAGCTGGCGGATCAGGAAAAACATATTTGTACAATTTATTAATGAGTTCAGTACGAGCACAAGGAAAAATAGCAATGGCGTTTGCCACTACTGGAATTGCTGCACTTTTATTAGAAGGTGGAAGAACTGTTCATAGTGGATTTAAACTGCCAGTGCCTATTTTAGAAAATTCTGTGTCAGATATTCGCATGACATCCTTACAAGCAAAGACATTGAAGAAATGTAAATTAATTATAATAGATGAGGCCACAATGATGTCATGCTATGCCCTCCAATGTATTGACCGTTTGCTTCGTGAAGTCATGGATAATATTTTTCCATTTGGAGGAAAGGTAATGTTGTTGGGTGGCGATTTTAGACAAACATTACCTGTCGTTGTACATGGAAATCGAACTGACATTATCGAAACCTGTATCAAGTCAAGCACAGTATGGAAACATTTTACCCATCTTCAACTGCAACAAAATATGAGATCAGAAGGCCAAACTGATTTCAATGATTGGCTTATTAAAATTGGAGAAGGCAGAACAGAAAAAATACTACATTTGCCTGACGACACTGTAGAGATCCCACCTCATATGATTTGTCAACAAGATATTATATCGGCTATATTTGAAGGGAGCATAAATAACGAAGAATATTCCGAGCTTGCCAACCAAGTTATACTGACGTGTAAAAATAAAGATGCATTAATACTCAATAATGAAATCTTTAAAAAAATTAATGCACCACAAAGAAATTATCACAGTTCTGATTCTGTACTTGCTGATGACAATGAAAGTCAGGCAAACTTTTCAACTGAATTCATAAACTCTTTAACTCCTTCTGGAATGCCACCACATATTTTGCAGCTAAAGAAAGGTGCAATTATCATGTTACTGCGAAATATGAACCCCAAAAAAGGACTATGCAATGGCACAAGATTAATTGTTCAACAATTAAAGGACCATTTTATAGATGCTGAAATTTTAACTGGGACCCATAAAGGAGAGAGAGTTTTCATACCAAGAATAGATTTAGCACCAAGTGAAAGTAGTCTCCCTTTTATACTTCAAAGAAGACAATTTCCCATTATTATGGCATTTGCCATGACCATTAATAAATCACAAGGTCAAACTTTCAAATCTGTGGGTATTTTTTTGGAAGAACCAGTATTTGCACATGGTCAATTGTACGTTGCATTGTCACGGTGCAAAAATCCACAGGCTATTAAAGTTTACATTGAAAAAAATGAAAGTCAAGGTGATTTATTAGAAGATGGACGTATTTTTACTAAAAACATTGTCTACTATGAAGTACTATAACTTTGCAGGATACAAATTAAAGATGCCAACATTTTTTAAAAGCATTCCAAAATACATAACAATTGGTTGTTTAATTCAGTCATAATTAATGGAAGTACTGTTTATGAATGATTCGCCTCACAAAATACTTGCCTTGCATTGTTAGTACAAATTATGTTAAAATGTTAAGTCACTATGTTAATGTTTCTAATGTTACAAGTTTAAAAAATATATTTTCAAGTTATTTCATTCAACAGATTACAAAGTGGATGTTAAGAGGTCAAGCACCTTTTAAGTCACAATGTAAATATTGTCTGTTATCTTAAGATTACTACCTACATTAATGTTTATCGCCAGTTTATGTGCTCAGTAATGAATTACTTTAATTACGTACATTTTAAGAAGAGTTTTACTGTATGCCTTCCTCTACATTCAATGTATATTCAAGTTAACAATTATTGTGATAGAAATTGCATTTTAATACTGATTAATTTAAAGGTCAATTGTTTTTACATTCAAATGTTAATACTTTTAATAAAAAATTTGGTTACAAAATGTATTCACTATGTTCCTGTTTATAATGTTAAAAATTATACCAATGTTTTGTCAACTTCTAAACTTACATAAAAAATAAAGTTCAAGTTTAAAAATATATACTTTGAAAGTTATTGCTTACATATATTTTAAACTTCATGTTAAAATTCGCGACGTTTAAAGAAGGATTTTTACTTTTTGCTTTCCTATTCATTCAATGTATATTAAAGTTAACAATTCTTCAGATACAAATTACATTTAAAAAAACCATTACATCAACATTTTACAAAAATACACGTTCATATTAAAATACTTACAAGGTGACAAAAATATATGTTAATAACTAAACAACTTGACAAACATATACATCACATTGCCGTCATTTTTTGACGGGCAAGTCGCTAGTATACAATAAATCCTAACTATCTAAAATACATCAATACATACAGTATTGACCCCCGTGAGTTATACGGTTAATTATTGGCTTATGGGGGTATGTATTGACCCCCATGAGTTATGGGGTTAAATAGATGCTTATGGGGGTCTGTATTGACCCCCATGAGTTATAGGGTTAATTATTGGCTTATGGGGGTCTTTATTGACCCTCATGAGTGACAGTGTTAATTAAGGCCTTATTGGGGTCTGTATTGACCCCCATGAGTTATGGGGTAAATTTGAGTTGGCCGGGGTTAATATTTTTTAGCGCGAGTCCTTTCAGGACCTTTATGGCCCTTTAAGTATCCACAAGGCGGGAAATTTAAAAATGTAAATGCAGCGGGGTCACAATCGCTGCCAATGCGGGACCCCCACTGCAAGGGGTTAATGTTGGGGGGGCTGCGGGGGTCCCTATGGACCCCTGCAGCAAGGGGTTAATGTGGGGACACTTCGGGGGTCCCGATGGGGACCCCCAGCATAGAGGGGGGTTAATTTTATTTGCCGCGGCCGGGATTGCTGATAGTGTGTTGAGTGCCCTTTATGGAGCCGCCGCAGGGAATTTAAAACTTTTAAATGCAGCGGGGGCCTGATCTATGCCGATCGAGGACCCCTGCTGCAAGGGGTTAAAGTGGGGGGAGCTGCGGGGGACCCCTCTATAGCTCTCTATAGGGACCCCTACAGCATGGGAATGTGTATAGGGAGCAGGGGAGAGCTTCACATGGCTGTCTCGGGCTGCTCCGAGGCAGCACGTAGGAGCTTTAGGATCCCTTGCTGGCACTTTTTGCGCCTGTAGGGATTCTTCCGAGGTGCGAGATTCACCTCATAGATTTAAGGCTGCGTGTGACTCCGTAGCTCTCTCAGAGCTTATTCTCGGCCATTTTTCGGAGTCATCTCACAAAGCAGGCTGAGAGGGATTCGGTCCTCACAAACAGCAAAAAACTGCCTTTTGCGAGGACCCGAGAGAACTACGAGGGATAATTTAACAAGGCCCTAAATGTTCTGCCTGTAAGTTGAATAAGGTGACAGTATAGAACCTTGTTGCATTTCTTTTTTGATCTTGAACCATTTGGCTATTCCATGTTTGTTTCTAACCATGGCCTTTTAGTCTACATACAGATTCTTCAAGAGGTGGATGAGATGATCTGGTACCCCATCTCTTTAAGAACTTGCAACATATTTCTTGTGATCCACACAGTCAAATACTTTAGAATCTATGAAGCAGAGGTAAATGTTTTTTTTTTTTCTTCAGGAACTCTGTTGATTTCTCTTTTATTCAGCAGACATTGGCAATTGAACTCTTGTGTATCTGCATTTTGCAAAACCTGGCTTGCACATCTGATACTTCTTGGGCGAAATATTGTTGGAGCTGAAATTGCAGGATTTTAAGCACTTTCTAGCTGGCCTGTGAAATGTTTGCAATTGTTCTATAATTGGAGCAATCTTTGGCACTGGCTTTTTTCCGATTGGGATGTAAACTGATCTTTTCCAGTCCACTGGCCAGTTCTGAGTTTTCCAAATCTGTTGGCATAATGCAAGCAACAGTTTCGCAACATCATCTTGACGGATTTTGAACAGTTTGGCTGAGATTCTATCAACTCCTTCAACCTTGGTATCAGCAAGGCTTCCTAGGGCCCATCTCGCTTCACTCTCCAAGATGTCTGGCTTTGCTCCTTGGAAAAGATGATTGATATTGTCAATGCTGTTAATATTCTTTCTGTATATTATTTTCCTAGTGAAATCCAGAACCCTTCCATATCACTTTTAAGAATGCAGCATAATAATATAGTAAAATAATAGGGAAAGAGGAGCACTATATTCTGATTTGTTGTTTAGTTAACTAAGTGGTTATATTACCTTTTAGAGAGGCAGGTCAGTAATAAATTCCATTGAGACAGTATTCCATAGTTGCTTAGGGACTGATGAGTCTGTAGCATATTAACTGGATGAATGTGAGAGGTCTTAGTTTGAGTGCACGTCATGCAAGATGCAACATAGGGCACAATTACATGACTCCCATAAGGAATTTTTCTAACACATTCCACTAATAGCAATCATATTTGAGTAAATCCTTTTGATCGACATGGCTAGGTATGATATTTTCCTTGAACTACAAGAGATTTTTACCTAAAGTGAGATTACACTGCTCTTGTAAGAATACTTTCCTAATACTATGTGTTTCAAAAGCCCTAAGGTTTTAGCGCTGATATGCAAAGCCCATGTCCTCAGTTTTTAGCTTTGAATAAGCAGGCATATCCATGATGATTGAAGCAATCATCCTGCTCCTGCCTTGATTTAAGACCCTCAATCCTCTCTTCAGTCCCCAGGAAGCACCTCCACCTAAAACATATTGCCACTCTATTAAAAAAAATGTCCAAACTAACAGAGTTCAACCTCTAAGGAGATCCCGGCCATATAACAGTTTTTTGTACCATCTACTTTTTTATCAGTTTCTGATTGTTAAAACATTTGATAATCACATTTCAGAATCAAGCATTTGAATTGCCTTCTCAGTGACCAATCAGTTGCTACTTTTTGTATAGTTCCTGTGTTTCTCTTCCTAGTTCCAGTAAAACATAATTACCTGACTGGATTGTGATGGTGCCAGTAATTTCTGGCCAGAGCATAACTTCCTGAAGCGCATTCTGCTTCTTCAAAAATGGCCAAACGTGCAAGTGCTTACCAGGCAGGAAAGCAGACACTGCACTAAAGAAGCAGATGTGAAGAGTTCCATTGAATGGCCAGCAGTGGACCTGGCATCATGACACCATCTGTGTTTTCATGTGCATGTTGGGGAAATTAATTTGGCAGCAATATAAATGGTTCTGTTAGTGTGGTTCTGTTGTCAGTTTTTGAAAGATCTAAGGTGAAATCCAACCAACACCATGTAATATGATATGAGACTTGAATCTTCAAATGCAACAATTTTATTGGGTACATAATGTCAACGATGTGAACTGTGTAACTGAAAAAGGGGAAATTCCCCAGCTCTTTTGAGTCCTTTTGTTTCTTTTAGGATGACTGATCTTAATCTTGTGGAGCCAGATCACAGATTCACCAATCCCAAGTTGACCTACTTTTGGTGTCCCACCAAATCTTTGGCTTGCATCAGTCTTCAATTATCACAACCCAATTAATAGAAGCAATGGGAAGTTATTCCATTTGTGTACCCCTGGTTAATGAACACATTTGTGCTATTTGTGGTTAGATTAAGTATTTCTCTAAAGGTATGTTCCTGAAAAGTTGATACATAATAGTTACATAGTTACATAGTTACATAGTAATTAAGGTTGAAAAAAGACTTTCAGTCCATCAAGTTCAACCTGTTAAGATCTCCTCTGATTTGCAATATGCGGATTAGTTATTAATTAAATTATTGATTAAATATTTATTAATAGTATAGTATTGGAGGATGAATAGAGTTAGTCCATCAAGTTCAATCTTTTTAGATCTCTATTGATTTTTTTAATTTGGACTATTTATTATTATTGTTAATTGATCCAGAGGAAGGCAAACATAAAAAAAAAAACCATTGAAACTTTGCCAATTGTCTCATAAGGGGGAAAAAAAGCAAAATTCCTTCCTGACCCCAGAAACTGGCGATCAAATTTCTTCCTGGATCAATATTCCTTGCTAGTTATCTAGGATAGCCTTGAATGCCCTCTTTATTCAGAAATATATCTAACCCCTTTTTGAAGTTGTCTATCGAATTCGCTGTCACCACCTCCTTTGGTAGAGAATTCCACAGTTTAACCACCCTAACTGTGAAGAACCCTTTTCTTTGTTTAAGGTGAAATCTTTTTTCCTCTAACCTCAACGGATGTCCTCTTGTCAGTTGAAAATCTCTTGCTACAAAAAGTTCACTTGACAAAGCCTTATATTGACCCTGGATGTATTTATATAACGTAATCATATCTCCTCTTAGACGCCTTTTTTCTAGCGAAAATAAGTTTAATTTTGCTAGTCTTTCTTCATAACTTAGCCCCTCCATTCCCCTTATTAGTTTTGTAGCCCTTCTCTGTACTTTTTCCAGCTCTAAAATGTCTTTTTTATGAGGTGGTGCCCAAAATTGTACTCCATATTCCAAATGAGGGCGTACTAGAGATTTGTATAGTGGCAGAATTATGTTTGCTTCCCTGGCTTCTATACCCTTCCTAATACATGCTAATATTTTATTTGCCTTTGCAGCCGCTGCTTGGCTTTGAGCGCTGTTACCTAGGTGGTTGTCCACAAGCACTCCCAAATCCCTTTCAATATCTGATACCCCTAGATTTGCTCCATTAAGATTATAGATTGCTTGGCTATTGTTCCTTCCCAAATGCATAACCTTACATTTATTTGTATTAAATCTCATCTGCTTATAATGTTTGTATATAAGTATTCACATGGCATAGAGATATTGTTAGCGGCCTTCAGGAGCTCAGTAAACGGAATTGTGAGGCTTTATATTTGGACAGAATATTTAAGTAATGTATACTTTTCTTGTTGACTGCTAATGTGTTTTGTATTAAAAATGAAAACGTAACATTCTGTCTTTACTTATAGTACTACCTATTTGAAAGTACTTAGATGTACCAGTATAGTCATTTATACTGTCTTTTGCAGTGGCATCAGTGCCATTTAAATATGCTAAATATTATAGAAAAATGGCAATGTGTTAGCTTGTAAATGTTCACAAACACATTTGACATTCTCCTACTGTGTGATCCATTGGGAAATACTGGGAAAAGTAATCAGCTAACCATTGTGAATTTATAGATTTATGAGAGCTTTTAAATTATATCCATTTTGTAACTTCTTCATTTTCAAACACACATTAATGTAAAAGGACACTAGTGCATCTAATTAAAGAGATGATCCTTTAACTGTGAAATCTATATTCAATTAGATTTCTTATTTATTACAACCTGTCTGTTACCCTCAATTTTGCTGAGATATGATTAATGACATCAAAGAAACTAAACACAATAAACCTATCTAGCAAGAGCTTCTGTTTAACTTAATTAAATTATCACTTCTGAGAGGATAAATAGATGTTTGATAATAACTGAGTGCATAATGACAATAGATGAGTTATGCTTTTGATTCTTAATCCAAAAGAATAAACTGTTTTTTGTATCAATGAAGGATAATGTTAGCATAACAATGTATATAAAACACTAGCGACTTGCCCGTCAAAAATGACAGCAATAAAATTTGAAGCCTGGCAATGTTGTTGGCCACACAATGCGAGGTTCTCCCCCCTCTAACATGCGGGCCTTGCAATGAGTGCCTTCAAGACTCATCGCAGGCCTCGCAATGAGCACCTTAGGCGCTCATTTTGAGCGTCTCCCCCCACTGTGCTCATCGCAAGCCCTGCAATGATCGGCTTTGCCGCTCATTGCAGGCCTCTGCCAACCCTTAACTTTTGCCTTTGTCGCTCATTGCGAGGCTCCCCCCCCCCTCTACTTTCCGAACCCTGCAATGAGTGCCTTCGGCGTTCGGGGCTCATTGTAGCCCCGTCAAGCCAGTCATGTACAAGCGTCACACAAGACTCATTGCAGCCCCCATCAGACCCATAACTTTCAACCCTTACGATGAGCGCAACCCGTAACTTTTAACAGAGTATTACCAACAATGACGACAAGTATAGAAGTACAGAAGACGCTCATCACAAGGCCATTAAAATAGAGGGGGGTGACACTCGCAATGACACTCATTGTGAGGATCGAACACGTCTGGCTTGACGGGGCTAACATGAGCACCAAAGGCACTCTTTGCAGGGCTCGGAAAGTAGAGGGGGAAAGCCTCGCAATGAGCGCAGAAGGTGCTCAGAGGGGCCATATCCTCACATTTTGTGACAAACAGCATTGCCAGGCTTTAAATGTTTTTGCCGTAAATTTTGATAAGCAAGTCGCTAGTATAGAATAAGAACCTTCTCTTCAATTGAAATATGTATAAGCGAGTATTAGCGAAAATAAAATGCAGGTCCCTTGCTCTAGATCATGCAACCTATAATGTGGTGATGAAGATGAATTGTTTTACGTTTGAAATAAAAAAAAGCTAGGTATTTACTGGGGATTTCCCTCTACCCACCACCCCAAAGAAAATCGGGATTGTCTCTACATTCAGAGAGTTTCCACCACAGTAAGATGCAAGTGCTATGGAGCATCTATTGTGGGCCCTGCATGTGACATCACTACACAGCGACATGCACACGTGATAGCTGCCTAATGTTGCTTCCATGATGGGTGAGGGAGAAGGGAAAACACACTGCCTTATACACATCTAAGTATTATTGTGGTTAACCCATTGTTAACCTTTTTTGTTGTTAAGGGTACAGCATCACAATGACCATCCTGAAAAAATAGATACAGAGAGACTTATGTTTAACTTACAGATAGACTTATGTTTGAATGTCTATTAACCCCTTATTAGCTGCCTTTTATCACAGTTACATAAGATCCCTATGACATGTCAAAGCATTGGATATTGATATAATTTAACTTGTATTTATATTAAATGATTTACATAAAAATATACAGTATAACCAGTTTACATTGTCAGTAACTTTGTCATTTGTTAAAGACTAGCGACTTGTCCGTCAAAAATGACAGGGCAATAAAAAAGTGTTGAAATGCTATTTGTCACACAATATGAGTGTACTGTGTGCCTCAACTATATAGACCCCTATAACACACTAATGAACGCATGTAATAACAAGTCGTCCAGGACCCTCATGACACAAAGTGTAAGCACTACACCATTTTAACCCGGTCTCTTATGGGGGTCTATACAGACCCTCATAAGCCTCTATTTAAACCCATTAGTCCCATAAGGGTATTTAAGGACCCTCACAGGACAGTTAGAAGCCTAACATTACCCCGTAAGTGCAATGAGGGTTTTCCGGTACCCTCATGACACTAAGTACAAACACTACACTGCACTAAACCCACACAAATAAACCATTAAATCTAAACTAACACACCTCTACACTAACCTATGAACACCTACACTACCTACCTAAACTACCTACCTACCCCCTAATCAACACCCCACCACTCTAATTACAGAAAATAAAAAAACTAAGTCACAAAAAATAAAAAATCTACACTGCAAGTGAAGTTACACCTCCATTTAAGTCCAAATTCTCGAGATCAGACCCACTAAAATCCTCTAAGCGAGAGAAAAAATGGCCGGCGAAAAAAACGAAAACGAGGCTCAAAGACCCAGGACCGCCATGCCATGTACAGCCAAGAAAGGATCCGAGATAAGCTCGGAATACCGCATTAACCCCACGGGATCCTAGATAAGCTTGGAGACCCGCATTAACCCCACATTAACCATCGCAGTGGGGGTCCCGATCGCACGCGCCCTTCATTAACCCTGTCACTCATGGGGGTCAATACAGACCCCCATAAGCACTTCATTAACCCCCTCACTCATGGGGGTCAATATAGAACCCCATAAGCCCTTCATTAACCCTGTCACTCATGGGGGTCGATACAGACCCCCATAAGCACTTCATTAACTGTGTCACTCATGGGGGTCAATACAGACCCCCATAAGACCTTCATTAACTGTGTCACTCATGTGGGTCAATACAGACCCCCATAAGCACTTATTAACCCCCTAACTCATGGGGGTCAATATAGACCCCCATAAGCTCTTCATTAACCCTGTCACTCATGGGGGTCAATATAGACCCCCATAAGCCCTTCATTAACTGTGTCACTCATGTGGGTCAATACAGACCCCGATACGCCCTTCATTAACCCTGTCACTCATGGGGCTCAATAAAGACCAATCACCATGGAATACACCCCCACGTACTGAAGGCGGCCTTCTCATTGGCTGTTGTCAATGTCAATCAGTATTACAGCCAATTGGAAGGCGCAGATGTCTTCAGCCAATCACCCCATGGGAGTGTATCCCATTGTGATTCGCTGATGGCAATAAAGAGTTTGGATTGGTTCAAATATAGATTGACAAATGCTTTATCCAATCAGAGTGGGATTTTGGGGTGTGTCCCTTTCACATTGGCTCACAATTGGTGTCTTCTCATTGGCTGAATTTGATAGCGTTTTCAGCCAATCAGAAGCCGCCATCGCCAATTTTATTCTGGAAAACTCTGTAGGAAACTCATTAGCGTCGGGGACATCCGCAAAAAATGTGTGTTGTTTTTTTTTCCTTTTTTTTTGAGCGCGGATGCTTCCAGGGCCCATCCAGGGCAGAAGACGAGGAGGCCGGAGACATCGCGCGGACGTAAGTACAATGTAGATTATGTTTATTTTTGTTTTTTTTATGTTTATGTATGTGTACTAATGTAATGTTTTTTTTAACAGGGGCCGCATCGGAGAAGAGGAAAAGAAGAAGGACGGAACATGCTGGAAAGGTGAGTAGAATATTTAGAATGTTTATAATGTTTCTTTATTTTATGTAAACGTGTTGTAGTAATTTTATAAATCTTTTTTACCCTAGGTTGCTGATCTGAAGAAACATCTCATAGGTAAGTGGTCTTAATTATTTTATTTTAGCTTAAAATTAGGGTTGCTATATAGAGATAGCATGTACTGTATATTAGATAGATAGGGGATGTATATTGCATAGATAGTATTTATTGTATACTAGCGAATTGCCCGTCAAAAAATTACGGCAATGAAATTGTAAGTGAGATAATGGTGTTTGGTGTATATAATGTGGCTGATTTAGCGTCCTTCGTTTTCTATGTTGTGCAACTTTTTCAGAATATCCGTAGCTGTTTGGTGGTGTTTTGCGTGTTTATGGTGGTGTTTTGCGTGTTTATGGACCTTTAGCCTCGTTTTTGTTTTGTTCGAGGGCCATTTTTTCTCTTGCTTAGGTGATTTTCGGGTCTCTAAACTTCGAAATGTGTGCTTAAATGGAGGTGTAAGTTCACTTGCAGAGGTCCTGGGTGCCCCCCCTTGCTGTGAGTAACCTTATTATGTGTTTGTTGTTTGTATTTATTGTGTTTGTAATGTTTTTGGGGTCGCGCGGGTTACGTCCTTGTTTTTTAATCTTGTAGGTGTTTTTCGGCATATACGTACTGTAGGTGTTTGGTAGTGTTTTGCGTTTTCAGACTGCTGTAGCCTCGTTTTAGTTTTTTTTGGCGGCCATTTTTTCTCTCGCTTAGAGAATTTTTTAGTGTCTAAACTCTTTTAATTTGAGTTAAATTGAGGTGCAACTTTAGTTTTCGAGGTCGTGGATGCTCCCTCTTCCTGTAAGTAAGCTTTTTATGTATTTGTTGTGTGTATTTGTTGTATTTTTCATGTTTTCATGTGCGCGTGTTGCGGACGATTTTTGCGAGGTCGTAATGGGTCGTAACGTGTCTAGTATTTTCCTTGCGTAACTACGTAAATTTTGCGAGGGTCGCAGGCTCGCAGCGCGAGCCGCGGCCCTCGCTACGCGAGCCCGCAAGCGTTAGCAACAGCTTGCGTGCTCACAACTATATATGTGATTAGATAGATAGGGGGATGTATATTAGATTTTTTTTTTTTGTGTAGTGGGGGGGTTGTAATGTACTTTTTTATTTTATGTAATGTTCCTTTTTTTTATTTTTTGGGACTTAAGTTTTTTTTTTCTGTAATGTACATTTTTTATTTTTTGTGATTTAGTTTTTTTTTATTTTATGTAAAGTAGATTTTTGATTTTTGATGACTTTAGTTTTTTTGATTTCTGTAATTGCAGTGGTGGGGAGGGGGTTATTAGGGGGTAGGTATTGTAGTGTAGGTAGGTAGTGTAGGTGTTAACAGGTTAGTGTAGAGGGTGTTTAGTTGACATTTAATGTTTTATTGGGTGGGGTATAGTGCAGTGTAGTGTTTATACTTAGTGTCATAATGGTCCTTGAGGACCGTCATGGCAGTTATGTGGTTAATGTTGGGTTGTAACAGGCCCATAATGGTCAGAATATACCCTTATGGAACTGATGGGGTTAAATAGAGGCTTATGAGGGTCTGGATAGACCCCAATAAGTGACCGGGTTAAAATGGTGTAGTGCTTACACTTTGGGTCATGAGGGTCCTGCATGACCCGCATGGCACTTATTGTGTTATTACATGCGTTCATTACTGTGTTAGAGGGGTCTATATAGTTGAGGCACACAGTACACTCACATTGTGTCACAAACAGCATTTCAACACTTTCTTTTATTGACCGTCATTTTTTGACGGGCAAGTCGCTAGTACTATATAATATACAGTACATCCTATCTATCGAAAATACATAATCCTATCTAACATACAATAAATGCTATCTGCTATCTCCATATACAAACCCTAATTCTAAGCTAAAATAAAATAATTAAGATCACTTACCTTTGCAGATGTCCCTTCAGATCAGCAACCTAGGGGAAAAGAAAAAAAAAAGAGTACTTTTACATAAAATAAATAAAAAATTCTAAATATTCTAAATATTCTACTCACCTTTCCAGCATGTCCCCGTCCTTCTTCTTTTTTTCTCCAGTGCAGCCAGTGAAGCCTCCACCTTCCGCAAATGCGGCCCCTCGCTTCTTGTGAGCTTACTTTGCGAGCTCTAAAATCGTGACGACGTTTCGTAGTTTGACAACTATTATATGTGATGTCGTATCATAATAATTATTTCATATGTGTATAACTGAATTAAAAACATTTTTTAATTATAGTGTATGGTTATTAATATAAAAGGGAACAACCTTAACTTTATGGTATTGCAAACGAATGTCAATATTATAAAAAAACAAAGGTAAAGGAAATAATGATTAACAGTGGTGGGTATTGATAACTATAAAGGCAAAGTATACCTATAGCGAAATAATATCAAAATGGTGCTAAACCAAATATGACATAAAATTACAAATACAGATACACAAAATTGAAAAAGTGAAATCCTAATAATTAATATAGAATTTCGGTATAGACAATAGTAAGGCTCGTAACAAATTAATTATATTTGTGTTTGGGTCCCTCTCCTAACGATCAAGTGTGTCGAACCATTGCTCTCCAGCGATGGAATGCCCTTGCGGACATTTGGGCCAGGAAAACAAGCTGGACATAAATTTGCAGTCGGGCCCTCTACTCGTGTAGCTGAGGTGTGGCCGATTGCTACGCCCTATCCGGTCTGCGAAAAGGGCCGAGGGCAGAGTGATGGTGAGGAGAAGAAGGAATGCCCCGAAAGCATGATCGCATTGGAGTCTGGGGAAGGGCTGCATTAGGACTTGTGAAGAAGTGTGGTGGAAGTGAGCCTGCGAAGGCTGGTTTTGAGATTTATGGAAGGCGTGAACGAGGTAAAGCCTACGAAGGCTGGTATAGGTCGTATTATAGCGTAGATGTCCTAAGCCTGCAAAGGCTGGTATGGTCCATATGGAAAGCATGAATGAGGTGAGGTTGCGAGGCTGGTTTAGGACTTGGAATGGCGGATGAGGGTCGTAATTTTAGCCAATTCAGGTAAATCCTGCCCGGAAAAAGTACAGGAAAGTTGAAAAACCTAGTAGATTTGGGCCAAAATTTGCGAAGCAGACTTAACGAAGCCTAAAAGGCGTAGCCTTGGACATGGACAAGGGACGCAAATTGGCGAAATCAGGTCTAAACCCACCCAAGAAGGTAGGAAAGTTGAGAAGTTGGTAGATTAGGCCAGAACTAAGCACGAAAAGCGAAGGCTAAACCTTGGACAGCTTAGAAGGAGTAGACAACTTACCTTGGATAACGATAGGAAAAGGCCCAAAAAGTGACTGTAGCTTGCGATATGAGGCCAGGAAAGCTGAAAAGCGAGAGAGACAGCCTGCAGGTTCTGGAATATCCATTGAAGATGTAAATAATAAACTTTATAGCCTGCAATTATTATAATACTATACCAGGTGAATAAATACCCTCAAAATTAAAAATAAAATAAAATATCTTAATGGAATAAACCCATAATAGTGTAACCTAAATATGATTTGTTAATAATAAGCACCTATTAAAAGTATCTAGACATGGATACATGTAGCCCTATTACATTCCCTCAATGTGTAAAACCGTAGCCTGTAACATAACCAGCAAGACTTGCAGGTTAAGGGTGAAAAAACCTTACTGGATGTCGAAATTTCAGCTCTGCATCCACAAATCCTTTGTTCTGTCAAGTCTGTAACTGTTACATTAAAAAAATCGCTATTAAATTGCTACAAATCCCCTGGCATTCAACCCGTAATCCGCAAATGGAGCCAAAAAGCCAACGGGTACTAGAGAGGACACACAAGGGGGTTAAAGTCCTATACGAAGCACTGTAAAAGCAAATATACACACACTACTGTACTCATAATTAAAGGGAAAGCAATGTTAGGTATTAAAATTAATAGCACAACATCTGCAATATAAAATACTTTATTTTCTGTTCAATTTCTGTGTTATATTGATCCCAGCAATCAATGTGTTAATACATATAATGGAACTTGCATGGACTTGAATATCATATTTACTGATTTATTAATATTGCATTATTTCTGGAATACGGGTCCGATCGAAACTCGTAATTCAAAACCCATAAGGCTTTGAAATCTAACCTCCATTTTTCAGTGACGTAATGATGACGATCTCTTTTGCCATTGCTCCATCTAAACCGTAAATACGGGTTTGATTAATTGATCATGTTCACGGCCTCATCATGCAATGTGCACAAGAATGGTTATGGACTTGTGTCTATGGCCCATAACTCTCAGCATGGTTGAATTTAATAGCTTTGTAACGCAGCCGAATTTCAAACCCGCAGCCTTTGTGGGTGTGCCGATGCCGTTACGGGTTTTGAATTTAATAGGGCTGATGGCATGTTAAACTAACTCATAAGGGCTCATGTACTCAGTGTCCAAATGTACAGTATATGTCCTAGTTTATCAAATCCACCAAGGCCATGTGTAAAAATCATGTGTGAGGAAAATAATAACCTAGATTAAAAAAAATTAAATTGTAAAGTAATAATAACTGTATTAGAATTGTGATAGTAAGTGAAGAGGGAAGAAAAATCATGCTAATCTGGGAACAGTTTCTCGAATTTCAAATCCAATCCTTATTGTACTGTAAAGATTATGAAAGAAGGCAAACTCATGTCAAAGAATATCTTGACTGAAATAAATGCCAGTCTAAAAGAATGTATTACAAATCAAGTATATCTAGTCTGACACCACCCATGTCATAGTATCATAGCATCTGTTATAGAGACAACCAGACCATGTGCTATGTACCAGATTATTGAGGGAAATATGGCTGAGCAGAGAGCAAATTGTGAAGAAACCTTGAACAACTGATGTTCTCATTTAAACCTTTCAGTATGATGGTATCCAAAAGTATTATCCATTTGTTCCCAGCTTTGAGCAACTCTTTCTCCATGCCCCTCCTGATAACGCAGCACAAATTTCTGCAACACTGAGCACCTGATGTCCAGTCTAGAATTGTAGTAGTTAAGTCAGTGTCTTGCTAACATGGTTAGGGTTTTCCATGTGTTGCTATCACGTTAGCTATATTAGAGATTCCCTAGATGTTTGCCTACTCTCATCCTAATCTCACAGCTCATCATACTCATCATACATTATCCACATGGGCACTCCACCAGGGGCGGATCTATCACTGGTGCAAACCGTACATTGCACCGGGGCCCTTTCTCATTGAGGGGCCAGTGCTGACCCCCCAGGGCCCCCCTGCAGCCCCATACAGCCCCCCAGCGGCCCCCTTTTCTTACTTTTGCACTGTAGTCCCTGGTCCGGTTCCCATTAGTCAGAGGTTAGATATCCTTCCCCTGCCAGCGCTTCATATTCAGGGGAAAAGTGAAGTGAAGTGCCTGAAGAGGAAGGATATCAAACCTCTGACTAATGAGAACTGGAGCAGGGACCACAGTGCAGAAGTAAAAGGAGGAGGCTGCTGGGGGGGGGGGGGTTAGTGTATGGGAATGCTAGGGGTATGAATGGAAGCTTCTGGGGGTTGTCAGGCTAAATGTTGCTGCTCAGGGTGTGAATGTTACAATATATATATATATATATATATATATATATATATATATATATATATATATATATATATATATATATATATATGGCACTGGGCAGTCCGGGGCAGGTCAAAACATTTTCTTGCCCTTCCCTCATGTGTGGGGGGGGGGGGGTTTGCACAAGGGCTCTACATTCACTAGCTCCACCACTGCACTCCACACATTATATCACTCCACTACTACAGCAACTGAAAATGTCTTTGATAAGATGGACCACACTACAGATCAAGGATAGAACTGGCAACCATGTCGTTACAAAACCTGCAGTGCCCAAATTTTTGAGTGCCCGGGGGAAATTAGTTATTTTTAGACTTGTGTTTCAAAAATTGACTTTTGACAATACTGTTGCATATTGTCAGAGCCCTCCTGTAGCTGAACCTAATCCTATCTCCAATACTGGGATTGATGTGCCCATCAAGTTTCAGGATATTTGCATGTTAATTGAGGATTTTGCTTATTGCTTGTTATTCCTGGCTAAACTCACAAATTAGAATTCACTTTGAGATGGTGTTATAGATATTATGTAGCAAAGGATTGCGGTGGGATATATTAAACAATGTTTTTCTAGTCCAATTACTGGCATATTTAGTGGCTATTTTTGTAGTTCATCCTTTGGATGAGCCCCTTCTTAGTACAGTAATCATACATATAATGTATGTACGATTACTTATTAATGGAGTGAGAACAGACCAGTATCTCAACATCTGCTCCCTTTCACCCTTTCATATTCACCATCACCTCTAGGGGCCCACCCCCATACCTAGGCCATATTCATAGTAATGACAAGCTTTTGAGAGAAACAGCTCTTTACCCTTTGTCTGCATAAGGTTTTAAATAAGTGAAACCCAGTGTAATTAGTAGGGACATAAATATTCACACATCTTAAGGAGTAGAATAACAACAATTAAACAAAAAGAGTGTTGGAGGGTCACAATAAATTTTGGTAGTATTAGAGAAATCCCATGTCTATATGAAGCCTGTGTTTTTAGTATTAAAGAGGGTTATCATTTTAATTTCAAATGTCTTTCTTTCCTGTGTGGTTTTGAAATGTAACTATATACACACACTCATATCTATCTATCTATCTATCTATCTCTATCTATCTATCTATCTATCTATCTATCTATCCATATATATATATATATATATATATATATATATAAATATATATACAAGGCATTTGTGGGCATATTTGCATGTGCCAGCTCAGCTTCCCAGATTGCAGTGTAATAACTGGTTTTCTCGGAATTCTGAGCTGGAAGCAGGTTTTTTAACTTGTTTTAGACGTTCAAATATATTTATTCATTTATATATATATATATATATATATATATATATATATATATATATATATATATATGTATATATATATATATATATACAGAACTGCTTCCATTGAGGTAAACAGTATCTATATATATAAGCTTGTGTAAATCTGATATATGTTAAAATCTCTAGGAGGTTTATTGAACCTTGTACTGGATTCTCCCAATGCTAATAAACCCAGGTAAACTTCAGCTGTCAGATTTATTTATTTTTATATTTAAAAAAATATATTTGTGAATGTGAATGTGAATTAATGATTATTCTAATTGAATGGGTTAAGGGTCTTCCAGTTTCTTCTTTTTTCAACTAAAAATCTTATTATGCTCCTAATCATAAAAATCCCGAAGGGAAAATGTCATCTTCTTTCCTTAATTATATACTGACTTTTCTTTTTTAATTTGTTAACTGCAATATGAATTCAGCTGATAGCAAAATTGATTAGATCTGACAATTTAACAGACCCATACCCTCCATAACATTTTATTTCAGTACATTAAAAAATAAGCTGTTAAAATGAATGTACAATATAAGATTTCAAAGTTGTTTGAAAATTTTTGATTTTATAAAATACATATTTAGATCAGCAAAATATTTTTTGTTAGTAAACAGAAAAGTATAAATCTTAGAATGAATTTTCAGAGTTTTTAAAAGCTGTGGGTTCTAATATATTAAGGACCACTGTAAACCCACAATTACAGAATGCCAATAAGGAAGAATTTAAAAGAAAATGTCTTAGGACCCATGTTAATGATAAAGAGAGGCAGGTGCTCATATTTCTACTAGTTCTAAGATTTCCTGCAATACAGGGCACTTATTTGAATAATTAAATTCAAGCACTGTTTATCACAATACAGATGTTTCATTTATTGTTCCTTATAAATTGGTGTAAATACAAAAAGTTATAATCTTAGTATGGGCATACCTATTTAACTTAATTATCCAAATGGCAGATAACCTTTATTGAGAGCCATATATAAACATGTTGGTTGGGAGTGTTATGCTCTCCATATGAATGTATGAGGGAATTTTATTTTTAACTAGCAAATTTTCATTTTAAAAACAGCCAATGCATTTTATATTAATTTACAAAAATTAGTTCTCTTTGGGGGACATGGAAAGATTTAATTATTTGCCTTTAACTACAACTTTACTAACAGTAAAGGTGTGTTTGATTGTCTATAGAAAGTTTAATCTTGACTGGTATCAATACTTCCTGTTAACTTGGAGCTTGTACATATCTATCAGTGCAGAGAAGGGTGGAGGGGAGGGAAATGTGAGACCTACTTATTTCCACTGCAATTACAGAGGCAGGCTCTTGCAGTAGTATAAATGCCATTCTCACACCAAAGTACCGTTGATGCCACCAGCTAGCAGATGCCTAAGATTCTTTAAATCTAATCAAAATAATCTTTTTCACATTTTTTATATACAAGTATGCTAATCATTTTCAGACATATATGCTTATTTATTACATTTTTTTTAATACAAATGCATAAAAATGACTTTGTATTGGTGTAATTCCATAATGCTATTACAAATAATGTTTCAAAGATTATGATTTGTGTACAGCAAACATAATATAAGTTCCTAAAAAAAGGTGTGAACCAATTTACCCTAAGGATTTCTCACTACACATTATCAATTGAACATTTATACATACACTGACAGTATTGCCGTCTGTTTCTTTGTATAATGTACCATTTTTGTATATACATTATCAGCCTTATTACATTTTGGGCTCTATATAAGCACAGAGCATATTATTTTTACAGAATCTTTTAGTTGGTAACGACCTGGCTTTTGGATAGATGTTCACTAACTAAAAACTTCTGTAAAAAAATATGTTCTGTGCTTATATAGAGCTCTATTCAAATGGCTGAATTGCAATTTAATAAGGCTGTATGTGTTTTGGTATACCTACCCTAAATAAAGGATAAGTGCCCGTTGTTTTGGTCGATGTTTTTAATAATGTGGAATGCTGCTGTGCCTTGTTTGCTAATTCCAAGTTTAATCATCAGAAAACCATGTACACCTAATTTCTATTTAATTGTCTAGTCATTAGAAATGTGCTTCTCTGTTTTTCTGTGAACTGAGCCATTACCTTGGGTCTTTATGTGCCAGATTTTGTTGATTTTTATGCCTGAGCAATTTGGCCCCAAAACAATCCAAGGCATGGATTCATTCATATTACAGGACTGCATATCTCTATCCTTATGGGAAAACTGCAGCATTTTCGTTATGTACAATAGTTATAATTTGGTCAGTCATTGTTACATTTTAAATGTCATGCTGTTGTCTTCACAGATGCCTCTTTGTTAGTATAATATGTATTGATATTGAGTTTTGTGAAAACCTAAATAACTATGTATGTGTGCTTTTTTTGTTTGTTGGGGCCAGCAATCACATAACAAGGTACGGTATAGACATGGATGTGCACTTTGTTTAGAATTATATTGCATATATGTGTTAAACATTATTCTTTTGCCTCCACTTTACCACTTTGATTATAGTTTTTGATAAATAAATGATAATGATAATTATCTTAGCTACATCATAAGCTGCCTATCCCCAAAAAAGGATAAATGCACCATGGGTGTCCCAGTGGATCTCCATAGTCCCTATGTCCTATGGGGTTCCTACGGATTACCAAAGTCTCTCCCATTACACGTTGATCCTTAGTCCTTAATCCATAGTCTCTACCCACTGGGGACCCATAAAGCAATGCAGCAAAATAAAAACAAACTGAATTAAAAAAAAAAAATTACTGGAAAAAAAGTACTATAAATATGATGCCAAGGGTGTTCAGAAGGTCTCCTTTGGTATTTGGTTAGATAGATGGCTAGTGGTTACCATACAGTCCATCAAGAGCACCATGGAAATAGCAGTAGAGCCTATATTTAGTCATCAAGAATATTGTTGATATGTCAGATTTTGGGAAAGGGGAACACTTGGGGAAAAGTGATCACTATTTGGCCTTCTTGAGGTAGAGTTCAAAAAAGTTATAAATGGCCAATAAAAAATCTTAATGTTAAAAGGGCAAAATTTGATTTAAGGGCAGCAATACAATGTACAGACTAGGGCAAAGACCTGATAGGCAAAATTATTGAAAATAAATTTAAAACCTTACAAAATAAATATACTTATCACCATATGCTATTTGGGAATAAAATTAAAAGGAAAACACATGGCATGGGGCTTAACAATTTAAAAATCAGAATAAGGAGTAAAAAGCAATTAAAATTATACAAGGAAGAGGGAAAGGAAACAGCTTTATGTGAGTACCAGTAAATTAACAAGACTTGCAAAAGAGCTATTGGACTGGCTAAGATAGAAAATGGAAATTCAATTGCATAAGAGAGTAAAACTAACCCTAAACATAGGAATAAGACTAACCCTACATTTAAAAAATATATATTAATGGAAATTTGGCTAGTAAAGAAGCTGACACAGATCGACTGATAAATAGTGGCCAGGAAAAGGCAGATAAGTCCGAACGGGACCCCCTGCCACCTATTAAACCCCCCATAAGCCAGACTTCTGGCACCTAACATGTACCCCCACCCGCAGCACTAAGTCTTTAGAGGACCCCCATCATAAATTAAACCCTGAATCGGGACTCCTGCATCCTTGCCGGGACCACTGCAACACAGATCCTTAAAGGACCCACGCTACTATTATATTTAACCCCCCTGGGGTACTATAAAATTAACACCTGTAACTCATTCTGATTGGCTGAAAAAGGATTGACATCGATAGCCGCCAGTCAGAATGCTCCAATGCATTTTTTATGCTGGAGCAAGCGTCTGAACCGCATTTTGCAGCGGAGTGCTCCTCCTGGGAGCTTCATCAGTTTAGAGTATTTTTTTTATAGAGGGTCAGGCTTTTTTTTAGGGATAGCCCTTTCCTGGCCCAGAAGATGAGGACATGGGCTTCAATCAAGAAAGAAGAGGACTGGACACTACAATCAACATGGAAAGCCTGAGTAGCCCAGGGAAGAAGCTTGAGGACCAGGGCATCGTTGACCATCGCTGGAGGGTCATTTTGGCCAGGTAAGTGGCATTATTAGCCCTTTGTTTTTTTCAGATAGCATTTATCTTTTATTTTAATAGTGTTTTTTATGTAGTATTTTTTTATTTTCACTGTAATGTGTCAGTAAATCTTTTATTTATTTTTTTGTAACATAGTTTTTTAATTTTCTGTAATTAGTGGGATGTCTATATTTTCTGTAATTAGTGAGTTAATTTTATTTAATTAGTGGTTAGTTATTTAGTTAAGAGGGTTATTTGTTTAATTAGGGGCATACATAGTTTAATTAATGGGTTAAATAGTTTATTAGGGGGATAGGTAGTTTAATTAGGGTGATAGGAAGTTTAATTAGAGGGCTTAGTTACTTAATTAGGGGGGTTAGTTCATTAGAGGAAGGTCAGTTAATAAGAGATGGGTTAATTAATTCAAGGTTTAATAGTTAATTAGTGGGAGATAAATTATTTAATTAGTGGGGGTTAAATAGTTAATGGAGGGGTTATTTAGATAGTGAGGGGTTAAATAATTAATGGGGTTAATGAGTTAGTGATGGCTTAAATAGTTAATGGAGGTTAATAAGGCATAGAGGGGGTTAATTAGGTATAGATGGGGTTAATTTTAATTTATTATTTTTTTGAGGGGTGGAATAGTGTAGTGTAGTGCTTAGACTTGGGGCCTCATTCAATTGAGAATTTGTAGCTTACGGGAGCCCATAATGTAGCCTGTAATCTAATTTGCTGTTCAATTGGCTTCTTTTAACGAGCCGCCAACGATCTACAGGTTACGGGCTGAAAAACCCTGCGGTTGTTACAACCGTAACTTACAATCCATCTAAGCCTTTGATCTTTCAAGACCGCAAGAGTTACAATCGCAAATCACTATTCAATTGCTACAATTCCTCAAGCCAGCAAATATTTACACATCCTTAAATGTCAAATGTAGAAGAAAATCCTACGGGAACCAGATAGGACTCGCAAGGGGGTTTAACCCTGTTCATAGCACTGTAAATGCAATTAAAAATCAATACTGCACGTTAAAAGACGGGGAAAGCAATGAAAGGCATTAGAATTAATTGCACAACAGTCTCAAGCTTGTAAATCTGCAATCAAATTTTTTGTGTCATTTCTGTGTTATATCAATCTCGGGAATCAATGAGTTAATACATATGAGGCCTCCCACATGGACTAGAACATGTCCTTCATTCATTTTTATTATTTTGTACATTGCAGGATTGCGGGACCGTCATGAGTTATAGGGGTTACATTTAGGTGATAGGGGTTAAATACAATAGTCACATGGCAGGAAATTTACATTTGGACATTCTGGGGGACTCAATGGGGGGTTAATAGGAGGCAGTCGGTCCCAATCGGGGGGTTAATTTTAGGTGCAAGGGGGGTTCTTTAACCCTCCTTATAGGGATTGACTTTATTTTCCATGGGGTCTGTGTTAACCCCATGGTTATATAGATGGGGCGATAGGGCAGTGCATGGGGGTAGGGGATGCCGGCGATTCCTTCCAGTAGGGTTTAAATGGAAGAAATTCCCAGAGCATGACTTTAGGGCTTTCCGTTGCTCCTAGAACCGATTCCCATTCCCATTCGTAAAGCTTGGTTTGGGTGTCTCCCACACTGCAATCTCTTACTGACAATGCAAGGTTTTACTCATGTGTGCTGAGTACTCTAATCTAGGGGAGTGAATTATTTGAATTGAGAACTTGAGTCAAAAAAACTCCCACTGCCTTTTTATGTCAATCCCCTAACTTAGAGCACCAGATTAGCATAGGGCTCATTCGTATATGGTGCATCATAAGGAAGGGCCAGCGGCTGATGAGACACATCATGATCACACACTCACTGTTCACTTAAATTAGCAATGGTGTTCAGTTTTAGAAAAAAAGACACTTGTTTGAAAAGTAAATGTATGTCATGGACATTTTTGAGAAAATCTGAATTTTTGTAGTCTTTGTTTATGAGTATAGGAAGCCATTTTTCATTTGTTGTATCTCTCTATGAGAGCTGGATCATAGAAGATTTTTGTGGAAAGAGTGTTGAGGCATGAGAGATAAGACTGAAATTGACACCAGATCTATCCCCCTCACTGGCCCAGAAACAGACTTCTTGCTTCAGGAAATGCAACCACACCACTACAGAAATGTATGCCCCACACACACACAACTTGTACCAATGTATGATGGATTTTCACAGGGTATCAAAGGCATCAACATTTATTTATTCTAATTAAAAACTAGCTGTATGAGCTTCTTCCTGATATATGCTGCAAATGTTTTATAGCCCTTTAATGACTTTGCTTAAAAAGGTTATTTTACTAAAAGCAATTGCTCCTTAAAGGGATACTGATGATATCAAATTGGAATCTTCACGTACAGGGGAAACCATGTGAAAACATGTTTTTTTTTTTACTTCTTAAAACGATTGTTTCATTAATTAAATTGAGTTTCAGATGTTTGTGTTTTTTGTATGCAGTTTCTTGTAGGCTGGCTTGAGGAGCTTACAAGGAATAACTAAAAATGCCGATTTCTAAGCTAATTATTAATCAATTAAAGAAATGGAATCAGCTTTTACACATGATTCTACACCCCATATCTAATGGTACAGGGTACATAAAGGTTCAGATATGTGAATGATACTACTGCAATGGCTGACAACAAGAATTCATTAATTGGCCTATTGATTAGTGTTAAGGAAGAGAGTGCAAACGCTGACCTGCTGTTCAATTTTAACCTCCCTGGCGTTCTGGCCGTGTCAGTACCCCCGAGTGTTAAAGCTGTACGCTCAGGGATACTGATAGGGCCAGACCGCCTTGTTCCGCCCCCTGCGTTGCCTACACTCGTAGGGAAGGGAACCCAGTTAAACTGATGTCAGCGTCAGACGAAGGAAGTGTGTAATCCAAAGCGTTGCTCGGGGTTGCTGGTTTTAAGGTACTAAAAATGACCCCCGAGCCATGCTCGGGATTACCGCTAGACCGTTAAAAGGACGAATATCATAGCAAAGAGTAATCTCAGTTCCTGGTCAATAGATGTTGAAGAAGTGGAGGCAGTGACAGGTTTTATTTTCCTTTGCCCAAAAGTCTCTGCAGATGGTGACTGCAGCCATGAGACTAAAATATGTTTGCTATGGCAAGTCTGGACAAGCTATTAAAAAGTAAAGCTATATTATGATCAGCAATGGTCTGCATAAGTTAAAACAATGGTATTCCCAGTAGTAACACACAGATGTGGGAGCCGGACCATAAAGAAGGCTGAGCGCCATAGCATTTGAATTGTGGTGTTGGAGAAAACTGCTTAGAGTTCCTTGGACTGCACAAAAGAAAATGTTCTGAAACTAGATTTTTTTTGCTAAAACACTAAACCACAAACATACTGTTTTAGATGTGCAATACAGTAACAAATAGAGCATTCACTGCATCCCTTATTAAAAACTTTAATACTGAATGATTCAATCTGATCTGTAGCAAATCATTCTAGTTTTCTGCTTGAATAGAATTATATTTTTATTCTATGTGTGTATTATTACTTATGAATCATATTTATTGTTTAACCTTGATATACATTTTGTGTAATTGTTAATTTTGAAGAATTATTCAGATGCATGCGCTTTCTGATAGTAATAATTTTATTCTCTATGAAATATAATTGTCCATCTAAACTTTTTATGATTTAAAGTACTTACTTTATCATTATTCTAATAGATGCAGTACGGTGTTTATTAATCCATGCTTAGAATGAAAAGTTTGCAATTGACATTTTCTTTCTTAAAACTCCCACCGTGCATTAAATTTATGTCTTCTCATTAGCTATGCTGAGAACTGTTAAACTGAAATTAGGAACTAATGTCATTAGCAGAATACAGATATTTCATTTTAATTTATTATCCCAAGGCAAGTAAAGAAAAAATCTCCCAGGATTGTTTTTAAGTAATTTGTGTGATGGAAATGAAAAGTCAGCATTTCTGAATAATATCAATAATAATACTAGTATCTTGATGTAGGCAATCATTTACAATTATAAAACAGTAAAATAAAAAAAGCTAAATTTAGGGTCAAGTACAAAAGTCAAAACCATGTATTCCTTAAAGTCCGCCCCCCCCCCCCCCCAAAAAAAAAGTTTTCTAATAAAATATATCACAAAAAGTGAATAATTTATAAATACACATTAAGGTGATATGTTGACAGGCCTATGTATCTGGGTTGCCATTGGCTTTAGGATTAAAATAGAGAAATCCTTCCCTAAAGCTTCTCTACTATCATTGTATATATTGTGCCTTTTGTATTCTACTTAAAGGCACATTGAAATTATGTTTTTCTTTGATGCACCTGAAAAAGGGTATTTGAAAATGTACTGTGTGCTTTCATTTTTTGTTGAAGCTCTCAAAGCAGCCAGAGAGCATTAACGTAGCTATATCATCTAATTAAATCTACAGACGTCCATATGCCCTGTGCCTTTTCAGTTAGCTTTAATGAAATTTAAACAGTTTTTACTTAATATTTCTCATACAAAACAAAATAAACTTTGGTAATGTTTAAAGCATGTCTTTTAAATTCATGAAAAAATTATTTTGTTCCATGTCCCTTTAAGTGTTAAGTATTTATATGGAATGCAGATTAGTGGGCCTTTATACATTGGCATGGCGTTATCAAAATCTAGTATATGATGCCACAATTACAAATCTATATTGATGTTATTTTGAGCACATGATAAGAAAGCCAACATTTTTTTTTCAAATGTAAAAAACTGGTGAGGCTGAGAAAAAGTTAAATAACTATACATTTGCAATTTAAGCACTCCTACCGTGTAAAAATATAACCAATAATATAATTTTCTTGTGTCTTACAAATTGCTTCAAAATATAGGCCCCCATGCTAATCGAGTGGTGTAGTTTGCGATATACAATATAGCCGTAAATCAGCTGCAGGAGCTTTTTTTCCTATGTTACGAGTTTATGTTAATCTTTTCACCTGCAATTTTACAGCACTCAGCCCACATCCGTAAATCCTGCCTTATCCGCAAGAGATTTCAGTATAAGCACTACCCAAACCAAGAACCTCATTCAATTCAGGGCTCGCAACCGATTTGCAGACAGCCAAATGCCTGTAATTGAGTTGTGAGCTCCTATTGCAATGCTATTCAATTGGTTTGGGCCCGCAAGTTAGGCGCTGGTCGCAAAAATCGGAAACCATGCTTTTGCGTTCTTCAACATGATCGCTGAAACAAGGTCGTAACCACGAGTTATGGCTTTGCGTCCTACGGGCTTGGAGGTTGAAGCCCATAGGACTTCACATTGATTGCCTGATCGATATAACAAGAAAATTGAACATGAAATAAAGTATTGGAGAATGTTGTGCTATTAATTCTAAGTCCTAACGTCATTTTCAGTCTTGATAAAAGTACAGTATTGCTTTTTTTATTTGCCTTTAAAGTGCTCCGATTTGTCATTAAGCCCTTTGCGAGACCTCCTTGGTACCATTAACTTGTGGTTAGATATTTGCCATTTGCGGGCTTGACGGAGTGGTTAGTGAGGGGAATCGGAGCAATTGAATAGCAATCTGCGATTTTTGCGTTCAGGACTCTTGCGACCGTGAAAGATCAAAGGCTTGGAGGGTATTAACTTGCAATTTTACAAATTGCAATGGATTGCAGCTCGGTTCACGTAACTCGATCGGAGCCTGCAAACGGAAGGCAATTGAATAGCAAAAAAACTTGCAACCTCCACTTGCGAGCCCGGATTTAAAAATCGCATTAGTTGAATGAGGCTCCAAGTTTTACAGATCAGAAATAGCTCTAGAGATCAATAGAAAATAAGAATGTCATCATTATTTCAATGAGTGAGAACAAGTGCCTTAACTGCGGCAAGATATATATATATATATATATATATATATATATATATATCCGTATATCACATATTATAATTGTCCAACTACGATTCGTCGTCACGCTGTGTTGCGTGGTGCATACGACTTAGCGATGAGCGCCGGCGAGCCTTTAAACCGTAGCACTTAGGCAATGAGCGCCGAAGCGAGGCGAGCCGTTAACTCATAGCACTTAGGCAATGAGGCAATGAGCGCCACAGGCGCTCATTGCTGGCGAGCCTCGCGTAGCTAGGCGAGCCGTTAAACACGTCACACGCATGACTTAGAAAAAAAAAAAAACAGCTCGGAACCAACGTTAACGTAACAAACACCAACACGCACTAAGAATCCGACTTTAACGGCCGACCCGCGCGCAACTAAATCAGTGAAAACACACCAAATACTCACACAAACTACATAAAAAACTTACCCATAGCAAGGGGGGGCACCCAGGAAAGTGAAGTTACACCTCCATTTAAGTCCAAATTCCCGAGTTCAGACACAAGAAAATCCCCTAAGCAAGAGAAAAAATGGCAGCCGAAAAAAAACGAAAACGAGGCTCACCTCGGAAACCTTCATTAACCTCAGACCCAACCATAATGTAGCAAACACCCACACGCATGAAAAATGGCGGAACTGCGCGCACCTAAAAACAGTCAAAACACACCAAATACTCACAAAAACGACATAAAAAGATTACCCATAGCAGGGGGGGGGGGCACCCACGAAAATCCGCTAAGCGAGAGAAAAAATGGCCGCCCAAAAAAACGAAAATGAGGCTCACAGCCCAGCCATGTACAAATTAGCCAAGAAGGGATCCAAGATAAGCTCGGAAACCCGCATTAACCCCAGGGGATCCGAGATAAGCTCGGAGCCCTGCATTAACCCCACATTAACCATCGCAGTGGGGGTCCCGATTGCACGCGATCGGGGTCCCCCGCTGCAATCAAAATTCCCGCGTTACAGGTCCTTAAAGGACCATAAAGGTCCTTAAAGGACCTGTTGTAAAAGAAAAAATATATACACTATCACCCTGTCAATCGTGGGGGTCAATACAGACCCCCATAAAACCCTCATTAACCCTTTCACTCATGGGGGTCAATATAGACCCCCATAAGCCCTTCATTAACCCTTTCACTCATGGGGGTCAATACAGACCCCCATAAGCCCTTTATTAACCCTGTCACACATGGGAGTCAATACAGACCGCCAAAGGCCTCTTTTTAACCCCATCAGTCCCATAAGGGTATATTAACACCATTATGGTCCTGTTACAACACTACATTAACCACATAAGTGCCATGATGGCCCTCAAGGACCATCATGACACTAAGTATAAACACTATACTGCACTATACCACCCCCAATAAAACATTAAAGATCAAGTAAACACCCTCTACACTAACCTATTAACATCTACACTACCTACCCCTATTAACCGTTGTATTTTAGGGTTTTTCCTTTTTTCATTGGTTCACAAATGGGGTCTTCTCATTGGCTGAATTTGATAGACAGCCTTTTCAGCCAATCAGAAGCCGCCATTGGCAATTTTATTCTGGAACACTCCATAGGAAGGTCATTAGCGTCGGAGACATCCGCCAGGGCGGATGTGTGTTGCTTTTTTTTTCTTCATGTGAGGAGGCCGGAGACATCGCGGAAAGGTAAGTATAATGTAGATTGTGTTTATTTAAATTTGGTTTATGTTTACTAATGTAATGTTTTTTTTTACAGGAGTATCGCCGGACAAGACGCAAAGATGGATGACGGAACATGGAGGACATGACATGCTGGCACGTGACATGCTGGAACGGGACATGCTGGAAAGGTGAGAATAATATTTAGAATATTTAGAATGTTTAGGTATTTCATGTAAACGTGTTGTATTAATTTTTTGAATCTTTTTTACTGTAGGTTGCTGATCTCAAGAAACATCTAAAAGGTAAGTGGTCTTAATTATTTTATTGTAGCTTACAATTAGGGGAGCTAAATACAGTTGCAAGCAAAAGTATGTGAACCCTTTGGAATTATATGGATTTCTGCACAAATTGGTCAAAAAATGTGATCTGATCTTCATCTAAGTCACAACAATAGACAATCACACTCTGTTTAAACAAATAACACACAAAGTATTAAATGTTGCCATGTTTTTATTCAACACACCATGTAAACATTCACAGTGCAGGTGGAAAAAATATGTGAACCCTTGTATGTAATAACTGGTTGAACCTCCTTTGGCAGCAATAACTACAACCAAACGTTTCCTGTAGTTGCAGATCAGATGTGCACAAGTAATTCTTGACCATTTCTCTTTACAGAACTGTTTCAGTTCAGCAATATTCTTGGGATGTCTGGTGTGAATCGCTTTCTTGAGGTCATGCCACAACATCTCAATCGGGTTGAGGTCAGGACTCTGACTGGGCCACTTCAGAAGGCGTATTTTCTTCTGTTTAACCCATTCTGTTGTTGATTTACTTCTATGCTTTGGGTCGTTGTCCTGTTGTAACACCCATCTTCTGTTGAGCTTCAGCTGGTGGACAGATGGCCTTAAGTTCTCCTGCAAAATGTCTTCATAATCTTGGGAATTCATTTTTCCTTTGATTATAGCAATCCGTCCAGGCCCTGATGCAGCAAAGCAGCCCCAAACCATGATGCCCCCACCACCGTACTTCACAGTTGGGATGAGGTTTTGATGTTGGTGTGCTGTGCCTCTTTTTCTCCACACATAGTGTTGTGTGTTTCTTCCAAACAACTCAACTTTAGTTTCATCTGTCCACAGAATATTTTGCCAGAACTGCTGTGGAACATCCAGGTGCTCTTGTGCAAACTGTAAATGTGCAGCAATGTTTTGCTTGGATAGCAGTGGCTTCCTCTGTGGTATCCTCCCATGAAATCCATTCTTGTTTAGTGTTTTACATATCGTAGATTCGCTAACAGGGATATTAGCATATGCCAGAGACTTTTGTAAGTCTTTAGCTGACACTCTAGGATTCTTTTTCACCTCATTGAGCAGTCTGCTTTGTGCTCTTGCAGTTATCTTTACAGGACGGGAACTCCTAGGGAGAGTAGCAGCAGTGCTGAACTTTCTCCATTTATAGACAATTTGTCTTACCGTGGACTGATGAACAGCAAGGCTTTTGGAGATATTTTTATAACCCTTTCCAGCTTTTTGCAAGTCAACAATTCTTAATCGTAGGTCTTCTGAGAGCTCTTTTGTGTGAGGCATCATTTACATCAGGCAATGCTTCTTGTGAAAAGCAAACCCAGAACTGGTGTTTGTTTTTTATAGGACAGGGCAGCTGTAACCAACACCTCCAATCTCATCTCATTGATTGGACTCCAGTTGGCTGACACCTCACTCCAATTAGCTTTTGGAGATGTCATTAGTCTAGGGGTTCACATACTTTTTCCACCTGCACTGTGAATGTTTACATGGTGTGTTCAATAACAACATGGCAACATTTCATTCTTTGTGTGTAATTAGTTTAAACAGAGTGTGATTGTCTATTGTTGTGACTTAGATGAAGATCAGATCACATTTTATGACCAATTTGTGCAGAAATCCATATCATTCCAAAGGGTTCACATACTTTTGCTTGCAACTGTATATAGAGATAGCATGTATTGTATATTAGATAGATAGGGGGATGTATTATTACATAGTATTGTATATTAGATAGTGGGATGTATATTCATTATATAGTGGCATGTATATTAGATAGTGGCATGTATATTAGATACTGGCATGTATATTAGATAGTGGCATGTATATTAGTTAGTGGCATGTATATTAGATCGGGTGTATTGTATTTTATTTAATTGTATTGTATTTTATTTAATTGTATTGTATTGTATTTTATTTAATTGTATTGTATTGTATTATATGTATTTCATTTTTAGGTGTGTCATTTTTTTTAAAATTTTGTATTGAGGGGGGGTTGTAATGTATTTTTTTATTTTCTGTAATGTTCCTTTTTTTATTTTTTGTGACTTAGGTTTTTTGGTTCTGTAATGTACATTTTTTATTTTTGGTGATTTTAGTTTTTCTTATTTTATGTAATGTAGATTTCTGCTTTTTGAGGAATTTAGTTACTTGAGGCACACAGTACACTCACATTGTGTGACAAACAGCATTTCAACACTTTCTTTCATTGACCGTCATTTTTTGACGGGCAAGTCGCTAGTATATATATAAGAGAGAGAGAATGCATTAGAACATGTCTGGTTTCCTGATCTGTACCAACACATTAGGAAATGTGTTGTGTGTTACCCTTGATGTTGTATAATGAAAAGGACATAATAATAAAATATCATATTTTTAATTACACATATGTTTATGATGGACTGTTAAGTGCCAAAGAATGTTGAGATGTCATCATTTGATATTGTTTTTTGGTGTTATACTGTCTCTTCAACTGCTGCGGCACTCCACAATGATTTTAAAACCATTTGCAAGTGGTCTTTGGTACCAAGAATATTTTCTTCAGTTGTTTGTAGTTACATCACTGCTCTTTTTTTCAAGTGATCAGTAAAATCTTATTAGTATAGAGTTTTGGTGTCAAAGGCTCACATAGTAACTCACAATCTATTGTCAGTGCAAGAATCAATGGGAAATTTCTGCCCGATTTTGTGGCATTGGCTTGCTACAGTCACTCGTAGCAGTTTTCTTGCAAGTTTTACCGGGATGAGTGATTAACATAGCAGGATTTACTTTGGCCTTAAACATGGTCTAAACTTCGATACTTAAGTAATTCATTTCTTAAACCTTTCCATTTCCATTAATGGACATGCACATCACATTGAGATACCCCTATGCAGAAAACAAGAAACCCATCCATATGTACAGTTTTAAGTTTTAGTATCATAAGCACAAAATTACTACTATTCGGAAAATTTGGAAAACAGCACTATGTCCAAAAAGAGAGAATATTAGGACAATAAACATAGGTGCAAAGCTCCAACAGGTTAATGCTATCAATACATTTGTATTAAAACATAAGTAAAATGTTACGTAATAATAAAATCATAATGAAATAATATGTTTTTTAAACATCACCAAATGAGCACACCCTGTCTTGATAATAGCTATATAATGAGATTACAGTCAGTGGAATGACTGACAGAGAAGTGATGCAGATGCTCAAGGTTGAGTGTGGTAGATGTGTCTAGCCCGTCTGGCGGTATGATTATTTCAGTATTTAGAATGTTAAAGCGGTACATTCTAAAATACTGACATAATCATACCGCCTTTAGACACCATCACCCCTTCCCCCTCTCCTCCTCCCTTTCCGCTTCTCCTCCGTTTCCTCCATTTCCCCCCTCTCCCCCCGTATCTGCCCCACCTCCATTTCCCCCCTTATCCTCCTGATCCTCCCCCCTTATTCTCCTGATATTCCCCACTCTTTATCCATTACCCCCTCATCCTCCTTTAACCCCTCCTCCTCCTTTTCCCCCTCCTTTATCCCCTCATCCTCCTCTTCCCCCTCATCATCCTCTTCCCCCTCATCCTCCTCCTTTCTCCCTTCATCCTCTTCTTCCTCCTCTTCACCCTCATCCTCCTCTTCCCCCTTATCCTCCTCTTCTCCCCTTATCTTCCTCTTCCCCTCTCACCCTCCTCTTCCCCCTCTTTCCCCCTCACCCTCCTCTCCCCCCCCCACATTCTCTTCCCCCTCATCCCCCCTTATCCTCCTCCTCTTCCCTCTCTCCTTCCTCCTTCCCCCCTCTATTCTCTCTTCTTCTTAGTCTGATCAGTGCTGCATCGCATCTTATGCCTGTCTCTTGAACCAGCAAATGCTAATGACGTGTCGCGCTTGTGACGTCATTAGCATATGCCGGTTCCAGGCATATGATGCGCTGCAAGCCTCCGATCAGCAGAAGGAGCTGATCGGAGGCTAAGAAGAAGACTTGAAAGGTGAGAGGGGGGAAGGAGGAAGGATAAGGGGGAGCAGGAGGAGGAGGAAGATGGGGAGGAGCAATGGTGTGCTGAGGGGGTCCAGGCAAACTCAGCAGCACTGGGCCCCCTCCACATCCTCGCTGCGGTAACCCTAAGTGTGGCTCTGGGTTACCGATTTAGGAAGAGTAGATTAACCCTGAGTCACACTCGGGATTACCGCTAGGAAGGCTTGCAGAGGTATTCATTATGGATTGGAGTTGAGACTGGTGATGGGAAGACCAATAAGGAGTGAGTTGCAGTACTAGAAGGGAGTTGCATCTTGTGTAAGATAATGATGTATTTTGGATTTTTTTTTTAGGTGAAGATGACATAATTTGCTTATTGACTGTATACTAGGCAGAGGAGGGAGTGATGATGGCATCATAAACAGTGAGGGATATAAGATGAATGTGAGCTATTGTAGAAGCCAATAAACCTTATTTTTATTAAACATTGTACAATTCGTCTAAGGGTAACAAATTATTGGCCAATCAGCTAAGCTACCCACATAATAAATAACCAATTAAAAAATAAATGATCTTTCAGAGTAAAAAATTCATACTGTAATACTGCCCAACCAGGACATTCTATTTGTGATTAGATTAACTAAAATATTGAAAATGATATTCATAAGGCTGCTTGGACAGTTCATTAAACATTTGTAATGTTCTGGAGACTGTTAGTGGCCTGAATAAAACAAATGCTTGAACAGTAAATAAATACCGAATATAAGCTGCACCTTTTTTCCGATTTTTGAGCTTGCGAGTTACGGGTGTGGCTTATATTCGCAACCGTAAAAAAATCATTGCCAATTTGCAAACTTTGCTTGTTACGTGTGCGGCTTCAATTCGCGAAGGCAAAATCACTGCTGATTTGCAAGTTAAGAATGCCGATTTGCGTTCTTGAGACTACATTGTAGCAATTGAATAGCGATTTCCGTTTTTAGTGATTTTGCGTTCTAGCATCCTGTAAAGCGTGTGACCTGCAAAAGAAGTTAAAGTACATGTTAGAAAGCTTGTTTCTTGCAATGGCTGATCACTTGGAGAGAAAAGCATCAACAAGCCTAGAATGAGGCGTAGTTATGATGCAAGTTTCAAAATTGCAGTTGTTAATTATGCAAAAACAACAAGCAACAGAGAGGCCGGAAAAAAATATGGATTGGATGAATCTAATGTGCGACGTTGGGTTGCCTCAGAGCAGAAATTGAAAAATTCAGTTTCCACCAGAAAATCTTTCAGGGGACCAAAACATGGCAAATATCCAAAACTTGAAGCTGGGGTTTATTCCTACATTCCTACATCCTACATAGATATGAGAGAAAAGATGGGATGCCAATTTCACGTGAAGTAATCCAGCTGAAAGCCTGAGAAATTGCAAAGACCTTAAAAATAAGTAAGAGGGAATTTCGTGCAAGCATTGGTTGGTGCCGTCGTTTTATGCAGAGAAAGGGTCTCGCTCTTCGACGAAGCACTTCATTGGCACAGAAACTGCTGGCAGATTTTGAGGAGAAACTGACTAGTTTCCAGAGATATGTCATCCAATTGCGGCAGCGTCACTCATACAGACCAGATGGGCAATGCTGACGAGACCCCCGTATTTTTTGACATGCCAAGCAATACGACAGTAGACCAGAAAGGGGCAAAAAGTGTCACCTTAAGAACAACTAGCAATGAAAAAGTCAGAGTAACTGTGATGTTAGCTGTTACTGCTGACAGAGGAAAGTTACCCTCCTATGTTATTCTGAAGCAAAAAACTTTGCCCAAAGAAAGCATTCCTGAGGGCTTAGTGATTCCTTGCCAGGAAAAAGGCTGGATGACAACGGAACTGATGCTTGACTGGTTGTCTATAGTTTGGAATTGCAGACCTGGAGCACTGCTCACTAAGAGAGCCATGCTAGTACTGGATGCTTTTAAGGGTCATCTCATCCTGAAGTGAAAAATAAAGTTGCTGCACAGAAGACAGACCTCGTTGTTATACCTGGGGGCATGACTTCAAAGCTACAAGTGCTTGATGTCATTGTGAACAAGCCGTTCAAAGACAACCTTCGCAACCAGTATTCAGATTGGCTTCGGGAAGGGGATCATGCTCTTACACCATCTGGCAAGATTAAGAAGCCATCAGTGACACTCCTGTGCCAATGGATTCTAACTTCATGGTCAAGTATTTCATCTAACTCCATCATCAGGGGGTTCAAAAAATGCTGCGTGTCCAATGCATTCGACGGTAGCGAGGACAACTTGCTATGGGAGGAGAATGAAGAAAACAGTGACAGTGATGAAGTGAATACTGGTGACGAAGTCAGTAGTGACACCAGTGATGACTGTGAATAGTAAAAAAGTTCCTTGTTACCTTACTTGTTACCTTATATTTCATGTTACCTTAACTTTCTGTTGATGTTACCGTAATATTGACAACCTGCCTAAAGAGTTACAGTATAATGTTTTCCAAATACTAGATACCTTATATGGTACAGTATATGGTAAAATAAAATCACTATTTTATTCCCTAAATCTAATTGACTTTTATCTTTTTCTCTCCAATTTTAAGGGTGCGTCTTATATTTGAGTACTATCTTTTTTCTGTTTTTGAATTTTACAGGTGCAGCTTATATGCGGGTGCAGCTTATATTCGGACCAATACGGTTCTACTGATAAATATTCTTATCTAGTTTCTAGTTAGGAAACAATCGTCTAGATATAATTTAAGTGTTAGTACATTTTAACAAGAAGAATAAGCACATTTATTGATTCAACAATACGTACATTTCAACTTTTGCAAATAGTTAGATACCCATATCCATCACTGAAATTTGCTTACATATCTGATTAAAAATATTTTTTTCAGCTAAAGTGTGTGATAACAATTGTAAAACAACTGTATAATTTGAAGAGTGATACATAATTTACTGCCTGCAGGATGATACAACTAATGCATTGCAGATCTGTTTTTGTAAGCCGACATTCATTCTGAGATAATATAGCAACCTGTTGCGTACAATAAACTGTCCTTGTCAGCCACAATTGAACTGCCAGTTGGATGGACAGTCACATTTGATAGACTTGGGCAAAGTTTACAGTAGTACCTATTATGTTTCCTGTGCAGAAATGCAGTAAATCCCGTTGAGCACAACAATGAGAACTAGCAAAATAACTGGTCAGATTTTCCTCTAATCTCAGTTGTAGAATTATATTTAAGCATGTAGATGCATTTTCAGTTTGCTTTAACACTACTCTGTAGAATTGCAAATGACTAAATGTTTCCTTTTTTCAGTGGGCATAATCACACCAAATGTTCTTATTGTCTGAATTTTCTATATAGATAGTTTAGAATATTTCCTTTAATACTATCCGACATTTTTTTTTAAGTAAGCCAGAGAGACAAAACATCTTTAGGGGATCTCAATCTGATATAATATATAATTCATAACTCAAATATAATGTCAATGTTCAGATATACTGTAGTTGTTTTTTATTCAATATAAGATACAATATAACAAGAACACAAATCTACAGGCAGGATTTACTAAGCATCTCAAGTGGCTAGTTTTAAATATGTACCTAATCAAATTATCTGACTAAATATATACAAAACTAGCGACTTGCCTGTCAAAAATGACGGGGCAGTAAAATTTGAAGCCATGGCAATGCTGTTTGCCACACAATGTAAAGCTTTTTCTACTCTGAGGTCCTTCGGTGCTCACCAGAAAGACAGATATTTATTTCTATATTTTGTTAACTAATAATTAATGAATTAGTTACTTAATACATTAATATACTTTACCTATTTCTAATTAATATATCCAGCCTGAAGAGCTAACAATCTGTTTTTATTTTCCGACAGCATCCAATGTACAGTTGGACTATTGCTGCCCTGAGGAGAAAGTGTCATCAATGTGCCAAGTGTGCATTAGGAATAGGCTGCGTGCGTGAGGGCAAACCGTTGGATTAGTTGTGTAAAGCGACCTTTTAGATTCATAATGTTTTAGTTTCAAGTTAGTGTTGTAAAATGGCGTCACTTGTGTATGTGTTACGCGGCTCGCCAGCATGTTCCGTCCTTTGTAACAGTGTATTGCTTGCAGCGTAAGGCGATCCTGCGTTGACTGTTTGGTGGCTAAGGCCCGCGTGTTTGAATGTGTGATTGGTGCTCCTTTGTCCCGCGTGTTTCATTGCCTTCACTGCTCGCTTTGCTCATCGCCTAAGTGCTCTGAGTTAAAGACTCGCCTCGCTTTGCGAGACTCGAAAGCGATGAGCGCCTTCGGCGCTCATCGCCTAACTCATACGCACGTGACGTCTTGTATTTTGACAACTATTATATGTGATAATACTTTTCAATTTCCATGGGTTAATAGCTCCAATGCAAATTAAAAGACAACATTCATAAATTGCTCTAGCTAAATGTTCTTTTTACTAATTCTTACCAAACAATTAAATATGAACCTTTTAACAAATTATTCTATTTGCATAATTGGCTTTTCCAATATGGGCTTATCAAAGCTATCAAATTAGATGCTTTTGAAATGTTAACACAAGGGTCCTCTAAATTTGGATGAGGATTTGAGCTTTTACTTTCAAAACAAATATGTTACACTGAAAATGTGTTCTACAGCTTTTGATTTGAGAATAATATGTAATAGTGTCAAGAGGCATATATTTGTGTTTTTTATATGGTACAATAAAGGATGCAACGGACAGCAAATAAAACTACCTCCTGATATCACGTATTCACCTAGAGGGCTACATTTAATTTAAATGATTATCTGGCATTCTCAATAGGATAATAGCTGCAAAAGTAAAATCATACCTAATAAATCAGTTAAATGTAACTCACAAAGTCACTGTAGACACTCAAATATATAATTTTAATAAGAAAAACAAAAACGGGTCATATATTCTCTAGCACAGAAAATGCATTAAACATGACTTACACGCTGTACTGTTTTTTTAAAGGGGATTCTTAGGCTGTATATTTTATTTTAGTTTCATGATTTTGATAATGTTGTTTAATCATTTGTAACCTTGTTATTTTAATGTTGATAGTACATGTTTGAATAACATTCGTAAATTAAGTCAACAATCTGTTGCTTTAAAGTACTACGCCATACTTACCTTTATTTGCTTACTAGCTACCTGTCTGTCCAAAATGACGGCAATAAAATTTGAAGCCTGGCCATGCTAACTTGCGTGCCTCATGATGAGCGCCTTTGGCGCTCATTGCAAACCCCCCCTCTATTTTATGGCCTTGAGATCAGCACCTTTGGTGCTCATTGCTTGCCTCGGCCAAACTGCAATTTTGGGGCCTCTCATTGCAGGCGTAGGCCAACCCGCAACTTTCAGGCCTTGCAATGCGTGCCTTTGGTGCTCATCGTAAGCCCTGCACCTCTCCCCACTCTCTGCCTCACGCATCTCTTTGCCCCCTCTCCCTCCCATGTGTTTTTTCCCCTTATCTCCTTCCCCTGTGTCTCTTCCCCCCTTCTCTCACTTCTGTGTCTCTTCCCCCCCCACTCCCTCCCCTGTGTCTCTTTCCACCCTCTCCCTCCCCTGTGTCTTTCTCCCCCCTCTCCCTCCTCTGTGCTCCTGTGTGCATTTACGGGTATGATCATTTTCCCCAACCCCCAAAATGTGATTCCGATTTACAGGCTTTAAAAAAAAATTAAGGCTTTACGGCCGCCAATTTTTCCTCGCTTAGCAGTACTGAGACCTCCTAAAACGACAATTAAATATCAAATTAGCTTGCAATCTCACTTACAGATTCCCTGCCTCTCCCCTTGTGCTGTGTGGGAGGTTGTAAGTACATTTTCGAACTAATTGGTGTCTTTTGGCGATCTTCCAACAGCTTCCTTGTCACAGGCTTGAAAAAAATGGCGGTCGTTAAACGCATAATTATTTTAAAGCTTGTAACTCGTAAGCTGTTCGGAGCCTCTCTCCCCCCCCCCCCCCCCCCCCCCCATCTACATTACATGCCCTGCAATTAGCACTTTTGGAGCTCATTGCAGCCCCCGTCACACCCATAACTTACGAGCCTTCAGCGCTCATTGCGCATGTGGAAGCCCGTAACTTTTAACATATGGTTACTGACAAACTCGTAATTAAGACAACTATTATATGTGATGAACACTACTAGACAGTTAGACGTGTTGTGTTGACACCTCTCATGTATGTATATAACTCTGATTGGATGGCAGTAGATATGAGAAAAAACATCTAAAAAAAGGAGGCTCCCAAACAAAATACTCACAAATACTAGTTAATGAATTAAATGGTTTATTTTGTACATATTAATTACGTTATAGTTTTTGCCCTTTATGTTGTCAAGTTCTTCAAATTTCTTTGAAAGATACATTGTTTAATATTATTATTTGTAAGGTATGGGGACCATAATTTCATTTTTTTGTCAGTTCTATCATATTATACTGCTTATTAACTTAATTTTAGATATGACTTTAACAAATTCAAGTCTGGGAATTCATCTGTTTTCAATATTCAGCAGTCAATGTTTTTTCTGTAGTATTTATAATGTATTCTACTTGATTCTGAAATAATTTTGTCCCTAAGACACTGATGTTCTAACAGTAAGGTTTAATTTGTTTATTTAGTAACTAATTAATCACTATTTAAAAAATATTTTAATGCAGCTTTTAAAACTTGCATTTTAACTTCAGTGTTTTGGTTTTTATATCCACTACAAGAAGGCATATAAGGACTCCTAACAGGCCTACCAGACAAATCCCCATGTTAAAGCTGAAAAGTAAGTTTTAAAAGTTACTTTTAAAATATATATATATATAGTCAAATACTGTTTTTATTGCAAATTAACTACCAAATAGATCATATAAAACAGTCTATGAATACCGCTCTGGTTCTTTAGCAAAGACAAAGCAGGGTTTAGTTTCGCTCCAACTCCCATCAGACACCAATACCTTTTTCTATTAACTGCTCTCTTTAAAAAGACATGTAAAAATAATGAAAGCCATACCCTATCCTTGTTCACTTGGCTATCTGGAGTGAAGTACCATCTGATTAATACTTGTATACAGTTTATATTAGAGTAGCATATTTCTATTAGAGTAGCACATACAGTAAATATGCTTGTGCCCATATTTGAACTGCCTACATGAGATTATACTTGCTCAAGACATCTTCAGTGACTTTGTGCAAAAGGATAGTAAAATGTTTGTTAATCTCAGCAATATGTTCCAAAGTAAGCAATAAGATTATTTAGGGTGGAAAGGAAAAAACAAGAGGTTATTTGAAATAACACTGAAATGTTGTACGAAGTGAAGTAGTTGAGAAAGCACTACATAATTAATTTTCAAAGCAAATTGTGTAAAAAAATGAAGGGATAAAATCTGCATGAAAATGTTCAAAACTGAGATATTTACAAAGAGTATGATTCTCTGTCACAAATTGATCTCCCTAGTGTGGCACAGTGCTGTTATTCTTGAGATAGTATGATTATCAAGTGATTAATTTTGCTAGGGCATGCATTGTTTAAACATTTTGTCTTCCATTCCATGGCTCCCGTAGGAACTGAGCCAAGTGAAGTTCACTCATAAAATCACCACTGACCATCACACACCTCATGAACCCCCATGACATCTAAAATGAATACATGTATCATAGGGGCCCTCAAGGAACCCATGGCACCCTTGCTACTACCACAGGGGTCGTATTGGACCCTCATGAACCCTTACCAACCATGGGAGTCCATAAGGAGCCCCATTGTCCCTAACACCAAATTCACTAAATGACTGTGAAATCTGTGCGTTGTTAAAAGTCTAACCAATCAGATATTGTGCAGAAGTTATTCAAATTCTGGTATATAAGGCAAAAGCGTGCTCAAAAAAAATGTTAGTGCAGGAGCTCCTCATGTGAGTTTTTTTTTTTTTTATAGTGGTGGGTTTTTCATACACAGGCCCATTTCCACTGGCTGAAGATGAGGACCCATGTCTTCAAATAAACACAAAACAGAGAAAGGATTCTTCAATTAACATGGAAGTGCTCGCTTATCCAGGGCTAAAGAATGAGGACAAATGCTTTGATGATTGTCAATAGAGGGCATCAAAAGGGTAGCTCAAATAAAATGTACTCCCTTACAGGTTTAATGCTTTTTTATTTTATGTCGTTTTTTTCTGTATTTTTCTGAATTTAGTGTTAAGGGACCAGGATAGATCCCTGTTCTGGTAAGAAGAATGTCTTGATATAGGTGTTAGCGTTAGGGGCCATGGGTGTGCATAAGGACCCCCATGGTTATAGCTTAGTATACAATGGTGGCCCGTTGAGACACCCATGGTATGGGGTTAACTTTAGGTGCCATGGGGTCCATGGTTATAGCTTATTATACCATAGGGTCCATTGACTGCTCATTAAAATATAAATCACACAATTATATTTTTCATGATTCATTGTATTACAATCTCTAATCTGTGTAGAAACAACATTTGTAGTAAATATACAGACATTATATGACAGATGATATATGAAAAATCCTCCAGTATTTTGTATAAAGCAGTTGGAGGAGGGAAACTGACTAATTAGACGTCAACACAGATGCTAATCATCTAGAGAGATAATGTCGGAAGAGCTGTTCAAGAATGTGTCAGAGGATTTATAAGTGGTATAACATTAACTTGAGGGCTACTTTCTTAGTATAAGAAATAGCTTGTTCAAAACTATACGTTTTACACTTAAACACAGTCTCATGTATACAAATAGAACATTGGGTATAAGTTTGTTTTTTACTTATGTATCGTTATAGGTATTCACTCTATACTTTGGCAAATAATTACCATTTAATTGTGTACTATGAAACATGAATTAAGTTTTAATGAAGGACAGACATTTATTATTATGATATGGTAATTTATCAAATCATCTATATCCCTTATCTTACAGATTAAGATACACTTACAATATAGTTTGTACTGCAAGTTAAATGTTACTATATAAAACTAGAATATTGCCCGTCAAAAAATGACGGGAATCAAATTGCAAGTGAGCTAATGCTGGTATGGTATTCAAATAAATAATACATTAATAAAGGAATATACTTTACCTATTTTTAAGTAATATATGGAGGAAGCATTATGCTGAAGAGCTGGAAATCTGTTTTCATGTTGCTGCAGCATACAATGAGTATTTTGAGTGCTGTGGAGCTCCTGTATAAGTGTGAGCAATGTGTGCAGTGTGTAGTGTAAATAGTGTGCGTGCGCGATTAAAATCCGTTAGGGTAGCTGTGTACTTCAGCATTGTGTATGTTAGTGTTGTAAAATGGCGCCTAATGTGTGGTACGCGGCTGTTGGTGATTTAGCGTCCTTGTTCTTGGACATCGTCCAACTTTTTCTGAAAATCTGTATGTGTTTGGTGGTGTTTTGCATCTCTAGGGTCCTATAGCCTCGTTTTCGTTTTTTTCGGCGGCCATTTTTTCTCTCGCTTAGGTGATTTTCGGGTGTCTAAACTCTTCAATTTGGACTTAAATGGAGGTATAACTTTACTTGCCTGGGTGCTCCCTCTTGCTGTGGGTAAGCTTTTTATGTGTTTGTTGTGTGTATTTATTGTGTTTTTAATGTTTTGAGGTTCAAGCGGGTCGGCCGCTAAAGTCGTAATTTTGCTAGGTCGTAAAGTTTTTTTTGTCTAAGTCCCGCGTCTCGTATTTGTGTGTCGTAAATCCGTAAATGTTGCGAGGGTCGCAGTTGCTGGCAAGGAGCTCATTCGGAGGCTCCATGCCAGCAACTGCGTCCCTTGCTTCGCGAGGGCCACAGCGTTAGCAACAACTTCTGACAACCTGCAATTTTGACAACTATATAAGTGATGCATTGTCACATAACTGCAAGCAAGCTAAATTGGTTGAAGTCATTTAAATAGCCAGAATACAGACTTTCCCAAATTGTGTATGCCTACAGAGTGCCCTTTATAATTATAACTTGGCAAATAAGGGACCTGCCTAAGGATGACTCTCTGGGAGGAGTGCCTGTATTTCATAATAATACATTTACATTACCCAGATGAACTTTTTATGTGAAACGCATTTGTGAGGAGAGGGTTAAAAGCAAGTACTTTGCAAGGCAGCACTGTTTTTGTTTTTTTTCGGGAAATTTTTCTTGTTTCTGCCTGTGTCCGTTTTTTTTGCGATTTTATTGATGAAAATTAGGAATATATCTTGTAAGTAGATATGCTGAGGGTTGTTCAGTCTCAAACAGGTAGAATTAACCTTCTTAATTGAAGTGTAACAGTTAATCTGTCTATGAAATGGCTGCTCCTCACCAATTCATATAATATCTTACAGAGCAGGTTTATCCAAGAGTACATGTAACCCATGTAGTTTCATGGCTGTTACTTCCTCCACTAATGATTGAACTGGTCCCAGGCCTTGTAAATATGTCAGTCAAAAATGTCTCCCAGGGCTTTCACCCATTAGACTGTGTATACTGTTCCTGATATTTCATTTCAGAACACAGAATGATTATTTTCAGTTTGATCAATGAAGGTATGCATGCAGCATTAAAAAGAGAAAACAAAATAAAATATAGAAATTATACTTCATAGAAAATTGCCCAAAGAGAAGTTGTACTTGCTTACAAATTATGTAAAATTAAGGTCATAATTGAAAGAACATTTATTTATTTTTAGTACTTACATATTCTTGTAAGTGTTACAAAGTTTAAAGAGTCTAAATACAAATAAAAAAAGCACAAAATGTTATTAATATAAACATCATCACAATTGCTTAGGTTTTTATCATTTATATTTAACATTGTTGAATGGTTTGCACAATCTACGGAAAAGATGTCTGGATTTTGAATTGAAGCTATTTTATAAATTCAGAATGAAGTCCAAATATATATAATTAGGGCATTTTCTATTACTCTTATAAACACTTACTATTCATAAAAATGTTTTCTGCATTAATGCAACCAACATTCTCTATTCAAAATCAATGATTTTCTAAGTTATCTTGACCTTTTTCATGTAAGCATTATAAACGTTATAAGACTGAAATGTAGAGAATCTAAAGTGTCTTTGTGAAGTATAGTGTGTATTATGGATGAATATTGCTACTATTTACTGCAACTTTATTTAAAAATGTATTATGAATAGTTAGTAAAGGTCACTAACAAATCAACTTTAAATGCAATTAGAGACTGAGCTTACTCCTTGTCACTAATATTTTTTTGATGTCAACAAACTATATTTTTATATTTAGTAACAACTACACATCATAGGCTTCATCTGTCTCTCTTATGTACCAAGTTTTAGATTGATTGTCCTAATTTTTTCTACTATAAGTCCTAACATTTTCTATGCAATGGAGAACAAGAAACACCACCAAACTAAATATTATCTATTAGTGAGTCCTTATAATTCATTGAATTTCTTCATTGGTCTTTCTTTGATGATCTGTATCCTCTTTTGATTGAAAGACCATGAAATAAAAAAAAAATAAAAAAAACACACTTCTAAGTGTAATATGATTAAAAATTATATATTTAAAAAAAAATGCTCCCATTTGACTTTTTTGATATTTTTGAGTGCATCCATATGTAAATTTTTTGGGCACATAATACAGTCTGAACAACTTCTGCTTAGGTAAGAAGTGCACATTTGCTTAAACACCAGGGGCCTTATTCTATTATCGTCCGTAGGAGATGCGGGGCCGCAAGGACCGGCCGCAAGCTATTTGCCTATTCTATTCCCTTCCGGCCGGGGATTTCGGCAGGCTTGCAGCCGGCGCCTTGTTATCCCTTGCGGCCGCACGCGCCGAAGGAAAGCCTTTGATCTTAAACGTCCGCAAGAGTTTCGGCCGCAAGAAAATCCTGGTTGCTATTCAATTGCTCCGGGAACCCTCTCTGCAAGGCTAAAAGCCGAGCCGCAGCTTACTTGCAGCAAAAAGGTCCCGCAGGCACACAATTAAGCACATTATAAAGCCATAATAAAGCCATCCTGCACTCTGAGGAGACTATAAAGTGATTGTAGGTGTTAGCAAAAATAGCACAACATTCCCCTACACTCAAATCCGTAAATAATTTATTTTTTAATTTATGTCAAATATCCATGAAAAAAGTCCAGAGGGCACCTCAGACCCGCCCACGCTGCGGCAGGAAAATAAACAGTTAATGTAATCTCGGATTTGGGCTGATGTGCAAGCTTGAGAGGGGGTTGCTATTAATCCTCATGTCCCCCATTATGATCCCTAGCATTTACAGAACTTTACAGTGGCGTCTTGAATTTATTTTTGCTTTTAAAGATTTCTGAGCTTACGGCCGGCCGTAAGGGGATATCCTTGCGGCGCCGTATAATTGAATTGCAAGGTAAAGGGAGCCCCGCAAGGAATCGCAGCTTTGCGGCCGATTTACGGCCGATAATAGAATGAGGCCCAGTTGTTCACTCTTGATCTTTTGTGAGAAGATGGAAGTTATTTCCAAAATCTTAATTATCAGACAGGAGACATTTTTGTGAGAGCCCAATATACCTGACAACACTTTTTGTCTAAAAATACTTCTTCAGGACTGGTGGGATCATCCAAACATCACATCTATTATCAATACAATTAATCATTTATTTATAAAGTTAAAATATTAAGATCAAAAATTCAAAAACATAAAGATACAAAAATAAAAAATAACAATAACTATCCACATATTTCTAAAATTGTAGGTGTAATACCAGAAAAAAAATATTATAATATAAAAGTGACAAATGTAAAAAAATAAATAATATAACTACATTTAATATTTATAAATTATATACTATTAATGACTTGGGCCCTCATTCTATTATCGGCCGTAAATCGGCCGTAAGGCTGCGATTCCTTGCGGGGGTTCTGTTACCTCGCAATTATACGGCCCCGCAAGGATCTCCCCTTACGGCCGGCCGCATATTTTGGAACCGGCCGTAAGCTCCAAAATCTTTAAAGTCAAATATAAATTGAAGACTGCACAGTAAATCTTTGTAAATGCTAGGGATCATATTGGGGGACATGAGGATTAATAGTAACCCACTCTCAAGCTTGCACATCAGCCCAAACCCGAGTTGACATTAACTGTTTATTTTCCGGCCGCAGCGTGGGCGGGTCTGAGGTGCTCCAAGCACTCTGGACTTTTTACATGGATATTTGACATATATTAAAAAAAAATTTATTTACGTATTTAAGTATAGGGGAATGTTGTGCTATTTTTGCTAACACCTAAAATCCCTTTATAGTCTCCTCAGAGTGCATGATGGCTTTATTTGGGCTATATTTTGTGCTTAATTGGTGCTAGCGGGACCTTTTTCCTGCAAGTAAGCTGCGGCTCGGTTTTAGCCTTGCAGAGAGGGTTCCCGGAGCAATTGAATTGCAAATAGGATTTTCTTGCGGCCGATTCTCTTGCGGCCGTTTTAGATCAAAGGCTTTCCTCCGGCGCGAGCGGCCGCAAGGGATAGCAAGGCGACGGCCGCAAGCCTGCCGGAATCCCCGGCCGGAGGGGAATAGAATAGCCGAATAGCTTGCGGCCGGTCCTTGCGGCCCCGAATCTCCTACGGCCGCTAATAGAATGAGGCCCTTGGTACTTGGAATAGACAACGGAATAACAATAAAATTAAAAATACAAAATTATAATATTGATAAAGCTGTAATTAAATGTTTCTTTTCTTTTTTTGTATGTTCTATCTTTTTTTATAGTTTGTTATAGTGTGTATTATATTTATATTTTAATATAATGTACTTATATACAAATAAATACATTTTGCATTTTAAGTATTAACATATAATATTTGCCAATGTAATTTAAATATAATTTAAATACGGTATTCTCCATTGTAAACATTTTTAAACCTTTAAAACTTTTTAAGTCAATAAATGAATTAACATAGTCAAAAACCATGTGTATTTCAGTAAATATATCTTCTATTTATCTGTGCATATATTAGATGAGCTAAATAGGTTCTTTTCTTCGGTATACATAAGGGAGGTACCAGTGGTTGGGACAAGGCAACATAATTGGCTACACTACCTTTGTCAAATAATTGGTTAACACAGGAAGTAATCCAAAAGAAGTTGGAAAAAATAAATGTTAATAAAGACCCGGGTCCTGATGGAATACATCCAAGGGTCCTAAGGGAACTGGGTTCTGTAATAGCCAAACCAATATATTTAATTTTTCAAGATTCACTCAACACAGGGTCTCTACCAGATGACTAGAGAAAAGCTGATGTGATACCTATATTTAAAAAGGGAGCAAGAGCAAATCCGTGGAATTATAGACCAGTGAGCCTCACTTCTGTAGTGGGGAAGCTTTTAGAAGGGTTAATAAGGGATAATATACAAAAATATATGTCTATTTAAACAGGATTATAAGTAAGAGTCAACATGGATTTATGAGGGATAGGTCATGTCAAACAAATCTAATTAGTTTCGATGAGGAGGTTAGTAGGAACCTGGATCAAGGCAACTCAGTGGATGTAGTCTTTTTGGATTTTGCAAAGGCTTTTGATACAGTGCCACATGGGAGACTATTGTGCAAACTAAGAGATACAGGAGTTGCAGTAAATATCTGCTCATGGATTGAGAGCTGGCTAAAAGACAGGAAGCAAAGGGTTGTTGTAAATGGAACATACTCCGATTGGACTAATGTGGTAAGTGGGGTTCCTCAGGGTTCATTATTAGGTTCTCTCCTTTTTAACATATTTATTAATGACTTAGTGGTAGGATTGGAGTGTGGTGTCTCCATTTTCGCTGATGACACGAAGTTGTGCAAGGTAATTAAATCAGATAGTGATTTACTTTCCCTCCAAATGGATTTACATAAAATTGAGGAATGGGCATCTAAATGGCAGATGAGATTTAATAAGAATAAATGTAAAGTTATGCATCTAGGAAGGAAAAATAGCCAGGCAATTTATAATCTTAATGGAGCAAATCTAGGTGTATCGGATATTGAAAGGGATTTGGGAGTGCTTGTGAACAACCACCTAGGTAACAGTGCTCAAAGCCAAGCAGCAGCTGCAAAGGCAAATACAATATTAGCATGTATTAAGTAGGGTATAGAAGCCAGGGAAGCAAATATAATTCTGCCACTATACAAATCTCTAGTACGCCCTCATTTGCAATATGGAGTACAATTTTGGGCACTACTTCATAAAAGGGACATTTTAGAGCTGGAAAAGGTACAGAGGAGGGCAACAAAACAAATAAGGGGAATGGAGGGGCTAAGTTATGAAGAAAGACTAACCAAATTAAACTTATTTTCTCTAGAAAAAAGGTGTCTAAGAGGAGATATGATTACCTTATATAAATGCATCCAGGGTCAGTATAAAAATTTGTCAAGGGAGCTTTTTGTGCCAAGAGGTTTTCAGCTGACAAGATGACATCCCTTGAGGTTAGAAGTAAAAAGATTCCACCTTAAAGAAGGAAAAGGGTTCTTCACAGTAAGGGTGGTTAATCTGTGAAATTCTCTACCAGAGGAGGTGGTGACAGCGGATTCGATAGATAACTTTAAAAGGGGACTGGATTTATTTCTAATTAAAAAGGGAATTCAAGGCTATCATGGATAATTAGAGAGGCAGTATTGATCCAGGGAGAAGTCCGGTCGCCGGTGTCTGGGATCAAGAGGGAATTGATTATTTATTTATTTTTTATTTTTATATACAACTAATGAATTAATAGTTAATCCGCATATTGCAGATCAGAGGAGATCTTAAAAGGTTGAACTTGATGGACTTAAAGTCTTTTTTCAACCTTAAATACTATGGGCCTCATTCTATTATCGGCCGTAAAACGGCCGCAAGGCTGTGATTCCTTGCGGGTATTCCGTTATCTTGCAATTCAATTATACGGCCCAGCAAGGATCTCCCCTTACGGCCAGCCGTATATCTTGCAACCGGCCGTAAGCTCAGAAAACTTTTAACGCAAAATAAATTCAAGACGCCACTGTACAGCTCTGTAAATGCTAGGGATCATATTGGGGGACATGAGGATTAATAGCAACCCCCTCTCAAGCTTGCACATCAGCCCAAATCCGAGTTTACATTAACTGTTTATTTTCCGGCCGCAGCGTGGGCGGGTCTGAGGTGATCCAAGCCCTCGGGACTTTTTACATGGATTTTTGACATAAATTAAAAAATATTTTTTTTTACGGATTTGAGTGTAGGGGAATGTTGTGCTATTTTTGCTAACACCTACAATCACTTTATAGTCTCCTCAGAGTGCAGGATGGCTTTATTTCGGCTTTATAATGTGCTTAATTGGTGCTAGCGGGACCTTTTTTCTGCAAATAAGCTGCGGCTCGGTTTTAGCCTTGCAGAGAGGGTTCCCGGAGCAATTGAATAGCAACCGGGATTTTCTTGCGGCCGAAACTCTTGCGGCCGTTTTAGATCAAAGGCTTTCCTCCGGCGCGAGCGGCTGCAAGGGATAGCAAGGCGTCGGCCGCAAGCCTGCCGGAATCACCGGCCGGAAGGGAATAGAATCTCCTACGGCCGATAATAGAATGAGGCCCTATGTAACTATATAACTATGTAACAAACTACGTTGCTTTAACTTTAAATTTAATAAATACTTAAATTCCCTATGAAATATGTTTATTTAATAATACAACATTTCCAAGCTGCTTACCTTTTTTTCAGTGTGGCACACTTTCTCAAACTCTATGAGTCGCCAGTCTCCCTGAGACTGTTTTTAGATGTTTTAAAAGACTCAAATATCCATTATGGGACTACATTTCCCATAAATCTTTCCTTATGGAGATGAAACTTGCGTCTAGTGTGAGACTTGCTTTGACTAAAGGAGTTAGCTGTGAAAGAAATACATTAAGGAAAGTTGCAAATTTGTCTCTAGATCGCACCTCCACTCCAACAACCATGGAACCACTTTTCCCCAGCAGCCATGATATTAATTTTAAAGTTATCATCCCTCATCTATTCATTTGTTATATTGTTTGAATATGTGAATATTAAAATTAATTAATATATATATATATATATATAAATTTGTTTATTTTATAAAATTAAACATATAAATTATATATATTGTGTATTGTCCATTAGATGTCCACTTTGTTATTATTTTACATCTATTAATTGTATATATGCATAAGTGAATTAATTTCAAAAGTGCATAATTAGGCATATATACATTTATAAAATATCTTAAGTATGAAGTTCTAAACCCATGTGATGAAATAAGAAATAGGCCACCATTCAATTGGCAAAATAGTAACTACTGGAGCCTGTAATGTAGCTGTAAAAGTTACTGATATTCAGTTGGCCTCTTCTAGCTACCCGCAATCGATTTGAGAGTTACAGGCTCAAAATCCCTGCTGTTGTAAAAAACGTAACTTAGTCCTATCTTCTCCTTTGATGTTTCAAGCCTGTAAATGTTACCAGTGCTAAAGACACAATATCCATATTCAATTGCAACAATTCAACAAGCCAATTCAAATTGCCTTCAAACCCATAAATGGCAAATGTATCAAACATTTCTGTGAGTACTAGATAGGACTTGCAAGTGGGTTAAACACCTGTTCATAACACTGTAAAAGCAAATACTGTATAAACACACTACTGTAATTTAAAATACTGGGAAAGCAATGGAAGGCATTAGAATTAATTGCACAACAATCTCAAGCTCGCAAATCTGCAATAACAAAAAATATATATATATTTCCGTGTTATATTGGTCCCAGGAATCAATGAGTTAAAACATATCAGGCCACCCAAATGGACTAGACCAGTTTATTTATTGATTTCTACATTTCTGGATTGCGAGTCCAATTGCAGCTCGGACTTCTAAACACAAACTAACTGTAATCTAAACTCCATAGTTTACTGATGTCAGGATGACTGTGTCATTTACTATTGGCTCTGTCTGAATTGTAACTTATGGGCCTGCTTAATTGATCGTGATCATGCCCTGAAAGGCTACGTACAGGTTCATGGTGTTCTGTTTTAGGCTTTAGCCCTGTAATTGCGTGCTTGAGTCAATTGAATACAAAAGGAATTGTAACAAATTTCTGACCCACAGACTTACACCCACAGGCATTGTAATTATGGGCTTGTAATTGAATGGGGGCCATAATGTCTTATTGCTACCTATATATTTCAAATGTCTCTATAAAAAATAATCTAGGTGCATATAATGCAAAATAGAATTTCAATATTTTTATGATAGTATTAATACTTTAAAATGGCTAAATTTTGTTGGTGTGTCGTGAAATTTCTAGCATTTTTGATATATATTTTATATATCCACACACATATATGTATCTAGGTACATATGAGGAATCATCTTTTCATATGTTCTGTAAGAAATTCCTTAGTTAATTGAAAATGTCAACTTAAGGTCTATAAACCATAAAATGTAAACTCCTCAGAATTTCTATAGATAAGATTCAGACATTGTGAGCCTTCCTAGACAAGATGTTTTCAGCTTGATACTTTCTCAGGAAATGAATTATTTCTTAGTATATATACCTGACACCCATTATTGTTAATATGTTAACCATATCTTATTTGTAGTTTTATTTTTTACTTAAAGATCGAAAGGTTATGGGTGAACTTATTTCTGATTGTAATTTGAAGGTACTAGGTCGCCATCTAGAGTTACAAGATATTAACTGACATTGTGGTTTTGTTACATATAATTCTATGCAGCCACGAGTAAATGTTCTCATTGGTTGGGCAGCTCTGACATCATCATTGATGTATATTGGTTAAAGTGGGACATGTGTTTTGATTGTATGTTTGATAGGAACGAGGTTTTAGTATAAATAAAGAAAACAAATGAATTGTATGGAGGCTCCTTTGATGGATACACATTCCAGAGATTCATACCCAAAAACCACATTCCAAGAACCCTTTGCCAACCAGAAGAGGTCCAAATTTGGTACTGTTATGCAAATTGAAGCGGTTTCTGATGATGGACCCTCGTCAGCATGGGTGCAGTGACCAGCAGTTTGCTTCAAACGCAACAAGGTTCGCTGTACATTTTAGACACATGTCTAGTTGTGCCCTGTTTTGTTTGGATGGCGAGTTGCTCAACTGTCGCATATCGATTGGCCCATCAATTACACAAGGTGCTCAGCAGTTTTGATGTCATTTATTTGCAATAGTGCCATTTGTCTAATCACAGTACACTTTAATCACAGCAGCATGCCTATCATCAGCATGGGGCGAAATTCCAACTTGTGTTGTGGACCTTATGAGTAGGTAGTTCACCACAACAATCATTTAATATATTGTGGGCAAAAAAGCTATAGAAGCCCTCCACCGTACTGTAGTACAGTAAATAAATGGTACATTTGTGTTTACATTTGAATGTCTAAAACACAGATAAATCCAACATATTCTGTAGCACGTTACAGGGGATAAGAACAAGGAAGTATACAGTATTAACAACTGCAGAAAATGGAGGGCCCTGTTTTGTGCTTTAAATCTTGTAAAAAGTGCTTTTTTCCACTGCATCCTAAAAGGGAATGGAAGAGGCAGAAACCCTGGAAGGTACAAATAAGGAATAGGAAGGTTAGGAAGGAAGTAAGAGTTTGCATAGGTAGGAACCGTAGCGTTTACACTCTGTGCGGCTACATAATAGAACAGATCCTAAATAGCTGAACTAACAAGTTTAGTACAATATCTGAGAAAGAGAATATGTCGAATTTTCCAAATGCCATCTCAGAGAAATATACCAATATAAACACAAAGTCAGTTTCTATAGTTTTTTTGGGAAAGTCACATAAGAAAAGGGTTTCAAGAGGAATATATCAAAGCCTCACCTTTAAGAATAGAAAGGAACAAATTAAGAAAGAATGGAGGTGGTAGTTGCATCAAAAAGAGCCAGATTATCACTGATTTTTAATGTAATAGTCACAAAGCTAATTTATCCCAGTTATTTATTTTCATTTGTAAAAAGTGGTAACCAAATTACCTTCATAGCTGTAAGACGATTTGGAATCACTTCAGATTTTGGACAATTTAGAGTGCTGAGAGGATTTAGTTAGAGGCTTGCATTTGGAAAGAATCAAGTTTATTGATTACTCTCGGCTATGCCAATCTTTTTATGAGCATGTGGGAGTTGAACCAAATTTGGAGGGCAAATCTGGGGGATATCTTGTTCTCTTTATATAGATGATCTGTTTGTTATTTGAATAAATTCTGAAGCTAATTTGAAATCATTGTTGATTTGTATCACCATTAATGATGTGAATTTAATATTTACAGTAAAGGTGGTCTTTTTGGAATTAGAATTGTAACATAATACAGTAAATTGATAAGATAACCCATTTCAAGAAAGTGGGTTATAATAATTACATGGTAGCAGACATGGCTACAAAATATTCCAATAAACCAAATTACATGGGTTAAAAGCAATTGTAACAACTCTAGTGATAGTATTTTACAGACTGATTGGATTAAATATTGATTTAAAGAAAATAAATATGACTATAATATGTTAGATAAAATGACAAAAATATGACTGAACATACAGTGGGGGGGGGGGGGGGGGGGAGTATTTGATTCCCTGCTGATTTTGAATGCTTGTCCACTGACAAATAAATAATCAGTCTATAATTTTAATTGTAGGTGTAGTTTAACAGTGAGAGGCAGAATTAAAAAAAAACAAGAAAAACGCATGTAAAAAAGTTATACATTGATTTGCAGGTCAGTGAGGGAAATAAGTATTTGATCCCCTATCAATCAGCAAGATTTCTGGCTCCAGGGTGTCTTTTATACAGGTAACGAGCTGAGATTAGGAGAACTCTCTTAAAGGGAGTTCACCTAATCTCAGCTTGTTACCTGTATAAAAGACACCTGTACATAAGCAATCAATCAGATTCCAAACTCTCCACATGGCCAAGACCAAAGAGCTGTCCAAGATTGTAGACCTACACAATGCTGGAATGGTCTACAAGACCATTGCCAAGCAGCTTGGTGAGAAGGTGACAACGGTTGGTGTGATTATTCGCAAATGGAAGAAACACAAAATAACTGGCAGGCTCCCTCTGTCTGATGCTCCATGAAAGATTTCACCTCATGGTGTTTCAATGATCATGAGAACGGTGAGGAAGCAGCCCAGAACTACACAGGAGGATATTGCTAATAATTTCAAGGTAGCTGTGACCATAGTCACCAAGAAAACAATTGGTAACACACTACACCATGAAGGAATCCTGCAGCGCCCGCAAGGTCCCTCTGCACAAGAAACCACATGTACAGGCACATCTGAAGTTTGCCAAATGAACATCTGAATGATTCAGAGGAGAACTGGGTGAAATTGTTGTGGTCAGATGAGACCAGAATCAAGCTCTTTGGCATCAACTCAACTTGCCATATTTGGAGGAGGAGGAATGCTGCCTATGACCCCAAGAACATCAACCCCACCGTCAAACATGGAGGTGGAAACATTATGCTTTGGGGGTGTTTTTCTGCTAAAGGGACAGGACAACTGCACTGCATCAAAGGGACGATGGAGGGGGCCATGTACCATCAAATCATGGGTGAGAACCTCCTTCCCTCAGCCAGGGCATTGAAGCATTGAAAATGGGTCGTGGATGGGTATTCCAGCATGACAATGACCCAAAACACACAGCCAAGGCAACAAAGTAGTGGCTCAAGAAGAAGCACATTAAGGTCCTGGAGTGGCCTAGCCAGTCTCCAGACCTTAATCCCATAGAAAATCTGTGAAGGGAGCTAAAGGTTCGAGTTGCCAAACATCAGCCTTGAAACCTTAATGATTTGGAGAGGATCTACAAAATAAGTGGGACAAAATCCCTCCTGAGATGTGTGCAAACCCGGTGGCCAACTACAAGACCTGGTGGCCAACTACAAGATCATTTCTTTGTAAGTTGACAAACATTTAAATTCAGCAGGGCATCAGATACTTTTTCCCCCCACTGTAGATAGGAGAGATCTATTGTATGAAGTCACAAAATTAAATATCACTCAAGGGTTTATCTCATACCTAATTAATATATCTACCAATTCTTCACAATCGTAAATTGATCTAATTACTGGCCCAGTTCTCTCTAATACCCTATGATTTAATGGCATATAATGGAGTCCCTTAGGTTCTTAAATTTTGTATGGAATTACCCACTAATAGTTTATAAATGTAATGAAAAAAAAAGAAAATGACACCTTTAAAACGATTGGGTAAGTAGATACAGTACCTTCATAGCTGTAAGGCATTTTGGAATCACTTCAGAATTTGGACAATTTAGAGTGCTGAGAGGATTTAGTTAGAGGCTTGCATTCGGAAAGAATCGAGTTTATAGATTACTCTCGGCTATGCCAATCTTTTTATGAGCATGTAAGAGTTGAACTAAATTTGGAGGGCAAATCTGGGGGATATCTTGTTCTCTTTATATAGATGATCTGTTTGTTATTTGAATAAATTCTGAAGCTAATTTGAAATCATTGTTGATTTGTATCACCATTAATGATGTGAATTTAATATTTACAGTAAAGGTGGTCTTTTTGGAATTAGAATTGTAACATAATAGAGTAAATTGATAAGATAACCCATTTCAAGAAAGTGGGTTATAATAATTACATGGTAGCAGACAGTGCTACATGGCTACAAAATATTCCAATAAACCAAATTACATGGGTTAAAAGCAATTGTAACAACTCTAGTGATAGTATTTTACAGATTGATTGGATTAAATATTGATTAAAAGAAAATAAATATGACTATAATATGTTAGATAAAATGGCAAATAGATGACTGAACATACAGTGGGGTGGGGTGGGGGGGGTCTTTGATTCCTTGCTGTTTTTGAATGCTTGTCCACTGACAAATAAATGATCAGTCTATAATTTTAATTGTAGGTGTAGTTTAACAGTGAGAGGCAGAATAAAAAAAAACAAGAAAAATGCATGTAAAAAAAGTTATACATTGATTTGCAGGTCAGTGAGGGAAATAAGTATTTGCTCCCCTATCAATCAGCAGGCTCCCTCTGTCTGATGCTCCATGAAAGATTTCACCTCATGGTGTTTCAATGATCATGAGAACGGTGAGGAAGCAGCCCAGAATTACACAGGAGGATATTGCTAATAATTTCAAGCTAGCTGTGACCATAGTCACCAAGAAAACAATTGGCAACACACTACACCATAAAGGAATCCTGCAGAGCCCGCAAGGTCCCTCTGTGCAAGAAAGCACATGTACAGGCACATCTGAAGTTTGCCAAATGAACATCTGAATGATTCAGAGGAGAACTGGGTGAAATTGTTGTGGTCAGATGAGACCAGAATCAAGCTCTTTGGCATCAACTCAACTTGCCATATTTGGAGGAGGAGGAATGCTGTTTATGACCCCAAGAACATCAACCCCACCGTCAAACAAATATTGTACATAATTACGGCCTATAAAGAGCCCCATGAGTGACAGGGTTAATTAAGGGCTCATGGGGCTCTGTTTAGAGCCCCATGAGTGACAGGTTTAATTAAGGGCTCATGGTGCTCTGTATAGAGCTACATTAGTTAGAGAGTTAATTAAGGGCTCATGGGGCTCTGTATAGAGCCCCATGAGTTATAGGGTTAATTTAGGGCTCATGTGGTTCTGTATAGAGCCCCATGAGTGATGGGGTTAATTTTAGGTGCCTGGGGGTCCTTATAGTACACCCGCAGCAGGGGTTAATATTTTTTTAGCGTGGGTCCTTTTCGAACCTTTACGGTACTTTAAGGACCCCCGATGGGGACCCCCTACATAGAAGGGGGTTAATGTTAGGTCCCACGGCCAGGATTGACTTATCGTGCGCCACAGGCTTTTTAAGGACCCGCGAAATTAAAAATGTTAAATGCAGCTGGGTCCTCATCGATGCTGATCGGGGACCCCCAACGCAAGGGGCTAATGTGGGGGCTGCGGGGATCTCTAAGGACCCCTTCAGCAAGGGGTTAATGTTAGGTCACTTCAGGGGTCCCGATAGGGACCTCCAGCATAGTGGGGGGTTAATTTTAGGTGCCGGGGAGGTATTTGGAGTACCCCCATATCAGGGCTTGTATGTAGTACTGCTGTGAAGGTCCCGGTCACGGGACTTATCCTACAAACACTTATAAAATGCGGGATCGCCTTAGGCTGCAAGTAGCTGATGAACGTGGGACTTAGAGAAATAAAATACGAGACGCAGGACTTAAGAAAAAAAATTAACGGCTGAACCTCGTAAACCAAAAAACAAGAAAAACACAAAAAAAAAAAAGAAAAGAAAATACAACAAAAACATCACACATAGCACGGGAGAACAGACAGGACCTCTGGAAGTGAGATGAAACGCGAATTTATGTCGTATTTAAGTAGTTTCAGAACTTGAAAATCGTTAAGCAAGAAATAAAATGTCGGCCGAAAAAAATAAAAAGGAGGCAACACGACCCCGACCACAGCCAGCAAAGTACTAATAGGAAGGACGCAAAATATTGCGAAACGTGATAAACATAGACTAACGCCGCCACTTTACAATACTAACTTACAAATTTACACATTAAGATTGTGAAATGGCGGATTTCCCGCCTAAACCAACGGTTTTGTCTCGCGCACGCAGCCTATATTTTGGGCACACTTGCTACAGAATTGATACTTTCTCCTCAGGTGATGACAGTCTGAGTGGACATTTTCTGCTGCCGGAAAATCCAAAGAGATTGTTAGCTCTTCAGGATACTGATTGCTGAATATTCAATACAAATAGGTAAAGTATATTAATAATCAATAATAAATAATGAATAAATTAATTATTATATAATATATATATATATATATATATATATATATATATATATTATAAGTTAAAAAAATTGAGCAACAAAGTTATAATTTACGCTTGCTTTACTTTAGCAATACTTTCATGCTTAGCTGTTTGTAATATATTCATTCATTGAATAATTAATTAATAATGCACTTTTTATTTATTAATTATTAATTAGTAAAAATTAAGAAAAAAAATATATACAATGTTAAACTGCGTAAAGTTTATTAATACATTATTGCTTAACTATTTCTAATTTATTTAGACATTAATTCATTAATTATTAATGTACATTATTTTATAATAATTATTTTTTATCATTATGAGCAACAAATATTCTATATTTTACAATGTGTTTACTTTATTAATATATTAATGCTTAGCTCTTTAGAATACATTTAGTCATTCATTAATTGATTATTAATGTACATTCATGTATTACATATTAATTAGTAATATTATCAACAACAAAAAAAAGGACCACAAACAATATGTATATATTAATATGCACTGATATATCTGTGTTTGCTACTAATTGCCTGATAGGGATGAATCCAAATATTACAAATGCTTTCCATCTTATTTGACAGTTTCATTGTCTCTGCAGCTGACTCAACACAGAGAGTGACGTTTTCAGCCCTTGAACAGCATAAAGATCAGCTTTACAGGTATATCATTTAATTATGTACTAAGGGAAGAAAAAAGGATTCAGTTTTTTTTTTTTTTTAATTGATAACAGTTATTGATTTATTAACGTATAATAATATTTGAATTAATTAATAATTAGTAATTACTAAAAAAAGAGAATTAAACTGCAATAAAAGTAATACCAATTTTTAACATGCACTTATATATCTGCCTTAATTGCCATGCTCATTCATGTACATTGCTTTTGGAACTAATAATTTATAACAATAAAAATATATATATTTTTTTATATAATAGTCTAACAGGGATAGGACCTTCAAAGCACTTAAATATTTAAAGCACTTTCTTACGTTCTGACATGTGCTACATTTAAAATGTTATAATGATTTTATTTATGAATATATTGATGATTATGCATTTATGTTTTGCATCCATGACAATTAAACATCATAGTTTTTTTCACTCACAAATTAATTGAATACAAACATTAAAAATTATTTTCATGTCATTTCACAGAATACTCATCTCTGCACCTGACTGAAGACAAAGAGCAAATTCTCAAGGATGTTTTTCTGAAAGAACATCAGTTTCACAGGTATATGATTTCATGATGCCCTTATTGTTTTGTATTGATGACAGTTAATGATTAATTAATCAACCTATATTTATTTAGGGCTCTATATAAATTGAATAGGGCTCTATATAAGGACATAGCATATTTTTTTTAGTTAATGAACATCTATTCAAAACTAAGGTTTTAAAAAATAAAAATAAAAAAAATATGCTATGTGGTTATATAGTGCCCTATTGCATTGCATAACTTGCAAATGAATGAGGCCTTTAGTATTTAATTATTCATTTATAATAACAACAACAACAAAGACAGGGCCATCCACTCTTTGCAATGTGTGAATCTTGAACTTGTCATTGCCTGTAACTTAACTTATGTATAGCGCTACGGAATATGTTGGCGCGTTACAAATAAACGCTAATAATAATAATATATGCTTACCTAATTAACTTTTAAAGAACGTAAATTAGACCTTATTTTAAGCACCATCTATACTTTGCTCACAGCCGTTTCTGTTTGCTCTACTTTAGGAAAATATAATTAACTCTTTAGGTTTACCATTGATGTCAGTTATTAAATAATTCATTAACGTATATTAATTTATTAATGAATTAATAATTAATTATTACAACAACAAAAAATACTTATCAATATATAGATAGGTGCAGTGCTTTGCTTTGTTTAATGTATGGAGAAATGCAAAATGCTTTTCAAATCATTGCATTCTTTAATTAATGCTTTTTAGCTTTGGATTGAGAGCAGCTACAGTACAAACAATTTGTGCAGTACAAAAAAACATTACATCTTACACCTGTATTTACAATTACAGATTACAATGTCGGACAACAGTAGAAGACAGGATTGAACGCAAAAGAAGAACGACAAGGGAAAGGAAGCGTTAAAGAAGAAGACCGACAGAGACTTTCAAATAAAATTAAAATGAGTAAGGAAGCACAAAGTGAGTGTGTTGGAGCTTCGAAGAAAAGAAAAAGTAAACAAAAACATGTATGTGAAACATTGCCAAATGATCCAATATTGCCTATTGACACCAATGTTCATACACATAACACTAATGTAGATATAGAAAGTTGTAGTGATATCTATGTTGAGGAAGCTCAGGATACTGCATTTATTAGAGCACTAACAGTAGACACTCATTATTGTGAATTACTCAATGTTGTTTGTCATTTTGTGGGGCCTATCATTTTCTCAAGGAAAGACCAACTGACGGAGACTTCATTAGTTGCTGTCAGAAAGGAAAGGTAAGACTTCCACCAAGACACACATTTCCAGATTACTTACAAAGTATTATGAGCGATCCAACATTTCCAAAATATACCAATTTAAGAAAAAAACATCAGGTCTTCTAATCGTGCAATTTTATTTGCTTCAAAGGGTCCTACAATAGCAGAAAATGTTCCAGGACATGGTCTTTACTGTTTTAGAGTTCAAGGACAAATTTACTACTGCACTTCACATTTACACCCACAAGAAGGAAAGCAAAGGAAATTTGCACAGTTATATGTCTTAGATACAATGGAAGCTGTTGAGCAAAGGATGATGCTTCCGGAAAATAAACAGTGTTTGCGCATAGTCTTTGAACTGCCGGATAAAATTATGGCCAACAACCCATACAGTCAAGCATACAAACAATTAGCACAGGTTGAAATAGAACAATAGCAACATGCTCAAAGACATCAATTGACAATGCCAAGAGTAAATATGGTTTTAAAAAGAGATTGAAGCACTGATCAAAGACAGTATAATTTACCAACAGTAAATGAGGTTGCCACGGTCTAAAAAAATGAAGATGGTGAACCACCTTTTCAGAGGGATATTAGAATATATCCACGCAATGAAGACCAACCTTTTATAAACATAAATATATTAAGTTGTAATTTAGATCCAATAACATATCCCATTTTCTTTCCAAATGGGGAAACTGGATGGGAACCAAAATTACAATTGCAAAGTTATCCCAATAGTAAAGTTTGTGTTTGATGCAATATTCCTATGCTGGAATATAAAGTGGCCCAAACTGCTATTCAGGATTATTTTAATCCTTTTTTATGTGGGTGCAAATTCACACAACAATGGATTATTGATTCATATCTACAAGTCGAAGCAAATAATGTAGATTTTATAAAATTTCAACAAAATAAACTTGAGTGGAACAATATTGTGGATTGATGGATTATGTCGCCGAATTGGTTACCAACATAGACATTCCAGCTGGAAGAGCAATCATTTTGCCATCCACTTTCGAAGGATCTCCTCACAATATGTAAGAAAAATACAATGATGCCATGGCTATTGTCACAACATTTGGAAAACCAGATGTATTAATTACATTCACATGTAATCCACAATGGCCAGAGATCAAGGAAAATTTGAATCTTGGACAAACTACTTCTGACTGACCAGATTTAGTGACAAGAGTATTCAAAATAAAACTCAATTCATTAATACATGATATAACTAAAGCACAATTATTTGGAATATGTGTGGCTTTTGTTTATACCATTGAATTTCAAAAAAGAGGCCTGCCACATGCACACATAATTGTAATCCTGCAGGAAAACGATAAGTTGAATACTGCAAAGAGAGTGGATTCAGTAATTACTGCTGAACTGCCACATCCCAAAAAATATTCAAAACTTTATGAGATTGTAACACACAGAATGATTCATGGGCCATGTGGAGATATCTATCCAAATTCACCATGTATGGAAAATAAAAAATGTACAAAAGAATTTCCAAAACAATTTCAAATGCAAACTTATGCTAATTGTGATGGATACCCTTTGTATAAAAGAAGACAAGGACAAACAGCTATTATCTGTGGCCAAAAGGTTGATAATAGATATGTAGTTTCATACAATCCACATTTGCTGATGAAGTACAATGCACACATAAATGTGGAAGCTTGCACTTCTATTAAATCCATCAAATATGTGTATAAATGCAACTGCTGTTGTGCAAGGCGCAGAAAACGAAAAGGAAAATCCAATTTTACATGGCAAACTTTCTAATTATTTAGATGCTTGTTATGTCAGTGCTCCGGAAGCAATGTTGCGTCTTCTGAAATTTGAGATGCATGATCGGTCACATGCTGTGTATCGATTAGCTGTACATTTTCCACAAAGTCAGTTTGTTTGCTTTACTTCAGGCAATGAAAGAACTGCCTTAGCCCAAAGTGAACATCGAGAAACAACACTTACTGCATGGTTTCAATTAAACTGCCAGGACACTCAGGCCAGACAATTTTTATACATTGAGATTCCATATCACTATGTATTTGTAAATGGTATATAGCGACAATAAAATTATACCACAAATGTATACTGTCAGTCCAAGAGATATTGAAAGTTTCAGTTTAAGATTACTTCTTTTACATGTTCCAGGTGCACACAGTTTATGATAGTTTAGTATTTGGGGCGAAACATCAAATGTTCATACAAGATGATACAGAATGGGAGAGGTGTCTGGAAGAAGCAGCACTATGTCAAATGCCAAAGCAAATGAGAGAACAATTTGCATTCATTTGCATCTTTCGCAATGTACCTGATGCATTTACTTTGTGGGAAACATTTAAAGTAAACATGTTGGAAGACTTCTTGAAACGTTAGAATGAGCCCATTGTGTTGTTAAAAACTTTAATGGAAATTCAAGAAAAAAATCTTGCTCATGAATTAAATTGTGCAAGTTTTAATTTGCCTGATCCAGGACTTATAGATTACATCAACTTTGATGATTATGACACTGCGCTCCAAAAACAAAAAACAGTAGAAAAACTGGCAACTTTAAATACTTTACAATTGCAAGCATTTAATGCCATCCCAAATGCTACAGATGATGAAATGGTCAAAGACTGTTATTTCTATCTAGATGGCCCTGGTGGATTAGGAAAAACATATCTGTACAATTTTTTAATGAGTTACGTTCGAGCATAGGGTCAAATAGCAATGCCATTTGCAACAACTGGAATTGCCGCAGTTTTGTTAGAAGGTGGCAGAACTGTGCATAGTGGATTTAAACTACCAGTTCCCATTTTAGAAACATCAGTGTCAGATATTCAACTCAATTCTTTACAAGCCAAAAAATTTTAAAAAAGTAAATGCATTATCATAGATGAGGCAACAATGATGTCATGTCATGCCTTGCAATGTATTGATAGATTATTAAAAGAAGTGATGGATAATAATTTGCCATTTGGTGAAAAGGTGATGTTGTTAGGAGGAGATTTTAGGCAAACATTACCTGTTGTGTCACATGGAAATAGGACTGACATCATTGAAACATGTATCAAGACAAGTAAACTGTAAACAATATTTACACACCTCAAATTAGAATTAAATATGAGATCTGAAGGCCAAAACAAATTCAATGATTGTCTCATTCAAACTTGAGAAGGAAAACATCCACAAATACAGGATTTACCCAATGATACCATTGAATTCCATCACAAATGGTTTGCAAGGAATCATTCATATCAGCAATCTCTCTAAAAACTATGAATAACAACTATTACTCAGACATTGCAAACAAAGTGATATTAACATCCAAAAATATAGATGCCTTGAATTTAAATAACAACATTTTAAAATTCATCAGCGCACCCCAAAAGAATTATTATAGTGCAGATTCAGTTCTGGCTGACAATAAAGACTGAATCGAATTTTAGTATCAAATGTATTAATTCTTTTACCCCATCTGGAATGCCACCACATGTTTTGCAATTGAAAAAAGGGGGAAATTGTCATGCTATTGAGAAATATGAATCCAAAAAAAGGACTATGTAATGGGACCAGATTAATGGTGCACAATTTTAAAGATCATCTCATATGCAGAAATTATGACTGGTATCCATAAAGGTGAATTAGTTTTTATACCAAAAATTGATTTGGCTCCAAATGAGAGTGGTTTGTGTTTTTTGTCCTTAAAAGGAGACAATTTTTAGTTATTATGGCATTTGCCATGACCATAAATAAATCCCAAGGACAAACTTTTAAGTCTGTGGGTATTTTTTTACAGAACCCTGTTTTTGCACATAGACAACTCTATGTTGCTTTTTCAAGGTGCACAAATCCAGATGAGATTAAAGTTTCAATTGAAGACAACCCAAGTCAGGGTGATCTACTACACGATGGACATATTTTTACAAAACACATTGTGTACTATGAGGTTTTGTAATCATAGAGAATAGTGGTTTCATTTCCAGGAAGAAATTTAATGTCACCTGGCCTCTTCTTATAGGATCACTATTTCACTTACAAAACTATATATACAATTTTAGAAAACTACAATAATAAATAACAGAAAAGGAAGAAATAAAAAAAAAACTATAAACAGTGGTTACATCCTATAGACACAATTAAAAGTCTGCTGGGCTCTTTGAAAGGGATCCACCTTCACAGACAAAACAAAAAAAATGGAATGTCTTGGAAGTCACTTTCGTCAGGATTACCTTGCATTTTCTTACCTTTACTGTTTCAATTTTAATAATTTAACTTCATGTTTGTAATGTCAAAATTCTGTTTTCAAACGACTGAAAAGTAGTTTCATTTTATGTAATTAAGGTTTACTGTTAGTAGCAGGATCATAATTTGATTCACTGTTTTTTTTTTGGTTTGCCTTCCTCTGGATTCAATATTCAAGATCACTATATTTTTAAATCATTTCATGTGAAATGTTATTACCTTACGTTAATGTATGGATTGTTAACATTGTATTTTACAAGGTTTGAAAAGTTCATTTATTGAATGTTAATAAAGATTTATGTCAGTAGCAGCATAAACATTTGGTATAAAATGTAAATGTATAACTAAATAGGATTAATCCAGGGAGTAATCCGATCCCCATTTACTGGGGTCAGGAAGGAATACATTTTTCCCCCTTCTGAGACAATTGGCTAAGTTGCAATGGGGGTTTTTACTGTTTGCCTTCCTCTGGATTCTATACCTATGTGCTTTACCAGGAGTTAAAATACCAGTTGTATGTTAAGAAGCATTCTGTAATGGTTTAAAATGCTCATTTAGACAAAGTTCAGCGATTTCATGTTAATATAGTTAAAAATAATTCATTCAACACTGTTTACAATATAAGTTGCATATTAGAGACCTTTATGTAATGGTTCACAATACGTATTCATACAAATTTAATGTATAGTTATTATTACTGCATACATGAAAATTAAAAAGTTTAATAAGATTTAACAGTTCATTATTAAAACATTTTTTTTTTAAATATAACATTTTTGTACTTCTTTGTAGATAACAAAAAGGTTAAGAGTCTCAGAGAATCACATTGTGTCACAAACAGCATTTCCAGCTTTAAAATTGTATTGACCGTCATTTTTTGACGGGCAAGTCGCTAGTTATTTATATTTAGCATTGCTTAAATGTTTCTACATACAGGCTAGTTGTATTTAGATTTGAGGCAATTTTATGAAAGGAGATTGCAGGTACATGTATAGATAATACTTATAATTATCTTAGGAACACTTATTGTTTAATGTGATCAGATAAAGTGGTTTCTATATTAATGCTACTAACATTTTCAACTGAAAATTAATTCATTTTGAAGTTCTCTTGACCTTTTGATATCAGCATTAAGACTATTGTAAGACTGAAAAATACAAAGTATACAGCCTTATTAAATTGTGATTCTGTAAATTTAAAAGGGCTTTTTTTACGCACACAGCATATTTTTCTTACAGAAGTTTTTAGTTAGTGAACTTCTATCCAAAAGCAAGGTCTTCACTAACTAAAAAATTCTGTAAAAAAAATATGGTCTGTGCTTAAATAAAGCCCTTTTAAATTTACCGAATTGCAATTTAATAAGGCTGATAGTATTTTGGTTGCATATTGCCACTACTTATCATAACATTATTTTTTTTTAAATAACAATAATTAGGAAAAGATCATTGGGATCATATTTTACTATACTGTTCTTGGATTAAGTAAACTTAATAATGTGAAAAGTTTTAGAAAGAAAAACTATAACACATTATCAGGAGGAGTGTCTAGTTTGGTCATGCGCTGGATAAGCCAAGATAGAACTCCATGGCTGTATCTGTGGATACTCAGCCCAGGGATACACACTTGCTGATGAGGATATGGGGTAGGCCAATGTGGTGTGTCTGCATCTGTGCACAGTACAGAGAGGAACCATGCACTTCCACTTCTCTGTGACTTAGGGGGTGTCCTGGTAGGACTGGTTCTGTTGTTTGTTTGATGCTGTGTGGGCTGCACTTCCAGGTGCTCTGCTCCAAATGTTATAACTCCATCCCTTATTAGGAACAGGACATGGGCTCAGCCAATCAGGTAGTCCCAGTTTCTATATATTCTGGCTTAGTGCATTGCCTGTTGTAGGACATTGTGCCTTTGGTGAAGATAGCATCCACTCCTTAAGCCTTCGGTGGCTCTCTTTGTCAGGTACTTGTTCTCCATGCATTATCCCCTGTCTTGCTGCTGGTTCAAGACCAGCCACAGACTCTGGTGTGTTTTACATGTTTGCAATTCTGTATGGTTCCTTCATCAGTCCAAATGTCAAGTCCCTTGTTCTGTCAAGTCTACTTTTCTTTACTTATAGTAAGCTGTAGTTTATATGGCAAGTTTAATGCTATATTTCATGTTGTCTGATCTACGTCTGCATTAGCAATCTCCTTAAGTCCGGCTTCTCTAGTTTGTGCGTTGGACTCTGCCTCCACGAATGCACCCGGTCACATCTGACACACAGCCTTTAGTTTTTTTACCTTTCTATGAAATTATTCTTTACTCCAGTTTTCCATTTTCTTTACTGTGCTGTTTTTGCAGCTTTTGTCTCGGGCTGCTGTGTCCATGAAAATGCACAGGCTTTCCCTTAGTTAGGCACCTCATTTCCATTATCTAGAAAGAGGTTCCCTGTGCAGTCTCCTCCTTCCTCATGAAGTATGTCAATGGAAACTAAAATGACAGCATATAAAAGTTTATAAACGTAAAGCTGTAATATCTTTTTAAAATAAATAAACATTTTGTCTATTTCAAGTGTTCTTTTGAAGAGTATTTTAACTATATGACTACAGGTCTTTTAAACAAAAACATATATAACTTTAGAATATTACATGTGGAAACTCATATGCCATTGTGTCATATAATGATTTATTTTTATTGATTTACAAAATAGTAGAATTGAGGAATGACAACAAATGTTTTCAGTATTAACAAAAAGTTTAAACAATTCATTGCTCCGGGAAATTAAGCCACAATCACATATATAGTTGAGAGCATTGTGGGTTGTTGCTAATGCTTGCGGGCTTTGTGCATTGAGCTCCCCGCAACTTGCAAAGCCAGGCCTGCAGTTGCAGGCAAGGAGCGCCAAAGGTGCTCCTTGTGCTGGTGGAGATGAGTGACATAGGTGCTCATCCCTACGACTCTGTACAACTTAGGCAGTAAGCACCAAAGGCGCTCATTACGCTGGTGGAGAGGAGCGATGTAGGCGCTCATCCCTACGACCCTGCATGACTTAGACTGTGAGTGCCAAAGGCGCTCATTGCGCTGGTGGAGATGAGCACCATAGGCGCTCATTACTACGACTCGCAGGACTTCAAATTAAAAGAAATCTCAATTATAGAATTCACAATGCGAGACCCGTAGCAATTTGAAAAAATAGCCGCAGGACTTAGAAAAAAAAAATACCAAGTTAAAGGCCGAATCGCGCACATCCAAAAACACACATAAAATAAAACAAAAAAATAAAAAAACACCATCAGGCACATAAAAATTAGTACGAGGATCGTGGGGGGGGGGGGGAATATGAGGTCTAAAAATCACGAAGTTAACAGCCGAACCGTGCACATGAAAAATAAAAAAAAAAATAAAATAAAAAAAAAAAACATAAAAAAAAACATCACACACAGCACAGGGGAGGATATCTGGGAGTGAGATTGCACACAAATTGCAGGGTTTCGGCATTCGAAAATTGCCTAAGCAACAAAAAAATGGCGGACGAAAAAAATGAAAATGAGGCTACACGACCCATCAACCACGAAAAACACCACCAGGCACATAAGACTTTTACCCCGGAACGTACGAGGTACAAAATACACTATTAGGAAAGACGGAAAATGCTTGAGAGCCGCGTAACACATGTAAAATGGCAAGGATTGTGTAACACTAACTTGCAACTAATTACCAACTAATTACTAATTACCATTCTAAAATGCCGCTTTACCCAACTAAACAAACGGTTTGGCCTCGCGCACGCAGCCTATTTACACTGCACACTTGGCACATTGCTAAACTTTCTCCTCATGTCAGCAACAGGTCAAATGTTAGCTCTTCAGGATATTGATTACTGGATATATTAATTAGAAATAGGTAAAGTATATTAATTTATTATTTAATTCATTAATTAAGTATTATTCAAAAATATATATATATAAAAAATATAAATAGTAGAGGAAAAGCTTGCAAAGAGCGCCAAAGGCACTCATCGCAGGGCTCACAATCAGAGCGCAGGGTGCTCAGAGGAGCAAAAGTACATGAGGGGAGAGGCTCGCAATGAGCACTGAAGGTACTCAGAGGACCAAAATCCTTACATTGTGTGGCAAACAGCATTACCTGCCTTACAATTTTATGACCGTCATTTCTTGACGGGCAATTCGCTAATATTCAATAAAGTATGCTATCTATAGAATCCTAATATGCAGTAATGTAAAAGTTACAATACATCATATGTGTTTTGCAGGATGAAGTTGGACAGCTGTTATAAATAATAAGAAGACTCTTGGAATGAATGGACCAAAGAAATTTAAGGAAAAAAAACAGGAAGTGTTGTATTAAAAAATATATAATTATACTTTAGATTACCTTAAGAAACGAAAAAAAATAGGTTGCTTTGATATTTTAAAAATAGCAGAAACATTATTCTGAATCAACTTCTAATGAACAACACAGGCAGACAAATTAACATTAAATCCAATAAGAGATTGAGCGTACACCAATCATTTCTGAAGCAGACATTTTTTTAGCATATAAGTAATGTTTTCTACATGATGTCAGCAAACTGTGGGAAATAAGAAAAATGCACCATTTTTCTCTAGTAAAAATCAAAGGCTTCAGCTATCTCTCTTGCCTTGCTCATAATGTATATTATATCTGTCTTTTTTGTTATGAGAATCATTACTGGCTCTTAGCTAGATGTAATATTTCTGCATTTCTTTAGAGTAAAAGTATAAAGTCATTATGACATGTTTGATTTTATATGACTCTAATTATCTTGATTTTGTAGCCTATATATGTCCTGTTCTATGATCATGAATCTAATTAACCTTTTTCATATTGAATATATTTTCTGTTCTCTATGTCAAAAGGATACTTGGCACATGATAAAAAAAAACTAACTCTAACATCCTCTGTGCTTAGTAATGTCAGGATAATATATCCATCAATCGTCCATCTTTAGCCCTTATATCTTTTATCTTATTATATAGAATTGACAGATACCATTGTTCTCTTAGCCACAGTATCATTTATCATATATACTCGAGTATAAGCCAAGTTTTTCAGCCCTTTTTTTATGATGAAAAAGCCCCCTTCGGCTTATACTCGAGTCACCCTGCTCCTGCTGCTCTCTCCCTCCCCTATGTCTCTCCCCCCTCCCCTGTGTCTCTTCTCCCCCCTCCCCTGTGTCTCTTTCCCTCCCCCTCCCTCCACTGTGTATCTTTCCCTCCCTCTACCTCATGTCTCATTCCCTCCCCATCCCTCCTCATCGCTATCCCCCTCTACAACAACCCCCCTCTCCCTTTCCCCTCTCTTACCTTCTATCAGCTGCTCCTCTGAGCGTCTTCCGGCTGTGTCGGGACACAGCATATGTTAATGATGTGACATCACATGCGCGTCACATCATTAGCATAACCAGGGTCCCGACACAGCCAGAAGACGCACAGAGGCGCAGTTGATGGAAGGTAAGAGAGGGGAAAGGGAGAGGGGGAAGTGATGAGGAGGGAGGATGAGAAGCATGATAAGGAAGGGGAGGGAAAGAGACACGAGGGAGAGGGGGGGAATGAGACACAGGGGAGGGAGAGGGGGGGAAGAGACACAGGGGAGGGAGAGGAGGGACAAAAGAAAGGGGCACAGCGGGCACACAAGAGGGGGACACAGAGGGCACAGGAGAGACACGGGGAAGTGCATTTCTCACCCTCGGCTTATACTCAAGTCACTAAGTTTTCCCAGTATTTTGTGGTAAAATAGGTGCCTCGGCTTATACTCGAGTATATACAGTATATGATTTGATCTTTTAAGTAGTGGTCTCACACAGTTTATGTGCACTCTAAGTGGATCAAATTTATTTTTTTGTGTGTTAAAGGTATAATTGTAATGTCAGTATGACATATTTGGTTTGTATGTGTCTAATTAGCCCATATATTTTCTGTTCTATGATCATGAGTTTTGTTTCCCTTTTTGTATATTTTCTGTATGTTTTATATTCTGTTTTTTCTTTGTTACAGACATTTTTCCCACCCCTTTGCCAGAGAAATACGTCCCACCTCTTCATTAGAGAATCTGTTCCTTCGTCTTTTCTTGATGAATTGGTCCTGCCTCTTTTCTAGAGAAACCATTCTTGCTCTTCTACAGAGAATTTATTCCTACATATTAGCAAAAACTTTAACAAAAATAAAAAAAAATACAAATGTTTTTACAAAATGATAAACTCATTTTTGCATAATCATAATAACTTTTATGTATACATGTACAGACTAATTAAAATGTTATTGTATAATAAAGACATTCATTTGTTTTTGTTATTTTGCAGTAAGTGCAGCTATATTTTGCAAAAAAGATTATGAATATATTTACATGTTTTAGGAGGCTATAAAATACGTTGTTTTCACAAAATTCTCCAATGGGTCGAGATATACAAGTAAACACATTACAACTACTTCTTTTAGATTTTATAGACACTACAAATCTGCCTACTAAACATGCAGTAAATCTATCTATACGCAGCTGGTTTGATCTTTTGGGTTTAGTCAGTGTGGGAATGGTTAGCTCCATATGCACGCTAAAGTAGGTACCAGGCTTTTGGCCAGATATTTAGGAAGCTTTACAATTTCATAGTGCTTCCAAAAACAGATGGTAAGTCTAAAGAATTCATATATTTTATGATATAGCAAAGCTCAAGACAGATGGACCTGCAGGTTGCAACAACAGAATTGTATGTAAAGTATGAGAGTATAAGGACTTATCTAAATTGAGATAGCATATATACATATTGTTGTAGTCATTATTATCTCTTATTTATATAAGAATGTATAATCCATCCTGAGCTTTGCTTAAAGCTGTGTAATATAGCAGGCATATGCTTAAGGGAAGCCATTTTTAAAATGGTTTTGGGTTACAAGACCAAAACCTTTGTGGGTGCATTTACATGTCCCTGCCCAGATTCCCAGAATGAAGTGGAATAACTTTATTTCTCAGAATTCTTAACATGAAATATATGTTTTTAAACTTATTTTAGATGTTCAAATGTAAACACAAATGTACTATTTATTTACTGTACTAATGTACGGCGGAGGGCTTCTATCGCTCTTTTCACCACCCGCTGTACGTGGGGTAGGTTTCCTGGCTTGTGTATAATCCATCCTGAGCTTTGCTAAAAGCTGTGTAATACAGCAGGCATATGTTTAAGGGAAGCCATGGTTAAAATGGTTTTGGATTAGAAGAGCAAAGCCTTTGTTGGCACATTTGCATATCCCTGCCCAGGTTCCCAGAAAGCAGTGGAATAACTGTATTTCTTGGAATTCTGTATTTCTCTCTCTCTCTCTCTCTCTCTCTCTCTTTCTCTCTCTCTCACACACACACACTCCCCCCCCCCTCTCTCCCCTTTCTCTCTCTCTCTCTCTCTCTCTCTCTCTCTCTCTCTCTATATATATATATATATATATATATATATATAGTATCTCACAAATGTGAGTACACCCCTCACATTTTTGTAAGTGTACAGCCTGTATAACAGTGTAAATTTGCTGTCCCCTAAAAATAACTCATCACACAGCCATTAATGCCTAAACCATTGGCAACAAAAGTGAGTACACCCCTAAGTGGAAATGTCCAAATTGGGCCCAGCGTGTCAATATTTTGTGTGGCCACCATTATTTTCCAGCACTGCCTTAACCCTCATGGGCATGGAGTTCACCAGAGCTTCACAGGTTGCCACGCGAGTCCTCTTCCACTCCTCCATGATGACATCACGGAGCTGGTAGATGTTAGAGACCTTGCACTCCCCCAACTTCCATTTCAGGATGCCCCACAGATGCTCAATAGGGTTTAGGTCTGGTGACATTCTTGGCCAGTCCATCACCTTTACCTTCAGCTTCTTTAGCAAGGCAGTGGTCGGCTTGGAGGTGTGTTTGGGGTCATTATCATGTTGGAATACTGCACTGCGGCCCAGTCTCCAAAGGGAGGGGATCATGCTCTGCTTCAGTATGTCACAGTACATGTTGGCATTCATGGTTCCCTCAATGAACTGTAGCTCCCCAGTGCCGGCTGCACTTATGCAGGCCCAGACCATGACACTCCTTCCAATCAAAAGTATACATCTATACCGAGGAAAGGTAGTTGAAATAATGCCTAAATTACAGATAAGCGGAAAAGGCACAAAAACACTGATATGACATGAAACCATCAGTTTTAACATAAACAGCAATGCAGAGAGAGTGGAGGCAGACATCATCAGGTAAATGCATATAGGGGGAATCAACACAACATATTATAGAAAACATATATACACAGATAGACGTATGTGTATATATGTTTGGTCTGGGCCTGCAAGAGTGCTGCCCACTGGGGAGCTACAGTTCATTGAGGGAACCATGAATGTCAACATGTACTGTGACACCTCCTGAACACTCTTGCCAGTGTCTCTCAGTTTTGCTGTCTGTATCCTCCAGGCAGTCTCACTCAATTTCTAGGTCACACAGACCTCTCTCTTTGTATCCACACAGAGCTGTCTCGGGATCTCTATCGAAGCTCAGACTTAGCTCAGGATCCAAACTTCCATACAAATCTCTCACTGGATGTAGCCCTCCGTTGCAGCCACATCCATGTCTTTTAAGCTTTGTGTCTTTTAAGCTGTGTCTCACTCCTTGGGAGAAATCGTGAAGTGCTCTCTTCTGACCTCTGGTGGCACTTCATCACAACACTAGTAGTCCTTTAGCTAAATATAACATTTAAAGCTTCTTGCTATGCGTTGCTGTCTAGGGTTCTAACACTGCGTCCATGTGACTCCAGCCCACTGCAACGGTCATCTCTCTATTGCCTAACCCCTGTTTCACCTATAGCTTAGACGTAGGAGAGCTAGGGTGAAAAAAATAGAGCTCAAATAATCCTATATAGTAAGTAAATTTTTAACTTCTAAAATGCCAGTTCAGTTCATTCATTGTTGTAAAGACCCATTCAGAACCATTTCCAGAATCATAGAATATCTTTGTTCATCTCAGAAACGGATTATACTGTATAAGTGGGTAAAGAAATATTTGATGCTCAATTAACTAATTTATGTCAGTTACCGATTCATCCTGAAATAACCCATAACATGAAGTCATAATCAGATCATACTTGCATTTGAATCATATATTGGTATTCAGATGTCTCCAGATCGTTATGTTAATCATATTAACACCCGAGATGCCAAATACTGTTACTTACTTAAGAAAGACCAACATACATAGAGGTTTAGTGCATGGGATAATATCTATCAGACCCACTTGAAGTGATGATCATCAAGCATTAGAGACCTAGGGCCTCATTCAAATGCAATTTAGCAAATTGAAAATGGCTCTATATAAGCACATAGCATATTTTTTTACAGAAGCTTATAAGATATGTTATTATGAATTCTTAACATCCAAACAGTAGAGTTGTTGTTGTTTAGTCATTTAGTCTTGTAAAACTCACTGTGACCCTATGGACATCAGAAGGCCAGGTACATCTCACAGTCACTGCCCCACTGAGCTCCATCAAGTTCATGTTAATTGCTTCAGTAACCTTTATCCGTTTCCATCTCCACCTCTGCCTTCAATCTTTCCCAGAATCAGAATCTTCTCTAGGGAATCCTGCTGTCTCATGATATGACCAAAATATTTGAGCTCCAGCCTCATGATCATACCATCTAGTAAACAGCTTGTCTTTATTTCCTAAAGTACTTATTTATTGGATCTTCTTACAGTCCAAGGAACTGTAAGTAGTTTTCACTAACACCACAATTCAAATTAGTCAATTGTTTGGCGTTCAGACTTCTTTATAGTCCAGCTCTCACATCCTTATATTACTACTGGGAATAGTTCTAACTGTGTGGACCTTTGTTGATAGTTTAATACATTTACTTTTTACTAGCTCGTCCAAGCTTGCCATAGCTTTCCTCCCCAGAAGTAAACGTTTTTTTTAAATTTCATGACTACAGTCACCATCTGCAGAGATCTTAAATCCTAGGAAAATAAAATCTGTCACTTACAAAGTTAAGTATAAACATAATCCTGGGTTGACATAAGAAACATATGGTAAAAGGATTATTTATGCGTTAGAAAGGAAATTTAAATCTCATGATACCTCATAGAAAAAGAATTAGAGAAATGCTAAACTTCATTATCATATAAACAAACACATATAAAAATAACACCATCTGACAATTATTAATGAGAGATTAAAATATAAAATGTTTAGTAACCATAGAATATGGAAGTTGACCTGGATTAAATATGTTTTTTAAGAGCAAAAATAAAATTATTTATTAGAGAATAATAGATTTTTATGAAACCAAACTATGTACAGATCAATGACTCATCATGTTAAATCGTGGAGAAAATACCCCATGCTAAAAATGGTGACAGGAGAATTGTACACCTTATGCTAGTAATATATCCTGGATAGTGTTTTATCTAATCATGGCACAAATTTATAATAATGCTATGTATACAAAAAATCCAATAGGAATATAAGTATATTAGTGATTATCAAATGTATTCAATATATAGGTCAGAAGGACATTAGTACTGTTTTCCATAATTATATAATATGTTTTTTCATGATTTGAGTCATATTCAATCCTATGACACCAGAAAAAATAAAACAATAACATTCTTCATCACTGCATACATTGTATAATTGTGCCATTGAAAATGTTAATCCCTCCCTCCTCAACCACCCTGCTCAACCCCCTCCTCATCCTCGACCCCCCTCCTCAACCCCCCTCCTCATCCTCAACCCCCCTCCTCAACCTCAACCCCCCTCCTCAAACCCCCTCCTCATCCCTTTAACCCTCTCTAATAACCTCCCCCTCTCCCTTTCCCCGCTCTTACCTTCCATCAGCTGCTGCTCCTCCGCATGTCTTCCGGCTGTGTCGGGACCCGGCATATGCTAATGACGTGACGTCACATGCACGTCACGTCATTATCATTGGGAGGATGAGGAGGGGGGTTTAGGAGGGGGTTGAGGTTGAGGAGGGGGGTTGAGGATGAGGATGGTGGTCTTGGAGGGGGGTTGAGGATGAGGAAGGGGGTTGATGATGAGAAGGGAGGATGAGGAGGGGGTTGAGGATGAGAAGGGAGGATGGGAAAGAGACATGAGGGAGAGGGGGAAGAGACACAGGGGAGGTAGAGGGGGAAGAGACACAGGGGAGGGAGGGGGAAGAGACACAGGGGAGAGAGAGGAGGGGAGGAGACACAGGGGAGAGAGAGGGGGAGAGACACAGGGGAAGGGGAGGGGGGAAGAGACACAGGGGAGAGAAAGCGGGGACACAAGAAAGGGGCACAGAGGGCACACAAGAGGGGGAAACAGAGGGCAGAAGAGTGACACAGGAGGCAGCACATTTCCCACCCTTTGCTTTTACTCAAGTCACTAAATTTTCCCAGTATTTTGTGGTAAAATAGGTGCCTCTGCTTATACTCGGGTCGGCTTACATTCGAGTATATATGGTAATAATATGTAAGTATAGAATACGAAGGGCCCTAGGGATAAAAATTAACAAGAATAATATCAAAGATCCCCTACTACAGTTCGGAGTTCAAATTAGTTAAAGAGAAATGAGCAGCTATATATACAAGTTAGACCCACTGTATTAAGTATAGACAAAAAGTGTAAATTGACTAATCCATACCAACCTTGCATTATATTGAAATAGATAGATCAGAATGCACCATTAATTGGGTTAAAAACATTAAGTTGTATTAGAAATCCTTAAAACAAGAAGGAGAGTTTATATTTCTTGATAAACAAATAAGAACTTGTAGTTTCAATATACTTTGGTAACTGAGAGAAAAAAGTGAAATATGTCTGGGGAAAAACTATCCCTTGTATACAACTCTAACTACCAAAGACGTTTTTTCCCCATAAATTTCAGTTTACAATTGTAACAGATCTCCTGGCACCCCGACTGGGTACCTCCATTGATGGACGCGTCCTAGCTTGCGCCGAGGACTACAAGCACCGCACCGGACACCACAACCACCACAGACTCCACAACCGCCTTAGCTTAACTGGAGCCGCGCCGTCTTCCTTCCACCCCGTATGAATCTCCAGCATCCAGGACCGTGTGGGGAAGACCTCTCCTCCAAGGAGAGTACATAAGGAACAAGAGTTCAGTAGTTAAAGCTCAAGGGAGTATCCAGCGCATAGCAATCCCCAGTGTGATATAGCAATTCCCTCCAAGAACGAGACAAGGCTACGTTTTGCCGGGTCAAGTAGAACTCTCTTGCTGGCACACCCAGCCTGGTTTTTATTACAGTCAGGTACAAACAGAACAAACCCAGGGGGAAGGTATAGAACAACCAATAACACAATAGTAACGCCCACAGTTTCCCTCCCCTTCTGCTTGGGAGATAATTGAGTTTCTTACTGTATCTACTCAATTATCTCCCAGCTAAAACTTACACATTTTTATACATTTTTATAACTTTATGATTTTACATAGTACATATATAAAACTTACATTTTTATGAACAACATAAATTGTGGAACAACATATTAAAAAATGGCATGAATCAGACCAGGCGTTCAAACGTTAGTAAAAGTATCTTTTGGGCCCTGGCTCAAACAGGTTTTACAGAGGCCTCTGTACTGGAGACAATGGGGAAAGTAATCCAATTATCCAGGGATAGAGGCAGACTCCATTGAGCACATGGTTGCAAAAAGACATAAACCACTTTAAAATACATAGTCACCTTTTACACATAACCCACAGATATTTCACAAATCCCCAGATAGCTGGGATCTGAGCGCACAAAACTACCAAATAGCGCTCAGATCCTATTCACACAGTTCAATTGCCATGTAGCTAAAGTCTTTCCCATAGTCTTTCATTATATGAATGGGCTCCATGGCATAGCTATCTGGGGTATCACCGTTCCCACAGGGCAAGTACCGAATGACCCCACTGTATTTAAAGGGCCAGAATGAGTGACATACACTCTGGTATGACCGAATACTGTTTTTAAAGGGCAATATGTCCCAGGGCCATAATCGCAGGGCAGGAGGCTGGCAATAAGTCCTCTCCAAGACAAAGTGGTGAAGGGCACTTCGTCACAACTATGATTTAGGTGATCCTCATTAATTCTTTATCATACATAATTTTTTCCCAAAGTTACCAAATCTTTCCAATCTTCATTAATAACACTTATAAAGTATCTTGTGATGTTCACTACAATAGACACGAATACCCCATAATTCTCAGTTTACTATATAAAAAATTGCTTCACAATTGCTCAATATAATAAATAGTTCCTTTCACAGGGATACCGAATCCCTCAAACTTTCACTAATAGCATAAACTCTGAACTCTAAAAAAGGCACCAAGAAGCCACAGAACATGGAACAATTGAATGGTTGTGTGCAACAAGGCTGTATATTGTCATCTTATTTATTCAACTTATATTCAGAGTACATCATGTGTAAGGCCAGACTGGAATAATCTGGAATTATTATTGCTGGGAGAAATATCAACATCCCCAGATACAGGGATAATACTACACTGATGGGTGAAAATGAGGAGGATCTAAATGGCCTATTGATGAGGGTGAAATAAAAGCATGCAAAAGCTGGCCTGATGCTCAGTGTTACGATTTTGCTAGAAAATGTGCTTATGTCCTTGGCTTACATAACTGCTATTAGTGTTACTTTATTACATACCTGTACTTCACAGACAAGTACCTTCTTACTTGAAATTACATTTATATTTATTTAAACTACTAACAATGCAACTATAAACAATAAAAAAATGCAAGATTTAGTTATTTCATAACAAACCAGGATCCGTGAAGAACAAAGGAAGAAAAATATTCTGGGAGAATTAAGAAAGAAAGAAACTAACAGATGAGAAAGCTACTAAATCCATATTTATGTTTCCTAGATTATGAATGCATCTGATAGAGGATAATCAGTAGTGTATGCAAACATTATTTGCATTAAAAAATACAAAAATAAACATTTACAAACTCACCCTGATGTTTGCTAGATCTTTTCAGTTTGCAAGCTAAGGCTTTTGTTAGTGGGCACCCCTGAAAATCCCTGCTAAGCTTAGCATAAAATTCATAATTCGTTTGGCCAATCAGGAGAAATCAGAGGTTATCTGATACACTTGTATCATACTTTGGGTTTCCTGTGTTGCAAGGCAGCCTGGGATATGTAATCTCTAACTCTCTCTATCATTGTGCTTTGATTCAGCTGTGAGCTCAGACCCTCCCCAACCATGTGATCCCATCCTGCAGCAAGTCCTTCCTTTGATAGATCAAACTCTGTATGTGGCTACTTTCCTGTGTGTACTTGGTTATGTAAGCTCCCTGTGGGTGTGCAAAGCTGCATTTTACTTTGCTGTCTATAACTGTGTAAATACATTGAACCTTTCTATATAACATGTATTTTTCTTATAATCATTGCCTGTTTCTTATCAAACATTTGAAACCCAGGAAACTTATATATAACTTTAAGTAAGAAGAAAAAACAGCTTTAACAAGATTTAACTAGCATTGTAACAATGACAGCCAGATACAAGTAGAATAACAGCCGGATTTATCTACAAACCAAGTAACAGTAGAAATGTGAATTAATACTTTCAAATTCAAATAACTAACTGGTTGGAAACACACAACAAGATTTTTTTTTTTAGAAAACCCCCAAAATGTTTATAATTAAAATATCAAACAAAATATTCTACAAACCAGTAAGAGTAGATCATCGTATTTTTACATTAGGGTAATCCGCTGCTGCAAATAACAACTCAGCATAGGAACCTGAAATGTTAGAACTATGAACCAAGGCAAACTAGATGTGGTCAAGAATGAGATGACAAGGTTAAAAATTGATATCCTGAGAATTAGTGAACTTAAATAGACTTGAATGGGACATTTCACATCAGACAACCACCAGATCTTCTACTGTGGTCAAGAATCCCCCAGAAGAAATTGAGTAGCTGTCCTGCTCAATCAAAGAGTGGCCAAAGCAGTGCTTGGTTACAAACCCAATAACTGACAGAATTATTTCAATTTGAATTCAAAGCAAGCCATTGAATGTCACAGTGGTCCAAGTCTATGCTCCAACCATGGATGCTGAAGAGGCTGAAGTTGTCCAGTTCTACGAAGACATTCAACACCAAGAAAATATGTTATTATCATCATAGGAGATTGGAATGCGAAAGTAGGAAACCAATAAACACCTGGAATATTTACTGGCAAGTTGGCCTTGGAGTACAAAATGAAGCAGGTCAGAGATTAGTAGAATTTAGTCAAGAAAATTCTCTGGTCGTAGCAAACACCCACCTCTGACAGCCTTAGAGAAGACTCTACACTAGTGATGTCGCAAACATAACATTTTCGGTTCGCTAACCGCGAACGCGAAGCGCCGCAAATGTTTGCGAACCGGCGAAACCGGCGAACCGACATAGACTTCAATGGGCAGGCGGATTTTAAAACCCACAGGGACTCTTTCTGGCCACAATAGTGATGGGAAAGTTGTTTCAACGGGACTAACACCTGGACTGTGGCATGCCGGAGGGGGATCCATGGCAAAACTCCCATGGAAAATTACATAGTTGATGCAGAGTCTGGTTTTAAGCCATAAAGGGCATAAATTACCTATCATTCCTAAATTGTTTGGAATAATGTGCTTTAAAACATCAGGTATGATGTTGTATCGATCAGGTAGTGTAAGGGTTAGGCCTGCTTCACAGTGACAGACCAAACTCCCCGTTTAACGCACCGCAAACAACCGCAAACAGTCCATTTGCACAACCGCAAACTCCCCATTTGCACAAGGTTGGATACCAAGCTTGCCATGTCCTATTCCTCACTGATGTCATTGAAGGTCTCTTCCTCCACCCAGCCACCAAGGGTCCCCGAAAGGTGACAACAAGCCCCCTGGGACGCCTGCTGTGTTTGGTCTTCCACCTCCTCAAAGCCACCTTCCTCCTCTGACTCCTCTTCTTCAGACTCCTCTCACTGCGTTGCCTCTCTCTGCATTATTATAAGGTGTGTTAAGTAGTAGTACTCTTATAAGTTTAATACCTGTTACGTCACCCAACAGGGGGCATGTATAAGGCCTGGATTTTTAGAACCGGGAGATGGAAAAAGATGCTTGGTTGGTCATATCACTTCAATTTTGGGGCACGGCGCATGCAATCAAAGGTGCCACCAGATAGGAGTGGCGTGTTTGTGCAAGTGGGCACAGTATACAATGTGAGCCTAAGACACACACGCTGGCAGGCAGGCAAATGAAATTAGATTACACAGAAAAAAAGTGTTGTTTTTTTTAAATGTAGAGTGCTGGTACACCACTAGATTCTATTGGTTGAACTTGGCACAATACTTGTAAGCCTGACACACACACTGGCTAGCGGTCAGGCAAATGAACTTAGATTGGCGGTCAGGCAAATGAACTAAGATTTAACAAAATAAAAGTTTTGTTTTTTTAAAAGTAGACAACTAGTAAACAAAAAAAATCATGTTATAGCCCTAAAAAGGGCTTTTTGAGGTGCTGTGTTTACAGCAGAGATCTGATGAGTCCTTCAGCACTGCACTGGACACTGAATAAACTTGCCTAGCTATTGATTTCCCTATTCAATCAGCATCACCTACACTCTCCCTCCTCTCAGTAAGACTGCAAGTTAGTTATGATTCCAAAATGGCTGCTGTCCATGAGGTAGAAGGGTCTGGAAGGCATTACCTACACTTTCCCTCCCCTCAGTAAGACTGCAAGTTAGTTATGATTCCAAAATGGCTGCTGTCCATAAGGTCGAAGGGTCTGGAAGGCAGGGTATGATACTGATTGGCTGGAATGTGTCTGCTGACTGTGAGGTGCAGGGTCAAAGTTTGCTCAATGATAAAGTATAGGGGCGGATCGAACATCGCATGTGTTCGCAGTTTGCCGCGAACGCGAACATGCTATGTTCGCCGGGAACAGTCCGCCGGTGAACTATTCGCGACATCTCTACTCTCCACATGGATATCCCCAGATTGACAACATAGAAATCAGATTGACTATATACTTTGCAACAAAATATGGAGGAGCTCTATAAAATCTGCAAAAACAAGACCTGGAGCTGACTGCAGCTCAGACCACGAGCTTCTTACTGCAAAGTTCAAAATTAAACTGAAGAAAAGAGAGAAAATCATCAGACCAAGTAGATATGAAATAAATAATATCCCTTGGGAATATGCAGTGGAGGTAAACAATAGATTTAAGGGACTAGACATGGAAGATAGGGTACCTGAAGAACTTTAGACCAAAGTTTGCAACATTATCCAGGAAACAGCAACAAAGAATATACCTAAAAGAAAAAAAAGTAAGAAGTCAAACTGGCTATCTCATGAGGCTTTGAAAGTAGCTCAGGAAAGAAGAAAAGTGAAAGGTAGTGGAAATAGGAAAAGATGTGTCCAACTGAATGCAGAATTCCAGAAGATTGCTAGAAGAAACAAGGAGACATCCTACAATGAGCGATGTAAAGAGATTGAAGAAGATAACAGAATGGGTAAATCAAGACATCTCTTCAAGAAAATTGGGTACCTAAAAGGCTTCTTTCATGCCAAAGTGGGCATGATAAAAGACAAACATGGTAGGGACTTAACAGAAAAAGATCATATAAAGAAGAGATGACAGGAATACACTGAAGATCTCTACAGGAAGGATCTTAAAAGCAGTGATGACCTCAGTAGTTTCTCCAATGAGCTGGAGCCAGACATCTTGGAGAGCTAAGTGAGATGGGTCCAAGAATGTCTTGCTAATAATACGACTGAAGGAGTGGATGGAATTCCAATTGAACTATTCAAAATTCTACAGGATGATGCTGTGAAACTGTTGCTTGCCTTATGCCAATACATTTGGAAAACTCAACAATGGTCAATATGCTGGAAAAGGTCAGTCTACAACCCAATCTCAAAAAAAGGCTGTGCCAAAGAGTGCTCAGATTATTGAACAATTGCACTAATTATACATGCCAGCAAAGTATATATGGACCAGGAACTACCAGATATGCAAGCCGGGTTTCGCAGGGGTTTTCAGAAAAGCATATAGTTCTGCTTCATAGACAATTCTAAAGCTCTTAAAGAGATGGGAGTACCAGGTCATCTCATCCTCTTATTAAAAATCTGTATCTGGACCAAGAACCGAACATGGGAAAACAGAATGGTTTTAAGATTGGAAAAGGAGTGCAACAAGGTTGTATATTGTCACCTTATTCATTCAACTTATATGGAGTGTACATCATGCATAAGGCTACACTGGATGAATCCAAAGCTGTAATCAATATTGCTGGATGAAATATCAAGAACCTCAGATACGCTGATGATACTACCTTGATGGCTGATCCAAGATCTCTGCAGATGGTGACTGTAGTCAAGAAATTAAAGGGCATTTGCTTCTGGAGAATAAAGCTAGTAAAAAGTAAAGATATTAAACTATCAACAAAGGTCTACATAGTTCAAACTATGGTATACCCAGTAGTAACATACGGATGTGAGAGCTGGAAAATAAAGAAGTTTGAGCGCTGGTGAATTGACGCTTTCAATTGTGGTGTTGCAGAAGACTGCTTAGAGTCCCTTGGACTGCAAGAAGATCCAATAAATCAGTACTTCAGGAAATCAAGAAGAACTGTTCACTAGAAGGTATGATCATGAGGCTAAAGCAAAAATATTTTGGCTATATCATGAGATGGCAAGATTCCCTAGAAAGGACTCTGATGCTGGGAAAGATTGAAGGCACAAGAAGAAGGGCACGACAGAGGTGGAGATGGATAGTTGAATTCCCTGAAGCCATAAACATGAACTTGATGGAGCTCAAAGGGGCAGTGACTGAGAGACGTACCTGTGGTCCATAAAGTCACAGAGAGTCGAATGCGATTGAACGACTAAACACACACACAATATTAATCTTACAAAAATAAACATCACCAAATTTTGTATGCAAAACGAGAATCAATGTGAAAAGTTTTTCTATTGAACACTAGCAGCTATACACTTACATTTTTCACTTAAAATAATACAACATTATGTATGAAATATTCACTGCATCCCTTGTACTTTTCCTGTATTGTGCTGAATTCATTATAATATATTCTGTGTAATCTTGGCACTCTAAAAATAAAAATATGTACACTTGCATATTTTAGAACTATTATTTTATTTTGGATTTGTTTGCAATCATGTGAAAGCTTCTATTTTGCAATAAACCTTGGACATATTTCTATTATTCCTTTGCAGCACTTTATTTCAATTTGTGTTTTTAACTTTCTTTTATTCTATTTTGTCAATGCAAAAACACAGTGGACAATGTTGGCACTTATCAATGTAATAGATAATAATAATAACTGCTGTCATGAAATGCAAGGAAGACAAAGGCAAATTCTTGCAAGTAAGTACATGCTATAGAACAAAATCACACACAATGCTGATCTACATCTAATCTGAGCACATTACAGAGAATTTTATTTGGTTGTTAGACATATTTTGAGCCGGTATAAATATTAATATACTAAAATAAAAAATCAGTATACTAATGCATCTAAAAATACAAATGCCTTATCTTCCTGATGAATATGCACTATTTATCCTGCTGTAACTACATTTTAGCTGTTTCCATCTTTTATCAGACATGATTGTCAAAAAAGGTTATTTTCAAATTAATTATTATTAGCCATTTTGTATAAATGCATATATAAAACTTTATTAGATTGTTGAAAGATACATTTTTTATGCCAGTGATTGAAATATAATTAGAAGACTAGGGGATCGATTTAATAACTTGCACAGGAAATCTTGCAAACTAATATGGAAAGCCACATAGATATTACATCCATCCTGCAGCAAACCGTTATGAGTAAACTCTTACAACTCTCTTGAACTGCTCTTATGGGACAACTTACCTAAAGTGTGATTACATGATTACAAAATCTACCCTAATCCATATGTGCTGTGCCCTGTGGATGCTCGTTGTGAGCTTAAACTCAACCTCACACTAACTAAACCCCTACCAAGAGGTGTTACATGATAAGTAACACCTCTGACTAAAATTAAAACTAAACCTTTCCTTGCCACAATTGTGATAGGAAAAGGTTTAAAAGATTATAACAAAAATAATTTGGGTGGATTATAAACTCTCTGACTATACCCTATGGGCCGGGGTATCCCCTTGGGCCCTCTTAAAAGCTGGGAGGCCATCGGGGCACCACCACCCATTTAGGGTTTTGGGTGCTGGTCCCTATTAACCACTCATGAACCCCCTTACCTACACTCTCCCACTCCTTTAGCTTTAATATGTACAACACATCTTTCATCCTCCTGTATCAAAACCAAACCCTTTAGAATGTAAGTTTATGAGGTTTCAATATTGTAAGGTGCTTTAGGGAAAGCTATTTATCCATTTGATTGTAAGGTTCAAGACAGGACCTTACATTCTTTTGCAACTGATTCTGCCTTGTACGTAACCTCTATATAATTCTACAGTAAAGTTAAAGTTAAAGTAAATACAATGAATAATACTAATGATAATGTTTCACATGGGGTCCCAATTGGTCTGAATAGCGCCTATCCCTTTTGGGTGTCCCAATAGACACGCAAGGACCCTGTCATCATCTACCATGGGACTCACTATAGACCCCCATCCTGCAATACATAAACTACAGCATGAGAACCCCAACCGTAGGCATCCTTATGGATCCTCATTGTATCCTAATCAATACCATAGGCGTTCCCATGGCATTCTATTTCCCAACATACAATCCTTATGGATTCATCATGACATCTTAACTCCTACCATAGGGGTCCCATCATGGGGATCCATAAGCACCAGTACAGTCCTTAACACTAACCCCTCAAAAATACTTCCACTAAACTAAATACTATAAGACTATAAAATAAAAAAGAAAAGAAAAAAATAAAATTACCTAATAAAAAAAAAATAACAGGAAAAAGACTAATTACAATGAAAGTGAACAAATAATTAGAAACAAATAAAAAAAATACAAGAAAAACAATAAAAGTAACACAAAATAATTAGGACTGTAAGTGAAAAAGGGTTAATTAATAAATTTCCCTCTTTGATGATCCTCCAGCAATGATCCATAATGACACTATGATTCTCAATCTTCTGCCCTGCATAAGAGTGCACATTTTGAAAGAAGAAATTGGTCCTCTTCTTTCTTGATTGATAATCAAACATGCCTCTCTCTAAAATATATATATATATATATATATATATATATATATATATATATATATATATATATAATGACCTCACAGAGCTTCTCCCCTGATGAGGTCCCCTGCCAAATAATGTTTTTTTTTAAAGTGCTCTCGCCTTATATAATGTTTTTCAAAATGTTTGATTAGATAAAATAAGTATGGATCATCAACTTTTTATGATTGGCTAATATTTTAATCAATCAGAATACATGAACTGAAATCTGTGTATTCCTATTGGTTAGTCTTTTAACCAATTAGTTAGATCTACCCCCCCCCCCACCCTTATCATTGGTTAAAGTAGCAACCAATTAAAATAGGCTTTAATAATACAGTATTATTGTATTTATCTGACCAGTACAAAATGAAAATGTATTGTTTTTCTCCTACTGTACTTCATTAGCTCACACAAATGTCTCTAATGTCGGCAATATTGGAAAAAAGCATTGGAGTGATCACAGACACTCCAAGACTACAATCCTGGACACATCTACTAATGATTATATACATAATTTATATAATACACTATAGGTTTTTAGGAGATTAGTGTTAATTTACCGGTAATTAAAAATGTGTATCCTATTGACATTTATTTTTAAGTTTTTCTGCCAAGAAATACAACAAGCCCTATTTTGAGATTTTTTTTCATTATCCATTTCCATTTAATAAGTTAAAAAGAATAAGTTTTTACCTTCATATATTTACATTAATGAACTTGAGCTAAAATTTAAATCTGTCAAATGGAGTGTTCAGAAACTTTATTAAGATTTATGTTTAATATCTCTTGAATTTAAATTAGGAATTATTTTTTGTTACTTTTATGCACTATTTCGGAGCTTCCTTTTCTAAAGACTATAGAAAATGATTCAGTATATCAATCTGAATTTGGTCTTTAATGTTTTTCCTAATTATTAAAATGATATAAAATTAATATAAGCTATAGAATGTTTTCCCAAGCTTGCCAGAAAATGTATATGTTCTTTCTTTAAATATACTATGGTACATTACTTCTACACTTTAACATACCATCAAATAAGATTTAAAGCATAATTAATTTTAAGTCTGAACCTTGTTCTTTCTTTTTTTGTAGCTTTTAATGGTTGAAATGTGTTTAAAGTAATAGTTTTAATAGGTCTTCCTAGTATTATTCTCAGTCATCATGCAATCCTTTCTACAATCAGTCAATCAGCTGGTGTAATAGTGTGTGAACATTTATACTTATGAAACACGTTAATGTGTTCTGATTTTCTTCGCTGTGAAAATGGATTCATACAGCATGTGTATTGCAAATGTAATACTCTCAGAAAATGCACAGTGTTCTTGAGAGCTCTACAGGTAATGCTCATTGAGAGGAATTATTTAACTTTACCCCAATTAGGCTGTGACACAGGGAGGTAAATATAAAATGGGGCAACATGGTCTCAAAAAAGTTGACAAAAGGAGGTCCAAATAGTAGATACAATAAATTACCTTGATAAAAACAAGTTACATGATTCTATCTATCTATCTACAGTATCTCACAAAAGTGAGTACACCCCTCAAATTTTTGTAAATATTTTATTATATCTTTTCATGTGACAACACTGAAGAAATGACACTCTGCTACAATGGGAAGTAGTAAGTGTACAGCCTGTATAACAGTGTAAATCTGCTGTCCCCTCAAAATAACTCAACACACAGCCATTAATGTCTAAACTGTTGGCAACAAAAATGTGTACAACCCTAAGTGGAAATGTCCAAATTGGACCCAAAGAATCAATATTTTGTGTGGCCACCATTATTTTCCAGCACTGGCTTAACCCTCATGGACATGGAGTTCACCAGAGCTTCACAGGTTGCCACTGGAGTCCTCTTCCACTCCTCCATGATGACATCACAAGCTGGTGGATGTTAGAGACCTTGCACTCCCCCACCTTCCGTTTGAGGATGAACCACAGATGCTCAATGGGGTTTAGGTCTGGAGGCATGCTTGACCAGTCCATCACCTTTACCTCCAGCATCCTTAGCAAGGCAGTGGTCGTCTTAAAGGTGGGTTTGGGTTCATTATCTTGTTGGAATACTGCCCTGTGGGCCAGTCTCTGAAGGGAATGAATCATGCTCTGCTTCAGTATATCACAGTACATGTTGGCATTGATGATTCCCTCAATGAACTGTAGCTCCCCAGTGCCGCAAAGAATAACATCCGTCCCGCTCTGTGATGTCATCATGGAGGAGTGGAAGAGGACGCCAGTGGCAAACTGTGAAGCTCTGGTGAACTCCATGTGTTTCGGAAATAACAAAAGTATTCCTCAGAGATATCTGTCCCTGGCCAAATTACCAATATATGTATATATAGATAGTGTGCACACCTTAGAGAAATAATACACCATGTCCCTGGCCAAATTACCAATATATGTATATATAGATAGTGTGCACACCTTAGAGAAATAATACACCAACACAGAGTTCTGGTATAAAGCTTTCTCTCAACCTATTTTTATTACGTCAGCCATCATTTATATAGTCTTTAATAATCAGATAAAAGTTACAATTAAGCAAAACATCAGGTTTATAAAGCAATTCATTGGTTCTGAGATGTCCGCTTTTACGGGATCTCGGTTAGGTATTGGGTTAGTGCATTAAGGAGTCTCCAGGTGTCATCCCACAGGGGGATGAGTCTTTCTCCCCATTGGTCAAGAGGTCAAGACAAAGGAAAGATGGCGCTTCTCCTTCTAGTGTCCAAGGTGTGGTAGCTATCGTCATCCTTGCTAGAACGGAAGTAGTGCCACCGACATCTTGTATGCGGAAATAGTGAATCCTCCATCTTAGAGTGCCCGATGATTCAGCATCTATTAATAAAGCTTTGGTTATACGATAATACTGCAAAGATAAGATACATAAGTATGTGCACGAATACAGTTATGCATTTTGTACGGATCCCAATCCATAACAGTCCCCCCTAAAATGACATAATATATTCGTAATAATCAAAATTTTTAACGAAACTTAATAATTATAATAACCTGATACTTCTTAACTATGGTCCTTCCAGAGCACTATTCTTTGTGTCTTCTATTTCCGGATGTTGAAAGCATGCATGTGTGTAAGTCATAGGTTCATATCTTCGTTCGATCGGGCTTGCCATGACCTGACGTCACACCTACCCTATGACCTATGTGGCATGGGGAAAACCTAACAAGCCTCTAATATTCTAATAGTGTAGCTCAGCTAGGATAGGGACCATAGGACTCATATATAGTGTAGCTCAACTCAGAGAACACTCTCCTTAGAGTCGGTTAAAATCTGCATCAGACGATGGGATGTCTCGCAATCATCATTCTGCCCATGGGGACCTGTGTCTAGATCTTGGTGGATAAAAGTGGGAGAAGCTTTGTCCATAGCTTTCTGAAGGTAGTTGCGTATGCAAGGAATAACGCAGCATAAGAGGAGGGCCAACAAGATTATGACAATAAAGATGGCCATCCCTATTTGCAATTAAACTTTCTGCCAACCACTCATCCAACCAAACCATGATTCCCAATAATCTATAGTGCCAGAATTTTCCTTCAGTTCTTGACCAAGGTTGGCCAGTTTCTGGATTACTAATGTGATCTTGCCATTTTGACCTGTGTTGTCGGGAATATATGTACAACACGTACTGGTGTCAGGGAGCATTTTACAAACTCCACCTTTTTCTGCAAGGATAATGTCTAATGCCATACGATTCTGGAAGGCCATGTGTGATGTAGCCTCTAATTGTTCTGCAATGCCGTTTAAGGCATCCTTAGTGTAGTTTACAAATCGTTGCTGGTTATAGTAAATATAATTGATCCAGGCAACATTCTTATTTACACCAATCATTGGTATTAGTGATTCAAATCCTGCTGCTATTTGGTTTCGGGCCTTAAACTGATCGGGCACCCCCCTTGGGACTCCAATAGTATCAATATATATATGTGGGTCAAAACTTTCTCGAGGTTCAGATGATGAAGTTTGCCTTCTTTTCCTGGACCTTGTTAGGGGGTCATTAGGTAAACTGTCATCGTAATAGGTTGGGAAAATGTGTAACGGCATTATGGCTTTAGCCAAGGTACATTCCCCACGCCATACTCCTGACAGTCTTACCCTTAGTTTCATTACCCACACAAGCAATATATGTCCCCTAATGATTGGGTCGGGTTGACTAGCATTGTGGTTGAACCATCTCTGTATGTGTGACAAAATCCACTGGGGAACTCTTGTAAATTGAACCCCTGAGAAACGTTTCTTCTGTAACACGTATAATTTTCAGGATATATAGTTATACCTCTCCCTGGATGGGGATTATTAGTTATCACAGGGTACGTGTTTCTCCATTGTTCACACTCATCTGTATGAGTATATCTTTTGAACAGTTTCAGAAAACATTTCTCTTCTTGCAAAGGTATAGTTAGTGGAACAGTACCCAAGTGAGGTCTAGCATGGCCGCATACATAACAGTTGGTCTTATTACTTTCTTGTACATTGTATTTCATCCATTCTAACCATACATTAAGATCTGAGAATCCAGTCTCAGTAGCTAATGTGTCCTCATATGTTGGATCACCAGTAGCAGCCATTGTTCCAATGATCTGGGGCCCTGTCTTCAATGTCTGCAATGCCAAAGGTAGGTCTGGGTGTTTGTATAGATCTGCTATCTTAAACTCGCGCATCAGTTTAGCACTTTGCCCTCTAGTCAAAGCCCTCAGTATATATGTGTCAGCATCCATGGGGCAAGGGTTTTGTAGAGTCAAAGTCAGAGTCAGTTGCATATCAGAACCAGATACTACACTATTCAGACATCGACCAGTCTTTATTAGAGTCATTCGGTCAAGGAGGGACCTACCCTGGTCATCTTTATTATCTGCAGCACTTTGAGGTCTATACCCCCAAAGTGTCCCAGTGCCCCATCCCGCTGCCTTCCATGTGTCACAGTGTCTTCCAACCATTTCATCAGTGACACATATGTACATATCTCTCTTATATATCGCATTGTTCAGGGATTGAAGGACAGGGAACAATGTCACAGAAGTCAAAGGTGTATGTGGCAACATGTGTATTACGTGAATTATACCAAAATGTGATACCATCTTTACTTTTTGTAATGGTTACCTGCTGAGCAATATTTGGGATTACCATGAGAGACAGGACAAACCACTGAATTATACTCATTGTGTTGGTTCCTGATTGTCAGGAGAAGGAACCTTTTTGCAATGGGATGCGTGGACCCAAGTAGCTTTCCCTTCCAGCTTAACTGATGTAGCTGTGATCAGCAGTACTTGGAATGGGCCTTCGTATCTGGGTTCCAAAGGGGTTTTCCTCACAAATTTCTTAACTAGGACCCAATCTCCAGGAAGTAGTTGGTGAGTACCAGTGATTACTTCCGAATCTGGAATAGAAGAGAACACTTGTGCATGGATTTTAGTCAGTGCGGTGGACAGTGCAATTACATAGTCAACAAGTACATCAGATTTAAGTTGCAATTGCTGAGGAAAGTAGCACCCTAATCTAGGAGCAGACCCAAACAAGATTTCATGGGGGGACAATGCATGTTTCCCTCCTAGGCTATAGGAAGACTTTCAGGCCATGGCATACCAGTCTCTTGTGACATTTTTAGCATCCTAGATTTCAAGGTACCATTCATACGTTCCACCTTTCCACTACTTTGAGGATGGTAAGGCATATGAAAGGAGAGGGTTACTCCTAGGGCTGTCCATATTTCCTTGGCCAATACTGCTGTAAAAGCTGGTCCCTGATCACTTTCAATTACTTTAGGAACAACATATCTGCAGATGACCTCTGTTAACAGGCGTTTCACAGTTGTCTTTGCTGTCATGTTTGCAACTGGGTAGGCCTCTGGCCATTCTGAGAACATGTCCACGATGACCAATGCATATTCATACCGACCACTTTTTGGCATCTGAATATGATCGACTTGTATCCTCTGGAATGGATACAATGATTTCGCCAAATGTCTCTGTGGTGGTTTCTCAGTGCGGCCTGCGCTGCACTTGGCACAAATACTGCATGATTTACAGTAAATGTTTGTCAGAGTAGTGATGCCTGGGGCCAAGTAATACTTGTTTATTAAGGTATTCATGGGAGTCTTTGACAGGTGTGCTGGTCCATTTGCCCATTGTACTGTTGCTGGATACAAGCTTCTTGGCAAACACAATCTCAGATTGTCAACATATAGTCCATCTTTCAGGGCTGCTCCCTTTGCTTTCCATTTGTTCACTTCTTCTGAACCTGCCGTCTTCTGCAATTCTTTAAGCAATTTTAAGTCTGTTGGCAAAGTCTGCATTGTGTAGATGTTTATTTCTCCATCCACCTCTCTCATTTCCATTTCCTGTGTTGACATTGCTGCGTGCTTAGCCATCTGGTCTGCTAGATGGTTTCCTCGTGCTTCATCTGAATTTAGCTTCCCATATGCCTTTACTTTCAGTATGGCTACTTCCTTCGGAAGTGTTAGAGCTTCTAACAGTTCATGGATGGCTTTATCATGCTTCACTGGAGTACCTGCGGCTGTCATGAATCCTCTGGCTCTCCAAATTACCCCAAAGTCTTGAGTCACTCCCAGAGCATACCTTGAGTCTGTATAGATATTGGCTCGGACTCCTGTCGCAATCTCACAGGCTTTAGTCAATGCAATCAACTCTGCCTCTTGTGCTGACATGGAGGGAGGTAGTGAGAAGGCTTGTATCACATCTTTTTCCGTAGTCACAGCATATCCTGTGTGATATTTTCCATTCTCATCAGCATACCTTGATCCATCCACATACAGAGTGATGTCTGGGTCTGTCAGAGCAAGTTCCTTTACATTTGCAAGGTGTGAGGTTTCCATTTCCATTTGCTGAAGACAGTCATGGGGCGGATTTGTGAGTCCTGGGACTGCATATGGGTCTCTGGCTTGTATACTGGGAGTGCTATTTGCTTGCCAGTCAAGAGTTTTCTTTTCTACTCCTTCCTCTTCCAACTCCTCTTCCTCTGCAGATTCCCACCATTTTAATGCAGTTCCCAATGTTTTCCATCCGTCTGATGCAAACTTTGATAGTGCAACATGTGGATTTTCTGTATCCCAATGTTTGTAGAACACTTCTACTTCTGGTGGGAGTTCCACCGTAAATGCACTATCACCTGCTGCATTGTTGTACCATGTCTTTAGTTTTAAGGTGACCTGCTTCAATTCAGTGAGACTTGCTTCATATTGGAAATCTCGGCCTGGAGATTGTTTATTCCACAGTGTGCAATATAAAGGGTCTCGTGTCTCATCTGTAAGCATCTGGCTGTTCCCACATTCCAATAGACGTCTTTTTACATATAGATTGATTATTCCTGATTCTGGATTCAAAATCAGGCTGTACCAAAAGTATCCATCTTCCTCATCTCCCCCCTCAGGAAATGGCAAGAGAGTGGCTGGATTGAGAACATAGCATCTCTGTAAAGTAACATTGTCTGGCAGAAGGAGGGAACATTGCAGATGGAGGTGTCTGGCTGTAGTCATGTGTTTAGGTTGAGTCTGCTGTATGATGGCCACAATGTCATGTGGTACCAGAACTGTTAGAGGATAATCAAGGACAATGTCATTGGTTTTGTCCAGTAAGGCATGTGCTGCCAATGCTGCTCTGATGCAAAACGGTCCTCCTCTTGCCACTGCATCCAATTGACATGAGAAATAACCAATAGGCCGTTGTCTGTTTCCATGGGACTGTGTCAAGACTCCCATTGCGTGTCCTTCTTTTTCTGATACAAACAGCTTGAATGGGAGATCATAGTTTGGTAATCCGAGTGCTGGTGCTATTGAGATAGCTTTCTTCAGGGTATAGAAGTTACACAGGGCTGTCTGTGTCATCTCATATGGCTCAGTCTTCAACACGTCATACAAGGGTTGCATTAGAAGGGATGCCTCTGGAATCCATGCTCTACATTAAGATATAAGGCCTAGGAAAGCATGCATGGGTCTGTGTCCTTCTGGGACTGACATGTCCTCTATTGCTTGTACACGGGCGCATGTAAGATGATGCACACCTTTTGACAGTGTCTTTACACCATTGCAGCTTTTCTTTAGACACTTTGCATCCTTGTTCTGCCAAATGTCTCAGCAAGCTTTCCGAGGTTCTTGTGGCTGTGGGAAGATCTTCAGCACACAGCAAGAGATCATCAACATACTGTAGTAATGTAATGTCAGGATTCTCTTGTTGCCAAGAGTCTAGGATATGGCTCATAGCTTTGGCAAATTGGCTGGGCGAATTTTGTGCTCTTAGAGGCATTACAGTCCATTTATATTGATTATGATCATGCGTGAAAGCGAACAAATACTGGCAAGAAGGATCAAGGGGAATACTGATACCTTTAGATGTCCAATATCTTCCGGTCCTTGTGACCAGAGTGTTGCTGGAGTGTTGCAGAGTGCTGACGTGTCGGTGACTTGTAGAGGTGAAGACACCTGTACAGTTCCGTCTGAGGTGAATGAGATAGATGCTTGTAGCCGGGACAGCACATCTGCACCTAATAGGTTTATAGGACATGTAGAGGATACTACAAATCTCACAAGCAGGTCTGGGAATGGGCCTATTTGCATAGGTTGAGTTAAATGGTTGGAGATGGGGACACCATCTACTCCTACACAAGCGACATCAATGTAAGACAGGTAAGATATATCGGGCAGATCTTGTTTTCTTAGGACGCTTCTGGCTGCACCTGTGTCTATTAGGAAGGTTGTGGGAGTTCCCTCTATTGGTAATGTTACAATAGCTTGAGGCCCTACTTCGCCTTCCCCTAAAAAAACTGCTAGAATAGGGGACACTCACACAGGCTCACCCATGTCCTATGCTGTAGCTTGAAGGACAGGCGCTGCATTAGTATCATCTCCCTGCTGTGTAGGTCTCAGCTTCCTGGGTGCTCTGCAAGTCTTGCTAAGGTGTCCTGGTTTCCCACAATTGAAACACTGTCTTGTTTCTCTCCGTGGTGACTCTTCAGAGTTCACCATAAGTACAGCAGTCTTCTTAGACGCTGATGATGTAGGTTGTTTAGCTGCTGTCTCAAGCCCTTTAGCGACCAGCAGTAAGGTGTCTAAAGGCAACACTCTGTATTCTGGTCTGGATGTCAACAGGCCCTTCTGAAGTGTCTCCTGTAATCCCAGCACGAAAGCTGTACTTAACATCTGCGTGTGTGTTTTGTTATGTGGGCTGAAGCCAAGATCTGTAAATACTTGTGTGAGTCATGCATGAAACTTTTCTACCGATTCTTCTTTCTCCTGTTTGATATCTTGTAAATTAACTGCTTGATCTGCCAATTTATCCTTTGCCCAATATCTTAACAGGTCACAGAACTGTATACCCGATGAAAAGTCATGTTTTGGACGATTTATACCGTACGGATCTATTGCATTCCGCATAATAGGCCAGTATGAATCTCCTGCTTTTATTTCACACAAGCTGACCAGGTCCTCCCAAGCTGCAGAGTAAGTTTTTTGGATCTGTGCCATCTTCCTATAGAAAGGCATAGGTTGTTTTTCGGGGTCGGGCAATGTGTTTATAAGGGAGGTGGCTTGTGTCGGGGTAAATGCAACGTACATTAGATTTCCCTTTTTCTTGTTCCTCCTCCTAGACTTCACTCTTGGGTTTGTTCTCCTATTCTTCCATTCTTCCGCCCCTTCTCCTCCCCTGATATCGTCATCTCCCTCTTCTGAACTATCAGGTTGATGATGATGTATGTGCAGAACTTGTACATCTAGTGGCATCCTAGGGTTGGGGAGGGGGGCGAACTGTGAGCTTACGACCGAGCTGTGTACACTATGTACACTATGGGGCCTTTCATCTCCTGTTGAATCTTCTATAGCAATTGGTGCTTCTATAGATGGAAATATCGGATATGAGGAATACAGAGTTCCATTTGAAGTCAGTATTGGATACAGAGAGATGGCATGTGCCATCGGGGCAGTAGGTGTGATGGGCGGAGCCCCTTGGATGGGTGATGTAACAAGTGACATCATGTCATGGTGGGTAGTGTTCGGGGGTGAGTGTGGCTCCTCCTTCGCGTGTGTGTGCATCTTTGGGTTGTGGCTGGATGGAATGGCTTTGTTCGGCAGTATGTAGTGGTTGTGGTGCGTTAAGGTGACAGGGTGCTTGTGATGAGGAGGGGACAACGGGCGAATCCGGGGAGCTGGCCACTTCACATGGAGTATGATACACATAAATTTTTCGGGCCTTCATTTCAAACTCTCTCTCTGTCCAACCCTCCTGTGCAATCGCTTTAGCCACCCTGTACCATGTCTCTGCACTCGGCAACAAACCACAATCTTGCAACTGCCCTTTGTTGTCTCTCAAGACTCTACGCCACACTGCTCTCAAATGTCCTCCTATGACACTAGTAATACCACACACTTTAAACATCTTCTTGCACCGGCTTACAGCAGCCTCACCTCCCCTTTTCTTGACTATATCCCGGGCTAACATGCCCTCACTAAATTTTGCTTGATTCTGCCCCATATATCTATGTCAAGCAAATACGTATTTAATAACAAGGGTTTAATGAGGTAGTAACACAGAGAGAGAGAGAGTTAGATAGAGAGAGAGAGATTAGCTGTTTGAAAGAGAAGGTCTGATTTGTTCGACTGCTACGAAAGATTACTCCGTACGTCTTGTCTAAACTCAGACCGTCGTTACCGCCCTCCGGGGACTATACCTTTGCAGTGCGTAACCACTCACTGCTGACAAGGTATAGCAAGGAGAATAGTGGACAGAGGCATGTGAATCAACAAGACATAATCGCATCACATTTCATATCATCATGCATTCATAACCAGCAGTGACATAGCATATAACATTATAATCATCAAGCCTTTTCTGCAGAAAACTCTAGATTCAAAGACATGTGAATTCGGGATCTTGCACAACCATGTGCTCACAAACCGACACCCTCAGGGCTTATTGTGCTTTACAACACTATCAATTTGCCACTGAAGTCTGTGTCCCACATACACGTTTAACCACCCTTAGTGAACGATAGACGTCTCTCTGGGTTACCACGCTACCAAGGCATGACCATCATGACCCCCAAGAGATATTCATCTATCCGTCATGCATAGACGCTCCCCAGGAAAGTATGCAAAGCAATCCCAATCCCCGGGCTACGTATATGCACGCCTGTATGTGCAACTTCTCTGGGTTATGTGCTACTCTCGGCACAACTTGTCCGTCCCCACAGCCTGTCACACATACACGTGTATGCCCCCCGAATCACAATATCTAAGAAATCACAATCACTCAATCACGCTACCAACAGAAACACAGGCGACAGATATTACTATCTCTTGTACAGGATTCACAATGGACTTGAGGCAAGCTATTACCTGTACTTTGCAACCGCCCCCTACATCGGTACTGGACAACGGGCCGAGTCCCAGGAACAGGTCTACGCGGATAAGGTACTAATCATGTCCTTACCGTGTACCGTAGGTGATCAGGCCCCGCCTGTTCCCGTGAAGTCAGTCCGAACTCCTCTCGTCCGCTGTGGTTTGGTTAAACCTCAAGTCCCTGTTCGGGCGCCATTTTGTTTCGGAAATAACAAAAGTATTCCTCAGAGATATCTGTCCCTGGCCAAATTACCAATATATGTATATATAGATAGTGTGCACACCTTAGAGAAATAATACACCAACACAGAGTTCTGGTATAAAGCTTTCACTCGCCTATTTTTATTACGTCAGCCGTCATTTATATAGTCTTTAATAATCAGATAAAAGTTACAATTAAGCAAAACATCAGGTTTATAAAGCAATTAATTGGTTCTGAGATGTCCGCTTTTACAGGATCTTGGTTAGGTATTGGGTTAGTGCATTAAGGAGTCTCCAGGTGTCATCCCACAGGGGGATGAGTCTTTCTCCCCATTGGTCAAGAGGCCAAGACAAAGGAAAGATGGCGCTTCTCCTTCTAGTGTCCAAGGTGTGGTAGCTGTCGTCATCCTTGCTAGAACGGAAGTAGTGCCATCGACATCTTGTATGCGGAAATAGTGAATCCTCCATCTTAGAGTACCCGATGATACAGCATTTATTAATAAAGCTTTGGTTATACAATAATACTGCAAAGATAAGATACATAAGTAGGTGCACGAATACAGTTATGCATTTTGTACGGATCCCAATCCATAACACATGCCCATGAGGGTTAAGGCAGTGCTGAAAAATAATGGTGGCCACACAAAATATTCACACTTTGGGCCCAATTTGGACATTTCCACTTAGGGGTGTACTCACTTTTGTTGCCAACGGTTTAGATATTAATGGCTGTGTGTTGAGTTATTTTGAGGGGACAGCAAATGTACACTGTTATACAGGCTGTACACTTACTAATTTACATTGTAGCAGAGTGTCATTTCTTCAGTGTTGCAACATCTCTCTGTCTGTCTATCTGTCTGTCTATCTATCTTTCTATCTATCTATCTATCTATCTATCTATCTTGTTATTTCTCTACCCCATCTGTCTATCTATATCTGTCTGTCCGATGGAGGCTGTTTTCGATAAACCTGCTAGGTGTTTGTTTGGAGCATGTAGCTTTCCCTTTGAACAAATAAGGGGTTTTTCTAAACTTTTTCTAATCTGCAATTTTTTTTATTTTTGGAACAGTTAATTGATTATATATTAAGCCCTAAAATAATGAGTTCTCTCTGGAGACATGGGAAAATTAAATTATGGAAAGCACAATCATTCTAAAAGAAACAATGTATGCTTAATTAGCTAGGATCTAAAATAAGTAATATGGGGCTTAAGTTGAACAAAATGGAATATTACCAGTTTCACTTTATGAACTCTAAAATACGTAGATCCTAATTGATTGTATTTATTAGTTTTAAATAGAAATAGCAGGTTGAAAGGATTCCCTATATTATAATAACAAATTTAGTAGAAAAATATATATACACTATTTTCTGGTAGCAACTGTAATTTCTTGTCTTGAGCAGATTTGAATAAAGCAATATCTCTTGTACACAAATATGGTAAGTTTTGTGTTGCTGCTGGTTGAAAAACTTGGTCTTTATTATCTCAGTGAAATAGCTGTATAAAGTGATACAACAGTTTTGCACAACATAACAGGTCTCAAAAGTCAATGGCAAGAGACACATAACAGCTTCTACAGTAAAAATATAGTAGATGAAAAGTAGTTTCGTCCACACACATCCTGCGATCCGGATTTAACTTATGGTTTTGGTGTCATCCAGTTAAGGTCTAGTTTGTGTTGGGGATGGTGTTAAGTGATTTGCATTGTACTCCTGCCATGTGTGTTGCTTGTCAGTGTGAATGCAGTTCTTCTCCAGAGGTGTCGAGCAGTTTTCAAGCAGAACAGAAGTGAGTATTTGAGTGTTGTTAAATCTAGAAAAGGAGTAACCTTCTATGTGAGGGTAATATTTCCTCTGTAAACTAATAGATAAGGATTTAACAATTAAGTGGAGTGTCTATCCGCTTTTTCTGAAATATACATTTGAGTGTTGTGGCAATCATCTGGATGGATCTTCATTAAAAATATCTTGGAATAAAGAACCATGTAGATTTGTGAGTTTGTAAATATTGGAGCATGTAGAGTTCCAGGACTATTTATTGGGGAAAGGGTTACAAGATGTGAAGATCCCATATAGGGGCGCTATTCAGCTCCAACACTTCCTGCCTTTGCACTACAGGAATTCTGCTGTTACAGCTGGCAATCTACTTGGAAAGAATGGGCCTCTCGGTGACCGGCAGTCATATCAATCCCTATTAAAGAAATTACACCATTCCCTATGTATTCCAGCAAACATGGTTTAATATGGACTCTCTCACAGCATTTCCAAACAGCAACTGACCACAGACAAAACAAATTCCCTCCCCCAGTTACATCATGATGTGCTGAACACATTAAATTCCCACACATAGATTAGCATCTCCCAATAATAGTAGTGGAAAACTGGGGGCTTGGCTTGCCCATCTTAGAGGGTGGATCATTGAGCCGATCCCACATGGGATCAGAGTGGCAATTAAGTGTCCTTTCTGTAAGAGAAACAGCTCTATATGACATGGGCTTTATTTTATACAACTATCCTTTAAAACATGACAGTATATTACTTAAGGGCAAACCGATCTTTACACAAGATATATAACATTTCTATTCCTAGTTACTGTATCATCATCAACACTTGTCTCTATATGATTTGTTTAGATTATTACGTTTATTAGGAACTAGCGAATTGCCCGTCAAAAAATGACGGCAATGAAATTGTAAGGTAGCTAAATTAGTAAATGAATATAGTGTACCTATTTTGAAGCATTGTGATGAAGAGCTGGCAATCTGTGTTGATGTTGCTGCAGCATTAGTGGTGTGGAGCTGCTGTATAAGCATGCTGAATGTGTGCAGTGTAACACTGTGCGTGCGCGAGACCAAACCGTTAGCGTAGTCGTGTAGTTCCGCATTGGTGTAAAATGGCGAGTAATGTGTGGTATAGGTCTGTATCGGAATATCCGTAGGTGTTTTGTGGTGTTTTGCGAGTTTAGAGTGCTGTAGCCTCGTTTTCGTTTTGTTCGGCGGCCATTTTTTCTGTCGCTTAGATTTTTTTTTAGTCTCTAAACTGTTTTATTTCGAGTAAAATCGAGGTGTAAGTTGCATTTTTGAGGTCCTGGGTGCTCCCTCTTGGTGTAGGTAAGTTTTTTATGTATGTGCTGTGTGTATGTATTGTGTTTTAAATGTTTGTATGTCGGCGTGTTGCGTCCGATGTTTGCGAGGTCGTAATGTGTGGTAACGTGTTTCGTACGTTGTTTGCGTGCCTCGTAAAATTTAGCGAGTGTCGTAATTTGTGTGTCGTGTTTTTTGAGTAGCGACGTGAATTTTGCGAGGGTTTGAGGCCCTTGCCCAGTGACCTCGCCAGCAACTGAGTCCCTCGCTTCGCGAGGGGCCTCAGTTGCTGGCATGGAGCGCCTTCGGCGCTCCATGCCAGCAACTGAGGCCCTTGCCCAGTGACCTCGCCAGCAACTGAGGCCCTCGCTTCGCGAGGGGCCTCAGTTGCTGACATGGAGCGCCTTCGGCGCTCCATGCCAGCAACTGAGACCCGTGCCCAGTGACCTCGCCAGCAACTGAGGCCCTTGCCCAGTGACCTCGCTACGCGAGGGCCGCGGCTCGCTGCGCGAGCCGCGGCCCTCGCTTCGCGAGGGCCGCGGCTCGCTACGCGAGGGCCGCGGCTCGCTTCGCGAGCCCGCAAGCGTGAGCAACGACTCGTACGCTCACAACTATATATGTGATGATGAGTTTGAAGGCTATTTCTAAGCATGTGGATGGGGGAGAATGGGGAAAGTTTATAAAAAACAACAGGCCTAACTCTATTGGTGAGAGGGATAAAGTTTGGTTGATATATTATGCCAATATGAGTACAGTATATGTTTGAAGTGTGTATGAATGCTGACGAGTTAGTATTTTATAACAAATGCTCATGTTCACGCATCAAGCTTCAAAAAACATAGACATCATGCTATGAGTAATGGCACATTTTCTACATGATTGAAAGACATCTTATCAGTTTCAGTTTTTTTATATATATATATACAAATATAACTTTTGCAATATTTAAAGCATTTTCTTTAAACTGTAATGAAAATCTGGGTTCTATGTACAAAATGTTTATCATTGTAAAAGTTTTCATTACACCACCAAAAATACACTATATATGTTCTGAAACTGTTTAAATACACAGAAAAAAAATGTCAAAATATATTTTCAATATCATATTTATCCTTGGCAAGGCCAGACAACTGCGATATTTGTCAAGGGAAATTAATTATTGCACGTTTGATACACTATATCACAACACAAATTGAGTTGAAAGAATGGGAATAATAAAGTATTCAGTAAGTTGGTATCAGTCAAACAAAATAAACACACAGGCTCAGAAGACACTAGACTGGCAGATCTATACCTGCACAGTTGTGATTTATTGCAGTCCAAACATGTTATCTCATCATAACTTTCGGAAGTGAAGTACATTCAACAATTTCATGTTTGTGTTCATTTACAGCTTCTCCAGATGAGAACTACTCATCAAATCAAATCATTCCTTGTCAGAAGAAACATTACATCCCAGATCAAATGTACTCAGCAATGATTTTCTCTGCAATGCTCATTTTAAAGGTGGTGTTCTGTGGACTTATAAAATAATCAGCCCTTTAGATATTCAAATACATAAAAAAACATTGTTATTAATTTATATTATGTGACGCTGACCAAAATATCTTTATTTCTTAAAAGAAATTAAAAAAATACATACTGTACAACATGATATGCAAATATTATTATGATGCAAGTGTCTTGTCCAAGATACAGTACTTGTTCAGCTGCTTCTTTAGCTTACTTGTAAACTAATGATAGCTTTATTAGCCATAGTAATAAATCAACATTATCATAATTATGCATTTCCTTCATCATTCATTACATTCTTAAGCCATTAACTAGCCACACCTTTGGGGCTGTCGGCATGATTAGAGGTATGCACATTGTTACTACTTCATCAACTAGTATGTATTTGTTCTCAGAAACCCTTCTTGTCTTGCTTATTTAGTTTTAAAATAATTAATTAACATTTCACCAAGGATTGGCCATATAGGGCCTCATTCAATTGCTATTCGGCCAATTGAATAGGGCTCTATATAAGCACAGAGCATATTTTTTTACACAAGTTTTTAGTTATTAAAGACCTTGCTTTTGTATAGAAGTGCACTAACTAAAAACTTCTGTAAAACAAATATGCTATGTGCTTATATAGAGCCCTATTCAATTGGCCGAATCGCAATTGAACGAGGCCCATAGTCAGGCTCAGCAATACTTCACATTTTAAGCCAAACTTAATTTCTGTTACATACACATACACACTTACAGCCTTATTAAATTGTGATTTGGCTAATTGAATAGGGCCCTATATAAGCACATAGCATATTTTTTTTCAGAAGTTTTTAGCTAGTGAACTTCTATCCAAAAGCAAGGTCTTCATCAGCTAAAAACTTCTCTAAAAAATATGATCTGTGCGCATTTAGAGCCCTATTCAATTGGCCGAATTGCAATTTAATAAGGCTGTTAGCTACTTACCTGATTGGGTCTCCCATTTAACTATAGTAGGCTAGAGAGTCTCACCAGTACCCCCCTTCTGGGCTGCCAGGACTAAATGATAGTCAGGTCTCTTTTGTGGTGTGAAGTGATAGCGATCATATGATTTCAGAGACCTGGCTGTCATTTAGTCCTGGCGTCCTGGAAGGGAGGACATGTGGAAGGAAATTGGGAAAGGTGAGGGAGAGAGAATTGGGGATTTTAAAAGGTCCGGAAATAGGTATGAGGTAGACATAAGCCTATTACTAGCTTATATCTAAAAAGTTCTAAAAAAGTTGATCAGATATAATCAAAGTATAGCTGCTTTCATGATTCCAGTTAGAATTGGATGAATAGAAACTTGATTGAAAACTGTTCCAGTATAATTTGAGCACTCAAAGTAAAACTGTTTTGAACACACCGGCATGTTCCAAGCAAATAAGCAGACACATTTACTTATGGAATATCTCGATATGCATTGCTTCCACTGTAGTTACCTTTTGCGTAGAAATACTTATTTGTTAAATTATGTGAGAATGTACAATTCTAACTGCATATCTCAAGAGTTCAATTATTTTAGTTATTTTACAAGGCTTAGCAAGGGATGCGTACAACAGTAACATATTCTGAAACATACAATAAAGTCTCATGAATGTATGCATTTTCTACAGTTTATATGAGGAAATGTTGCCATGGCATAACAAAGCAAATTGATTTGCCGTGCCACCTCAAGGTAAATAGATTCATCACTGTGAAGGTCTTGAAGAGTTGTAGTCTAGTCATACTAAAAGCTGTACATTCCTATGATTTCCAGTTTGTGATATCAACTAAGATTTGACATTTCCAATCAATCAACAACATAAAAATATTTGTACTTTTGTGCCAGTTAATCTAAGGACATGGTAGCCAAAAAGCTTTTTTTTAAGAGTTCTCCGGGTTCTCTCAATCTATGCTGATGGCCGTGTTCTTTCAATCCACATTGATGACCTTTAAAAACATCAGCATCAATTCAGTGAGTATACAGTGAGTGGTATAGCTAAAGATATAGGACCTCATTCAATTGCTATTTGGCCAATTGAATAGGGCTCTATATAAGTACACAGCATATTTTTTACAGACGTTAGTGAACTTCTATCCAAAAGAAAGGTCTTCAATAACTAAAAACTTCTGTAAAAAAATATGTTCTGTGCTTATATTGAGCCCTATTCAATAGGCCAAATTGTATTTGAATGAGGCCCATAGTGTTTAAAAACACAAGTTGACCAGGGAGAGAACGAAGACATGTCTCTTAATAATTAAACTTCAGCTACAAGTTGTTAGAAAAGCAACTTTATCAGTAACTGTTTGGTTACTTCTAGGTAATATAGATTAGTTCAAACAACTATTCACTTTAAAAAAGTAAGAAACCTTACACTGAATGTAGCTGGATATCCCATGTTGAGTCTGTAGCTTAACTTCTTACACTTTGCTACCAAACCTGTGCTGCAAATATTAACAATTAGTAAAGTGCCACATTGCACAACAGTAATTGAGCTCAACCCTTAATATAGTGGGAAAAACAGCTATTTTCAGTGTAACATTTATCACAAAACATCAACTTTTTAAATAAAAAATAAATAAGAAAGCTGGATTGTTATAGTGACCAATTAAAGCAATATTTATAAAGGTAGAAGTGGCGCCATGCATGTTTTATACATTTTCTGTGTGCTGCAACATTTGATTTATATTAACCATGTATTAAAATTGAATACAAAAAAGAATACACATCTAAACAACTCAAGAACTAAAATCTCAGTAAATAGCAAATAATAAATTATAGTAGTTCAATAAAGTACATATTTTAATAAACATGGTTCTTGTTGTACTTTGATAAACTATTTTCTACCTCTTTATACAGTTATGGATCTTATATTTTATAAATTCAAAATATGATGATGCTTTCACATTTATTAAGTAGGATATAAATCAGTCTTCTTACTTTTTAATATTGTATAAATCAGCTGTACCTGTCCAAAAATGTCCTAGGCATTAATCACCTAATGTAAACTGCGTGCTTGGACAACTTCTGAGATTCTCCTACTGAATATAAAAATAATTTATATGTCTGACACTTCTAAAGGGCTTTAAACTTTTGAGATTTTATGGGATGAATAATTATTCAAAAAAATTTATGCAATTGATATGGTAAGTAACAAACATTTATCATCAAAACTGTATGTTCGTTATGAAAGCCGATTTCATGCAACTGCTTAATGTATAGTTTAAATAAGTTAGGTATTAACACTATAATGGTGCTTAAAAGAAAGGGACTATGGATAGGGATAACCTATTGCTTAATAAGTTAAATAAATAAAAAAACATTATATGCAGCCCATATAAATCCTACAAGTAATAGACATCTAGACAAACATATATATTATTTAACAAAGTACAAGAGATATTAATGTTAGAACGACAAAAATAAAAAAATGCAGAATACCAATTCATGGATCTTTTCAAATAGTATGTGTTGAAGGAAAAACTTTTAGAACATTAGCTTTCAATGGTCGCAAGTAACATTCCTCTTTAACACATGATTTAAGCATATCTAACCACCAAATATTACTAGAGAGAAATATCTCTAAAAACTATAATTTTGTTACATAACCAAAACCCAAATTAATTAACTTATTATGAGTCACCTTGATTTTAGACCATCCCCTCAATTGACACACCCAAATGTAATGCATTTTAGTGCTACTGCTAAGCTTATCTATCTTAGTTACATAGTTACATAGTAATCAAGGTTGAAAAAAGACTTTCAGTCCATCAAGTTCAACCTTTTAATATCTCCTCTGATCTGCAATATGAGGGTTAGTTAATTAATTATTTGTTAATTAATTAATAATAGTATAGTATTTGAGGATGAATAAAGAGTTAGTCCATTGTCTCATAAGGGGAAAAAAAAGCAAAATTCCTTCCTTACCCGAGAAACTGGCAATCAAATTTCTCCCTGGATTAATATTCCCCTATAACCTTTTTTTTAAAATATTTTAATTTTTTTATTGTTTTTAGAAACAGACAACCAAAATAAAATACATACAGTAAAACAATACTTACATCTAAATCATACACAATCACCCACCTACAAACCCCCCACCCACCCCTTGGCAATATTCTCATTATTTACAATACCCGAAACCTATTATATAATTAAAGTAACATCGCTAAAGGCAACAAATACAACAACAACAAAAATATCTATTAACAGAAAGGCCCGTCAAACAGTTCTTTGTCCAATCTTGCCCATATTCCCCTATAACCTTGAATGCACTCTTTATTCGAAAATATATCTAATCCCTTTTTGAAGTTATCTATCGAATTCGCTGTCGCCACCTTCTTTGGTAGAGAATTCCACAGTTTAACCACCCTAACTGTGAAGAGCCCTTTTCTTAAAAAAAATTTATTATCTGATGCATCACTGACTGTGACAGTCAAAACCTTAGCCCTTACCTATAATGCTCTCAACAATACCACCCTCATCCATGTCACTTATATGATTTCTGTATATGATACCCTATATTTTAACTGATATTAAATGGAATGTTACAGTTTTATGTAGTCCTATTGTCTTTCAGCTTTCCTGTTTATGTAGTCCCACAATGATGAATCAATTAATCTGTCCTCGTCTAAGGCTTTTGGTATTTGGGTTGTATGCTGTTGTATTATATTTATCATTGTCCTTAAAACGATTTTCCTTTGAAAGAGACTCCTTTATGCATTTTGAGCTAAATGCAATTCTAACTTTGGCAAATATATAATGTAATAGATCACTTTTTTATAAAAAGCACACTATTTGCAAAGATTCAACTGTCATTTGGCATCTTCGTAACTTTGTATTTCTTTCCAGAGTTTTAGTGGGCCAACCAGTGTTTGTGATATTTACATTTGGAAACTCTTAAAATACATTCAGTGATGTGGAAACTACTTAAACCATCATCAAGTGAGCTGGATTGAAGCTCCTAAGACAGCTTCAAAACTTCATTGCTGCTGCTGTTTCTACAGATTATGATCAAAATGTATTATAGATTCTTAGAATTTAGAATGTTCTAACCTTATTATCCCATTAATTATTATGATACTAGCGACTTGCCCGTCAAAAAATGACGGCAATAAGATTGTAAGGCAGGTAATGGTGTTTGGTTGAGACATTAATTTTGTTGATGTTCCGAGCCTTTGGCGCTCATTGCGAGGCTGTTGTTTGTGTGCTATGAGCAGCGTTGGCGGTTGTTTTTTGTATGCTAATGAAATAATTAATAAATTAATAAATGAATATACTTTACCTATTTTAAAGTAATATATGCAGGAAGCATTGTGTTGAAGAGCTGACTATCTGTTTTGATGTTGCTGCAGCATACAATGTGTGTTTTCACTGTTGTGGAGCTGCTGTGTAAGTGTCAGCAATCTTGAATTTGTACTTAAATTGAGGTGTAACTTCACTTGCAGAGGTCCTGGGTGCCCCCCTTGCTGTGGGTAAGCTTTTTAAGTGTTTGTTGTGTGTTTTAATATTTTCATGTTCGCGGGGTTAGGGGGCGCTAAGGTCGTATAAGTCCAGCGGCTCGTATTTATGGATGCTAAGTCCGTAAATTTTGCGGTGTAAGTCCCGTCATAGGGATGAGCGCCTATGGCGCTCATCAGCAGAGCAAGGTGGTTAATTTGCCACATTATAAAAGTGTAAGAAAACCTTTGATAGAAAGAGCAATATTTTTAATACAGTTTGCATATTTAATTTTGTACTGCTAGTCTTTCTGTAGCTTGAGGAGTAGGGCTAGTAGGGCAAGCTCTTCCCTTGAATTCTTTTGTCAAGGGGCTATGTGAAGTGGCAATTTTTCAACAGAAAAAAATAGAGACCTTATCTGAATTCACTGTTACTCCTAATCCTCCAAGGTTTCTAATCCTTTGAGGAAGAAAGATAAAACGTCCATCATAATTAAAGCAAAATGTATACAATATTTAAAGTACCACTGTAGATTGGGGAAAAAATAGATATTTGTGAAGTTTTATCAAAAAAAGTCAAGTGTAAAAAAGTAATTTTAGGTCAAATCTTTATTTTAGTAGGCACTGCTTGTACCTGACAGATGCTATGATCGAGTTTTCCACACTTCCTGTCTGCTTGCATACTGAGAGCTTCATTTAATTGCAAGCCGTAATTACCACCAAACTGAACGTTTGGCTGCGGGTCAACATTTTTCTCAACATCACATATATATTTCTCAGTAGCGCGACCTTGCCAAAATTCGTTGGTAAAGCAACGCTAAAACTGCAGGCTCACGAAGCCATAGGCGCTCATCCCTACGACCCCAAACTACCTAGGCAGGCCGTAGGCGCTCATCCCTACCACTCTGTAGGGCTTAGTCAGGGAGCGCCAGAGGCGCTCACTTCACCGGTGGAGATGAGCGCCGTAGGCGTTTATCCCTACCACCCCGCACAACTTGCGCATCATACCTACAACCCGCTGAACAACACAACAGAAAACTCAAATACACAATTCACAGTGCAAGACCCATAGCACTGTGAAAAAATCACCTCTAAAAAATTACGTCCCGTAACAATTACAAAACGAAACCTCCACTTAGAAAAAAAAAATACGAGCCGCAAAAAATACGAACTTAAAGGCCGAACCACGCACAGCGAAAAACACGAAAAACAAACAAAATATAAACTAAAATAAATAAAAAAAAACACTCCCACAGCAAGGGGGGACAGCCAGGACGTCTGGGACTAAGGTTACACACAAATTTAAATTCAATTTCAAGACTTTCGCCACTCGAAAATCCAAGAGAAAAATGGCCGCCGAAAAAAAACGAAAATGAGGCTACACGACCCCTAAGCACGCAAAACACCGCCAGGCACATATGACTTTTACACAGAACCATACGAGCTACTAAATACACTATTAAGAAGGACGCTAAATGCTACACATCCGCCTAACACATACACAATCGCAGCCATTTTACAACACTAACTACAAACTAATAACATTAACATTACAAAATGTGGAAATACACAGCTAAACAAACGCTTTAACCTCGCGCACACAGCCTATTTACACTACATACTGCAGACATTGCTGACACTTCAGCTCACTAACAGTGCAAATCTACATTGTATGCTGCAGGAACATCAAAATAGATTGTTAGCTCTTTAGCATATTGCTTCCTGCATATGTTAATTACAAATATGTAAACTATATAAACAGACCACAGGATCATAATAAACGCCAAAGGTGCTCAGCGCGCTCCTCACAAGGAGTGCCAACGGTGTTTAGAGGAGCAAAACTACACCACAGGAGAGGCTCGCAAAAAGGCGATCAGCGCAAACCTTGCAATGAGCGCCAAAGGAGCTCTGATGACCAAAAATACACTAACCAAGAGGCTCGCAATGAGCGCTGTAGGTACTCACACAACCAAAATACTTACTTTGTGTGGCAAACAGCATTACCTGCCTTACAATTCTATTGCCGTCTCTTTTTGACGGGCAAGTCGCTAGTTTAGATATATTCAGTTGTCACTAACCCTTAATTACAGACACACAGCTTTCACATGCACTTATAAGTAGCATTTCAGGGGGCATGATCATGTGATCTGGCAACAATTAGGCAAGCCCGTAAGTTACTTTTTAGGCAGAGCAAATAGTAACTGAGACCGTTATCATGATATCAGTAGAACTACAATTAATTAATGTTTAGAATTACAATTTTGGATCAAACTCACAATGGAGCAATATAGAAATCAATAAAAATCATTAAAGCAACTGCTCTAGTCCATGCAAGTTTCATGATATGTATTAACCTCTTAATTATCAGGATATAATACGGAAATAAAAGTAAAGAAAAATTATTTTATATTGCAGATTTGTGAGGTTGAGACTGATATGCAATTAATTTGAATACCTTTCATTGCTTTCCCAGAGGAGTACAGTTGTGTGTGTTTATTTGCTGCTGTAGCTATATAAATAGGTGTTTAATGCACTTGCGAGTCCTATGTAGTACTCGTACTAGATATATTTGCCATTTATGGGTTTGAAGGCAATTGTGGGCTTGTTTAATGTTTGTAATTGAATACCGATTTTGCGTCTTTGGCAATGGTAACATTTGCGGGCTTCAAAAATCAATGGAGGAGATAGGACAGAGTTACGTTTTTTTTCGCAACTGGAATGCGAGTTGCTAAATGTATCCAACTGAATATCAGTAACATTTAGGGCCTGCTTTAAAGGCTCATGTAATTGCGATTTGGTCAATTGAATAGGGCTCTGAGTGGTTGTTTGGTGCTAACATGTTATTATTTATTCAATATTGGAAATGGTGGGAAAAAGGAGGGGGCTTGTTTACTAATTGGTGGAGTTGAACATAGGACTACATCCTCCTGCCTCCCATAGTCTCAGTGGGCCTCATTCAATTCGGGGCTGTTCACGATTTGCTTACACAGCTGCTAATGATTAGTTTGTTGCATTATTCACAAGCATTTGAAGATTTTCCTAATCTAGTGTTTTCTTTTAATTATTTATTTAATAATTGTAGACTGTGTAAAGCATTTAGTACAATAAGTAGTTCTTCCAAAGCAAATATGACACAATTAGTGTTTCTTAAAGTGGGTATGGTTTCAGTTTGGTTTAGCTTATTTTTTATAACTTAAACATTACAAACTATGTATGATAAAATGTAACCATTTTACATGAAATTACAAAAGTTAAAGGGCCACTGAACTCTCTGTAAGTGTTCTTTTTGGTATGAAAGAGCACAAGATTGTATGCTAAAATTATCTATTGTTTAAAAAAAATCTAAAGTTTTAAGTCTCAATTTGCATAAAGGTCTATTCTGCGCACTGGCTGTTGCATGAATAATAAGCACATTGGTGAGTGCAACGTGTGTTATGTGAGGCTCAATGGGGGAAGGCAATGATTTATAGCACAGCTTTCCCCTGGATTCATGTTACACTGCACTGACAAGGTAACTGATAGCTTGCCTGTTTAGGTGGGTCCAGTAGTCCTGCCTGCACAGATAGATAAGCTAAGGATTACATTTTTGTTTGCTGGAATCCCTGCAATTAACTGCATGGAGCACAATGCACTAACCCCCCTCTATTAGTCTGCATTGCTCACATTCCAGAGAAACAAGAGAGCAGAAACCTGAACTTTCTGCCCGTAAAAAAAATTGGACCTGTTACCTTCAAACTTGAGCAGTCTGACAAAAATGTTACCACTAACTTGAATGGAGGGGACAATTCTGCAACTTAATTGGTTGCAGTAGTGAAACAGACATGAAGCAGTCTATGGGCAGTCTTTAACACACAAAAAAACATTGATTTGATCTAATTTTTCACATGTATTTTAAAAATTCTAAAAGTATTTCAACATGTTTTCAGGATAACTTACAGTGATGTGCTCCAAATTGTAGTGAATTAAGCTGCCCTTTAATGTATTACAAAAAATTACTGTTTACACATATGATTTAAAAATTTTTATATGGAAAATATGACCTGCAAAATATGTTTACTTGATCTACTGTCAAGCATATCTCACTTGAGGTTATAATGTTATATTTATTCACTCAGCATTGAAGGGATGATACAGTTTTCTGAGTTTGTAAACTCTTAATTATTTTGACAAGCTAGAATTAAGTTTAATTTAGTTTAAGCAAATTACTGAAAAAGTTTGTATGTTTTCCATTAACATTTCATTTTCAACAGAAGAGATCATTCTTGATTGCACTGAAAATCAAAATGAAATGGGTAAATAACAATTGAGTTTATTCTGTAATGTTATAACAACATCTTCAATGTAAAAAAAAAAAAAATATATAGAAATAATTGTATACACATAAAGCTACAGTCTCCCAGAATGCAGTGTAATAACTGTATTTTTCAGAATTCTGGTCATGAAACAATTGTTTTTAACTTGTTTTAGACATTCAAATGTGAACACAAATGTACTATATATATATATATATATATATATATATATATATATATATATCACATATAATAGTTGTCAAACTGCGATTCATCATCACACTTACGACAAATGGCAGTTTGACAACTACGATTCACGCAACTCCTGTGCAAGCTCATTGAGCTGTGGGGGCGCGCATGTACATTGCGCTGTGGAGGTGCGCATGTGCATTGCATGGCGGGGGCACGCATGAGCGGGCGTCCATGTGCGGAAGAGAAACGGGTGACAGAAGGGAGGAAGAGACACAGGACAGGGGGAGACACACATGGAAGGAGGCGAGACACAGGGGAGTGAGAGGAGGGGGGAAGAGACACAGGGGAGGAGGGGGAAGAGACACAAAGGGGAGACACAAAAGAGGGAGAGGAGGGGGATCACACAGAGGAGCGAGAAGAGGGGGAAGAGACACAATGGGAGGAGGGGGAGACACAGAGGGGGGGATGGAGAGGATGGGGGAGACAGAGGGGGGAGATGGAGGGGGGAGACACACAGAGGAGGGAGAGGAGGGGGAGAGACACAGGGGAGGGAGAGGAGGGTGGAGAGACACAGGGGAGGGAGAGGAGGGGGGAGACATAGGGGAGTAAGAGGAGGGGAAGAGACACAGGGGAGGGAGAGGAGGGGGAAGAGACACAGGGTAGGGGGGAAGACACAGGGGAGGGAGAGGGGGAACAGACACAGGGGAGGGAGAGGGGGAGGGGGAGAAGGGATGGGGGAAAGAGACACAGAGGAGGGGTGAAGAGACACAGAGGGAGAGGGGGCAAAAACACGGGGGGAAAGAAGACACAAGGGAGGGAGAGGAGGTGGGAAAGGAAACACAAGGGAGGGAGAGGAGGGGGAAATGAGACACAAGGGAGGAAGTAGACAAAGGGAGAGACTTGCAATGAGCACCTCTCATCGCCTCTACAGTAAAATAGAGGGGATGAGAGGCTCGCAATGAGTGCCGAAGGAGCTCATCGTAAGGCCTGTAAAGTAGAGAGGGAGAGGCTCCCATTGTGTGGCAAACAGCATTGCCAGGCTTAAAATTTTATTGCCGTCATTTATGACCCGCAAGTCGCTAGTATATATTTAAAGAAAGAGAGACAGTATATATATTTATAAATAAAAAATACAGCTTGATGTACTTTTAGCACAAGTCAATCAAACTTACTTAAGCAATCTTGCGTTTTCTCGACTAAATCCCCCTGAGACATGACCCATAACTAAGCCTTCCTGGGAAAGCTTTCTAGCATTTGAGCTGTGCTTTGAATTTAAAAAACATAGAGCAAATAAATTAAAGTAAGAACTGTGTAAATTCTTTTGAACATTAAAATGTATTTTCACATATCCCTTTTAAAGGCTACCAGGTATATTTACTCTTCAGTTATAAGTGGACATTTCATTTAACATTTTCTCTGGATTTTTTAAATGTAAATATAATTTATCAAAACTTTGTTTAATGTGTATATTATTTCATATCATATTTCATATTTTATTTTATAACTTTTTTAGAGTAAAGGGATTCAGGTGAGCTGAAAACTAGGTTCCCATTTGCCTGCTTCCACCGTCCCACTATGCCATGATTGACCTCCTTCCGCCCCCCAGGCATCAGTAAAATTTAAAGGGACAGTGCCCTAATTTAGAAATACCTGCTTGCTGAGAATTTATGCTCCCCATGTTCACATTAAAATGATCCCTTTGTACCAGTCTCAGTCTGCATTTGTTGCTGCCTATACCATTCATTTATCCCTTCCAGTGTGCCTGTCTTGCCCTCTCTTAATGTGCCAGTCTGACACCATTCTTCATTCCTGATCGCCAGTATGCCCAGCTTGATTTACTTCTGAGGAGCCCCTAGGCAAAGACCCTTCAGGTGCTTCCCTACTAAATAAAGTAACCTTGGGGATCCACTGGATTCGTCAATACTCCTACTGATAGAATCCCTAGGATTTTCCACACTTCTCTCACTAAACAGGAGGATCTCCAGGGATTCCCTTTTCCCATGTGCTGAGGGGAACATCAGAGGATTCTGCCATCCCATGCACTATGAGCCAGAGAACAAGAGGGATTGCACCTTCCCGCACACATCCCCATCTATCTATAAATATGGGGGGCTCTATAGCCTCAAAAGCACCTAAAAACTAATCCCTGTAATGGAGGTCCCTAAAGGGTCTTCATGGAAGCTAAAAATGAACCCATACCACAAGGGTCTGTTAGTTCAATTTAACCCCCATGCCACAGAGATACCCGTGGCATCTCTAATTGATCCCCACTATTTAGTTCCTGTAAGGTCCTATTACATGTAATGTCTGTTTTAAAACTTTTAATTAAACTAAGGTTGTGAAACTGCCTGGTGGATGGATAATATGTAGTTGTGATGATTGGTTGTGTAAGAGGTCACAACATAGAGTTTATATCAGTTTTTATTTGCTTATTTTATAGGGCAACTGAACTGTCATATTTATAGTATACACTTTTGAAGAACTTGACTCTAAAATGTTTTTACACAGTTTAAAATAAATGATCTCCGTCTTTAATTTTAACTTTTGTATTCAATTTTGTTTAATGATGAAAACATTTTTGTCTTTGTACCCTAAACAGATTAGAAACTTGATAGGAATGAAAGAAACCGTGGATTCCATTAAGACCTATATTCACTTGAAAGCATCCTCTCCCCCTTGACAATTGAATTCAATGGAAGACTAAGGGTCATATTAAATTCCAAATGTGGCGTTTAAACGTCAATCAATTAGTGTTTAGACGTCCGATATGCAATTGGGCTCACAATCCAGCAATTTAAAAATCAATAAAAATTAATGAAGAAACTGTTACAGTCCATGTGGGTGGCCTGATATGTATTAACACCTTGATTCCCGAGATTGATATAACACAAAAATTAAATGTTAAAAAAAAAAGTATTGCAGATTTGCGATCTTGAGACTGTTGTGCAATTAATTCTAATATCTTTCATCGCTTTCCCCGTATTTTAAAGTCCAGTATTATGATTTTATTGGCTTTTACAGTGTTAAGGACAGGTGTTTAAGCCCCTTGCGAGTCCTCTCTAGTAGTCGTAGAACTTTTTTCTACATTTGCCATTTAAGGGTTTGAAGGCAGTCGCAGGCTTGTGGAATTGTTGCAATTAAATGGCAATTTGCGATTTTAGCAATTGTAACATTTGCATGATTGAAAGATCAAATGCTTAGATGGGGGGGAGTTAAGATTTTGACAACCGCAGGAATTTTTAGCCTGTAGCTCACAAATAGATTGCAGGTAGTTAGAGGAGGCCAACTGAATATAAGTAACTTTTGCGGAGTATAATACGGGCTTCAGTAATTGCAATTTTGACAATTTAATAGGGCCCTAAGTCTTTGCAGGATTATCCTTCCCCTCAAGATACAGACAGACTAGCAGTTTTACAGCCTTATTAAATTGCGATTCGGCCAATTGAATAGGGCTCTATTTAAGCACAGAGCATATAATTTTTACAGAAGTTTTTAGTTAGTGAAGACCTTGCTTTTGGATAGAAGTTCACTAACTAAAAACTTCTGTAAAAATTATGCTATGCACTTAAATAGAGCCCTTTTCAATTGGCAGAATTGCAGTTTAATAAGGCTGTAAGGTAGGATGTTCTATGATGCAGCTAGAGTCATCAAAAGTCATCAGTGGTCATTTAAACTAAATGTATATGTATTTATATAGATATATTAATAACGCAGATTGAGCCTGAATTCTGTACCAAAAACCTATAGTTTGGGCTTTGTGGCTATGCAAAAATATAAAAAAAACACTATTTACATTAATTGAAACTAACAGTGAATACATAGAGTATATTTTAGTCTGTTGATCTCATTGGCTGGCAGGGGGCAAGCCCCCGAGAGCAGTAACACTTCTTAATAAGTGTTCTGAGACCTTTATTTGATTCACACCGTGGCACATTTGTTGAGCTTCCTAATAATATGCACATCTACAAAATGCACCTTAATAGCTCCGTAAAGACACGCAGTCACTGTGATAATATTTTGAATTAGAGAACTTTGTGGAACTGTGTGTACAAGTGCCGCTGTACCAGAAAAACAATGTATGCAGCTGCTTAGGACCCCATTATTTCTTCTATGTGCATTGTGTGTGTATTTCCTATGTGAGGTATATATAAGTTACATAGTTACATAATTACATCGTAATTAAGGGTTGAAAAAAGACTTTCAGTCTATCAAGTTCAACTTTTTTAGATCTCCTCTGAGCTGCAATATGTGGATTAGCTGTTAATTTATTTAGAGGAAGACAAACAGTAAAAACAAACAAGGGGAAAAAAGGGGAACAAAATTAATTCCTTCCTGACCCCAGATACTGGTGATCGGACTCCTCCCTGGATCAATACTCTCACTCTAATTAACCAGGATAACCCTGAATATCCTTTTTAATTAAAAATGTAATTAAAAATTAAAAATATATCCAGTTCCCTTTTAAAGTTATTTCTCACATCTGCTGTCACCACCAACTTTGGTAGAGAATTCCACAGATTACCCACCCTTACTGTGAAGAACCCTTTTATTTCTATAACATGGAATCTTTTTACTTTTAACCTCCAAGGAAAGTTGAAAACCTCTTGGCACAAACAGCTCACTTCACAAATCTTTATACTGGCCCTGGATGTATTTATATAATGTAATCATATCTCCTCTTAGATGCCTTTTTTCTAGAGAAAATAAGTTTAATTTGGTTAATCTTTCATCATAACTTAGCCCCTCCATTCCCCTTATTCTTTTTGTAGCCCTTCTCTGTGCCTTTTCCAGCTCTAAAATGTCCTTTTTATGAAGTAGTGCTCAAAATTGTACTCCATATTCCAAATGAGGGCATACTAGGAATTTGTGTAGTGGCAAAATTATATTTGCTTCCATTGCCTCTATACCCTTCTTAATACATGCTAATATTTTATAAGCATTTGCAGCTGTTTACATTTATTCGTATTAAATCTAATTTGACATTTAGATGCTCATTCCTCTAATTTAGGTAAATCCATTTGAAGGGAAAGTACATCATTATCTGATTTAATTATTTTGCACGACTTTGAGTCATCAGCAAAAATGGAGAGACTACTTTCCAGTCCCACCTCTAAATCATTATTCAATATATTAAAAAGTAGAGGACCTAATACTGAACCATGAGGAACCCCACTTACTGCATTAGTCCAATCATGGTATGTTCCACATTCTTTTGCTTCCTGTCTTTTAGCCAGTTCTCGATCCTTGAACAGATATTTACTGCAATTCCTGTATCCCCTAGTTTGCACAATAGTCTTCCATGTGGCACTGTATCAAAAGCCTTTGCAAAATCCAAAAAGACTACATCCACTGAGTTGCCTTGATCCAGGTTCCAACTAACCTCCTCATAGAAACTAATTTGATTTGTTTGACATGACCTATCCTTCATAAATCCATGTTGACTCCTACTTATAATCCTGTTCAAATAGACATATTATCCAGTGCCGGTAGCACTCATGCAGGCCCAGACCATGACACTCCCATGACTAACAGTATACATCTATACTGAGGAAAGGTAGTTGAAATAATCCCTAAATCACAGATAAACAGGTAAGGCACAAAGAACACAAAAACTGATATGAGATAAAACCCTCAGTTTGAACGTAAACAGCGATGCAGAGAGAGTGGAGGCAGCATCTGAAATCATCAGGTAAATGCATATAGGAGGAATTAACAGAACATATTATAGAAAACATATATACACATATTGACATATGTGTATATATGTTTGGTCTGGGCCTGCATGAGTGCTGCCGGCACTGGGGAGCTACAGTTCATTGAGGGAACCATGAATGCCAACATGTACTGTGACATACTGAAGCAGAGCATGATCCCCTCCCTTCGGAGACTGATCCGCAGGGCAGTATTCCAACATGATAACGACCCCAAACACACCTCCAATACGACCACTGCTTTGTTAAAGAAGCTTAAGGTAAAGGTGATGGACTGGCCAAGCATGTCTCCAGACCTAAACCCTATTGAGCATCTGTGGGGCACCCTCAAACGGAAGGTGGGGGAGTGCAAGGTCTCTAATATCTACCAGCTCCGTGATGTCATTATGGAGTAGTGGAAGAGGACTCCAGTATCAACGTATGAAGATCTGGTGAACTCCAAGCCCATGAGGGTTAAGGAAGTGCTGAAAAATAATGGTGGCCACACAAAATATTGACACTTTGGACATTTCCACTTAGGGGGTGTACTCACTTTTGTTGCCAACGGTTTAGACATTAATGGATGTGTGCTGAGTTATTTTGAGGGGACAGAAAACTTACACTGTTATACAGGCTGTACAGTTACTACTTTACATTGTAGCAGATTGTAATTTCTTCAGTGTTGTCACATGGAAAGATAAATTAAAATAAATATAAAAATGTGAGGGGTGTAAAAAATGTATTGCAGATTTGGGAGCTTGAGACTATTGTGCAATTAATTCTAATGCCTTTCATTGCTTTCCCAGTATTTTAAAGTACAGTAGTGTGTGTTTATTTGCTTTTGCAGTGTTACGACCCACTTGCGAGTCCTATCTAGTACCCGTATAGTTTTTTGATACAATTGCCATTTACCGGTTTGAAGGCAATTGCGAGCTTGTTGAATTTTTGTAATTAGATATCGATTTAGTGTCTTTAGCACTGGTAACATTTAACTGTAACTTACAACTGGTATGTGGGTTGCTAAATGTATCCAACTGAATATCTGTTGCATTTACTGGCTACATTACGGGTTCAATTAATTGCGATTTGGGCAACTGAATGAGACTCATAGCAATTAAGATTAAAAAAAGACTTTAGTATATCAAGTTCAACCTTTTTAGATCTCCTCTGATCTGCAATATGTGGAATCATTTTTAATTGATCCAGAGAAAGGCAAACAGAAACACAAGCACTCCTAAATATGATTTCTACTGTCTTCAACTGTAGAATTGCTGGGACAGCTAAGCATTAGTGCCATACAAATGCAGTTTACATTGTAGTAAGTTTCTGAAATAGAGGATACAACACACACAATGCAATTGGTGCACTTACATTATACTGAAAACCCACCAGGATTAATACTGTTTTTTTTGTATAGTTGTTTCTGCTTCCCCGTGACCCTTAAGGTTTTCTTAGCAAAGATACTGGAGTGAGTTGTCAGTTCCTTCTCCAGTGGATCGGAATTTGTCTGACCTCACTACTACGACTTGCCCATCTTGGGGGACCCTACATTTAGCTCACAGCTTTATTGAGGTACACAAGCCCCTTCACCACAGCAAATTAGTGATCCAGAAGGAGAATAATTAATTAATACTGTACAGAACCATAAAATGTATTGTCAATCTGTTTGAGATTTTGACTTTTGACTTCAAAAGAGGGATCAGGACAAGGTAACAATACATGTTTTTGACTTTCACAATATCAGACCAACATTTTAATACCTGCACTATTAAAAAAGTGGTTATTGAATCTATCAAAGACATCCATCTCTCTCTTGACTTTAGGAAGGTGACCTAATGCTCCTTTCCAGAGACATGCAACACAACCCGAAACTACTCAGATGAAAAATAAAATCATATTGAAAATGTTTTCTTCTCCACAAAATATATTGCAGAATAAAATTACTGATTCAGATCATTTAGCTTGCTTTTCACTGATTTTTGCTGTGTCCCTTTAAAATAGCTGTTGATCATTCTGCTAAGCACACCAGTACAGAAAGCAATCCAACGTCATCAGCAAATCGGTTTGGCTGTGAAAAGCAAACTAAATGACTTGAATCAGTGATTTTATTCTGCAATATATTTTTGTGAAAATGAAAACATTTTCAATATCATTCCATTTTTATCTTAGTTGTTGAGGATAGTATTGTTCATCTCTGGAAAAAGAGCATCAAGTAACACTTTGTAAAGTCATAAAATGGATTATTCCATCAATCCATTAATAGATTACTAATCACTTTCTAGTAGTGCAGTGTTGCATTATTATGGTGAATGACAAGAACAGTAATTGTTCCTTTGTCCTGATCCCTTTTGTAGATCACATTATCCTCAGTATCCCATTCACATTAACAATAACAATACATGTATGATCCTGTACAGTTAATCATGGTGGGATTTCAGTATAATGCAAGTGCACCAATTCCTTCGCCTGTCTTGTATTCACTATTTATTTAAAAAACAAACTGCAATCGAAACCTATTCATTCACCTAGTAATCCATATTGGGTAATTAACCTGAATCTATTTTGCACTAAAGTTTAGCTTTGATTAAGATTTCTAATCCCAGCTGTTCTACAGTCGCAAGTACACAGTAAAATCACTAATTTGCTATCATGCATGTATAAGAGCAGCTTTTTATCATTACAAAAGAGATTTTTTAAAGGGTCAGTTAATTCAGCACAACTTGGAGCATACAACCGTAAAGTGCTCCTAAAAACATGTTGAATGTTTGAAATAGGTGCCTTTCTCACAGAAAAAAAAATCATAAATTTAATTTCTGTGTACATGAGACTCTGACATTCCCCCACACAGACTCACAGGAAAAGCTCTATGCAGAGAGCATAAGCAGAAAGAGATGTAATCCTTCCAAAATTCATCTGTGCAGATAAATGACTCCTGGAATCAGTTGGGGGGTTAACTTCTCCTCCTGCATTTCTGTAGATCAGTGAAAAACTATAAATATTTGTGCTCGCAGAGTCTTCACCGTTCGGTGTTGGCAGATATTATTAATCATGGAACAGTCAGGAGTGTGTTTATAAACAGACCTAAGACTGCAGATTTTTAGCTTTTATTAGTGTAATTAAATGAAAACAATAGATTATTTTAACATTGAATTGGGTACTCTTTAACACCATGAAGAGCACTTATAGTGAGGCAGATCGGCCTTTAAATGAAAAGTGTTCCAGGGGTTAAGAAAATTTACTTTTAAGGCATATGCAACACAGTTGTTTATTCTTCAAGCATTTAAAACAGCATATTTTTTCCATGAAACAAAAAAAAAAAAAATCTGTTTAAACTTTATTGAAACTAACAGGAGAAACAGGGAGCATATTGTAGATCTCATTGGCTGGCAGAGGGCATTCTTGTGAGACCTTTATTTGAAAAAAGAATATACACTCTCACACATTATCAAATACCCCCTATCCGATGCAACAAAGAAAACATATTGTCATATCCTTTTAACAAATTGAAATGCAGCTTTGCAACAGTCTGTACCTCTTCCTGACTAACTCTAATTATACTATCTCAAGGAGCTGTAAAAGTTGAGGTATTGAGGTCTATGGAGAATTCAGTTACTCTCTCTACTGGCTTTATCTAACTTAAAGGACAATTGCAGATCAAGAAAAATTACACTTGTTTTTCAAGTATGTATCAAACTAACAATATTAACCACGCTTGGACATAAAAACATTATTTTGGGGGAGGTCAGGATTTTTGAAGATTTTGTTTATGAGTAAATTAATCCAATTTGTGTTTGTTACATCACTTCCTCAGAGCTGGATCACGAGGGTGTGTGTTTTAGCTATCATTGGAGGAGGGCGAGGAAGGAGGAAACAGAGAGCTCTTAAAATAATTGGATTAGATTGAAATTGAGAGCAAACTTCACTGCTTCAGGAAATGCTTTAGGAAATACAACTTTAGCTCTCCAGAAGTGTAAATGCCCCTCTCTCACACACAACTTTCACCATTGTATCATGGTTTCCTCCGGGGACCAGCAGACACATTAAAAAAAATCTAATAAAGAACTAGCTTTATCAATTTGTTCCATGACTGATTGTATTCTTAGACTCAACATTTTCAAACACAATTTTGTTATTGTTCACTGGTCATGCATTTTAAATATTCTGACTTTAAATGCATTTAACTATATTTAGAATGGAAAATAAAATAGTACATTATTTTGTATATTACAATTTATATGCAATTATGTTGATATTCGCAAATTTTGGATTCTGGTAAAAAACGTCTTGAATTTGGAGGAGACTTTGATTTCACAGGAAGTTTCTATTTACACAATTGGAATAACTACAAAAAACAGAGCTATCAGTAGCAGTAATGGAAAGCTTATTAGACAAATGCTCCTGAGAAAAAAACAGCTGAAAAAAGAAAAATGGATGCCTGGTATAAAACAGATGTCTGGTATAAAATGGATGCCTGGTATAAAAGATGAAAACGCAAATTGACCACAGTGGCCCTTTAACAAAACAAAATAGAAGATTGTCATCAGATTGTTAGAAATGCAGTTTGGGCGGGTGTTAAAAAGATTTTTTTTTACCATTGTAGCACTCACTTTTATATATATAAAAACACTTTTAATGTTTTAACCCTAGCCTATTCCCCGGTGGGAGACCACCTGGGAATACCAGGAGCTGCATGCTGTGGCCCACTGGAGAAGGAACTGGCAACCCACTGCAGTATTTCTGTCATGAAAACCAAGTGAATCAGCATGGTGTGTTGCCCATGAGGTCACGGAGAGTCAGTCATGACTGAGCATCGCCATTTACATGTTTATTAAATGTATACAAATGCACCACTATACTCCTATATTTAAAATTAATTAATTGCCTATTTTCAAGAGCTATACTTAAAAGAGGCAAAATATTTTTAGAATGTAATAAAAAAATAATGCAGTCTCTAATTTATTACATTTTATTTGAAATTATGCTGCTGTGGAATCTGGCATTTTGGTTTAAACTATTCAACTTCCTGAGGTGGGAGGAGATGTTTTTTTACTGTGATTATTTATTTAGCTTTCCAAAAACATTTTGCAATTATCAAGCTTATTGTCAAGTTATTGAAAAGGTCATATAGAAAGAAAGTGGTCACAGTGGCCCTTTAAACAAGGCTGTTGATCATTCTGCTAAGCACGCCGTCGCCAATGCAACACCATCAGCAAAAATCAGTTTGGCTGTGAAAAGCAAACTAAATGACTTGAATCAGTGATTTTATTCTGCAATGTGCTTTTGTGAAAATGAAAACATTTTCAATATCATTCCATTTTTTATCTGAGTAGTTTAGGATAGTTTTGCTCCTGTCTGGAAAAAGAGCATCGAGTGACACCATCGTCCAAAGATGGATGTCTCTGACAGAATCAATAATTTCTTTCTAATAGTGCAAGTACCATAATGTTGCACTGTTATTGCATATGTCAAGAACAGGAATTGTTACTTTGTCTTGATCCCCTTTTGGGAGTCATGTTATTTACAACATCCCAATCAGATTGACAATGCATTGAAAAGAGCTGCACATTATTAATCATGGCAAGTTGTTAGTATAATGTAAGGGCTGATTATCCCTTTGTCTGTGTTAGTATCATGTACTCATTTCAGAGATGGACTACAACTGAAACATATTCAATCAACCAGCAATCAATATTTAGTAACCAGTAATCCATATTTAGTCATTTAGCGTTTGTTGTGCTATAATGCTTAGCTGTGATTAAAATTATAATCCCAGTTGTTCTACAGACTTATATATCTAAATGTCCCAAGTTTCACTTTTTCTAATCACCTACTGCTTCCCACACCCCCAGAGCTGCTTACATAGGAATCTGGTACTAACCAATAGATACACTGTATTTGGGTACATATTTTAACCCTATGCTAACCTTCAAGCCAACAGCAGCACAATGCAGAGAATCACACAACATCACACTACATCTCCCTTGATGCCTTCTAGCACAAACTGCCATCATAGTTTGATACAATATACTACAAGCTTATGATCAGCCAAAGCAAATTATGAATGCTATGTAAGTTTTAGCAGGGATTTCTAGGGGTGTTAACTTTATAACTCAACTGCTTGAAAACTCAACAGATTTAGCAAACTTTGGGATAAGTTTAATAATGTTTATTTTGGAATTTTTTCATGTAAAAGTCAAAGGGTCATTTCTCTCTCCTAATACTCTTGGATCTCTCTGCTGCCTTTGACACAGCTGATCACTTTCTTCTTATGCAATCTCTCCGCTCCCTAGGCATCCGTGACTGCCCTCTCTTGGTTCATATCCTATATAGAAAATAGAACATTTAGCATCTCCTTCTCGGGCGTCTCTTCTTTCCCTCGCCCTCTAACTGTGGGCATGACACAATGTTCAATCCTAGGCCCCCTTCTTTTCTCCATCTACACATCATCCCTCGGTGCCCTCATTAAATCTTTTGGATTTCAATATAATCTCTATACAGATGACACTCAAATCTACTATCACCCTCTCTGCTAGCTCATGTTGCCAGTTGCCTCTGTAGCATATCCTCATGGATGTCTGCCCTTCAACTTAAACTCAACATATCTAAGACAGAACTCCTTGTTTTTTCACCCTCTTCCTCAGCTCCCCTCCCTCACTTATCTCTTACTGTTGACAATGCCATCATCTTTCCTACCTCCCAGGCCTTCTGTCTTGGGGTTCTATTGGACCCTGCCCTCTCTTTTATTCCTTACATCCAATCACTCACAAAATCTTGTCACTTTCACCTAAGAAATATCTCCAAAATACGTCACTACCTTACACAAGACACAGCAAAAATTCTAATTCACACTCTCATCATATCTTGCCTTGACTACTGCAACTCTCTCCTCGCTGGCCTTTATATCACCCGTATCTCTCCACTCCAATACATATTAAACTCATCCGCTAGACCAAAATCAACACACAGTGTCTGCAGCACCACTCTGTAAGGCACTCCACCTGCTTCCTATAGCCTCCCGAATAAAATTTAAAATGATGACCCTAACATATAGAGCCCTCCACAATAATGCACCCTCCTACATCTCTGCTATCATCTCCCACCTGCCCTCTTCGCTCTGCTAATGACCTTCTACTCTCCTCCTCTCACTCCCGCCTACAGGACATTTTACTGCCCCTATAATTTATAACTCCTTGTCTCGCTCCACTAGATTATCCTCATGCCTCAAATCCTTCAAAACCTCTTTAAAAACGCATCTATTCAAAGAGGCCTACCATCTTTAGCCTTTACATGCTCTATTAATCTATCACTCTCCTGTACACCACCCACACCCTTTAGAATGTAAGTTTGTGAGTTTTCAATCTCACAGATTTATTCTGCTTAATGCTACCCCTTATAGCACTGCATATGTCTGATTGAAAGCTCAATAACAGGGCCCTCCATCATTTGCACTCTTTGAAATTGTTCTTGACTTGTACTTAACCCCTATATAGAGCTACGCAATATGTTGGCGCATTATAAATAAAGGATAATAATAATAATAATTTAAATAAATGTTCATACACTACTGATTCTCCTCTATCAGATGCATTAATAATCCATGAAACTTAGATATGCATGACCACTGAAATGTGCTATTGGTTATTTAAAAGAGTAGGTTTTAACCATGAGAAAATGTTTCTTTATATGAAAGGTAAGTGTTGCAAAAGTTAAGAAAACATACTTTTAAACATTAAAAAAGCAGCTTTGAACCCATGTCACTACCTGATTCAGACTATTTCTATTTTGTGTGTGTCAAAAAGCTGCGCCAGTCTAGTTATGGAATTTTATTTAATATCAGTTACTCTATATCTAAAAATCAGTAGGAACGCAAAAACTGTTTGGATTCCTTACCCTTGCAGAATTATTTCTTTCATGTGTTGAAAAACTTGCAATGTTTTAAATATTCTCTACTAAATGCATGAAAATACATTCCTATAGAAAATAGTATCAGTGTTAAGAGGTCCACTTCATAAATATGCATGAGCTTAAAGAAAGGTCAAATGTGGTACTTGAAACAATTCTTGTTTTATAAAAGTATAAAGATAAAATGATTCTGTTTCTAGTATGCTACATAAGGATTCATTCATTGTGACATTTTGTGTTTTTCATTTGCATAGTGCTGAGATCATGTAATGAATTATCCAAGACGACCTTCCTTTTATGTTAATTATTTCCTATGTTAATAATCTCCTGTATACGTTCACCTCTTCTGTCAACTGCTGTCACTTTGCAGTTTAAAGTGCCGCCATCTGCTGTCACGCTGTCTATCTGTTTTGCATCTTTTTCAAGTAGCAGATCTTATCTACATGTGGTTGCCAAATAAATCTGATGACTCAGCCATCAGAGGAAGTAATGAGAAGATATCTTTCAGAAAGCAGAGGAGATGGATTAGTCTACTCATTCCGCGAGCCAAGAATCAAGAATATCATTATAACATTCTTAGTGTAATATTCATCCACAACAGTTACAGATACAGAACGAGCAGGAGATGATTGAATTGTCCTAACTTCATATACTTAGCTGCAGTCTTATTTGCTCTTTGTTAGTGACAGAAAACCGTTTTTTTTTTTTGCTTATGTCTCACAGGAACAAGAGAACAATCGATAGGCCTGAGACTTATCTGCCTAATTATAAATTGCTGACTAACACCTTCAGTATTATATGATCAAAGGAATTACTAACCTTTTCAGCAAGAGGGGAGTTCAAGAAATTACTTTCAAGTTCTTATCAGATGAAGAGGTTTTTTTTTAATATCAATTTAGAGATTATTTTAGAAATTATGAATGATGGACATAATTGTGGGATCCCCAATCCAGTGTTTATGGAAAATTAAAACACATATTTATTCCGCTTAATGCTAGCCCTTCTAGCACTGATTCGCCCTAGTGCTCCCCGCTTAGCGATAAACCCCGCAATATCACTGCCTATCCCCGTTTAACACTGTGCTTCACTATAACACTGTTTTTTTTCAGTGCATCTGATATTTAAAGTACTATTTGCTGTTTCTTTAGTTTTTTTTATTTTTAAAAAAGATTCAGTTTGTGCTGTTTTTATGTTTCTTAAAAGTTCAGATAAAGCCAAACATTTAGATATTTCAATTACTTTTGTGCATTTTGTTCCATGATTCCCCTATCTACCCTATGTTACAATAAGCCTATTTACAGCTTTTTTGCTTTGCACTCCTATTGCCCGGAACTTATCTAATGGAGTATTGCTGCATTTTGATTACTTGGACTTTTTATTCAGTGTTTTAGATTTTAGTTGTGTGAGTCATAATTGTAATTTCTCAAATTGATAATTTAGTACTGTCAGGCATTTTTAGCATCATTTTCAAAACAGAGAGAAGATGAAAAATCATGACATCCTATAGCTCCAGGTAAACAATTATGCCATAATTATTAAAATAACATAACAAAAAAAATAATGTATTCACTATATTTTATACTTCAAACTGTTTTCAATTGTAAAATATATTTAGGATTAACTTCATATGCAATTTATGGACAAATCAATAAATCCTGACATATTCTGGTTGCAGTTATTAGCAGTATCTATCTGAATTTGGCACTGTATATGTAATCTAGAATTATTAGTTTGAAGTTAGATAACATTTGTTTATATGGGTTAAAGGATTCATCCCCTAGGCTGTGCCAGGGATTGTCAGTGAGTACCTGGGATGTATATATGGATCGCTACCTTGTTTTGTGTGTACCCTATTGAAGCTATGAGCAATACCATGTAGGGTCACCCAAGATGGGCAGATCATAGCAGAGTGGCCCACTGGAGAAAGAACTGGAAACCCACTCCAGTATTTTTGCAAGATAATCGGATAAGCACAATCAGAGACATAACAATTGTGCCGGGTCATGGAGAGTTGAACACAACGGAACAACTAAACAACAACATATTAGGCAAAAAATACTGCAATGCTAGTTTGGCCTGGTTGTTCAGTACTGAAACAGTCCAATATTAACATGACTATATAGTACCACCAATTACACCACTCTTTTATGTACTCCAGGGGGGGTTGTTTTATACTGGATATTATGAAAGGAAAACATTTATAGCCTTATTAAATTCCAGCCTCGTAGATAAGATGCTTCTACTTAAACCCTACGTGCTGCAAATTTATCAACTTTACAACGCTATTAAATTAGCCCTGCTAAATTAGCTGCGAGCAATGTGTGAGCTACACAGCAGGGATGTCCGTATCAACACAGAGAAAATCTACATGAGTGATCTCGCATGCTCCCACACCTCATCAGTTGCTGCGGGGGTCCTGAAAGGGACCTACGCGGCAGTCCAACACCTAAGCCCTGGCATGGGGGGTACTCCAACTACCCCCGGCCCCTAAAATTAACCCCCCTCTGTGTTGCCACATTAACCCCTTGCTGCAGGGGTCCATAGGGACCCCCGCAGCCTCCCCCCCACATTAACCCCTTGCAGCAGAGGCCCCCGATCGGCATAGATCAGGCCCCCGCTGCATTTAAAAAAAAAATATTTCCCGCTGTGGCTCCTTAAAGGGCCCGTGGCACACTATTAGCAATCCTGGTGGCGGCACCAAAAATTAACCTCATGACACAAACTTCAAACACTACACTGCACTATACCCCCAATAAACCATTACATCTAAACTAACCCCACTCTACACTAATCTATTAACCTCGTACAGTACCTACCCCCTAATAAATCCCCCCACCACTCTAATGACAGAAAATAAAAAAACCTAAGTCACAAAAAATAAAAAAATCTACCTTACAGAAAATAAAAAAGGAACATTACAGAAATGAACACCTGAAAAGGAAAGACATACACAAAAAAATACAATATATACAATACAATACAAATACTATAAAATACCCCCTATCTATCTAACATACAACCAATCCTAATATAAAATAAATCCTATGTAAAATACATACCCCAATCTATCTAATATACAATAAATCCTAACTATCTAAAATGCATACCCCAATCTATCTAATATACAATAAATCCTAACTATCTAAAATACATACCCCAATCTATCTAATATACAATAATTCCTAATTATCTAAAATACATAACCCCATCTATCTAATATACAATAAATCCTAACTATCTAAAATACATACCCCTATCTAACATACAATAAATCCTATCTACATACAGAAACCCTAATTCTAACCTAAAATAAAATAATTAAGACCACTTACCTTTGCAGATGTCCCTTCAGATCACCAACCTAGGGGGAAAAAAAATGAGTGCAACACATTTACATAAAATAAATAAACATTATAAACATTATAAATATCCTACTCACCTTTCCAGCATGTCCCCGCCCTTCTTCTTTTCTTAAAAAAAAAAAACATTACATTAATACAACATATAGACACAAAATAAAGTAAAATAAACATAATATACAATCAACTTACCTTGGCGCAATGTCTCCGGCCTCCTTCTTTACTCCCCGGGTGGGCCCTGGAACAATCTGCGCTCTAGAAAAAAAACAAAACAAATGGAGGTCCACACTCGCAGACCTCCTTGACGCTAATGAGCCTCCTAAAGCGTTTTCCGGAAAGAAATAGGCAATGGCGCCTTCTGATTGGCTGAACACGCTGCTATCAAATTTCAGCCAATCAGAAGGCGCCAATGTGTGAAACAATCAGGATGGAATACACCCCAAAATCCCACTCTGATTGGCTAACGCACCTGTCAATCTTTATTTAAGACAATCACAAGGCGCAGATGCCTTCAGCCAATCACAATGGGATACACCCCCTCAGGGTGATTGGCTGAAGACATCTGCACCTTCTCATTGGCTGTAATACTGAATGACATTGACAACAGCCAATCAGAAGGTGCCATTGCCTATTTCCTTCCAGAAAAGGCTCTAGGAAACTCATTAGCGTCGGGGAGGTCTGCGAGTGTGGACCTCCGTTATTTTTTTATTGTTTTTTTTTAGAGCGTGGATTGTTCCAGGGCCCAGCCAGGGCAAAAGAGGAGGAGGCCGGGGACATCACGCCAACGTAAGTTGAATGTATATTATGTTTATTTTACTTTATTTTGTGTCTATATGTTGTATTAATGTAATGTTTTTTTTTTTTAATAGGGGCCGTGCTGGAGAAGAAATGAAGTAGGATGGGGACATGCTGGAAAGGTGAGTAGAATATTTATAATGTTTATAATGTTTATTTACTTTATGTAAATGTGTTGCACTCATTCCCCCCCCCCCCTAGGTTGGTGATCTGAAGGGACATCTGCAAAGGTAAGTGGTCTTAATTTTATTTTAGGTTAGAATTAGGGTTTCTGTATGTAGATAGGATTTATTTTATGTTAGATAGGGGTATGTATTTTATATAGTTAGGATTTATTGTATATTAGATAGATTGGGGTATGTATTTTAGATAGTTAGGATTTATTTTATTTTAGGATTGATTGTATGTTAGATGGATATTATGTTTTATTTGTATTGTATTGTATGTATTGTATTGTATTGTGTATGTCTTTCCTTTTCAGGTGTGTATTTTTTTTTCCCGTAGTGTGGAGCGGGGGGGTTGTAATGTATTTTTTTTATTTTCTGTAATGTTCCTTTTTTTATTTTTTGTGACTTAGGTATTTTTATTTTCTGTAAGGCAGATTTTTTGTATTTTTTGTGACTTAAGCTTTTTTTATTTTCTTGAAGGTAGATTTTTTAAATTTTTGTGACTCAGGTTTTTTTATTTTCTGTAAGGTAGATTTTTTTTTTTTATATTAGGATTGATTGTATGTTAGATAGATAGGGGGTATTTTATTTGTATTCTATGTATTGTATTGTATTGTGTATGTCTTTCCTTTTCAGGTGTGTATATTTTTTTATTTTCTGTAATGTTCCTTTTTTTTATTTTTGGTGACTTAGGTTTTTTTATTTTCTGTAAGGTAAATTTTTTTATTTTTTGTGACAAGTTTTTTTATTTTCTGTAAGGTAGATTTTTTTTTTTTTTTAACTTAGTTTTTTTTATTTTCTGTCATTAGAGTGGTGGGGGGTTTATTAGGGGATAGGTAGCGTAGATAGGTAGTGTATGTGTTATAGGTTAGTGTAGAGGGGGGTTAGTTTCGATTTAATGGTTTATTGGGGGTATAGTGCAGTGTAGTGTTTGTAGTTAGTGTCATGAGGGTCCTTGAGGACCGTCATAGCACTTATGTGGTTAATGTTAGGGTTGTAACTGCCCCATAAGGGTCATTATATACCCTTTTAAGACTTATGGGGTTAATTAAGTGCTTATGGGGGTCTGTATTGACCCCCATGAGTGACAGTGTTAATTAAGGGCTAATGGGGGTCTGTATTGACCCCCATGAGTGACAGGATTAATTAAGGCTTATGGGGGTCTGTATTGACCCCCATGAGTGACAGGGTTAGTTAAGTGCTTATGGGGGTCTGTATTGACCCCCATGAGTTATTGGGTTAATTATTGGCCGTATGGGGGTCTGTATTGACCCCATGAGTTATAGGGTTAATTAAGTGCTTATGGGGGTCTGTATTGACCCCCATGAGTTATAGGGTTAATTTAGGCTTATGGGGGTCTGTATTGACTTTCATGAGTTATAGAGTTAATTAAGTGCTTATGGGGATCTGTATTAACCCCCATGAGTGACAGTGTTAATTAAGGGCTTATGAGGGTCTGTATTGACCCCCATGAGTTATAGGGTTAATTAAGGTTTATGGTGGTCTGTATTGACCCCAATGTTTTATGGGGTTAATTTTAGTTGCCTGGGGTTAATATTTTTTAGCGCAAATCCTTTCAAGACCTTTACAGTCCTTTAAGGACCCGCGAGGCGTGAAATGTAAAATTTTAAATGCAGCGGGGTCACGATCGGTGCTGATCGGGTACCCCCGCAGCCCCCCCACATTAACCCATTGCAGGGGGGTCCCCGATTGGCATCGATAGTAACCCCGCTGCATTTAAAATTTTAAGGGGTTAATGTGGGGACACTTCGGGGGTCCTGATGGGGACTCCCAGCATAGAGGGGGGTTAATTTTAGGTGCCGCGGCCGGGATTGCTAATAGTGTGCCGCAGACCCTTTAAGGAGCCACGGCGGGGAATTTAAAACTTTTAAATGCAGCGGGGGACTGATCTGTGCCGATCGGGGACCCCCGCTGCAAGGGTTTAATGTGGGGACACTTTGGGCGTCCTAATGGGGACCCTCAGCATATAGGGGGGTTAATTTTAGGTGCCGCGGCCGGGATTGCCAATAGTGTGCCAAAAGGCCCTTTAAGGAGCCACGGACGGGAATTTAAAACTTTTAAATGCAACGGGGGCCGGATCTATGCTGATCGGGGACCCCCGCTGCAAGGGGGGCTGCAGGGGTACCGATAGGGACCACTTCAGCATGGGGATGTGTTCAGGGAGCAGGGGGGGAGCATCACACGGCTGTCTCGGGCTGCTCCGAGGCAGCACGTATAGGCTTTAGGAGCTCTTGCTGGCACTTTTTTGTGCCCGTAGGGATTCTTCCGAGGTGCGAGATTCACTTCATAGATTGAAGGCTGTGTGTGAATCCGTAGCTCTCTCTGAGCTTATTCTCTGCCATTTTTTGGAGTCATCTCGCAAAGCAGGCTGCGAGGGACGTATTGGGGGATCGGACCTCGCAAACAGCAAAAAACTGTCTTTTGCGAGGACCGAGAGAACTAAGAGGTCTAATTTAATAAGGCCCTTAGGCGGTTGATTGTATGTAAGTCACATTAAAGGGACACAGTGGAACTCCCAATTATGGTAGGATAATAAAGTACCAATGAAATATGAATATTACCTGTAGAAAGTTATTTAAAATATGCTCTTGTTACAGAAAAACAGCTTTGAAATTGCTAAATTTTGACTGTCACTCAGCTTAGGAGATTCTCCCAAATTGGTGATTTTGTTTACATTATGTCATTTTTCTCATTACTGATGAATGGTTTCTGATGATTAAGAGCTAAATTCCAATCTGATACATAGCAGCAAGAAATTGCTCCCTTATAACTGTAGGAGCTTGATTTTGGTTACTAGGGAGACATTGCATTGCTGCTCTCCTAAAACTGCCCTTAAATGTAGGTGACACACATCTAGGCTGTACTCTCTGTGCTCTCAGTCCAAGTAGCGTGCACACAACCTGCTTAGAGGATACTCTGGTCTCAAGCTCTCCATACAGATGTCAAACAGTGGTACCCACTATATTAACACACTACACAATTTCTAAAATCTTCTCTATTTTCTATCTATCTATATAAACCACTTCCCATAACATGAAAGGGGTTAAATAATAATAAAAACCAATGCAGGGGGTTTATGACCCCTCTGCCTATAACCCCTAAACCCTCTGAGCTTTGTGGGAAACCCCAGAGAAACCCCTGCCTACTCGCTATGAGTTGGGGATCCCAAGGAATGCCTTTTCAACATGGTATCCCCAGGCATCCCCAATCTATCAATAACCATGGGGGTCTCTATCTACTTCCATGGCACCTTTAAGGACTCTGTGCATACGGATTAATTTTAACGGCCATAGTGGTCTATGTTTTTTTACATTAGTGGGCACTTCTGGTAGGATTCATTTCTTTGTGTTTTGGAACTAACATCAGCACCTTTTTGCATGTGACTTCTGCGTGTATGAACAGCAAGTTTCTATTGTTACCACAGAAGCTTCATTCGAATGGAAGCATTTAATCCACTAATTATGTAATTAGATAATGAAGACAAGACCAGTGTGGTGGGAGGATCCATTGATTGCTAAAGTCTAGTAAATTTAAAGCTGTAATTACAATGTAAAATTTTATTAGATTTTGTTACTAATTTCAAATTGCAAACATTCATATTTTATTAATGAATCATAATTTAATTGCATGTATATTGATAAGTACTTATTCTACCATTCGAAAATCAATGAAACAAAATGCATCATATACAATGCCATTTGTGAAGTATTAAAAGTGTCCCTAGTTTCAGACATAGCACCAATGCCTATTTTTAAAAGCTTGTGTTTTTAGACTTTTTTTTCTATAAATGTATTCCATAAATTTATATTTTTGTTTTTGCTGAACACTAGTTACCGAAAGAAAGAAAATCATTCCAGGTTGTGTGATCAAGATACATGTGCATGAATATTTCATTCTGGTTCCCAAGGCTTTAACTCTGTGAAGTATTTTCTATTTCATATTAACTTTTGCTGAGCTTTTGCCAAGCTTTCTATAGCCCATATTGGTATACTGCACCTTAGGTGTTTTAATCTTGCAGTGGTAGCTGTCAGGAATATAGAACAACAGATAAAAGCTCCAAAGACTGTCTCACAACAGAAAAAAAGATCTCTCCATCTAATGAAAATCACTGTTTGCTTTATTGAACTCTTTTGTGGGATTAAATAATAGCATTGTTACATTTATTTAAATTTTAGTTGTGTGATTAAATATATTTGTAAACTTAAAATCAACTATAGCTTAAATCATAAAAATGTCAGTAAAATTTAATTAAAAGAAAAATTATCTCGAAAAGTTCTCAAACCATGGAACATAAGAGTACAAGAGTGAGGGAGCTCTTCAATGTAGCAATTGTTATCAGAATAAAATATACAATATATATATATATATATATATATATATATATATATATATATATACATGTACAGTACAGAATCATATCTGGAATTGGAAATTAATATGCCTCGAGGCATAGTGAAGAACTTCCTTTCTTTACTCCTCTGTAGGCTCAGTCCAAATGTTTGAGATTGGCTAGCATTACATGACTTCATTATTACTAGAAAATAACATTCAAGATGGAGTTAAATGTCCAAACTCAGTAAGTTTGACATGTTTTTTTGTTGTTGTTTTTCTCAAAAAACTGCACTTTAGCATTGAAATATGCACAGTGAAAATTGAACTGGCTCTAGTGTGGATATGTTTATAGGCTTTATATGCTTGAGGCGTTATAGGTGCATACAGCGCCTTGTATTTAACCTTTAGAAATTTTCCAAATTATATAGTGTTACAAACTGGAATTAAAATGTATTTATTTGGGATTTTTACATTTGCTTTACTCAACATACTTTGAAAATGCAAAAGTTAATTAAGCAAAAAACAAACATTTGTTGGGTGGTAAAACCACCTTTGGCTGCAATTACAACTGTGAATTTCTACCAGCTTTGCACAACTAGATACTGCAATTTTTCCCATTGTTCTTGACATATTGCTTAAGATCTGTCAGGTTGGATTGGAACTGTTTGTGATCAGCAATTGTCAAGTCACTGATCTTCAATTGGATTAAGAATCCAGGCTTGGGCTGGGTCATTTGAAGTCATTTAGCTTTTTTTGGTTTTGAACCACTCCAGTTTAGCATTGACTGTACTTTTAGCATAATTGTCCTGCTGGAAGGTCTCTTGCAGATTCTTCCAGAATCTCCAAGTGTTTTGCTCTCTCCATCTTAGCCTCAGTCGGGACTGGTTTCTAAGTCCCTGCCAATGAAAAGCATCCCACAACATGATTCTACCACACCATGCTTCCCAATCTGAAGATCACTTTTTCAGGGTGAAAAAAAGTGTTGGCTTTGCTCCACACATAACATTTTGTGCTAAGTCCAAAACATGTTAGTTTAATCAGAAACAGAGGATCTTTTTCAATATATTTCTTATCCCTCCCAAAAGCTTTTTGGCATGATCAAAATGGGATTTCATGAGATTTTCAATTTTCCATAAAGCCAAGCTCTCTAGAGCATTCAGGTTATAGCTGTCCCAATCCTGTTCTGGCTGTGGATCTCTCCAGCTCCTTCAAAATTACCATTGGCCATTTTTACCACCTCAGTAGCGACACAGTAGTGGCATATTCCTTCCATTTTTTTTATAATAAATGTACTAATGATCAGGGGATGCTCAAAGTTTTGATATTTTTTTTATACCTCAAGCCTGATTGGTGATCTCCAGACTTGTTTTGATAGCTCTGTAGTTATCATGATGCCTTTTGTTTAGACATTCTCTATAACAGACTCAGGGGCCCTTCGAAATTAAGGATAAGATTTTTTTGATTATTTGCACTTTAATTGTGAATAGATGGTCTCCATTCATATAATTATGTGACTTCTGGAGACCACAGTTTGGTTATTTAGGGGTTAGAATATATTTGAAATCAAGACTTTTCAGCTATTTACTTATGAACAATTTTGAAAAATATTAGATTTGTTTTCATTTCAAAATTATAGACTATTTGATGCAGATGCGTGACATAAAATACCAATTAGATTATTTTGTATTCCAGTTCAAACCACTATAAAATAAGTAAAAATTCCAAGGGGTGAATACTTATAACATGCACTGTAGCACAACTTGGAGCACACCACTGTAACATACTCATAAAAACATATTTAAATATTTTTGAATTTTTCAAATAAGTGCATTTTTCACATAAAAAATCCTAAAAGAAGCGTATGTTTACTTGAGCTCTGGCAAGTCCCACAGGCAAACTGGCAGCAAGAGCTCAATGCTTAGAGCAGAAACAGAGAGTAATTTAACCCTTCTCAAATACATCTGTGCAGAGAAATAACTGCTTTGAACTACTAAATATGTGACTTGGGAGTTAACCAGTAGCTGCATGCATTCCAGAACCCAAGGAAAAGACCTAAATCTATGTGGGCAGTATTTTCTAGCGCTCGCTATCGGCAGATGTTGTTAATCATGGGCAGTCAGGAGTCTGTTTGAAAACAAATCAAGACCTTAAATTTTCAAGCTGTTATCAGTGTAATTTAAATAGATAATTTTAACATAGAATTGTGTGCTCTTTCACACCAGGAAAAACACTTATGGGCCCTCATTCAATTGCGATTTGGCCAATTGAATAGGGGTCTAAATAAGCACATACCAATTTTTTTTTAAATAAGTTTTTAGTTAGTGAAAACCTTGTTTTTAGATAGATGCTTACTAACTAAAAACTTCTTTAAAAAAAATATGTTTTGTGCTTATTTAGACCCCTATTCAATTGGCCGAATTGCAATTGAATGAGGGCCATGGTGAGGTAAATATCCTTTTTAAACAGAAATGGTTAGCATTTCATATGAAGAACTAGAGTATTGGAAAAAAGCATTTTAGGTAGAAGCCCATATGTCCATCAGGGGTCCACCACTAGTATGACATTTTTCCACTTATAAGTTATGTTCTTATTTGCAAAAACATATATATTAAATTTTTTATATCTTTACAAGTCCAGCATGTGGTAATATGTTGGTGTTTTATCTCTATACTGCACTTGACATATAATAAAAGTTTTAGGATTTCTGTTATGATTAATCTACTATATATTAGAACTCTCTTTTGTTCTAGGTTTTAGTTGCATATCTGTTATAACTAGAGAAATAGTCATTTCTATCCTACAAAGAGGAGATGCATCAAAAGAGATTAACAGTGGCGTTTGTTGGACTATTTTCAGTTCAGTTATCTCAGTTTTGCTTGTGCAGTAGTTTCTTTGGAAACAATCATCAAAATGTTAACTTTTTAAAGAGACGTAGTGGAAGTTCCAAACATGGTATAATTTAAACTTAGCAATTGGGTGTTACTTTAAAAATGTGTTTTCTTACAGTAATTTTAAATTGATGTTCTAAATGTTTACCTGTCAAGAGCCTCTATGATTCACCCTCCTTTGCTGTTATCTTTGTTCAACAGTCTCATTTTTGCAAATGATTGCTAATTACTCCCTGTGGTTTTGGATTCCATTAATAGAAAGCACCTGAGCATGAGCAGACACCAGCGAATAATTAGAAATTATTATCAACGATGACATAATTGTACAGTGATATAAGCACCGTATTGATGGGTGACTCATAAAGGCTGGTTGACATGTAAAAAATAATCACTATAAGTTTATTCTTAGAAAATGTAATTTTAATGATATTCATAGTAACTATTTAACGTAACCTTTTAAAAAAGGGCCCCCTCAGCTTAAACTCGAGTCACCAACCCGTGTCTCTCTTTCCCCGTGTCTGTCTTCCCCCCATGTCTCTCTTTCCCCCCTGTGTCTCTCTTTCCCTCCCCCTCCCTTATCATCCTCAACCCCCGAACCTCATCCTCATCCCCCCATCCTCATCCTCAAACCCCATCCTCATCCTCAACCCCCATCCTCATCCTCAACTCCCATCCTCATCTTAAACCCCCCTCCTCATCCTAAACCCCACTCCTCACTATAGCCCTCTAATTACCTCCCCCTCTACCTTTCCCCTCATTTACCTTACATCTGCAGCAGCTGCTCCTCCGCTCCTCTGCACTCCTTCCGGCTGCGTCTTGACCCGGCCAATGACGTGACGCGCATGTGACGTCACGTCATTAGCATATGCCGGGTCCCCATTGGCCGGGACAAGACGCAGCCAGAAGGAGCGCGGAGGAGCAGCTGCTGCAGATGTAAGGTAAGTGAGGGGAAAGGGAGAGGGGGAGTGACTTAGAGGGGTAAAGTGAGGAGGGGGGTTTAGGATGAGGATGGGGTTGAGTATGGCGGGGTTGAGGATGGGGGGTTGAGGATGAGGATGTGGGGATGAGGATGGGGGGTTGAGGTTGAGTAGGGGGGTTGAGACGGGAGGTTGAGGACGGAGGTTGAGGATGTGGGGTTGAGGATGGAGGGGTTGAGGATGGGGGTGTTAAGGATGGGGGATTGAGGATGAGGATGGGGGGTTGAGGATGGGGGGGTTGAGGATAAGGATGGGGGTTAAGGTTGAGGGGGGGGTTGAGAATGGGGGGTTGAGGATGGGGGGTTGAGGATGAGGATGGGGGTTGAGGATGAGATTGGGGGGTTGAGGATAGGGGGGTTGAGGATGGGGGTTTGAGGATGAGGATGGGGGGATTGAGGATGAGGATGGGGGGTTGAGGATAAAGATAGGGGGTTGAGGTTGAGGGGGGGGTTGAGGATGAGGAGGGGGGTTGAAGATGGGGGGTTGAGGATGGGGGTTGAGGATGAGGGGGTGGGTGATGAGGATGGGGGTTGAGGTTGAGAATGGGGGGTTGAGGATGGGGGGTTGAGGATGAGGATGGGGGTTGAGGATGAGATTGGGGGGTTGAGGATAGGGGGGTTGAGGATGGGGGTTTGAGGATGAGGATGGGGGGATTGAGGATGAGGATGGGGGTTGAGGATAAAGATAGGGGGTTGAGGTTGAGGGGGGTTGAGGATGAGGAGGGGGGTTGAAGATGGGGGGTTGAGGACGGAGGTTGAGGATGTGGGGTTGAGGATGGAGGGGTTGAGGATGGGGGTGTTAAGGATGGGGGATTGAGGATGAGGATGGGGGGTTGAGGATGGGGGGGTTGAGGATAAGGATGGGGGTTAAGGTTGAGGAGGGGGTTGAGAATGGGGGGTTGAGGATGGGGGGTTGAGGATGGGGGTTGAGGATGAGATTGGGGGGTTGAGGATAGGGGGGTTGAGGATGAGGGTTTGAGGATGAGGATGGGGGGATTGAGGATGAGGATGGGGGGTTGAGGATAAAGATAGGGGGTTGAGGTTGAGGGGGGGGTTGAGGATGAGGAGGGGGGTTGAAGATGGGGGGTTGAGGATGGGGGTTGAGGATGAGGGGGTGGGTGATGAGGATGGGGGTTGAGGTTGAGGAGGGAGGTTGATGATGGGGGGTTGAGGATGGGGAGGGGTGTGAGGATGAGGAGGGGGTTGAGGATGGGGGGTTGAGGATGGGGGGTTGAGGATGGGGAGTTGGGGAGAGAGGTTGAGGAGGGGGGTTGAGGATGAGGAGGGGGGTTAGGGAGGGAGGTTGAAGATGAGGAGGGGGGTTGAGGTGGGAGGTTAAGGATGAGGAGGGGATTGAGGAGGGAGGTTGAGGAGGGGTTTGAGGAGGGAGGTTGAGGAGGGGGGTTTAGGAGAGAGGTTGAGGAGGGGGGTTAAGGATGAGGAGGGGGGTTGAGGAGGGAAGTCGAGGATGAGGAGGGTGGTTGAGGAGGTAGGTTGAGGAGGATGATAAGGGAGGGGGAGGGAAAGAGACACAGGGAAGGGAGAGGGGGAAGAGACACTGGGAAGGGAGAGGAGAAGAGACACAGGGGAGAGAGAGGGGGGAAGAGACACAGGGCAGAGAGAGGGGGGACACAAGAAAGGGACACAGAGGGCACAAGAGGGACACAGGGGGCAGCACATTTCCTACCCTCAGCTTATACTCAAGTCACTAAGTTTTCCCAGTATTTTGTGGTAAAATAGGTGCCTCGGTTTATACTCGGGTCGGCTTATACTCGAGTATATATAGTACTTTAGTATTAAAATATATAATATTTGGAACCTCTGCCATGTCCATTTAATTTTAGTCTGGACCATGAATTCTTCATTGCAGCAATTTTGAATTCTAACACACTTTGTTTGAGCTGGCAAAAACATAAAACAAAGTTAGAGGTGCTCAATCAGAGAACAAACTAACCTTAATAGGTTAATTCTGTGGACATGATAACCCACTCTGAGAGCAACCTCTTTTAGCTCACTTGTACTTTTCACAGGGAGAAATATCCCATAGTATATCAGTCTGGTCCCACTCACTAGTGTGGTCCAGCCCCGACGTGGACCCCTTGCTCACTGTGCCTTAGGGAGCCATCAGCTACACCTCACTGACGAGACACAAAGAAGGCCGAAACTAATATCTGGGGTTTGCTGTTTCTCCAGTTCAGGGTAGAATTGCCTGATATTTCAGGGCTGGACCACTCTAGTGAGTGGGACCAGACTGATATACTACAAGATATTTCTCCCTGTGAAGGGCACAAGTGAGCTAAAAGAGGTTGCTCTCATAGTGGGTTATCATGTCCACAGAACTAACCTTTTAAGGTTAGTTCGTTCTCTGATTGAGCACCTCTATTTTGGTTTTTGTTTCTTTTTGAGCTGGCCCAGACTTATCTATTAGTTATATTCTGACTCTTCTAAAAATTGCTTTAATTTTTGTTCCTCCTGCCTATTGGTTTATGAGATGTTTGCCAAATCATTAAACTAAATTATTTTCTTGCAGAGATAATATACAGTATCTGTAACACCCCCTTGAAACCCAGGTTAAATTAGCATAAAATTCATCATTTGTTTTGGCCAATCAGGAGGAGGCTCAGGCAGCTGATACATTTTTTAGAAAGCTTTGGGCTTCTTGGCTGTGCTGTAAAGTCTCTCTTCCAAAAAGGTTAAACATATCTGGCAGCTTCTCATCTGAGTACTTGGTTATGTAAGCTCCCTGTGGGGTACTTTCCTGCCCATAACTTTGTAAGTACACTGAACTTTTCTATACACACTAGTGATGTCCCGAACAGTTCGCCGGAGAGCTATTCGCGGCGAACACATGCGCTTTTCGGTTCGCCCCCTATACTTTATCATTGAGGAAACTTTGAACATCCTTTATTTTATTTTTATTTTTAAATTGTGTAATCTATGCCTGCCTGCCAGCGTGTGTGTGTGACAGGCTGACACCTAGCAGCTTATATATTGTGCTTATTTTCACTACTCATACCTGGTGGTGTAACATACATTGAAAACAACCATTTTTTCCTGTAATCTAATTTCAGTTGCCTGCCTGTGTCAGGCTCACAGCTTATATTGTGCTCAGTGACATAAAAAAACACTTTTGACTGTAATAGATTGAATAGCAAATGCCTGCCTACAGGCGTGTGTGTGAAGCCTATTGCATCTACTCTGCCAATTTTTGCCAGTGCACACTGACACTCTTAACTGGTGGCACCTTAGATTGCACGCGCAGTGCCCCAAATTTAAAGTGGGAGGACCGACCAAGCATCTTTTTCCATCTCCCGCTTCCAAAAATCCATGCCATATACACGTCCCCTGATAGTGGACGTAACAGGGATTAAACCGATAGGAATAGTACTACTTAACAGTACACACCTTATAATAACGCAGACAGAGGCAACGAGTATAATCTTCCATGCTGTGCAGTGGAAGCACCCAGACTCTGACCTGTGTATAATCTTCCATGCTGGGCAGTGGAAGCCCCCAGACTCTGACCTGTGTATAATCTTCCATGCTGTGCAGTGGAAGCCCCAGATTCTGACCTGTGTATAATATCCCATGCTGGGCAGTGGAAGCCCCCAGACTCTGACCTGTGTATAATCTTCCATGCTGGGCAGTGGAAGCCCCCAGACTCTGACCTGTGTATAATCTTCCATGCTGGGCAGTGGAAGCCCCCAGACTCTGACCTGTGTATAATCTTCCATGCTGGGCAGTGGAAGCCTCCAGACTCTGACCTGTGTATAATCTTCCATGCTGTGCAGTGGAAGCCCCCAGACTCTGACCTGTGTATAATATCCCATGCTGGGCAGTGGAAGCCCCCAGACTCTGACCTGTGTATAATCTTCCATGCTGGGCAGTGGAAGCCTCCAGACTCTGACCTGTGTATAATCTTCCATGCTGTGCAGTGGAAGCCCCCAGACTCTGACCTGTGTATAATATCCCATGCTGGGCAGTGGAAGCCCCCAGACTCTGACCTGTGTATAATCTTCCATGCTGGGCAGTGGAAGCCTCCAGACTCTGACCTGTTTATAATCTTCCATGCTGGGCAGTGGAAGCCCCCAGACTCTGGGAGTCTGAAGAAGAGGAGTCAGAGGAGGAACGTGGCTTTGAGGAAGTGGAAGACCAAACACAGCAGGCGTCCCAGGGGGCTTGTTGTCACCTTTCGGGGACCCTTGGTGGCTGGGTGGAGGAAGGGACCTTCAATGACATCAGTGAGGACAAGGAACAGGACATGGCTAGCTTAGTATCCAACCTTGTGCAAATGGGGAGTTTGCGGTTGTGAAAAGGGACTGTTTGCGGTTGTTTGCGGTGCATTAAACGGGGAGATTGGTCTGTTACTGTGAAGCGGGTGTAACCCTTATACTACCTGATCGATACAACATCATACCTGATGTTTTAAAGCATGTTATTCCAAACAATTTAGGAATGTTAGGTGATTTATGCCCTTTATGGCTTAAAACCAGACTCTGCATCAACTATGTAATTTTCCGTGGGAGTGTTGCCATGGATCCCCCTCCGGCATGCCACAGTCCAGGTGTTAGTCCCCTTGAAACAACTTTCCCATCACTATTGTGGCCAGAAAGAGTCCCTGTGGGTTTTGAAATTCACCTGCCCACTGAAGTCTATGGCGCCCGTTCGCGAACATTTGATGGAAGTTCGGGTCCGCTGTTCGCGAACCGAAAATTTGATGTGTTTCGATATCACTACTACACACACATTTTTCTGATAATCACTACCTATTTCTTACAAAACATTTGAAACCTAGGAAGCTTATTATGTACCTTTAAACCCTACAGGTTTAACTGCATGATTTGTAACTTTAAGCTTAGGCCAGAAATCATTAATTTGCAAGGTTTTTAAATACGTCAAATAATAGAACCAGCTGTTCAGCTAGTAAGTTCATAAAAGCCTGCAATATTTTAGCCTAATAAAAAGTTAAGACATTAAGTTAAGACATCTATAGAATAATTTCATAGCCTAACTACCTAAATTGAGCCTAATTGCATCAATTGCAGTATTATATAAACTAATGCTCACATTATGTGAACTTCACATACCAAACATGAGTGTTATTTTTAACAATGTCATTGCTCCTTAAACTTAATCACACTACAGCATAAATGCATATGATAGTTAATAAATTAAATATTTTTTTCTACTTTCTAAAAATATTTGCTCATTATGAAAGAGCAAACTGTAAATATGAGACCATGGTCGTTCTTTAATAAAAGGAAAGAGCTACATTTTAATGAAAGGAAAGAGCTACTTTTGCTTAGTTACAAATTAACATTCTCATTATTATATCTAATTATGTAAGCCACAAATATTTCATTGCAGGTATTTGCCAAAGAGTTCATTACTACAATGTCTCTGCAGGAGTGGGAAAGAAAAACAGGAGGTGGTTTTCAAATTAAGCTATTCCATATGCTGGTACTTTACCTCAGAGATTCATCAGAACAACCAGATGCTGGAGTGTGGATATATATTTGGTACTCTTCCAATGTGAAATATAAAATGTTAATGATATAAGAAAACAATGAACTGTAATAAAAATCCTCAATATTTCTTCTTAGTTATTAACTCAGCAAATAAAACAGCAACCCTTTTCAGTTCATATCATGATTGTGGATACCAAACATGAATATAAATACTGTAGTATATACAATGGTGCGCCCCAGTGAACAAGGTAAAAAAGAAATACAATATGTAATTACTATTGTGTAAAAATCATTATTTTGCATTTAAAAGTCGTATGATTCTGTAAGTATACTCAAATACCTTAATTGCCTGGGGTATATTTACTGTATGTATCACGTTATACATTAATTATTTTTAAATGTATACCATTACAGCTGTTTTCAACTTTTTTCCACACTTTTTCCTCATAAATCCTAATTTAATTTTCTCCTGCACATTGACCTTCTTTACAGGACATTCTATTGCTCTGATTTTTGAAAACGTGGTTGCAAGTGGTGAACACAAGCTACGTTGCTATTCAATTCCCCTCCGATTGTGGCCTTCAATCGCTTTACGTGCTGCGACCTGTGATCCCCTGTGACGCCTTCCGATTTCAGAAATCGGCAGTTACGTCCACCAAAGCCTTTGATCTTTCAAGGCTGGAAGTCCCGAAACGCTAATCGCTATTCAATTGCTGTGATCACCCCCTTCCAATCCCTCCCGTCAAGCCTTAACTGGCATAAAGCCAACTTGGGTTTACTTGCACCAAGGAGGTGTCGCAAGGGCTTGTAAAGCCCTTACGTAGCCTCCCACTGCTCCCACCTTAAATCCATAATACATGGTCCCCACATTAACCTCATAATGCAGGGGTCCCTATCGGGTCCCCACATTAACCCCTTGCCGATCATTTGTGTTCCCCACAGCACACAAATAGTTACCCGCAAGCCGCAAAAATAGGTACCCCCACGGAAACTAACCCCCATGCTGCAGGGCACTACTCTCAGATATCCCTATCTTTCCCTCTTTTGAGAAAAGGCCATGTATGTCCTTTTCTAAACCTTGTGATTGACAGTATAATAAACCATCAGGTGTGGCAAAAGCTAGCAATTCATGGAAAAGAAGGTCAGAGGGATAGGATGGGGCTGAAGCACAGGGAAAGTGGGGGTAGGGGAGAGCGGCATAAGTGCAGCTTCTTTGACTATCCGGTCAGCTAAAGAACTACCTCTAGAAACAAAATCATTGCGATTAGTGTGTGCACGGCAGTTGATGATGGCAATTTCCTTAGGTAACTGAATAGTTTCCAATAAGGAGTTAATAAGAGTAGTATGAGAAATTGATTTGCCATCTGCAGCAACAAAGCCTCGTTGTTGCCAAATATTTCCAAAGTCATGAACTACATCAAAGGCATAGCGAGTGTCAGTATAGATAATTACAGATTTATTTGCAAAAAGGTGACATGCTCTTATAAGGGCGATAAGTTCAGCAGCTTGGGCGGAAAAAAAAGGGATGGGACCTACCTCAAGTACAATATCTGGAAGCTGAACTCCAGTAAACCTGTTTTATAGACCCCATCTGCAGGTCTAGAACATGACACATCAACAAACACGTTCTCAGCATGAGCTATAGGTATGTCAAGAAGGTCAGGTCATGGGGAGGTGGAGTCATGTATGGTAACAAGACAGTTGTGTGGCTGTGTGTGGTCATCGTTAGATGTAGGATGGTTAGTTAGTATAGCATTTAAGATGGCAATAGGGCCTGATTAAGTGGCGCTGTATTTTATCTCTAAGTTGGTATGGTTAAGCAGTATGCACTCATAGCCACTGAGGCGCTGTGCGGTCATGTGTTGTGTAGTTAAGTTTTTAACTAACTGTAACACTTGGTGACTAGTATGTAGAATGGTAAAATGTCCTAAGGTAATTGTATTGGCTGTCTCTGCGCCCATAGCACAAGCAGCTAATGCTCGGAGACACGCCGGCATCCCCTGGACCATCGTAGGGACTACATTGGAAAAGAATGCTACGGGACGCATACTACCCCCGTGATCTTGGGCACAGACCGCGGCTATGGTTTTACAATTGTCCCTCGCATATAGGTGGAATGGTTTACAATAATAAGGTAGTCCTGGGGCCTGCATAATACTAACTTTTAAGGTCACGTAAGCTTTGGTCATGTCTGGAGTTCACTGAATATGCTCTGGGCTGTCCCCCTTAGCAGCCGCACGTAAAATGGAGTCATGGTGTGAGCATTCAGGGATCCATTGCCTGCAATAATTAATCGTACGAAGAAAGGAAAGCATTTCCTTTTTAGTCTGTGGTTTAGGTATTCTCTCATGTGACAGAGTAAAACCTAAGTATTCAACATGTGTTGTCCCCATTTGTATTTTGTGATTAGCTACCTTGTGACCTTCAGCTGCTAGATGCTTTAGCAAACTGAGTGAATCCTGTCTATTGGTTTCCCCGTTAGGACTACACAACAGTAGGTCATCAACGTACTGAAGGAGGACAGAACCATGACACAGGGTCCATGACCACAAGGTATGTTGGAGCACCAACGAGAAAGCAGCTGGTGAGTCCACGTAGCCTTGGGGAAGACGGGTCCATGTTAATTGGCGCCCATCAAAAGTGAAAGCCATAAGTAGTTGTGTCTCAGGGTCCAATGGGACCGAAAATAATGTGTTTGATAAATTAATAACAGTAAATATAGTAGCGTCATGAGGAATGGCCGTAATGAGAGCCATGATATCAGGAACAATTGCGGCAATTGGGATAACTAGGTCCTTAATTGCCCTTAAATCCTAAACAAATCTGAAGTCATTGTTAACTAATGGAAGGGACGTAAGTCCAATTCCATCCTGACTCTGTATCAGAGTCTAAAAGTCTGTCAATTATAAGTTCGATGTTAGTCTGAGTCATACACTGTCCTTGGCACATTCATTTCAGATACATAGAACAGAAGGATTAATTGAGTGGCAAGGGCTTTCATAACTAGTTGGTCACCTACAGTTAAGAAAGGATAAGTTCCTTTCTACAATCTTAAATTGTAATCACAGGAATGAACCACAATGTCTCTATAATAATGAGGGCTGCCTGTTTTCTCTTTCCTTATTTACTATTTGCAATCTATTCAAAAACAAACTGTTATGATTCCATTTTGGATCAATTCACATGCAAAATTTCCTTTTTAAATCCCTTGCTAAAACATTTCTAGGAACTATTTCCCTTCAGTTCTGTACTTAACTTACAATAATTTCCGACTAACACTCTTCTTCCTAAGACCTCTCCACAAACATTTACTTCAAATACTGAAAACCCCCTTAAAAAGTTCAACAACAACATTCCATACACATGACAGTATTTTATCCAAACTAAATACGACCTTAAGAATTTTCTGTGGGGAGGGGGAATTCCTGTCACAAAAACTCACAGTTTTTTCCGGGACAAGGAGATAAGTGCTAGCAAGCTTTAAAATAGAAAAAAACACATTGTCTTAAATTACCACAACAGTATAAAGATATTTTTGAAAGTACAAATAGCTGATCTACAGAGTAAAAAGACAAGTCTTACACTTACAAACATTACAAGACCATAAATCCTCCACTGTTACATATTTCTGGAAAAAGATTTCCCTTTTTTATATTTATGCCGGCTTTAGAAATATATCTCAGTGGTGGACACAATCTCTACACCCTTAAAAACACAGAGGAAAATTCTCTAACCTGCATTTCTCAGTTGTATTGCAAAGAAAGAAAGTACAGCACACTCACAAATTTATTTGCAGCAAAACAACTTCCCAAATGTAGATAACAAGACAATCCATCTACTTTATAAACAAAAGCTTTATTATATACATATATGTAAAGAAAAAGTTGCTTTGGGTTTTATGTTTAGATCCTCAGCATCTGACTGTTCTGAGTCACTGGAGCCTCCCCTCCTACCATCAGAGTCGTTATTACTCTGTACTTTTATGGGTTTTTCTGGTCATTTATATTTGTGTTCCTATTTCTTTTATTACCCTTTCCTTGTTTGCTCTTTTTGTCTGCTCTCCTTCTTTATGTAGTGCTGACTGCGGGGGAAGGGGGGCTGTAGCTCCTGCTCACAGCTTCTGAGTTGCACCTGCTTGCTCTCTTACGGGACCTGGGGGTGGGGGCTCTGTATATAACTACATATGATAGCTTTGCATGATTCTCCCGGGTTGGAAGGTGGATATTGTTAAGACTGGGAAGTGCCCATTTTTAACTATCCTTCTATTCTTCAAAAAATTAGGCGGTTGTCTCAGTAGACAACGTAACCTTATATTGTTACCACGATTGTTAATCAGAGAACAAGAGCGGCTGTACTGAGCTCGAGAGCTCTGACAATTCCGACAGTTATTCTCAAGTTAAATACTTAAAACACAGAGACGGAGCATCTTACAGTCTCCTGAGACCTCACTTCCTGAATTTACACAGTATAACAAAATGTCTTATCTTAGACAGCACAGCAATACAGCAAAATTCATAAGCAAGCAAAAGCGGTGGTTTGGGGCACTGTCAACCAAGCCGTCAAGTATATATTTCAATTATATCCTTTATATTCCCACCTTAGGAATAATAATTGTTGCCTACCGAAGGCTTAACATATATATATATATATATATATATATATATATATATATATATATATGAATATATATAGCCTTCCAGAGGCTTAATTTAGCCTTCCAGAGGCTTAACAATTTTAGCCTACCGAAGGCTAAACCCTCCCTACCTCAGAGAGTGGTTCCCAGTCTACCTAAGACTGTGCCCAACTTATTTACTTAGATACAGATTACAGAGGAAGATGAGAGTGGGAGCAAAGGAAGGTGTACTTAAATGGACACAATTCATTCTACTCACCACTCGTTTTTCGATCTGTATCCCACTTCTGACACCAGCTTGTTGTGGCTTATTTTACTGCGTTGACGGCTTGGACCACGCGCCTCACACAGAGCTCTGGGAGCCAGTACTGGATATGACACACACACACAAGAATCTCAGTACAAGCTCATTTATTTGTACGATGGCAAAAATGTATATACTTGACAGAAAGAAGGCATATCAGAGGAAATTCCAGTTTCAGCAGAAACAGCTCGTTAGTCTAACAAGGTCAAATTGTAGGATGTTCTTGGAACATAGATAGCAAGAAACAGGTGGTAATATTCTATATGTCAGCTAATTTTCCAGTTCCTAAAAACAAAGAAAGTTTTTATTCATTTGTATGTAATGTATGTTTTATTTTATGCAATGTATGCTTGTTTATTTTTATGTAACTTAGTTTTTTATTTTTGGTTATGTTCATATTTTGTTTTTTGTAGTGTTGCTTTTTTGTGTTGTGTAATGTTCTTTTCTAATTTTCTGTAGTGGTGCTTTTTTATTTTCTGGGATTTTTTTATTTTTTATTTTGTGTATTTTTATTTGTAATTAGTGGGGTATAGGGGTGTTTAATAGGGGGTTATGTAGGTAGTGGAGGGGTTAATAGGTTAGGTTAGATGTTAGGTAGGTAGGGGGGGTTAATAGGTTAAGGTAGATAGTATAGGGAGGATGGGGGTTCATTAGTTAGAGTGGAGTTGGTTTCGATTTATTGGTTTATTCGGGGGGATAGTGTAGTGTAGTGTTTTTACTTAGTGTCATAAGGGTCCCGACGGACCCTCATGGCAATTATGAGGTTAATGTAAGGGTTCTTAATGTACCATAAGGGTCTTTATAGACCCTTATGCGACTGATGGGGTTACATAGAGGCTTGTGGTAGTCTGTATAGACCCCCATACAAGATGGGGTTAAATAGAACTAGATAGGGGTTAAATTGGACTAGATGGGGTTAAATAGACCCAGTTAGGGTTAAAGGGGACAGTTGTGGTTGATGGGGTTTAGTTAGGTGTAGTGCTTAGACTTTGTGTCATGAGGGTTCCCGATCGGGACCTCTGCAGCAAGGGTTTTAATGTGGGGACTTTGCAGCATAGGGGTTAATGTTAATTGCCGCGGGAGTTCTTACTGTACCCCCAGTAGCATGAGGGTAACCATTAGTTTGCCTCATGTTCTTTAAGGATCGTAGGCCCTTTAAGGACCAGTGGCGGGGAATTGAAACCTCCAAGCCTGCACGAGTTTTGGGCTTGGAGGTCTTTATAGGCAAATATAAATTCAATGCAGCACTGTACAGCGCTGTAATTAATGGGGAACATTATGGGGGACATTAGGATTAAAAGCACTACATTCTCAAGTGTGCTCATCGCTTATAGCCAATACTGTCATTTCTGGCCAAAGTCTGACGGGCTTGAAGAACGAGTTACAAGCTTGGAGGTCATTCAAGCCCGAGTCCTAGGGGCTTGAATGACCTCCAAGCCCGTAACTCATTCTTTAAGCCCGTCGGACTTTGGCCAGGAATTAAAGTATTGGCTATTTGCGATGTACAAGCTTGGGAATGTAGTGCTTTTAATTTCAATGTTCCCCATTGTGTTTCCCATCATTTACAGTGCTTTACAGTTCTTTCTTGAATATATATTTGCATTTACAGTGCTCCGTGTTTGCAGGCTTGAACAACGATTCACAGGCTTGTGCCTGTGATTCTGTACTAGCACGCAAATGCTTATTGCCGATGGCAGGGTTTGCAATCAGCGGGAAGGAGGGCTAACTTGCGGCCGCAGCCAATTGAATATCAGCGCAAACGTAGTGCTACTAGGGCACATAGGCAGAACGTAGGCAATCTGGAATTCGCAAGCATTTTGTGAGCCCTAATAGAATGAGGCCCACAGCTTGAAAAATACCTTGGGTATATGTTATATATATTGCCATGGTTTGTTTGTGCATCTTTTATTTATACATTGGTAATGGGCTTCAAGGCAATGTGGATGATATTTGAGCCTTGCATTATTATTGTCTGAGCTTATTGTCTGACAAGTATGACTTATATAGCTACATTCCTGAATATTGGCTCACTGGGAGAAGCCCCCAATGGGAAATTATTAATTCAAAGTAGTTTTTCTACAAAGGGGTCAATGAATAGTTAGAAAAAGGACCTAACCCTTTCATCACATGTGTTTTGGGATGAAGGCCCTAACACCAATAAATTAGCCTTATCTAGGTACACTGCAGCCCTTAAGAGCCCACATGGCTAGGGTGGGCCATCAACTTCCAACACCGTACTTTACACCTATGTATGGGTAACCCCTGATGGTCCACTACTCTGCCTCCATGAGAGTCCCTAAGGACCCTCATATTCTATATCCCCAATGTGCGTCCATACAGACTTCCATGAACCCTATGAAAGATTTATGAGGTATGTAGAATTACACTAATTTCACTTGAAACAATTTATCTTTTTATGAAGGCTAATAATTTACTATCCTCAAAAGCTACTTACTGACATTGTGCACAATGTCTTATTTCACTGTCCATTAGCACTCTGGAATGCCCCATTTTATGTGGAAAAATAATTTGAACACTTAGGTCATGAAATCCCTAAAGTGAATATTTACTCAATGGTAAATGATGATTGCAACTAATGAGGAAAGGCACTCAGTTGTCAATATATAGCATTATTTAAAATAGACAAAACATGCAATAAAACAACAGGGAAAACAGGTAGGGTGCTTAGATTAATTGGTAAAGGAATTAGCAGCAGAAAATATAGGTACTGATGCCACTCTATAGGTCCCTAGTTAGACCTCACCTGGAACATTGAATGGAGTTCTGAAGGCCATATTTTCAAAACGATGTTAACAAATTAGAAGTAACTAAAATGGTGCATAGGCTAAAAGACGTGACTTGAATATGTACAGCTTAAATGACAGAAGGGAGAGAAGTGTCCTTGAGGACCCCGATGGCACATAGGGGATTAACATTAGAATACCATGGGGTTTATATAGACCCCAATGGTATTAGATGCTAAGCTTAAATGCTTTATGATCCCCCAAATAATTTTATGTTTAGTGTGGAGGGGGCGTTGTTAACCTCTTAATTGTGTTGTATAAAGAGATCAAGCCTTATATCTGACTCAATTGAAGTACTATACTAATGATAGCGTCAGGTCTTCAGCTTGGATCTTTTTTAGAGGCATTTTTCTGCCTCTCCAGATGGTGATCAGTATGTGCAGGATTGGGGAGAAAAAAAGGACTTACGTACAGTATGTAACTTTTGTGAAGCACTGTTAGAATAGATTTGAATTACTTACCATAAAATTGTTGTACATTTCTATGCAGCAATTAACAATTAATAATTAAACTGATTACTGCAAATCAGAGGAGATCCTAAAAGGTTGAACTTGATGGACTAAAAGTATTTTTTTAACCTCAATTACTATGTAACCATGAAGCTCATTTTAGACTGAGATTTTCCTGCGAGAATGCAACTTGTCGACTTGTCGACTTGCACTATAATTGCCTGCGTTTGTTATAGTGGAAGTTTATAAGTAACTTATGAACCTATCTATTCAATCCATCCAATTTTTAGCTTTGTCACACAGGCTAAAATGAGCTGTGTTATCAAGTTACTATTAGCTGTCCACTGATTTTCACTAAAGGCCTATAACAGTTAAAGGTCCTCACATAAGTTATTGAGTGTATATACACTGTATGACTGTAGCTGATTTTCTCTAAAACCTTACTTGAACTTGATACCACCTGTAAGGGCTCAAAAAAAGCTTTGATGAAAGCTTTCAACGGCAGTTAAAGAGACAGTACTGTAATGAAAAAAATAAAGAAAACAAATGTAAATGCAAAATATATATTACGGTATATGGAATATTCTCATAGGCACATATGTTCTAAACAAAATTCCAAAGTATGATGTGTGAGTTTGCATACATCTGTGAACATCCACTATGGTCAGTAATACTCGTCAACATAGCATATATCAACTAGAAGTTGATACACAAGAGGTTAATACAGGAAACACACATGCCTACAGCAAATGCTATAATGCATTGCTTATTAAAGTGCTAGGGAAACACCAAACAATAGTATTAAACAGCTGGGATCCAGATCACATCATAGTACTGAGAGAGATCATGTATGTCACATCCATGGTAAGGTAAGTCATGTACACAATACCGTTGTGTGTTAGATACCAGGGTATGAGAACTGTCATAATAGATAGCTTGAGGCTATAGTTGAGAATTTTTTTGGCACTAATTGTAGGTGAATGGTGGCCTGTAATCCATGCTGGAGGTGACTCCCAACAAGCAAATGATTATATAGTACAGGCAGTAAGCAGGATTATGTAAGAGGAGCAGGTAAAGGGCATAGTTTTAGAGGCACAGGGACATTGGGATATAGGGCCAAATGCTCATAAGGAGGATCGAATGGATGTGGATGTAGCAGTTGAGGAAGAGCACAAGGAGGCTGCGGAGAGGCAGTAGGAGCCACAGGAAACCTACCTCCATCAACAGGAATCTTGTGTACCAGTGTCCTGTTAAGTCCCCGTAATTACTGTTGTGCATGTGAGAATATAAATACATTTAATAAATATGGTAAATTCAATCTATTGTTTGTGTATTAATATATATGGTGAAATAAACAGTGTTATGATGTAATGATTTAGTAGAATTACCTCCACAAATGAGTATTACTGTTGCTCATGCATAATGTAGAAATCTGTACTAATAATGTATGAAATAATGCATGAACACTCTATTATTAATTCAGATGCCATGTTGGCTTAAAAATAACACTTTATAATGATAATGCATAGCATCTACTAAAGGCACATAAGGTCATTATACCACATTAACAATATTTAGATGAATATAAATCTCATCATTAATCACTTCATATGACAGTAAACATTAATGGGAATAGCCCCTACAAGATGCAATAAGTCATGGATTATGTAATCCAAATTAATTAAACACAAATAGTGTGATTTTAAAACCTTGGAAATAGTATGACAGATCTCTGAAATGATCAGTATATGGTCACATTCAAAAATACTAATGAGGAACATCTAGCAAGATCGGAGTGCTTTATACTGTTACTATAAGAATAAACTGACTTACCTAATGTCCATCTACAAGCAGGCAAACAATGCTGTACCTGTTATGAGAAATCAGTTGTCATGACCAATTGCACATATTTAGCAATGATGATCTCATAAGGAATACTTAACTGTGACCACAACCAAAAGGCCAGATTACTATTATTATCTCTTTATGATATTGTTTTGCCACATTGACATCACATGTTAAAGGTCAATTGATAACTGTGTTAGTTATGATATTATGATGTCTAGACATGTAGACATGATTATTAAGACAAGCAAAGGTCTTCCGCGTTAATATATTTTAATAAGATGAGAAATGACATCTGGTCTCATATTGTTAAGTCGGATGACATTCATGTACAATTGCTGGTTTTAACTAACATAGTAGTTACTGTATGTGCATTGGTACATATTAAACATAACATCACTCATGGTGCTTAAAACATGATATATGTGTTTATGGAGTGTGAGATTATTCTGCTAGGGGATGTCATCAATAGAATGGCTATATGAAAACCACTGCATATCATTTACTTACATTATTTAGAATCACTGCTTGTAGATTAACAAACTGCCTTACTGAATGTGAAATATGCCTAAAATAAATGTATAAAACAGGTTTATGAGTAATACAAATAAAAAGTTAAATAGGGACTACATCATCTCTTATGTTGACCATAACCATAAGTTTTCACAGATAAGATTATCATGGACTATGTGATGGTGGCAGGCTACATGGTTACTCTGTAGAGAGGCAAGAGTAAGTTAACATTTTGACCAATAGATTTCCACTGACAACTGTACTTGTGAAGGATTAGATGAGATTCAGTCCCTATCTATTCCTCTGCTTGGTCACAGTGCCCATCTCCTGTGCCACCATACCCTCTCCTATGTGAGGGTTTCATTGGATATGCATTTGGAGATATAGCTGATGGACATGGAGGCAACAAGGTAGAGTGTGACTGGACAGGCACAACCCGCTCTTTGTTTGTCTTAAAAAGGTGAAAGACATCAATCCTACCCTCATGTTGTATAGGTTCTGTATCTCGGCAAATAGGTTGCAGATTATCAGGTCAAGTTACCAGGTTCCAGGAAATGAATTTCTGATTTACAAAATAATAAACGCCTTCCCTCTAAATGAAACACACTATGCACGTGTGTCCCAAACAGAGCATAAAGTTTTTGTTTTTTGGTTCATCATATTATACTGGTTTTGCCCCAAACAGCAGTGGGCCACTTCTTTAGACAAACACAAGTTTCACACCTTCTGCCCTTAGGACTGGCTGGGGGGTAGGGGTCCATGCCGAGTAGGGGAATATTTTTATTAGCTTATCAATAGCTGCACCCCAAAATACACTCTACACACAAAATAATGGCTCTGGAAGCTCAAATCACCTGGTGGAAAGGAGCTTAGGAAACCAGGGCAACAACCAGACAAAACATAACAAACCAACAAGTGGTAAAGTCTTTCACAAGGTCCTTATAACGATTATAAAACCCTTTGATTCAACTGGCTATGTGGCTAATGTCCATCAGGGTCAGGTGTCAGACACAAAAGTCCAAGTGTCCTGGGGTTTGTGATACCCATAAAGGGACTATTTATATGAATTTTATTCAGTTCAAATAGATGTGTGTATTGATTCTCAGTGAAACCTGGTACATCAAAGTAATTAGACAAACAAGTATATTGTCACAACTCGATTTTGGGAGGCACAGGGAACTCTTTGTTACCACATTTCTTCTTGCCCAGAGCTTTACTGGACTATTGTGGACTGTGTATTGGCCCTGGGATTTCAGAACGTCCCTGCGTTAAATTATGTTTACACTATTATATGTATTGTGGTTTATGAATATGCTAGGTTCTGTATAGATTAAAATACCAGGGTACCTTTGCTAATTGTGGTCATGCCCAGAGTCTAGAGAGTTTGCTGGAATAATGTGCCTTGGCCTAAGATGAGAAGTTCCTTCCCTGCACAATCCAGTGGGACATATGTTGTCTATAATGTTTATGATTGAATACAAATAATGTTTCATGTTACAGGGATTGTTGTAAAAAACATATTAGATGGTCTGACTTTTACAGCTGCCAACACCCAAGACAGATTGTCCTAGATAAACCTTAGTGTGGAGGGTGGACAGATGCATCTAATATCTACAGTTTACTGTAATAATCAGGAATGATTTGGGCAGTGATTAGGGCAGTTGACACATCACACAAATACAAAGGGATGGGCTGTGGGACAGGGGCTGTAATGATTGGTGCAAATAGGAGGCACATTGTTGCCATTGGTTAATTCATCACCTGGATAGCTTATGGGCTTAACATCATGAGATGTACAGGGCCTCCCTGCAAACCAGGGGCATGTCACTGCCAATTGGTCCCCTTCTATGTACCCATGGATGCAGCTTATTGTAATTTGCCAGCCTGTGGCCACAACATTGTACATATGTTGATCAATGTTGTCAATAAAGGAGTGGCAGTTTTTTGGACTTACATAATCAAGGTGTAAGTGTCATTCTATTAAATAATTCTAATATCCTAAGGGATTGTATGGTGCATCAAGTGGTGGAAAATAGTCACAGTCAGTGGCTATTGTGTTCCTGACATCCTGGTCTGCTGAAGCAAGCTCCTGGGGTGTCTTACTTGGTTCTGGTTCATCTTCTGCTATCAGAGGTGTAAAAGGACCGAACATTCTGCTGCGTTTATTTAAACCATGGTCTTACCAAGCTCAATTGAAGTAGCAGATCGTGACATACAGTATATTATATAATATAAAATGGATAACTATAATTTACTAGTAACTTGCTCGTCAAAAATTACAGGGCAATAACATTTTAAGCCATGGCAATGCTGTTTGCCACACAATGTAAGGCTTTTGCTCCTATGTGGTCCTTTGGCGCTCATCGCAGGGCTCGCAATGAGCTCCTTCGGTGCTCATTGTGAGCCTAGCCCCTCGTGTCCTTCAATTGTCTGTTGTCACTTGTACCTTTGGTGGTCATCGCAAAGACATATATAAGTACAGTGTCAAATGAGAAAAAAATGTGAGTACAGTGAATTAATTAAGTAATATGAATTAATAAATTAATATACTTTACTTATTTCTATTTAATATGCAGCAATCAATATCCTGAAGAGCTTACAAATTATTTATATTAAATTAAATGTACAGTTGGAGTGTTGATCATGTGAGGAGAAAGTGTTAGTGGCAAGTGTGCAGTGTAAATAGGCTGCATGCACAAAGCCAAACCGTTTGTTTAGTAAGTGTTGTAAAACAGTTTTTTTTTTTTCTATGTGTTACTTGGCTCGCAGTACGCATTTTGTGTCCGTTATAATGGTACATTTTCTATGTGCTACGTTCCTGGCTAACTCATATGTGTCTGGCAGTGGTTTTCACGGCTCTGTGCCCTTTAGCCTCGTTTTCATTTTTTTCGGCCGCCCTTTTTTCATTTCGCTTAGCAGATTTTCAAGTGCCAAAATTTCTTAAATGCGACTTAAATTTGCATGCAAGTCCACTCCCAGACATCCTGACTGTCCCCCCTGCCGCCCCCCAACCGCCACGTGCTGTGTGTGATGTTTGTTTTATGTGGTATTTTTTTGTTGTTGTGGTTTTGGTGTTTGTTGATGTGCGCGGTTCGGCCATTAATTTCCTTGAGTCGTAATTGTTGTTTGTAAAAGTCGTACGTCCTTGTCGGTGTTTTCTTCTTACTAGACATATAAAGTGGCACAAACATTACTTAAGTTACTGTGACATAGTACAGACACAGTACAGACACAATAGATTCAAAGACATACAGCCTTATTAAATTGCGATTCGGTAAATTTAAAAGGGCTCTTTTTAAGCACACAGCATATTTTTTTTACAGAAGTTTTTAGTTAGTGAACTTCTATTCAAAAGCAAGGTCTACACTAACTAAAAACTTCTGTAAAAAAATATGCTGTGTGCTTAAATAGAGCCCTTTTAAATTTACTGAATTGCAATTTAATAAGGCTGTTAATATGTATTGAATTTCAGTAAGCACATATATACCATAAAAATATACAATTTATACATAAGTTCTTTCAGGCAATAACACATGAAATCTTTTTATGCAAAAAGTTGTAATGTGTCCTGGAGACCCAAGAGGTAGCATACAAGGAAACAAATAGGTCACAATGACATTTGGCTGTGACAATAACCTACAATTATATTTCCCTTTCTGTTTTTTTAGCCTTTTGGTTAAATAAAGTTGTATCTGCCTGTAGAATTACATACTGTTACTCTCTGGTCAACCATGTCAATAACATTGTGATGTATTATCCAGGATATGTATTAGATTTTTGCTTTCCATGTCTCTAGTATCATGTTTTATATATTTTTGTTAATAAACGTCAATACATATTTTACATGTTTACGTTTTTAATTTTTGCTTATGATAAAAGATATGCTTTATCTTTTCCCCCTTTTTTACTTTTAATGTGGAGATGGCCCATGATTGCTGTTTGAGTGCTTCCCTAAGAATGAGGAGAGTCACAGTTGGTATAGCAAATGTTTTGCTTCTATAGTCTGATTTTTGAGATACTGAATATATGTTCCTTTTTCTTTTGCCTTTGTTAAAAAAGTTTGTAACAAAATTTGCAGATTAGCTAATTTATTACTTGTTCATGTTACAGCTGATAAAGTGCAATAAAATCAGGAATTCTTTTTTTAAGTGATTTATGTGTGGTGATGTCAATTTCTATCCATTCTAGGTCACTTGTTTATGTTTAAATTTTCTCAGGTAAGTAGCTGTTAAATAAGTAATTGTGAGTTCATTGCTACTGGTAGGACATTTCCCAGTAATAAGAAATAAATACATGTCTTGCCCAGAAATAGTGGCATAACCTACCTTCTATTTCCAATCATTTATAGAAAAGTGATAAAGAATAGACCTATGGTTGCAAAAGAACACATGCATTAAGACTATAAAATATTTCTAGAGTTATTTATGTCCCATTATACTAAATTACTTTATCTGCAAAATAGTTTCCATCTTAAAACACGTAAAATTGAAACTATAATTTATGCAATTTAACCTAACAAACATAACAGGTTTGCACAAATATTCCAGGCTCTGATATTGTATTATTGAACTGTGAATTTGATAAGAATTTTAAGCTTGGCTATGAAAGCTTCATCTAGCTTCTTTATCTCACTTAGCCATGAAAACCTCATAAAACAGTATATATTGTGCATTTCAAAGATTGTAAAGCTATTAAACATCTATTGAATTATAAAGCACTTTTTACAAATGGCACATAAAATGTTGCTTTGCTAAGTATTTTCCAATTTTTTTCTAACTGTGATATTTATTGCTAATTGTACTAAGCTTTTGTCGAATGAACATTAGAGGAGATACCTTCTGCATGAGCTCATCTAGCCAAAAAGGAAATCAGCTTTTTTTTCTGGAGAAAACAATTTCATAAAACTAAAATATTTAGTAAGAGCACATTATTTTTCTTTGAACTGCTGTAATTAAATATATGCTTGGTTAGAAAGGATTTCCGACTATCTGGAAACACTACACATGATAATTAACATCACAATGGTTACCTAAGACTATTTTTAAAAAAACAATGCTGTCTTTTATTTTAAATATTAATGTTTAAAGAACTGCCCTTTAGATTGTAAGTTTGCAAGTTTTCAATCGTGTAAGGAGCTTTGGAAACAAGAACTATGGACATTTTAAGCTCAATAACAGGGCTCTGTTATGTTTTTGCTGTGTATTTAAACCCTGTAAAGTGCCTCAGAATATGGGCCCTAAGTAAATCCCTGAAAAAACAATAGCGAGTGCCGTTGTGGCACAAAAAAATTCTACCTAGCTATCTTAATCCCCCATCCCTAAAATATTGCGAGAGAACTACTACAAGCCACTGCTCCAAGTGAATTTCACAACACAGCTGAAAAGCAAGGCATAAATCTCCATGATTTTGCACTGAAAATAAATTATGAGTTACTTCATTAGACTTTAACATCCAAATCCTATGCTAAAACCGAGGCCACTCGCAAGTGGTTTTCAAACCTTTGCTGAATCCCCAGAAGCATTTAAAGTGACAGTATAGCACAAAAAGCACAACAACATGTTAACATTTCAACATTATCTTAACAATAGCATGTAAAATAAGATTTCAAAGGTTGTAGGTTCTTTAAAACACAGAAATCCAGAAGTGACATCTCTGATTGGATACTATGGACCCTATTCTATTGCCCAATTCATAAATTTATACACACTCTTAATATTGCCACATATTAGCTTCTTGCAATCCAATCACGAGTTAAATGCCCACAATCACTACAGGCCAACCAAAACAAATTCTTGCTTTTATTAGAGCTGTACTAGCAATTAAACACACACTATTGTATTGTGTTTAAAAGCATGGGAAACACATTAGAATTAATTGCACAACAGTCTCAATCAGATATGCAAATAAAAAAATATTATTTTAAATGTTATTTCTGAGTAATATTGATCCCGGGACTCAAGGGGTTAATACATATCATGAAACCCAAATGGACTGGAACAGATGATCAATGCATTTTATAGAGTGCTAGAGTGCTTGAGAAGGAGCCAGATCAACTAATGTATAGCCTCTGATTGCAGATTATGTGTAACCTCCATGCTTTACCAACATCATGCTGAAGGTCTCATTTACTATTGGCTGTGTCTAAGAAGTAAATTACGGGCATGCTTAAATATTGTCAGATCAAATGATCACTCCCTCTGAAATCCTACTTAAAAAGGCAGGGTTTACGAGTGTAGGCTTAATGAGGTAAATTGCAGCCTTGAGTCAATAGAATATATCTAAACATTTACAGAAAAAAACACCTGCAGCAAATATTACGGGTTGGAGGCATTTATGAGCTTCTAATTGAATAGGGCTCTATATTAGGAAATCAGCTAGAAAATATACTAAACATACCAATTCTGGTGACTTCATGACAGATCAGATACACCCTTCTCTTTAGTAACATGACCAATGTGCTCATATGTTTTAGTATAAAATGCCATTGTTCCTTAACTTAGTTTTTACTTCTCTACAGAACTGCTCCCCAAGACTTACAAGAAATATAACCCAAATGGAATTGAATTTAGTTTCCTGGAATATTCTCTGCATTATTTGATATTGAATGAAGCATTGAAATGATAAGAGCAAAATATTTGAACATTTGGAGATATCCACAAGTTCTTCTCCCTTACTTTCTTGTGCCACTTCTCAATCTCCTTCATACGTTAAACTCTTGGGAGCAGGGTCTTCAGTTCCTCATGTGTCAGAATGTGTGTCTTGTCCTTTGTCATGTAGAGTACCCCTTGTAAATATTTATTAGTCTCCACTTTATCGTACTACTTAAAATGTTCCGCATTTATATTGAACACTGGAAAGTACTACAACATATTTACAATGTCACCCAATCAATAAATCTAAATGAGGAACAATTCCATCTGCAAGGTGCGTATATCTTTGTTATAATTTATTTGTGTGGGTACAGAATTTTCTTCAGTGTATGACCAGTCATGTCTGTTAATTGGCATGGTAGGCATTTTTCTAGTGTGTAATAATTTGTGAGCAATTAAGTGAGAGATGTTTTAGTGAGTATCAGAGTCAACTTTCCCAGGAAATAAATAACCAACCCTGGACCCTAATCCCTGCAGTCTCTTGTATACCTTGGTATATGGATATAAAAATATCATATGTCACAATGGATGATCAATGTCTTAAGCGCCTTAGCGTAATCCCGAGCGTGGCTCGGGGTTAATTGTGAGTACCTTAAGCGGAATCCCCAAGCCAAGCTCAGGATCACATGCATCCGTCTTCCGGGTTCCCTTCCCATCGTGCGTAGGCCAGGGCAGTTAAAGGTATACTGTAGTGCTATATTAACATTATACTCTTTTGAAGAAATAGACTTCTGAACAGGGACGGCCTTTGTAGACGTAGATTTCCATTAGTCCTGCTGAAATCCCCTAAGGATTTCCACATTTTTTCTGCATTCACTGTTTGTTGAAGAAACAGATGAAAAGAAATAAACATGGTGTCTTTCACAACGATATGCTACTACTGCATAGAACAGGGGCCATGTTAGAAACTCGGAATGTTGTAGATGGCCGAACCATAGGCTGAGCCTTATTCTGCTCAATATTAATTTTATAGCTTTATTTTATGTTATTTTATCAGTGCCAGGAGCAGTATCTACAGAATACTATCCATCCCAGTTAGTCACAACACTACTGCTCACAAATTGCCCCCTTTTACAATTATTATTTTTTTGGCCAAGACACACATTTGAATCCCACTGTAGGCCACTGTTGTGGGCTGCACAGGGATAGCCAAAGTGCCGGATGTGGCCCGCGGGCCACACAATGCCCAGGTCTGGCATAGAATATTTAAAGGCTATTTATTTTACTTTCTAAAATATTTTGTCATACAAACACACAATTCTCGTCTATAACATAACACATATAATGTTGTAAAACTACATTGTTTCACTTCTCTACAGAACTGCAACAATAAAGACACACAAAACATTAAGCCAATTGGAACTGAAATTAGGTTTCCCAAAATTTCCCCTGCAATGAATGAAGCATTGAAATTATAACATTTAATAATATTAAGAGGTATATCAATGAGTTCTACCTGCAGTTACATCTCTTCTCCTCTATTCAAATAGACAAATACCTCCATATAGACCTGCACATTACAGGAAATTAAAAATATAGCTCTATATTGCTCTGCATATTACTGATACATTAAGATATAGCAAGCTCCATATAGCTCTGCACAATGCACTTAGCAATAATGCTCCTATTATCTCTCCATCTTCCCCTCTCCTCATGTAAATTACTCACAAGGCATGCAGAATAGTGGTGGGAGAGAAGGTTTACATGACCTGGAATCAGCAAACACTCCCACCAAGGCTTGATTGTTAATGCATAATTTCACAATTTTTAAACTTAGTAAAAGCATTCTCAAGGTGGAGGAAAGCAGGTACATTTTACCTCACTGTTCTCTCTCTCTCCCTTTTTTCTGTTTCCCCATTCTTCCCCCCCAATCTCTGATTCTCATATTCCCTCTCCTCTCTATTCCCTTACACATCGCTCTCCTCCATTCTCTCCCTCCTCCACATATACCTTTTTGACCCCTCATGCTACCTTCTCTATTTGTTTCCACTCGTCTTTCCCCCTTCTCTCTCTCTCTCTAGGTTCCCTTTTCTCTTCCCCTCTTCACTTTTCCCTTAATTGTCCCTCTTCTCTCTCTATTCTTCTCCTCCTTTCTCCCCCTCTCCCCCTTCTCTTTCAACCATCCCTTCTCTTTCTCCCACTCTTCCTTCTCTCTATCCCATTTCCTCTCTCCCATTTCTTCCTATTTTCTCTTTCTAATTATCTTACCCTCCCTTTCCCTCACCCCTTTCTCATTCCCCCTCCCGTCTCCTCTTCCTCATCTCTCCTTGCTCACTCACCTCTCACCTCTCCTCTACCTTCCCCCTTTTTTGCACCTTCTCTCCATTCCTTCTATGATTTTACCTCTCTCTACCTCTCTACGCCTCCTTCTCTCTCTCATTCATTTCTCTCCTCCTTTTTCTCTCCCCCTTTTCTCTTTCCTCCTTTTCTCCCATTTTTTTTATTTCCCCTGTCATCTTCCCCTCCTTTCTACCTCCTTTCCCCTTCTCTCTCTCTCTCTCTCTCTCTCTCTCCCTCCCTTTTCTCTCTCTTCCTTCACTTTCTCATGTCTGCTTAAATTTTCTCTTCTTCCTTTTCTCTCCCTATTCTCTCCATATACTCCCTCCCCACCAGTCCTTTTCTCTTGCTACCTTTCTTCTCTGGTCTATCTCTCCTCCGCTCCTTGCGTGCTGCAAGGGGGACCCAATTTATTGTTTGCACCGGGGGCCACTGATCACAGGTTACCAAGGTTTTTGCACCAGAGTATGCACCCACAATCCTTTCATAAATTCCTGTCAGGCTCACAGCTTATATTGTGCTCAGTGAAATAAAACAACACTTTTTTGACTGTAATAGATTGAATAGCAATTGCCTGCCTACAGGCGTGTGTGTGAAGCCTATTGCATCTACTCTGCCAACTTTTGCCAGTGCACAGTGATACGTCATATCTGGTGCAACCGTAGTGTACAGTGACATAAAACAACACTTTTTTTACTGTAATAGATTGAATAGCAATTGCCTGCCTACAGGCGTGTGTGTGAAGCCTATTGCATCTACTCTGCCAACTTTTGCCAGTGCACAGTGACACTCATATCTGGTGGCACCTTAGATTGCACGCGCAGTGCCCCAAATTTGAAGTAGGAGGTCCGACCAAGCATCTTTTTCCATCTCCCTGTTCCAAAAATCAATGCCATATACACGTCCCCTAATAGTGGACGTAACAGGGATTAAACCGATAGGAATAGTACTACTTAACAGTACACACCTTATAATAACGCAGACAGAGGCAATGCAGAGAGAGGAGTCTGAAGAAAAGGAGTCAGAGGAGGAAGGTGGCTTTGAGGAGGTGGAAGACCAAACACAGCAGGTGTCCCAGGGGGCTTGTTGTCACCTTTCGGGGACCCTTGGTGGCTGGGTGGAGGAAGAGACCTTCAATGACATCAGTGAGGACAAGGAACGGGACATGGCTAGCTTGGTATCCAACCTTGTGCAAATGGGGAGTTTGCGGTTGTGCAAAGGGACTGTTTGTGGTTGTTTGCGGTGCATTAAACGGGGAGATTGGTCTGTTACTGTGAAGCGTGTGTAACCCTTACACTACCTGATCGATACAACATCATACCTGATGTTTTAAAGCATGATATTCCAAACAATTTAGGAATGTTAGGTGATTTATGCCCTTTATGGCTAAAAATCAGACTCTGCATCAACTATGTAATTTTCCATGGGAGTTTTGCCATGGATCCCCCTCCGGCATGCCACAGTGCAGGTGTTATCCCCTTGAAACAACTTTCCCATCACTATTGTGGCCAGAAAGAGTCCCTGTGGGTTTTGAAATTCGCCTGCCCATTGAAGTCTATGGCGGTTCGCCGATGTTCGTCCGTTCGCAAACATTTGATGGAAGTTCGCGTCCGCTGTTGGCGAACCTAAAATTTGATGTTCACGACATCACTATTTGTAATAATAGAAATAGAAAAAAAATGGAAACGCCAGTGCTTTCAATGGTACTGATGGAATTTTTATTAGATTACAAGATCCAAGACTGCTTAGAAAACAGTTGAACAAAAAGCTTAAAAAAGGGAATGGAATACACTTTTTTTTATTGTACATGCTAGTAGCTTGCCTATCATAAATTACGGTGTGATAGAATGTTATCTTTAATGTATGTGTGCTGTCTCTCTCTGTGCTGTCTCTCTTTCTCTGTTATATGTCAAGTGTATTGTCTCTCACTCTCTGTGCTGTCTCTCTGTGTGCTGTGTCTCTCTCTCTGAGGTTTGTAATGTGCTGTTACGCCGGTTGCTGTGGTGTGTAGAGTGTGGCGGCCCTTGCTGTGTTGTGTGACGGGTTCTCTCTCACTCCTTGCTATCTCTCCCTTTGCTGTCTGTCTCATTTCCTCTGTGCAGTCTGTCTGTGTGTGGTCTGAGTGCTGTCACACTCTCTCTGAGGTGTGTAATAGTGGCTGGTATGCGTGTGGTGTGTGGTGGTGGCTGGAAAACTCCACTGGTAAGATCAATGGGCAGGGAGAAGAATATTGACTGTAGGTAGGACCACTTTCAGAAAGCTGCTATAATGCTGATATTACATGAGTACAAGAGAAAGAAAACAGCCATCTAGAGGATTAAGATTCATTTGATATAGAAAAATAAAACAATATAAAATCATAGGCTCACATTTTAAGTGCTTTAGGGTGAAAAATGTATGTAACATTGTTAAAATTAAATCTAAAGCAAAGTGAGAGGAAGCACTTGTCTGTAGGCTTTAGATTGATTTGAAATAGAAAAAATATATAATATGGAGTCATACGGTAAATGTTTAAGGTTATAAAAGCTTCTAAAGCAAAGTGAGAGATATCTAGAGGCTAAAGATTGTAAAGATTGTTTAGAAATAGAAAAATAAAAGAAAACAGGGTACATTTTGGAGTGCTTGAGAGTGAAGATAGATAATAGCTAGAATGAGATAATTACATTTCAAGTAAAATGAGAGAAAACATACTTCTACAAAAGTAAATCATATAGAGTCACAGGTTTTAGGCTCAATTCTTTTCAGTTTTTCATTATTGTGGATGATTTATATAAAAGGAAAGCAACAATCTGAAAAGCTATGTATCCATTCCAATCTGAACTCTTACAAAGCTAGCCGAAAAGTACTGAATATGCACCATGGCTGTTTCACTGTAGCCCTGATGCCATTACAGTTCCCATGCAGCCTGAGGCAGGAGACGCTGAGATGTCAGCACAGTAGTATCCGCAGCAGTGCCTCATGGGTAAGCACAACACTACATAAAGTCCCTCCCCCTATCTATCTATATAAACCTTAAATCTTTTTCAGAAGTATTTTACTGGCTCTCAGGGTGGTGTTCAGTATGCGTAAGTTTGAGGAGGAAAAAATGGCTACTACTACTCATAGTATGTAACTTGCGTGAAGCACTGTTAAAAGTAATTGTGATGGTTTGGTGGGAAATTTGAAAATGACAGGTCACTGCAACTTGAAAATTCAGCTCATTTTAGCCTTTTCAGTAGTACATTTTCGCAGCACTGAAATTTAGAGGGAATGGGATAGATAGGTTACTAAGTTAATGTGCAACCTGCACAGTAAGTGCCTGCGCAAAGGGGCCCTATAAATGTAAGAAAGTAAAGAATTCAGGAAAAAAGGGACAACAATGTCAAAATAATATTTTGTGAAAAGAACAGCTCAAAATGTAATCATTATCTTCCTTATGTTGCATAGATCTCTAATGACCACATGTAATGCAATATAATTTGATTATATTGCTTCTGCTTTATTCATGCTCCATTTTTAACATATTATATAAAGAAGGGGTAATATCGAAAACGAAATATTTGCAAATTTGTATAATGTAAAATATCCTCCACACATTGCAATGGCTGTAGCCATTTTAAAGATAAATAATAAGCAGAATAACACAATGGCTCCTCCTAGAAGATTACTTTAGAGACAACACACAGAACACTCACCAATCCCAATGCAAGTATTAATACACCCACCTTAAGTAAACTACCACCAAGTAGACCTCCTCTACCACAAAGACAGTGGACTATAGTAAAAATAATAATAATACAGAAAACAACATTTGGCCAAATTTCCAGGAGAAATTATTGAGGCACAAAGGACCTCATTCAAATGCGATTTGGACAGTTGAATAGGACTCTATATAAGCACATGTTTTTTACAGAAGTTTTTAGTTAGTGAACTTCTATCCAAAAGCAAGGTCTTCACTAACTAAAAACTTCTGTAAAAAATATGCTCTGTGCTTATTTAGAGCACTATTCAATTGGCCAAATCGCAATTGAATAAGGCCCAAAGAGTCAAAACTACTACGAATGGAATGGATTCAAATAATCAAGACACTTTTTCACAAGAGGGATCAGACTTTGAATCTGCATCATCTGCAATTACAACTTACCTAACTATACCTGACTCATAAAGTGTATTGATGAAGTATAGGCCTTTTATATGGCAATTTGTAAAATGTATATGTGTATGTAGAAATGTATATATGATGTTTTTTGTTACTTAGTTATTTATACAGTGGTACCTTGGTTCTCAATCTTAATCCATTCCGGATGTCAGGTTGAGTACCAAAAAATTGGTTTTATCAAACGCGGTGATTGCCAAGGTAGCACAATGAGTACCAATATTTTTTGCTTAACCAGATAGGTTGAATATCAAAAATCTTGAGTTCCAAGGAGGTTGAGAACCAAGGTACCACTGTATTAATATGGTAAAAAATACAGTTATTTCACATTTGTCACACTTGAACTTTATAACTAATTTTAACAAATCTACACAAAAAAATAAGACTATAAATGATTCATTTAAAAATATTATTGCACAATGAGAAAGGGTTTAAAACACCTACCAAAAGAAACTTAGCATTCAATTATTATAATAGTTTGAAACCTAACATTATTTAATTGCAGGAAACTCACTTTACACAACGACACTAGTCAAAACTAATGGTATGGCCATTTCATTACATAAATCTTTAGGGTCAAAAATAAAATAAGTTTATAAGCATAAAGAAGGAGGACACATTAGAACCATAACAGCCCAAATTACACAATTCCTCTTATTATTTCACCATGCTTTCTTCTTCCTCATAACCAGCTGCCATTTTCTCAGGGTCTTTTCCACAACTTCTCCTTACCATGTTTTCAATATAACCATTCCACCCTTGATACTCTTGTCCCCATAACATCTCACAAGCGGTCTCACTCACATCCACATCCATGGCACACTAAACAAACATGCTAAATCCAGAGGTGCTAACCCACTGCTGAATGTTTATGGAGGAAACCGCAGATTTCAGCAAACTTCGTCTGTTACAAGTTTGTATTGCGCTGTTACTTCTCTGGCCTCAACCTTGCCAGCAGCAATATTTCTCAACATTAACATTGAATCCTCCAACCCTAAACATTTGTTCGCCACATTTAACTCTCCTCCGCTCTCCTGCACTTCCTGCTACCTCTTGTCTCACAGCTGAGGACTTTATCAACCACTTTAAAGATAAGATTCAAAACATTTGTAATAAATTCTCTTCTCAGAACACCTCACACACCTACTCCTCTCAATTAACCAACAACACCCAGCCTTTACCCTTCCCCATTCCAATCCTTTACCAATATCTTACCTTACAACCTTCCCACAAGATCCTATTCCATCACAGTTACTCCCTCCCCTCTCTACTACACTAAGCCCCTCTCACACACACATATTCAACCTTTCCCTAAACACTGGAAAGTTTCCATCATCTCTAAATCATGCTACAATTACATCCATTCTTAAAAAAGCCTCATCTGATCCACCTAATGCATCTAATTATCACTCTATAACACTACTTCAGAACTGCTTGAGCTGGTCGTCTGTTATTGCCTTACCCAATTTATTTCCTCCAATTGTCTTCTTAAAACCTTCCAATTTGTTTTCTGTCCACAACACTCCACAGAAACAGCTCACAAAAATCATGAATGACTTGCTCACCACCAAGTCAAAGGGTCATTTCTCTATTCTAATTCTCCTAGATCTCTCTGCTGCCTTTGACAAGGTTGACCACCCTCTTCTGATGCAAATTTTCCACTTTCTTGGCATCAGTGACTCTGCTGTTTCATGGCTCACATCACACTTAAAAGTTTTACCAATTAGGGTCTCTTTTTCTGGCACCACTTTCTTCAACTTGCCCTCTATCTGTTGGTGTCCCAAAAAGTTCAGTCCTAGGCCCCTCTTCTCTTCTCCATCTATACATTCTTACTTGAAACCTTAATACAATATTTTGGATTTCAATATCATCTCTATGCAAACGACATTCAAGTTTACCTCTCAACACCAGATATACTGTATCTATCCCCCTCTATACTAGCATAAGTTTCCAACTGCCTCTCTAGCATATCCTCATAGATGTCCGCCAACCATCTCAAACTTAACGTGTCAAAAACTGAGCTCCTTGTTTTCCATCCTCTTCTCTAGCATCCATTCCTCAAATATCTCTCACTGGTAACAATGCAATTATCACTTCCGCCTCCCAAGCCTGTTGTCTTTGTATTCTTCTTGATCCTGCCCTTTCTTTCATTCCTCATCTATATTCACTAGCAAAATCTTGTATTTTTTGCCTAAAAAAAATTATTAAATAAGTCACTATCTAACAAGATACAACTGACATTCTAATCATTTCTTCTCTCATCATATCTCACAATCCTTCTCTCATCATATCTCGCCTTGACTACTGCAACTCACTTCTTGATAAACTCCCCATCAATTACTTGTCACAACTCCAATCTATAATGAATGCCTCTGCTAGACTCATGTACCATACCCAACACTCAATTTCAGCATCACCTCTCTGTCAGTGACTACTCTGGCTTCATATAATAATCCAGAATAAAATGTAAAATCATGACCCTAACATATAAAGATTTCAACAATAATGTATCCCCTTATGTCTCTGCCCCCTATTTTAAAATACTCTGCCTTTCTCCTCCTCTATTCTGCCAATGACCTTCTTCTTTCCTCCTCTCTTATTAACTCCTCTTATTATCACCTTCAGGACTTTTCTTGTGTTGCCTCAATTCTTTGGTACTCCTTATCTCGCTCCACTAAACTTTCATCCTTCAAAACCTCACTGAAACACATCTATTTAAAGCTTATCATCTTCATCATTAATATGCCCAATGTATCTATCACCCTTCTGTTTCATAAACAAATCCTTTAGATTGTAAGTTTGCAAGTTTTTTAATTGCATAGGATGCTTGAGAAAGTACTTTATATTTAAGATGCTAAGCTCAAAGACAGAGCCCTCTATTCATTTAATTTGTATTGAAATCGTTTTTACCTTGTGATTGTCCTATATATGGTGCTGCGGAATATGAGCCCTACGTAAATCAGGTGCTCCAAGTTGGGGTACTTATGTAAATTGGGTGCAGGAGTTTTTTCCACCTAACTTCCACACTAACGTATATATTTCCCTCCTTAACTCCTGCCTCAACAGATTTCTATGCAGGGAGTAGCCAAAACAAGCTTTAGGGATGAGACAGGGGCCCAGGAGCCCCAATAAATTAATTAAAACTTAAATGATATTACAAATTAAATCAAATGCATCCTACACCTGCTAAAATATGGTAAAATGTAATATTTAAAATAAAAATAAATGAAAAACATATGCCTACATAAGTAAAAATATATATTGATATTCTTTAATTTAAGATTATTGTAATAATCAAAGGGATTAGTCCAGTCAGTCTGCAAGATAAGAAGGCTATACACTTAGGCCCTCATTCAATTGCGATTTGGCCAATTGAATAGGGGTCTAAATAAGCACATAACATATATTTTTTACAGAAGTTTTTAGTTAGTGAACATCTATCCAAAATCAAGGTTTTCCCTAACTAAAAACATCTTTAAAAAATATATGTTATGTGCTTATTTAGACCCCTAATTGCCAAATTGCAATTGAATGAGGGCCTTAGGATTTGCTTGTCCACTATATCTAATATCATCACTCTTATTGCTAAAGTCTACTCAGAGTTTATGTAAAATCTGTACCTAGAGCTCGACCAAAATTGTAACTATTATCCAGTGTAAATCAGATCTATAACAAGCAGCATTTCTGACAAATTACTACTAAATATTCTCTAAATTGCACTCAGGTTCCCTAACTCTAAACTACAAGCTACTGCACACTTCCTTCCCTAAGCTGCTATCGTAGAACTGATGTCAGGGCTTCAAATACCATACATTCAAATCTTGTATCCTGATGAGATCACACAATATATGGAAACTAGCGTATTGCCCTTTAAAAAATGACGGCAATTAGATATGTATGTTTTAAAAGTTGTTTAGTTATTAATATACATATGGAATTGTAAGGTAGCTAATGTTGTTTTCTGTGTACTACTGAAATATAGAAATCAAATTAATAAATGAATTTATGTATTTTTATGCATTGTGTTGAAGAGCTGGCAATCTGTGTTGATGTTGCAGCAGCATTAGTGGTGTGGAGGTGCTGTGTAAGCGTGATGAACGTGTGCAGTGTAATAGTGTGCGTGCGCGATCCGAAACCGTTAACGTAGCTGTGTACTTCCGCATTATCCTAAAATAATGTGTGGTATGCGTCTTAGCGGATTATCGGTACGTGTTTTCCGTGGTTATAGTGCTGTCGCCTGGTTTTCGTTTTGTTCGTGCGTAATTTTTTCTGCAGCGCTCATTGCCAAAGTACTACGGTTTAACAGCGCTCAGCCCAGCGGCGCTCATTGCCAAAGTACTACGCTTTAACGGCTCGCCTCGCTGCTCGAGGCTCGCCGGGCAATGATCGCCTGCGGCGCTCATCTCTCAGCCTGCTAAAGTACTACGGTTTAACAGTAAATATGGTCAAACGGTCAAATGACGGTCACTAAAAATTAAATGTAGTGAAATTTGTTGGCCACACAACATGACGCTACATTTGTCCCTTTTTTTTTTCTTAAAATAAATACAATTTTTATTATTTTTAATTTTATTTTTGTAACTTGCAACTTATATTTCACATCAAATGCATTGGTTTAGGCGGGAAATCCGATGTTGCGAGAGACAAAGTCGTTAAATCTGTGTTAATGCGTAAATCTGTAATTGTGTTTCGTAAAAAGTACTCGCTACTGTCTTTTTACTCATTGCGCGGTTAATCCGCATCCTTTATCTCGTTGTTTTTCAAAGACATACGTCTGTGACTGTGTTTTACGCAGTTCGTAGTAGTATAGCCTCGTTTTCATTGTTTTCGGCAGCCATTTTTTTCTCGCTTAGCCGATTTTCGATCTTTGAAACTCGGCTAAATCGATCTAAATTGCAGTTCCAACTCACTTCCAGACGTCTGCCTGGTTCCCCATGCTGTAAGTGACCTTTGTTTTATTTTTTAGTGTGTATTTAGTGTTTTTTTTACTGTTTTTGTTCCGCCGCTTATCTCGTAATTTTTTTCACCTCATATTTTTTTTCTAAGTGGTACGGTTTAACGGCGCGCTCATTGCCAAAGTGCTACGATTTAACGGCTCGCCTGCAATGAGCGCCTGCGGCGCTCATTGCCAAAGTGCTACGATTTAACGGCTCGCCGGGCGATGAGCACCTGTGGCGCTCATCGCTAAGTCGTACGCACTACGCAACGCAGCGTGACGACGAATCGTAGTTAGACAATTATAATATGTGATGCTCATTGGGTATTTTATTCTGAAGGTTATTCGTTTCCTTTATGCTAGTATTTGAAGGATGTAGTTTATTTCCTAATTCTAATTTATAAAGCATATATCTTACTAGCGACTTGCCCGTCAAAAATGTAAGGCTGGGAATGCTGTTTGCCACACAATGTGAGTCTCTGACCCTCTTAACCTTTTTGTTATGTAGAAAGAAGTACAACAATTATAACTTTTTTTTTTAACAACTTAAAACTTTTTCAACTTGTATTTCAACAACTGTTAAACGATCATTTTTTAACCATATTAACCTTTTTAATTGTCATATATGCAGGAATAATGTAACAATGGAGGAAGTTTGTATGAATACATTTTTCTAAACAGTAAAAAAAAAAAAAAACATTAAAACTTAGCCAATTGTATCAAAGTAGGGAAACAGTTAATTCCTTCCTTACCCCATTAATTGGCAATTGGATTAGTCTCTGGATCAATACCCTGTATTTAATTCTACATTTAATTTTTACAACAAATAATCATCCTCCTACTAACATGAACCCTTAATTACATTCAATGAAACAATTTTTCAGACCTTGCAAAAAAACTATTTTAACATTACAAATATGAACTTTATGTATTAAAATGTAAACAGTAAAAGTAACATAACTGTTTTGTGGGGCCAATCCTGGCAAAAGGCCACTTCCAAGACATTCCAATATTTATTTATTTTTGTATGTCTAAGTGGTTCCCTTAAAAGAGCACAGCAGACTTTTAATTTTGTCTATGGGATATAACTACTATTTATTCTTGTTGTTTTTTTTTCAGTTTTGTTGCTATTGTTGTAGTTTTTGAAAATTGGACATAGAGTTTCCTATGTGAAATAGTGGTCCTCTAAAAAGAGCCTGCGTTACATCAAATTTCTTCCTCAAAATAAAACCTCTGTTCTCTATGTTTACAAAACCTCATAGTACACAATGTTTTTGGTAAAAATGCATCCATCCTGTAATAGATCACCTGGAATTGAGTTGTCTTCAATTGAAACTTTAATGTCATCTGGATTTGTGGACCTTGAAAAAGCAACATAGAGTTGTCCATAATTCCCAAATTCCCACAGACTTAAAAGTTTGTCCTTGGGATTTATTTATGGTCATGGCAAATGCCATGATAACTGGAAATTGTGTCATTTGAAGGACAAAAGGCAATCCACTCTCACTTGGAGCTAAATTAATTCTTGATATAAAAACTTGTTCACCTTTATGGGTACCATTCATAATTTCTGCATGTATTAAATGGTCTTTTAAATCCTGCAAAATGAATCTGGTCCAATTACAAAGTCCTTTTTTCGGATTCATATTTCTCAATAGCATGACAATTGTCCCTTTTTACAATTGCAAAACTAAAGTTAATTATCATCAGCCAGAACTGAATCTGCACTGTAATAATTTGCTTGGGGTGCGATGAATTTAAAAATTTCGTTATTTAGATTAAAGGCATCTATATTTTTGGATGTTAATATCACTTTGTTTGCAATGTCTGAGTAATTGTCGTTATTGATAGTGTTTAGAAAGATTTCCGATATGAGTGATTCCTTGCAAACCATTTGTTCTGTAATTTCTACTGTATCATCCGGTAAATTATTTATTTATGGATGTTTTCCTTCTCCAATTTGGCCTTCAGATCTCATATTTAATTCTAATTTGAGGTGTGTAAATATTTTCCAAAGTTTACATGTTTCAATGATGTCAGTCCTATTTCCATGTGGCACAACAGGTAATGTTTGCCTGAAATCACCGACTAACAACATCACTTTCCACCAAATGGCAAATTATTATTCGTCAAATTATTTTAATAATCTATCAATACATTGCAAGGCATGACATGACATCATTGTTGTCTCATCTATGATAATTAATTTACTGTTTTTTTTTTTTTTTTGCTTGTAAAGAATTCAGTCGGATATCTGACACTGATGTTTCTAAAATAGGAACTGGCAGTTTAAATCCACTATGCACAGTTCTGTCACCTTCTAACAAAAGAGCTGCAATTCCAGTTGTTGCAAATGGCATTGCTATTTGACCCTGTGCTCAAATGTAACTCATCAAACAATTGTACAGATAGGTTTTTCCTGATCCACCAGGTCCATCTAGATCATTTCATCATATATATTTTTTATTTTTTTTAAATAGTTTTTATTGAAAGGTATATACAATGTTCCAGCGTAATAAAGCAATAGATAATATTTACGTTCTAGATTTTCAATAAACATAAATGCCTTATGTTCAGAACTTTAGTATACCCCTTCAGTTTTATCTTTTCTATTATTATGAAACTACAACAGTAGCCTTTAAACAAAACAAGGGCGTTGTGTCTAATATAGCACACGTTAACTTCTCATTTATTGTTATATAATTAACTTTTCTAATAACCTCCTGCGGATCTAAAGTCCCCGACTTCCACTGGCTGGCAATGTGTACTTTGGCAGCAGCTGCCATTATCTGAAACAATTTGTTCTGGCTCAATGATAAATTTGAAAGTTTAATCCCCAACAAGCAGGACTCCAGGGTTGCCAAAACAGTGGTTTCAAACAATGACACAGCGAGCAGTGCTAAATCTTCCCACAGTTTATGGACCACCAGACACAGCCACCAAGTGTGAATATGATCCCCTATCTGTTGGCAGACCCTAAAACAATTACTGTTTACTCTACGGTCATATTTGTGGAGTTTATCAGGGGTACAATATATCCTCTGGAGGACTTTGATAGATGTTTCTAGGTGTGTATAATTACAGGTTGCCCTACTTAGGTTCGAGAACGATTTCTGCCATTTTTTCCATTCCCATTCCTCCCCAAGCTCTTTCTCCCACTTACAAATGTATGCTGGTTTCTCTGTATTTTTGGCTTTTGAAAATATATCATATAACGAGCCTATTATTCCTCTAGCAAGTGGAAGCGTTTTGCATGTTACAGAGAACCAGGAAGTGTTGGGAGACCCAAATCTTTTAAACATCTCCCTGACCCAGCTCCTTATCTTCAAATAAATGTAATACTCTTGAGATTGAAGGGCATATTTCTCTTCAAACTGCTCAAAAGTCATCAAGTGGACCAGGGACCTGACTTGTCTAAGCCCCTAGTGGTCCACCAGTGCTTTGATTTCGTACTCAAAGTCGCACAAATTTCCTAGGAGGAGAGAACCGACGTTAAGGGGGATGCACCTACATCCAGCCTTTTCTTGGACCTGGCCCAACACCAAGATGTAATAGTTTGATTTATTATGGGATTCTGATGTGATTTAATCGGGCTCAGTCCCTCAGGCACCCATATTAGTGTTTCCCAGCAATGAGGTTGCATTTGTTGTTGTTCTAAAAATACCCAACCTGACTGATGCTTGACTGAGTGTGCTAGTGGCAATTGAGCTAGTCGAGCCACCATAAAATAGTCCCGCAGGTTAGGGCATGATAGCCCCCCCTCCTTCTTATGCTTGAACATTATTTCTCTGGATATGCGAGAGTTCTTATTTTTCCAGATGTATCTAAAAATACTAGATTGACACCGGTCCACGCTATTCAGCCGGTCCACGAAAGTGGATAGTTCCTCCATCTCAACAAGTCATCATTCAATTTTTTATACATAGGGGGGTAATTTGCCCTGTACAGATCCGATAGTTTGAATGTAATATTAACCCCTAGGTATTTTATATGTCTGGCAGGCCATGAAAAGGTATATAGAGATTTCAGGAGTTCTATATTGCTCTGGTTCATGCCCAGGCTTAGAGCCTCTGATTTCCCAAAGTTCAGTTTAAGTCCTGACACTTTGCTAAACTTATCAAGAATCGACATCAGTGCTGGTATGGAGGCCCCGGGGTTTGTTACGGTACATAAAATGTTGTCAGCAAAAAATTAGCACTTGTAGTGCTGCAACCCCACTTGAAACCCCTGAATTTCTTTGTACGCTCTAATGAGTTGTGCCAACGGCTCAACGGCAAAGGCAAATATTAGGGGCGAGAGTGGGCATCCCTGTCTCGTACCTCTTTGTATGCGAATCTGGGGTCTATGTTCACCCAGTAACCTCAGGTTAGCTATCGGGATTCATAATATGTTTGGAGTAGAGTAACAAAACCCTTGAGACCAAACCTGTCCAGCTGTGAGGAATTGACTCTGCTGGGTTTTGAACCCTGGTCCCCAGGCTGCTATACCTCTTCCCTACCACTGCGCCAGCCTGCCTGTTGTGAATTCCATTGAGACCTTATAAGCTTGACTCTGCTAGCAATTGTATCAGTACCTAAGTCTCTTCAGCTGTGTCTGGTCAGGTGTCTGGTCCTTGGCCTATATAAGGCACTTCCTGTCTATTGATCCTTGCCAGATTATTGTGTGGTTCCTGATCACTTCAATAAACCTTGTTCCTGTTTTCACCTACAAGTTTGCGGAACTGGATTATTGCTGACTTTGGCTACTGGTCTCCACAACTTTGTGATTTCTATATCATTACACCAGCACTTTAAAAAGATATGGCCACTCAACCGTGTCAAAGGCTTTCTCAATGTCCAGGGCCAGCAGACACATAAGGGAGCTCGCTTTGTGAGCCAGGTATTGAATATTTAGGATACTTCTGACATTGTCCCCCGCCTGCCTATGAGGTACAAAACCTGCCCGATCTTTATGAATAATCTCTGGTAGGAATCTGAAGATCCCTGCTGCCATAATTTTAGCCAACAGTTTGACATCCCCATTCAATAGAAATATGGGTCGATAATTCTTTACCTCAAGATTATCCCTACCTTCTTTTGGGAACACCACCAGGTCCGCTTGATTTAACTCTGGGGGCATACTTTCCCCCTTCAAAATAGCATTGAAGAGGTAATTAAGATGAGGGTTTAGTAAGGTTTCAAATTTCTTAAAGCATAAATTGGTGAAACCATCCGGTCCCGGGGGTTTGCCTATTTTGAGACTCTGGATTGCTGCCCTCACTTCTTCCGGTGAGATGTCTCGGTTCAGGTTAGCTAGTTGCTGCTCATTTATTGAGGGAAGATCTATAGCTCTTAAAAAGTAGTCAAGGTCCAGCCCTTCAGTCTGCATTCCAGATGAGTATATCTGCTGATAAAAGGACTGAAACTCTTTCTGTATGTCCTTCGGGCTATAGGAAATTTTGCCATGAGACCTCCTGATCTGGGTAACACTAGATTTGACTTCCTTAGATTTCAATCTCCTGGCTAGCATCCTATCTGGTTTGTTCGCTTTCCAGTAGTATAAGTGCTTTGTTTTCATCATAGCTTTCTTTGTATAGTAAGACAGTACCCCTTCTAGTTCTAACCTGACTTTGTTGATTTGATTACGGAGCTTCAGGGTAGTGCGCTGCTGATTAAGCTTTTCTAGATTGTTGAGGGTAGCTGTTAGCTCCTTCTCCTTTCACCTAAACGACTTAGGGTGCTGAGCGGCGAGCTTAATACAACAGCCCCTTATAAAAGCCTTATGGGCTATCCAGAGCCAACCTCGGCGAGTGTTGCTAAGCTATTGGGGTCAGACAGCAGGTGCTCATCAATCCTCCAGCTCCTAAATGGGGATAAGCTAGGTCCCAGGGCTATTCTGATTCACTATAGCATGATCAGACCAGGGGCAGGGGGCAATGTCAAATTCTCGGACGTTATCAAAAAGAAGGGAGTCCATTAGAAACGTATCAATCCTTGAATAGGTGCCATGCGTGGGCGAACAAAATGTATATTCCCTACGATCTATATGCAGGCCCCTCCAAGCATCTACTAAGCTCATTCTCGCCAATAACTGTTTAATTTGACCCTATTTTTTGGTAAATGTAATTTCCCGGGTGTCTCCTGATCTATCCATTGTCGGGTCTAAAGTCAAATTAAAGTCCCCCCCAATCACCAGCCTACCTAAATCTAGCGATTCCAATTCTTTCAATAGTTTAATCAGGGTTTTGTGGGGCGAGTTTGTGGGTGAGTACAGGGAGATCAATGAGATTCTATGGCCCGAGACTACTTCGGTAACCAAAACATAGTGTCCCTCTTTATCTATCCTGCTGTGTTCCAAATTGAACGGAAAGTCCTTGTGCATTAGAATAGCTGCCCCTGCCTTCTTCGTAGGTTGAGTGGCCATATACATTGTCGGGTAGTCTTTATGGACAAACTTTGGTTTATTTTCATGCGAGAAGTGGGTTTCTTGCATAAAAATAACTGAGGGCTTGAGCCATCTATAGTATCTGAAAGCTTTCCTCCCCTTTACATTATGGGTTATAAACATATATTCTAACCCACTCATCCTATTTTAGAGTCTAAATGTGCGTGCAATGCCTGTCTACTTGCTGTTTCTTATCCGTCGCCATTTCCAGAGAGTCCAAGGGTGAAGGGGGGCCCAGAGGGAGTCTGCTGGTGCTGGAAACTCTGGTCGCTGTCAATACAAAGAAAAGCACAAATACATAGCATTAGTGTTACATTTTGTAGGATTCTATCTTTTATCAGAACCCTTATAATCACTGCGGACCTAACTCCTGAAGCTGTATTATGCTGAATGCCTAAGCCTCGGCTACCTTCATTTGCAAGTAAACAGAGGGCTGCACATTTTTCTATAAACTTGGGCACCTTTGCTACTGAAGTCATTTTAGTTTCTGCTGCCTGATAACTGGTTTGTTGCGCTAGCATACTTAGCTCTTCGTTTTCTCCATAACTATTAGTACATAAACTAAACAACATATCAACTTTTCAAAGTGAAACTGAGAATTTTTATATCTATCTCAGGTGTTTACTTCTAACTGTCCCTATATCTAAGGTTTTGACTAACGTATATTTGAACTAAATTATTCTACGCTAATTATCCTTCAGCAAGAGTGTAGCAAATAGTCCAGAAACTGAATAGAATCTCGGTGTTACTTCCAGCTGCTGGGCAGGCTTTCACTCCGATCTTGCCATAGTCGAATTTTCAGTGGTAAGTCCAAGGTCTCTCCTCTGCGTTGAGAGCTCTAGATAGCCTGGCTTTTGGCCTGTTACCTGAGAAATCATACAATCACATCTTTGGGGGCCTCTGGGTTTCTCGCCCCTCCAAGAGCTCTGGGAGCTCGCTCAATCTCAAGGACTGTCTCTGCCTGGTCGGGGAGTATTGCCGCAAAGGTCTCCTTCAAGTATACCGCCAAATCCAGTGTAGCCCTTGGCACTCCACGTATTCTGACGTTATGGCGGCGCGACCGGTTTTCCAAGTCTTCCATCTTGTCTGTCAGTTCCATAATGTTGTACGAGTTTTGATCGATGACAGACCAGTCGTGCTGTTGTGCTGTTGTGCCTCTCCAATTTGATTCACTATCTCTTCCAGCATTTGGGTCCTCTGCCTCAGCTCCTTCAGATCATTCCACAAAGGCTCTATCGCCTTAGTTAAGAGCTGTTCGATAGCTGCTATGGATCTGGGCGAGAGATCAATGTGTTGCCTTGCTTTTTTAGAGGTGTCCTCCTGGTCTGATGAATCTGAGTGATCAGAAGCAGAGTCTACTGGAGACGTAGGTTTGTTTACCTTGGGCGAGAAATGTTCCCGGATGCCTTTTGCTGAGGGGCCCCTTTTACTTTTCTTCATGTTGTAAAGTAAAGCTTCACATGCTCCCGAAAGCTGTTGGTTTCCTCCTTCTATCCCCCTTGAGTGTGAACGTCTCAAGAGTGTATAATTATAGATGCTGCATCACATCAAGCAGGTCGAATCAATAGCTCTGGTCCAGTAGAGAATAGATAATGGCTGCCAGCTAGTAAAAACCTCTGGTTGGGTGGCTTTTACATCTCGTGGTTCAATAAATCATATTGGCATTTTGTAGCTTCTTCCAGGAATAGATATATAGGATTCAGCCAGCAAAGCTCTCATGTTGCACGTCAATTGTAGTTTTGCTGAGTAGCCACAGAGTGGCGGTGTGGAGCCACAGCAGCCTTAAGCAGACACCACTCTGTGAGCTTTGTAAAGTATGTAATTGTATAGTTAGTTGAGTCTCTTGAATCAGGGAGTAGTGAAGCCACAATTTAGTTCCAATAAGTCTGCCAGACTTTCAGGGTCAGTAAAGTTGCAATATCTTCCTCGTGGTGACGCAAGATGGCGGCCGTCTTTTCTCGGGCTTTTCTCTCCACCCGTCTTCTTGTCTTCTAGCCCACTTCAGTGCTAAGCCCCCCGCGGATGCTGGCCTGTTGCGCTGTGTGCCCAGCGGTCCTCCTGGAGCTTAAGGACCCTTGCCGCCGGCCTCACAAAATTGCGGCCTCCTCTTCTCCACCACGAGCCCCCGCCCTCACCGTTCTCACCTCTGTTTTCGGAGTCCGGGCATCTGGGGCCTCTAGGCTCGTGTCCCCCACCTCCGGTACCTTGTCTGGGCCAGCACAGCCCCGGGCTAAAGGTCTTCTTCCTGCACCGGAGCTCCATGACCGGGCGTGCAGGTTTCTTCACCGGCGTGTCACCTCTGCAACCTTGGGGTGTCCCGTCGGGGGGCGGGTCGGCTACCCCAAATGTCCCTTGATGTTACTGGGGAGTTATCAGGGCTTTTGGGTGTAATTAGGCCCAAAATTCTGGCCGAGTATAGGGAGCTCTCCCTTCACACGTCCTGTAGCTTTGCACGCTAGCTCCGCCCCCCTTCATCATATATTTTAAGACAATGAGTGCAAATATCGTTTTAACAAATAATCTTTAATAAATCTTAATCACAACGGCGAATTAAAAAACGACTCAAAAATCCAGGATTAAAAGAAAAAAGTTAAAAGTAGGCTTCCTTTATTAGAAATATTGCCACAAATGATGTTTATATTCTAACATTGGAGGGGCAATACTATGTCTCCCCTACAAATTTGCGTGAATAACAGAACTATCCAGTTCTCAAATCTGTTCCCTGTCTGACCTCTAACCCTCTTTATAAAGGGGAAGCACAACTATCTAGTTTTCAGTAGTCCTTTTCAGATTTGTCAACTATTTTAGGTTAATAACTCTCTATTTAAACATATAAAATGTTTGGGGCTGGGCCCTGGACTGTAGTGACGGAGGGATATATGACTGACCCTGATCTTTGTAAGGAGACAACTCCCCTATTCTTCAGCAAAATCACCCTCCACTACACCAGCATACACTATTTGGGTTAGGACAGGAAGGGTACATTCACACACAACCTTGCAGGGAATGCAGACGCTGAGCGTGCTACTTAGCGTGAGGGCGCATGCCACGTCATCAAGAACCGACGCGTTTCAACATAACTAGACGTCTTCTTCAATGGGTAAACAGGGCTTGCCGTCAAATCAGCTTTATAAGCACTACCGTGTCCACGGTAACCAATATGCGTAGCGCGCGTCTGCACAGTGTGTCACGCTCTATTGTCCAATCATAAAAGCCATATATAAAGCTTAGACGTAAATACTATAAGTTATAGGATATTTGATGTGATTGACACTTTAAATGTGTACTGTATGTCAATTTATTTTGTCAGGAAACTTTTAACTGTAGATACTTGCAATTAGGATGTGACTAAAACACCCACATGGTGGTAAGCCTCCCTACGATAGCTCACCCCTACATGGGTGAGCTATATGGGATGCAGACCTCCACAAACTTATAAGCGTGTAAGATGTGTAATCGGTCTACTCTACATATTCGGATCTTCCTGTGTTGCTGTCTGTATCAATAAATCCCTTAGTGCCATAATATGCACCATTGTATATCTAACTTGAAAGTGAGTCAAATTTAGTCAAATACCGTTCTAAAGAATTGCTGCCTATTCCCAGATTATAAATAATATCCAGATGACAGGATCTTTTAATTTGAGACATGAGAGAGGCCAGAGATAACCCCAATGCCTCCAACACTCCCATATATATTTGTATATTGATTGGTCATATGTACTGTGAAATTATGAATCAAATTTAAAGAAGTTTAAAAAGTTGATGAAGTGCTAATTCGGTTGTGAAATTAAACTTGTTATATCGTTATGTGAAGGGTAGCCAAATATAACCTTGAATTCTAAAATAATATGAACCAAATTATTGGGGCCCTTTGTTATCAGTGTAATGATGTGAAAATATAAATTAAAATTAATTTGTTACATTTAAGTGTAACAATTAAATATTAAATAATGGCCTTAGCCAGTGTGATTAGGAATTAATATAATTGTGTGCAAAAATGTCCTCTTAGGATGATCAAAAGTGAAGTCTTGTAAAATAAAAAAAAATGTAAACTTGTAAAATTTTTAAATGTGCAATTCTTTGTGAGACTGTGACTAACACAAATTATATACAATCTTGTGATTGAAAAAAAGAAAAATATATATATGTACCATGAGAGAAGACCAAACATATAAGATTTGTCTCACAATAATCCGTTTGAAGCTCTAAGGAGTGATAATGTGTTATGCTGGATAATGATGGCATGTCCTTCATGCATTAAATCTTGTATTAATATGACCTCTTGTATTTGAGAGGCTGCTCATATGCTGAAAAGGACTGTTTCACAATTGTCCAAATGCCTCACTATAGCATGTTACTTTGTTGTATTGGGTCATAGAACCTTTGTCTTTTCTCAAAGGATTTCTAGTAGCCCCAAATAGTTTTTTTAGTTAATATAATTCACTAGGATATAAGCAATGCAAATAGCATTTGTTCCTTTAGACCAAAGGATAAACTGATCGTTTATAGTAGTGTTGATACGTGAGAATAGACTATAGATATTAAATGATTATCCTTCAGAATGTAGAAATCAGATAAAGGAGGTAAAAGTGAACCCCTCATTTAATCCATCGGGGGTTTTGACTCACTTTCAAATTAGATATACGATGGTGCATATTATGGCACTAAGGGATTTGTTGATACAGACAGCGACACAGGAAGATCCGAATATATAGAGTTGACCTATTACACATCTTACCTGCTTATAAGTTTGTGGAGGTCTGTATCCCATATAGTTCACCCATGTAGGGGTGAGCTATCAAAGGGAGGATTACCACCATGTGGGTGTTTTAGTCACATCCTAGTTGCAAGTATCTACAGTTAAAAGTTTCCTGACAAAATTCATTGACATACAGTACACATTTAAAGTGTCAATCACATCAAAGGTCCTATAACTTATAGTATTTACGTCTTAACTTTAGATATGGCTTTTATGATTGGACAACAGAACGTGACACACTGCGCAGGTGCGCGCTACGCATATTGGTTACCGTGGAGACGGTAGTGCTTATAAAGCTGATCTGACGGCAAGCCATGTTTACCCATTGAAAAAGATGTCTAATTACGTTGAAACGCATCGGCTCTTGATGTAGTGTCGGGCGTCCTCACGCTAAGGAGCACGCTTATCGTCTGCCTTCCCTGCTAGGTTGCGTGTGAAGGGTTGGCAAACCTGAAAAGGACTACTGAGAACTAGATAGTTCTGCTTCCCCTATATAAAGAGGGTTAGAGGTCAGAAGGGGAACAGATTTGAGAACTGGATAGTTCCGTTATACACGCAAATTTGTAGGGGATAGATAATATTGTGGCAATATTTCTTAAAAAGGAAGCCTACTTTTAACCTTTTTCTTTCAATCCTGACTTTTTTTGTCATTTTTAAATTCGCGGTTGTGGTTAAGATTTATTAAAGATTATTGTTAAAACGATATTTACCCTCATTGTCTTTAAATTTGTGAGATTAGGTGGAAAACACCTTGGGACCTAGCATTTCTGGTTTTCGTTGTATTGAATCAGTGGTTTAATCCACAATAGGAAGCAAATATAATTGTGAAATATATTAACCTACAAACACTAAAAAGCATAAAGTGTGAGTAGTGTGATTAGATCTGTTGCCATCATGTCCAATGTCTCAATTAAAAATATGGATACCGAATTGCTTCTTAAAGAAGCAGAGGATGGTTTTTGTCCAGGTATACAACCCATAACAGAAGGTAACAAAGATATTAAAAATCTGTATGGGGAATTATTGAAAATCATGAGAAAACAAGTAAGATCAGTATGGGAAATAAGTAGTCTGCAGAATTAGCTAAAAAATAAATTTGTCCCAAGAGGATTGAGAGCACATATAATCCCTGCTATCAGAGATATTTGTGAGCAAATGGAAGGAGATCCTATTGAAATGTTCATTTCAGTTGATTGCATTAATTGAAACTGAACAACATAATCTAGAGCAGATGAAACCCAAGATAAAGTTATGTCAACAGGAATTTGATAAACTCAACGAATTATCAGAATATGAGACATTGTGTAACAAACTCAATGAAAATATTGATAAATTTAAAAGAGACATCAAGGAACGTAAGCAAAAAAAATCTGGAGGGATAAAGCTGATTTTCAAACTGGTAGAACCTTAAAAAATTCCCCACACTTACTCATCAAAGACACTCTGAAGCAACCTCCTGAGAGTATGACAACTCTCACTTACATGAGACAACAACACATCATAAGGGACAGACGTCCTAGGACTACCTATAGGAGAGAAGCATATAATACAAGGAATGTCTCACAAATTAGAGTATCGAATAGATATGATAATGAAGATTTTTTAGGAGATGGCCAGTTCCCAAAGAAAGGGCCAGAGAAGGGTGCAAGAACCAGGAGGAATTAAGTGCTATGTGTCCAAATAATGCAAATATGATAAACCATCATGACCGGACTTTAAAAATAAAAATAATCAATTTGTCTAGTTTCATTTTAAATGAACATCACATCTCTGTATTGCAAAAAGGACTTATATTTGTTCCAACATCAAGAGCTGATAAGTTTAAACATGTTAAGGATGTTAATCTCTTTGCCCGCAAGTTAGCCTTACATACATTTTATAAAAATAAACAAGAATGGGAATACACGAATCTAGGTGTGGGTAAAGAGGACTTTGAAACCTTTGAGTTATTTATGTCCATGTTGGAGGAGAATAATCCGGAAAGGTCAAAATATATGGATGCAAGTTCTAAAACCTGGAAAAATAAAAGTTCTTTTACACCTATACTAAAAGAGTTCGCAAATATCTGGGTATTTTTACAACAGGCAAATAGAGACATTGAGGGTATTGATTGTGTAAAACTTGAAAAGGTTTTTAACCTTACCAAAAATGAATATATAGCATTGGAGGAACTTAAGTCTTGCAAAGATATACAAATCAAACCAGCAGACAAAGGTGGGAATCTGGTGATTTTGGGAAACGAAGAGTATAAAAAGATGTGTAATAAAATCTTAAATAATAGATCCACATATGAGGTAATACCAAAGGATCCTACCATGGAATATAGATTAGCATTAAAAACCATTCTGGACAATGCTAAGATTGAAAGGATTATCGATGAACAAACGTATGCCTTCCTGCTCCCAAAATGTCTATCCTTATCCACCTTCTATGCCCTTCCTAAGGTACATAAGAAGGTAGTACCTATTCCAGGAAGACTCATTATATCAGGTACTAATAATTTGTAATCTAATGCCAGTATCTTTGTGGATTATCATCTTAGGGATCATGTACAAAATCTTCCCTCATATGTAAAGGATATTCTAAAACAGCTAGAGGATTTAACTGTACCACGATTAATGGTTGGCATCAATAGATGTCGAGGCTCTATATAGCAGTATACCACATGAATTTGGTATTAAGGCAGTCAACCATTTTCTAAGGGCAAAGGGTACCAATTATAAGAAATGTAATTGGTTCCTTATTCAACTCCTGGAATATGTATTGAAACATAACTTCTTCACTTACAACGCAAAATGGTTTCATCAAAGGAAAGGCACAGCTATGGGGATGTCCTGTGCACCTGGATATGCAAATCTCCTACTTGGATGGTGGGAAGAGCACCTGTTGTCTAAAGAATCAATTGAGACCTATATGGAACATGCCATAATGTGGCGTCGCTTTATAGATATTCTAGTTATCTTGACAGGCACTAAAACAGAATTTGAGACCTTTTTACAGATATTGAATATAAATGATATTGGCCTCAAATTCACATATGAAATAAACTTTGCTCGAATTACCTTTTTGGATCTTATTATCCAAAAGGATAACCAAGGTAGAATATCAACAACTACTTACAGGAAGGAAACCGCCATTAACACACTGCTTGTGTGGGAAAGTCAACATTTTGAACTTCAGAAAAGAGGAATCCCTAGAGGGCAATATCTTCGAATTAGAAGAAATTGTAGTTCTGATGAGGAATTCAAAATAGAAGCAGATAAACTCAAGAAGAGATTCCGTGAGAGGGGATACTCAAACAAATGTCTAAAAGCAGCATTCAAATATGCATTGAACTGCAATAGAAAATAATTTTTGAACAAAACAATGTGATGATAGAAAACTACTTCTGGAGAAACAAGTTAATACGATACATTATGACATTTGGTTTTGACTCTATTATAATTAGGAACATCCTGTAAAAACATTGGCATATACTAAAGAGTGATGACGATTTAGATGGAATATTACCATCAAAGGCATCAATCACATATCGTAGAGGAAGGAACCTGAAAGACATGTTTGTCCACAGTTTCTTCAAGGAACAAAGATCCAACAATATTTGTTTAAATCCACGGATAGGTTGTTTTAAGTGTGGCAAGTGTAAATTTTGCAAATACATTAAACCAACTAAGGTTTATGAACATCCAATTAATGGTGAGAAATTCACACTTAAAGAATTTACCAACTGCTGTTGTGTGAACGTAGTCTATGTGGCAACATGTGTTTGCAAAAAGATTTACGTAGGTAAAACGAGGCGCCAGCTACGTAGATGTATGGGCGAACATGTATATTCCATAAAAAAAGATCTAGATACACCCATAGCACGCCATGTAGAATATTATCATGGAGGAAGAAGTGAAGTCCTATCCTTTACTGTGCTTGAAAAGGTACATATGAGCCCAAGAAAGGGCAACTTGGACCAAAAACTACTACAATATGAAGCACATTGGATATATAGGCTTAAAGCATTAACCCCCAATAGATTAAATGAGAGGTTCACTTTTCCCTTCTTTATCTGATTTCTAAATTCTGAAGGATAATCATTTAACATCTGTAGTCTATTCTCTCCTATCAACACTACTATAAACGATCAGTTTATCGTTTGGTCTAAAGGAACAAATGCTATTTGCATTGCTTATATCATAGTCAATTAAATTAACTATAAGGAATATTAGCGGTTAATAGAAATCCTTTGAGAAAAGAAAAAGGTTCTATGACCCAATACAACAAAGTAACATGCTGCAGAGAGGCATCTGGACAATTGTGAAACAGTCCTTTTCAGCATATGAGCAGCCTCTCAAATAAAAGTAGTCATATCAATACAAGATTTAATGTATGAAGGACATGCCATTATTATCCAGCATAACACATTATCACTCCTTAGAGCTTCAAACGGATTATTAAAAACGGTACATATATATATTTTTCTTTTTTTCAATCACAAGATTGTATATAATTTGTGTTAGTCACAGTCTCACAAAGAATTGCACATTTAAATCACACATGGTGAAGACATCAAGTCTTCACTTTTGAGCATCCTAAAAGGAAATTTTTGCACACAATTATATTCATTCCTAAACACACTGGCTAAGACCATTATTTAATATTTAATTGTTACACTTAAATGTAACAAATACATTTTCATTTATATTTTCCCATCATTACACTGATAACAAAGGGCCCCAAAAATTTGGTTCATATTATTTAAAATTCAAAGTTATATTTGGCAACCGTTCACATAACGATATAACAAGTTTAATTTCACAACCGAATTAGCACTTCATCAACTTTTTAAACTTCTTTATTAATAATTTCACAGTACTTATAACCAATCAATATACAAATATATATGGGAGTGTTGGAGGCATTGGGGTTATCTCTGGCCTCTATCATGTCTCAAATTAAAGGATCCTGTAATCTGGATATTATTTATAATCTGGGAATAGGCAGCAATTCTTTAGAACGGTATTTGACTAAATTTGACTCACTTTCAAATTAGAAATACAATGGTGCATATTAAGGCACTAAGGGATTTATTGATACAGACAGCGACACAGGAAGATCCGAATATATAGAGTAGACCTATTACACATCTTACACGCTTATAAGTTTGTGGAGGTCTGTATCCCATATAGCTCACCCATGTAGGGGTGAGGTAGTCACATCCTAATTGCAAGTATCTACAGTTAAAAGTTTCCTGACAAAATAAATTGACATACAGTACACATTTAAAGTGTCAATCACATCAAATATCCTATAACTTATAGTATTTAGGTCTAAGCTTTATATATGGCTTTTATGATTGGACAATAGAACGTGAGACACTGCGCAGACGCGCGCTACACATATTGAATTTGTGGAGTTGGTAGTGCTTATAAAGCTGATCTGACGGCAAGCCCTGTTTACTTACTGAAGAAGACGTCAAGTTACGTCGAAACATGTCGGCTCTTGATGACGTGGCGTGCGTCCTCACGCTAAGGAGCACGCTTAGCGTTTGCCTCCCCTGCTAGGTTGCATGTCAATGTACCCTTCCTGTCCTAACCCAAAGAGTGTATGCTGGTGTAGTGGAGGGTGATTTTGCTGAAGAATAGGAGAGTTGTCTCCTTACAAAGATCAGGGTCAGTCATATATCCCTCCCCAAGTCCAGAGACCAGCCCCAAACATTTTATATGTTTAAATAGAGGGCTATTAACCTATAGGGGTTGACAAACCTGAAAAGGACTACTGAGAACTAGATAGTTCTGCTTCCCTTTTATAAAGAGGGTTAGAGGTCAGAAGGGGAACAGATTTGAGAACTGGATAGTTATGTAATACATGTAAATTTGTAGGGGAGACATAGTATTGCCCCTCCAATGTGAGAATATAAACATCATCTGTGGCAATATTTCTTATAAAGGAAGCCTACTTTTAACCTTTTTCTTTAAATCCTGGATTGTTTAGTCGTTTTTAAATTCGCCGTTGTGATTAAAATGTATTAAAGATTACTGTATATACTCGAGTATAAGCCGACCCGAGTATAAGCCGAGGCACCTATTTTACCACAAAATTCTGGGAAGAATTAGTGACTTGAGTATAAGCTGAGGGTGGAAATGTGCTGCACCCTGTGTCCCTCTTGTGCCCTCTGTGTCCCCCTCTTGTGTGCCCTTTTCTTGTGTCCCCCTCTCTCTCCCCTGTGTCTCTTCTCCTCTCTCCCTCCCCTGTGTCCCTTATCACCCTCCTCAACCCCCTCCTCATTCTCAATCCCCCTCCTCAAACCCCCTCCTCAACACCCCTCCTCATTCTCAACCTCCCTCCTCAACCCCCCTCCACATTCAAAACCTCCCTCCAAATTCGAAACCCCCACCTCAACCTACGTCCTCAACCCCCCTCCTCATCCTCAACCCCCCTCCTCATCCTTATCCTCCCTCCTCATCCTCAACCTCCCTCCTCATTTTCAACCTCCCTCCTCAACCCCCTCCTCATCCTCAACCCCCTCCTCAACCTCAACCCCCCTCCTCATCCTCAACCTCCCTCCTCAACCTCAACCCCCCTCCTCATCCTCATCCTCTCTCCTCATCCTCAACCTCCCTCATCCTCAACCTCCCTCCTCCACCCCTCCTCATCCTCAACCCCCTCCTCAACCACAACCCCCTCCTCATCCTTAACCTCCCTCCTCATCCTCAACCTCCCTCCTCATCGTCCCTCCTCATCCTCAACTCCCCTCCTCATCCTCAACCCCCTCCTCAACCCCCCTCCTCATCCTCAACCACCCTCCTCAACCTCAACCCCCCTCCTCATCCTCCCTCCTCATCATTAACCTCCCTCCTCAACCTTCTCCTCATCCTCAACCCCCCTCCTCATTCGAAACCTCCCTCCTCAACCCCCCTCCTCATTCCAAACCTCCATCCTCATTCGAAAACCCCTCTTTATCCTACGTCATCAACCCCCCTCCTCATCCTCAACCCCCCTCCTCATTCTCAACCTCCCTCCTCAACCTCAACCCCCTCCTTATCCTCATCCTCCCTCCTCATCCTCCCTCCTCATTCTCAACCTCCCTCCTCATCCTCAACCTCCCTCCTCAACGCCCCTCCTCATCCTCAACCCCCCCCTCAACCTCAACCCCCTCCTCATCCTCAACCTCCCTCCTCAACATCAACCCCCCTACTCATCCTCATCCTCTCTCCTCATCCTCTCTCCTCATCCTATACCTCCCTCCTCATCCTCAACCACAACCCCCTCCTCATCCTCAATCTCCCTCCTCATCCTCAACCTCCCTCCTCATCGTCCCTCCTCATCGTCCCTCCTCATCCTCAACTCCCCTCCTCATCCTCAGATGAAGGTAAGTGAGGGGAAAGGGAGAGAGGGGGGTATTTAGAGGGGTAAACTGAGGAGGGGGGTTTAGAATGAGATGGGGGGTTGAGGATGAGGAGGTGGAGGGAAAGAGACACAGGGGGGTTAGAGAGACATGGGGGGGTTAGAGAGACACGGGAGGGTAGAGAGACACAGGGGGTAGAGAGACACAGGGTTAGAGAGACACGGGGGGGTTAGAGAGACACGGGGGGTTAAAGAGACGCAGGGGATCAGAGAGACATGAGGGGTTAGAGAGACACGGGGGGTTAGAGAGACATGGGGGGTTAGAGAGACACAGGGGGAGAGTGACTTGAGTATAAGCTGAGGGGGCCCTTTTTTGCCTTAAAAAAGGGCTGAAAAACTCGGCTTATACTCAGTAATTGTTAAAACGATATTTACCCTCATTGTCTTAAAATTTGTGAGATTAGGTGGAAAACCCCTTGGGACCTAGCATTTCTGGTTTTTGTTCCATTTCATCATATGTAGCATTTGTGATGGCATTAAATGCTTGCAATTGTAATGTATTTAAAGTTGCAAGTTTTTCTTGTGTTTTTTGGTTTTTGAAGCTCAGTATCATAATCATCAAAGTTTATTTCATTTATGAGTCCTGTATCAGGCAAATTAAAACTTGCACAATTTATTCCATGAGCAAGAAATATTTATTGAATTTTCATTAATGCTTTTAAGAGTGCAATGGCCTCATTGTAATGTTTCAAAAAATCTTCACACATATTTAATTTAAATGTTTCCCACAAAGCAAATGCATCAGGTACATTGCAAAATATGCAAATGAATGCAAATTGTTCTCTCATTTGCTTTGGCATTTGACATAGTGCTGCTTCTTCCAGACACCTCTCCCATTCTGTATAATCTGCTAAGAAGTTTTTTGTTTTTCAGCTAATTGGAAAGTATCATAACTATGTCATTCACTGTGTGTAAATTGTTTATAACTTTGTGCACCGGGAAGATGTAAAAGAAGTAATCTTAAAATAAAACGTTCAATGTCTCTTCGGCTGACGGTATATATTTGTGGGATCATTTTATGAGTATCTCTTTTTCTTTGTCGGCATTGGCCGTTTACGAATACATAGTGATATGCAATCTCAATGTATAAAAATTGTCTGGCCTCACTGTCGTGTCAATTTAATGGAAACCAAGCAATAAGTGTTGCTGCTCGATGTTCACTTTGGGCTAAGGCATTACTTTCATTGCCTGCAGTAAAGCAAATAAACTGACTTTGTGGCCAATGTACAGCTAATTAATACACAGCATGTGACCGATGCATCTCAAATTTCAGAAGACGCCACATTGCTTCTGGAGCACTGATATAGCGAGCATCTAAATAATTTGAAAGTCCGTCATTTAATACTGGATTTTCCTTTTCATTTTGTGCACCTTGCACAACGACAGTTGATTCATCATATCCTTTGTATATATATTTATAACATATTTGATGGATTTAATAGAAGTGCAAGCTTCAACATTTATGTGTTCATTATACTTCATCAGCAAATAAAGATTATTAATTGTATGGAACTATACAGTACATCTATTATCGACCTTTTGGCCACAGATAATAGCTGTTTGTACTTCTCTTCTTTTATACAAAGGGTAGCCATCACAATTAGCATAAGTTTGCATGTGAAATTTTTTTGGGAACTCTTTTGTACATTTTTTATTTATCATACATGTTGAATTTGGATTGATATCTCCACATGACCCATGAATCGTTCTGTGTTTTACAATCTCATAAAGTTTTGAATATTTTTCTGGATGTGGCAGTTCAGCAGTAATTACTGAATCCACTGTCTTTGCAGTATTCAATTTATCTTTGTCCTGCAGGATTAAAAGTATGTGTGCATGTTGCAGGCCTCTTTTTTAAAATTAAATGGTATAAACAAAAGTCACACATTTTCCAAATAACTGTGCTTTAGTTATATCATGTATTAATGGATTGAGTTTTACTTTGAATATTCTTGCCACTAAATCTGGTCGGTCAGAAGTATTTTGTCCAAGATTCAAATTTTCCTTGATCTCTGGCCATTGTGGATTACATGTGAATGTAATGAATTAATCTGGTTTTCCAAATTTTGTGACAATAGCCATGGCATCATTGTATCTTTCTCGCATATTGCGAAGAGATCCTTGGAAAGTGGATGGCAAAATGATTGCTCTTCCAGCTGAAATGTCTCTGTTGGTAGCCAATTCAGCAGCATAATCCATCAATCCACAATATTGTTCTATGCAAACCTTGTTTTGTTGAAATTTGATAACATTTAGACTATTTGCTTCGAATTGTAGATAGGAATCAATAATCCATTGTTGTATGAGTTTGCCCCACATAAAATAGAATTAAAATAATCCCGAATTGTAACTTTTGCCACTTTATATTCCAGCATAGAAATATTGCTTCCAACACAAACTTTACTATTGGGATAACTTTGTAATTGTAATTTTGGATCCCATCCTGGCTCACCATTTGGAAAGAAAATGGGATATGTTATTGGATCCAAATTACAACTTAATATGTTTATGTTTATAAAAGGTTGGTCTTCATTGCGTGGATATATTCTAATATCCCACTGAAAAGGTGGTTCACCATCCTCATTTTTAAAGAACATGGCAACCTCTTTTACTGTTGGTAAATTAAACCGTTTATGATCGGTATTGCCATCTCTTTTCAAAACCATATTTACTCTTGGCATTGGCAATTTATGTATTTGAGCATGTTGCTGTTGTTCTTTTTCAACCTCTGCTAATTGTTTGTATGCTTGACTGTATGGGTTGTTGGCCATAAGTTTATCAAGCTGTTCAAAGACTATGATCAAACACTGTTTATTTTCTTGAAATGTCATCCTTTGTTCAACAGCTTCCATTGTACCTAAGACATATAACTGTGCAAATTTCCTTTGCTCTCCTTCTTATGGGTGTAAATGTGAAGTGCAGTGGTAAATTTGTCCTTGAACTCTAAAACAATATAGACCATGTCCTGGGACATTTTCTGCTAATGTAGACCTGATGGTTTCTTTTTAAATTGGTATAATTTGGAAATGTTGGATCGCTAATTATACTTTGTAAATAATCTGGAAATGTGTGTCTTGGTGGAAGTCTTACCTTTCCTTTCTGACAGTAACTAATAAAGTCTCCGTCAGTTGGTCTTTCCTTGAAAAAATGATAGGCCCCACAAAACTAACAAACCACATTAAGTAATCATTTCTTTGAAGCTCCAGCACACTCTCTTTGTGCTTTCTTACTCGTTTTTCTTTTTATTTAAAAGTCTCTGTCGGTCTTCTTCTCTTAAACGTTGGGAAGTCTAGGGGGACTTTGCATCTCTCCACCTTTGCTTCCTTACCCTTGCCGCTCTTCTTTTGCATTCAATCCTGGCTTCTCCGTTGTATGCCATTGTAATTTGTAATTGTAAATACAGATGTAAGATAAAATTAAAAAAAATTGTATTGTACATATTGTTTTTACCTGCCCTCAATGCAAAACCTAAATAGCAGTAATGAAAGAGTAAAATTACTTGAAAAACATTTGTAATTTTTACATGAAATTTATTAATCTATTTTTTATATTTTTATTGGCATTAAAAACAAAAGAGCTACTCATATATATATTGATAAATAAGGGAAATTTTTTTTTTTGTAATAATTAATAATTAAGTCAATAATAAATGAGTATACATTAATGAATCAATCAATAACTGTCATCAATGGTAAACCTAAAGAGGTAATTATGTTTTCCTAAAGAAGGGCAAACACAAAAGGCTATGAGCAAAGTATAGTTCAGCCTTAAAATAATGTGTAATTTTTTAATTTAATTATTTAATTAATAAATCAATCAACTTATCAGGTGTAATTTGCGTTATTTAAAAGGTAATTAGGTAAGCATATATGTATGCATAATTATTGTTTTTTAAATTATCAATGAATAATTAAATACTAAATGAATATAGGTTAATTAATTAATCATTAACTGTCATCAATGCAAAACAAAAAGGGCATCATTAAATCATATACCTGTGAAATTGATCTTATTGCAGATGAAATCTTGCAAAGCTCACTCTCTGTCTTCAGTCAGATGCAGAGATGAGGAATCTGTAAAATGACAAAATAATTTTGAATGTTTGTATTCAATTAATTCCTGGCTCATTGAAAGTATGATGATTAATTGGCATACATGCAATACATAAATGCATAATCATCAATATATTCATAAATAAAAGCAGTATAAAATATTAAATGTAGCACGTGTCAGAATCTAAGAAACTGCTTTAAATATGTAAGTGCTTTGAAGGTCCTATCCCTGTCAGGCAATTATAAGCACCCCAGATATCTAAGTGCGTTGTAAAATGTACATATTTTTTATTCATTATAAATATGTTTTTTTTGTTTTTTTTTATTATTATTAATAGTTCCAAAAGCAATGTACATGAATGAACAGTAAGGAAGATATATAAGTGGTGGTTAAACATTGTTATTATTTTTATTGCAGTATAACATTTAAAGTAATTTGTTTGCAATAATTACTAATTAGGAATTAATATATTAATATACGTTAATTAATCAATATCTATCATCAATCCAAAATAAAAAGACTTAATCCCTTTTTCCTTCATAAGAACATAAGTAAATGATATACCTGTAAAGGTGATCTTTATGCTGTTGAAAGGCTGCAAACCTCACTCTCTGTGTTCAGTCAGCTGCAGAGATGAGGAAACTGTCAAATGACATAAAAGCATTTGTAATGTTTGTATTCAATTAATTCATTAATCATTAAGAGTATCATGTTTAATCTGCATACATGTAAAACATAAAGGCCTAAGTATGGATATATTCATAAAGAAGTGAAGTATAAAATATGAAATGTAGCAGGTGTCATATTCTAATAAAGTGATTTAAATCTTTAACTGTTTGAGGGTCCTATCCCTGTCAGGCAATCAGCAGCAACACAGATATGTGAGTGTATTGTTAAATAAATATAAAAAAAAAATATCATTCCTTAAAGCTGGAGTCTCTAGGGGATCATAAAAATAACTTAAAGGGATATGTCTCTATGTAATGATTGTAAACATATATATATAAGGATTCCAGGTAAGTAACGCTCAGCATTACTTATATAAACTTATATCCTTCTAATAAAGTCCTCATACATCTGTTAGGACAATCATAGGACTATATCTATCAATAATTGATGAAAATAAGGGGGTGAGTGGAAAAAATAGAATAGAAAAACACTCTATATATACAATAATCTTAATAAATAGAAAAAAGATAGGCAATAGATATCTTGTAAAGTACTGAAGTACATAAGGTAAACATAAAAAAGAATGGTGAACAGTACACCAATGCATAGCGTGAAATACGCTTGCTAGCTTATAGAAGGAGTCATTCCTGCTCTCCAAACTCTTACCTTACAGCTCCTAGTACATACCAGTGTGCTCCATATGCTCCAAAAATAGAGAGGAAGGATAGGAGGGTAACAAGATGTATCTGATGCCTTCTATATGTAAGGAAAAATAAAGAAAAATAGCCGACAGGTTTCGATAGTTACTGCACCTTTTTCAAGGCACATAGAGTGTGTAGGTATTTTTGTATTTCGCAGGTCTTTTTATAGTAGTCCAACTCCGCCTATCTGGGCGTTTCTCGATCGTTGGTTCACGCCCCTTCTGGGCGTATTTGATATTGCACGCTTACACTTACTTACGTTACTTCCTGGTTTGGCATCTTTGCATTGTTTTGCGTGATGACGTTTATTCTTTGTCATACGGAGTCTTTTGTAAGTATGCCTGAACCAACGCAAGATTTCTATAAAGACCTGAATAAATGTTTTTCCCCTTATTTTCACAAAACTTTATTGTTCCTTATTCAAACAGCGCTATTTATTGCTGAATGGAATGTAACTTGTAACTAATTGTGTAACATATTGTTTGTGGTCAGTTTAAAATATATATATTTTGTTTAATATTACTAATTAATAGTTAATAATAGTGATATCACGAACATCAAATTTTCGGTTTGCGAACCGCGGACGCGAGTTCCATCAAATGATCGCGAACGGACGAACATTGACGAACCGCCATAGACTTTAATGGGCAGGCGAATTTCAAAACCCACAGGGACTCTTTCTGGCCACAATAGTGATGGGAAAGTTGTTTCAACGGGACTAACATCTGGACTGTGGCATGCCGGAGGAGGATCCATGGCAAAACTCCCACAGAAAATTACATAGTTGATGCAGAGTCTGGTTTTAAGCCATAAAGGGCATAAATCACCTAACATTCCTAAATTGTTTGGAATAACATGCTTTAAAACATCAGGTATGATGTTGTATCGATCAGGTAGTGTAAGGGATACACCCACTTCACAGTAACAGACCAATCTCCCCGTTTAATGCACCGCAAACAACCGCAAACAGTCCCTTTGCACAACCGCAAACTCCCCATTTGCACAAGGTTGGATACCAAGCTAGCCATGTCCCGTTCCTTGTCCTCACTGATGTAATTGAAGGTCTCTTCCTCCACGCAGCCACCAAGGGTCCCCGAAAGATGACAACAAGCCCCCTGGGACGCCTGCTGTGTTTGGTCTTCCACCTCCTCAAAGCCACCTTCCTCCTCTGACTCCTCTTCTTCAGACTCCCAGAGTCTGGGGGCTTCCACTGCCCAGCATGGAAAAATATACACAGGTCAGAGTCTGGGGGCTTCCACTGCCCAGCATGGAAGATTATACACAGGTCAGAGTCTGGGGGCTTCCACTGCCCAGCATGGAAGATTATACACAGGTCAGAGTCTGGGGGCTTCCACTGCCCAGCATGGAAGATTATACACAGGTCAGAGTCTGGGGGCTTCCACTGCCCAGCATGGAAGATTATACACAGGTCAGAGTCTGGGGGCTTCCACTGCCCAGCATGGAAGATTATACACAGGTCAGAGTCTGGGGGCTTCCACTGCCCAGCATGGAATATTATACACAGGTCAGAGACTGCGGGCTTCCACTGCACAGCATGGAAGATTATACGTGTTGCCTCTGTCTGCGTTAATATAAGGTGTGTATTGTTAAGTAATACTATTCCTATCGGTTTAATCCCTGTTACGTCCACTATCAGGGGACGTGTATATGGCATGGATTTTTGGAAGCTGGAGATGGAAAAAGATGCTTGGTCAGTCCTCCCACTTCAAATTTGGGGCACTGCGCGTGCAATCTAAGGTGCCACCAGTTAAGAGTGTCAGTGTGCACTGGCAAAAATTGGCAGAGTAGATGCAATAGGCTTCACACACACGCCTGTAGGCAGGCATTTGCTATTCAATCTATTACAGTCAAAAAAGGGTTGTTTTATGTCACTGTACAGTACGGTTGCACTAGATATGAGTGTCACTGTGCACTGGCAAAAGTTGGCAGAGTAGATGCAATAGGCTTCACACACGCCTGTAGGCAGGCAACTGATATTCAATCGATTACAGTCAAAAAGGTGTTGTTTTATGTCACTGTACACTACGATTGCACCAGATATGAGTGTCACTGTGCACTGGCAAAAGTTGGCAGAGTAGATGCAATAGGCCTCACACACACGCTAGCAGGCAGGCAAATGCAATTAGATTACACAGAAAAAAATAATAAAATAAAATAAATGATGTTCTAGCCCTAAAAAGGGCTTTTTTGGGTTGCTGTCCCTGCAGCAGATATCAAATGAGTCCTTCAGGTGTGTAGTTAAAGCTAAATACACAGCCTGGCTATCGATTTCCCTATTAAATCAGCAGACAAAAATAATAAAATAAATTATGTTCTAGCCCTAAAAAGGGCTTTTTGGGTTGCTGTCCTTGCAGCAGATATCAAATTAGTCCTTCGGGTGTGTAGTGAAAGCTAAATACACAGCCTGGCTATCTATTTCCCTATTAAATCAGCAGAAAAAAATAATAAAATTAAATAAATGATGTTCCAGCCCTAAAAAGGGCTTTTTGGGTTGCTGTCCTTGCAGCAGATATCAAATGAGTCCTTCAGGTGTGTACTGAAAGCTAAATACACAGCCTGGCTATCTGTTTCCCTATTAAATCAGCAGCAAGTAGAATATATGTCCTCTCTCAACGAATGTAGCTTCAGAATGATTCTAAAATGGAGGCTGTCCTTCAGATGGAAGGGAGTGTATGCTGCTGATTGGCTGGAATGTGTCTGCTGACTGTAAGGTGCAGGGTCAAAGTTTCCTCAATGATAAAGAATAGGGGGCGGACCGAGAAGTGCATGTGTTCGCCATGTGTTCAATGCGAACGCGAACATGCGAAAATCGCCGCCAATAGTTCTTCATTGAACTGTTCGGGACATCACTAGTTATTAATGTAATGTAGGTTAATGATCAGTAATGCAGATATATAAGTGCAATCTATATTTTTTTATTGCATTGAAAAAATACAATTTTTTTATAATGATTTCTAATTAATAATTAATAAATTAATGTACATTAATAATCAATTAATCAATGGATAAATGTATTATAAAGAGCTAAGCATTAATATATTCATAAACTAAAGGCATTGTAAAATATACAATATTTGTTGTTCATAATGATTACTAATTAATAATTAATAAAATAATGTACATTAATAATCAATTAAAGGCAGTGTAAATTAGAAGTTTGTGCCTAAAAATGTTTAACTAATAATATATATATATTTTTTTGAATAATAATTAATTAATTATTATTTATTAATGATTAGTTATGTAAATTAATATACTTTACCTATTTATAATTAATATCCAGCAATCAATATCCTGCAGAGCTAACAATCACTTTGTGTCCTCTCAGACTGTCATCACCTGAGGTGAAAGTGTCAGCACTGTGGCAAGTGTGCCATATATATAGGCTGCTTGCGCGAGACAAAAGCATTTCAGAATCGTAATGTGTAAATTTGTAAATCTTACGTGGCTAACTATCATTTTGCGTCCTTCCTATCAGTGTGTTTTTCTACCTGGTATATTGCTGGCTGTGTTTTGGGCGCTTCGGGGTCATGTAGCCTCATTTTTTTTGTTGCCCATTTTTTTTCTCGCTTAGCGGATTTTCGACTGCCGAAACTCACCAAATTTGGTTTAAATTTGCGTGCAACCTCACTCCCAGATGTCCTGGCTGTCCCCCCGTGCTGTGTGTGTATACTCTCACCAACCCATGGAGGATTAAAAAATGTCTCTGGGAAGCATACACACATCACATTTGATGCTATTATAAATCTCTGTGAATTCTGATTCTAGAAGTGTTGAGCAGAGTGACATCCAATACTACATTTTGATTATCTCAGATATGTTTGACACATTTCAGTTAATCAGAAGCCACAGAAAACTACTTTAGGGCAAACCATTATATCTAATTTTTCAATATTCACTCAACACAGGGTCTCTACCAGATGACTGGAGAAAAGCAGAGGTGATACTTATGTTTAAGAAGGGGGCAAGAACAAATCCAGGAAATTATAGACCTGTAAGTCTCACTTCTGTAGTGGGAAAGCTTTTAGAAGGGTTAAATAGGGTTAGTATACAAGAACATGTCTATCACATATATAGTTGTGGATCTGTGGGGTTGCTCGGAACGCTTACAATGTTGGTCATGCTTTTTGAGCCCGATTGCGGTCCATAGGACTGCAACCGCGAGCCTCGCAAAGTGGGGCGAGCCGTCGACTATGCAGGACGTTGGCGCACATTGCACTGTGAGCCTCATGAGGTGAGCAGTTGAGGCACGCGGGACTTAGGCCTTTGCCGCTCATTGCAGGGCTCCCGATGAGTGCCACAAGTTCTCATTGCCATTGGCGCAGGGGGGTCTTACGACCCATACGACTTAGGACCGAAACCTGTACATGCAGTGTTCGCCTCGCCAACATCCGACTTTAATGGCCGAACCATGGAACTGGAAAAACCTGAAAATAACAACAAATATGTCTCTAATTGACTTACACACACACAGCACATTGGGAGAGGCAGAGAGCCTGTGAGTGAGGTTTCAAGTTAATTTGAGTCATATTTCCTATTTTTCAATGATCAAAAATCGCCTAAGCAAAAGACAAAAAGGCTGCCAAAAAAACACAACACGACGAAAATGAGGCCAAAGGACGTAAAAGTAGCCTGCAGGATGTAAAACTAGCCTGTACGACATAGAAAGGAGCCCTAAGCAGTAACACTTAACGCAAACCAGTAACACTTAATCCAAGCCAATAACATTTACCACAAGGCAGTAACACAAGCCAAGGCAGTAACACAACCCAAGACAGTAACACTCAAGCACAACGCCTATAAAGTACACATGGTGAGAGGCTTGCAATGAGCGCCAAAGGTGCTCTTTGCAAAGCAGGAAAGTTGCGGCTTGCAATGAGTGCCGAAGGCGCTCATTGCGAGCCACGTGATGAGTACCAAAGGCGCTCAGCGAAGGGCTCGAGATGAGCGCCAAAGGTGCTCAGAGGGCTCATAGCCTTTCATTATGTGGCAAACAGCATTGCCAGGCTTACAATTTTACTCCAATCTTTTTTGACTGGCAATTTCCTAGTTTAAACAAGATTAAACTAGGAAGAGGTTAGAAGGAACTTAGATTAAGGCAACTCAGTGGATGTAGTCTTTTTGGATTTTGCAAAGGCTTTTGATACAGTGCCACATGTGAGACAATTGAGCAAACTAAGGGATACAGGAATTGCAGTAAATATATGCTCATGGATTGAGAGCTGGCTAAAAGACAGAAATGAAAGGGTTGTGGTAAATGGAACATACTCCAATTGGATTAATGTGGTAAGTGGGGTTCCTCAGGGTCCAGTATTAGGTCCTCTCCTTTTTAACATATTTATTAATGATTTAGAAGTAGGATTGGAAAGTATTGTCTCCATTTTTGCTGATGACACTAAGTTGTGCAAGGTAATTAAATCAGATAATGATGTGCTTTCCCTCCAAAGGGATTTACATAAATTAGAGAAATGGACGACTAAATGTCAAATTAGATTTAATACAAATAAATGTAAAGTTATGCATCTGGGAAGGAAAAATAGCCATGCAATTTATAATCTTAATGGAGCAAATCTAGGGGTATCTGATATTGAAAGGGATTTAGGAGTACTTGTGGACAACCACCTAGGTAACAGTGCTCAAAGTCAAGCAGCAACTGCAAAGGCAAATAAAATATTAGCATGTATTAAGAAGGGTATAGAAGCAAGGAAAATAGATATAATTCTGCCATTATACAAATCTCTATCTCTATCATTTGGAATATGGAGTACAATTTTGGGCACCACTACATAAAAAGGACATTTTAGAGCTGGAAAAATTACAGAGAAGGGCAACAAAACTAATAAGGGGAATGGAGGGGCTAAGTTATGAAGAAAGACTAACCAAATTAAATGTATTTTCTCTAGAAGAAAATGCGTCTAAGAGGAGATATGATTACCGTATACAAATATATCCAGGGTCACGACACAGCTTTGTCAAGTGAACTTTTTGTGTAAAGAGGTTTTCAACTGACAACGGGACATCCTTTGAAATTAGAAGTAAAAAGATTCCACCTTAAAGAAAGAAAAGGGTTCTTCACAGTAAGGGTGGTTAATCTGTGGAATTCTCTACCAAAGGAGGTGGTGACAGCAGATTCAATACATAACGTTAAAAAGGGATTGGATATATTTTTAAATAAAAAGGGCATTCAGAGTTATCCTGGATAATTAGAGCGGGACTATTAATACAGGGAGGCGTCTGATCGCCAGTATCTGGGGTCAGGAAGGAATTTTATATTATTTTTCTCCTTTTGAGACAATTAGCAATGTTTCACTGGGTTTTTTTCTGTTTGCCTTCCTCTGGATCAATAACCAATTAACAATTAATCTGCATATTGCTAAAAAGGTTGAACTTGATGGACAAAGTATTTTTCAACCTCAATTACAACGTAACTATGTAAGGTGGGAAAGTGCTTTAAAAGTCATTAGTCAGTGTGGGAGCATTGAGTTTTTTAGGTGGAGGTACTGAGCTGTGATAATCAATATGGTCTTATACACACTATGGGTCACATTGCAAAGCAAATGCTTTAAAGAATTTAATCACTTATGCCAGCTGGGTTTTATGGATATAGTCATATCTAATTTTCAAATTATACTTGAAATTTGGTTTAATTAATTTCTATCTGCAAACATCTTGCAGTTATCAGCAGAAAACAACTAGCAAAATAGGCACCTTTTGTTAACTTACTTATACATGTTTACAGTTTAAGAACAAATACATTTTCTGTAACTTGGTTTCCAATTTATAGTCTATAAATGTCCTGTTGTGCCAGTTGCCTGTTGCCTATGGATATCATCATTGTTCACAGCTTCTTGGCGATTTACTGGAGTGGAAACATTTTTGTGTAGAATTGATACAAAATAGCTACAAAGCTTCAGCTGGAAATACACCAAATACAAAGTAAACTTATTTTTTTTTCAATAAATCAAGTCCTTTCTACCAAACTTAAGTCAAATAAAAGAAAATTCTGAATCTATGCATTGACAGAAACTTTAGCTCCTTTTTTCCCAATATGTTACTGAAAAAGAGGAGCTCTGTATAATGAAAAGAAAGAAAGAAATGAAACATTTGTGTGACAGAAAATTTTTGTCTGACATAGAACATAATAAAGCAGGAAAAAGTCCATAAAGAAAAAAACTTCCCTTGCTGGCCCTGGAGGGATTGCTGATACTCTTGGTGAAGTATGTGGTTAAATTTCTGCAAGGGCACAAAGTACACTTTACATTGTGACTGCTTTCTTCTGAGCATGTGCAAGGAAAGAGATACGTGACAAACACTGAAAGTAGGACTCAGGGCTCCAGTAAGGTAATCAATTACGCTCCCTCTCCTCCTTACTCACATTTAAATAAATAAGAACATGCCCTAGGGCTTAAAGTGCAGAAATGGATGAAATTAAAGAAGGTGGAATGTGCTGTTAAAAAAAAGTATGCTCGACTTATGCAGATGCTAATGTTGTTAACTTGTGATATACTTCACAGACATGATGTTTTTTTATAAATAAATGGTATCTGTGCTGAAACCTTATCTTAATCCATGTATGTATCAACAACTCTCTCTCTTTCCCCCTCCTTCCTCTCTTGAATAGATAATAAAAACTAGGGGAACACTACCACTCTCCTAACCAGCAGGAAACCTGGAGGGCATGAATATAGCTTCCTTCAGGACTAAACAGTGTCTACTCAAAAAAACATTTTCCCTAAAATGATTTTATGTCCATAGCTTACATGGCTTACACAATCACTCTTCGCTATTCCATAAAGGCAAAGGATTACTTTACGTGTAAATATTTTTCCTTGAATACCTAGTACCTTTGAAATATACTGCCACTAAATATCCACCAGGCTCCTACTCATGGGTGTAGGAACTGGGGGGGACGGGGGGAGGGACAAGGGGGGGACGAGAGGGACAAATCTTTTCATTGGGTGTGTTTATCTGTAGAGAAGCAGTTGTGTGGTATCTTTTTACTATATTCTCCCCCCGAGATTTTCTTTGGCTCCTACACCCATGCCTACTATATTACACTATATAAAAAAACATAGCAGAAAGACCATTAGAAGACAGTGCGATGTTTCCCTAGTACAAAAATCACAGGCACTGAACATATTCACTTCCTTGGAGTCTTACATATTTTGTAGTGCTATAATTGATTTAAATGTTATTTTTGGTCACTGATCTAATCAAAATTGTCCATAATGTCAAAGTGGAAAAATCTCTACCTATTTTTCAAACTTATATACGAATAAAAATATCTGAAAAGTCTTGCTTGCATACGTTTTACATAAATATACAACTTCCTAAATAAACCTGGTTGCAACCAATTAACTTGATTGCATACGGATTGCATAAGTATTCACCTCTTAAATAAACTCTGGGGCAACCAGTTGCCTTAAAAAATTACATAATTAGTTTAATGAAGTCCACCTGTGTGTAATTAACCTGTTACATGATCTCAGAATAACTACACCTTTTTCTATCTAAGAGTTTCTTAGAGATCCTATCTAAACAGTGTCACAAAGACCAATGATCTATAAAAATAACCCTAGGATAAAGTTATAAAGAAGAAACAATAATGGCTGGGTTATAGAAAATATCCCAAACTTTATACATCCTCCATATCACTGTTAAATCCGTTATTAAAAAATGGAAATAACTTATTAGTATTCTGCCTAGAGAAGGCTTTCAGACAAAACTCATTGGCCAGATATGGACGTCAGTGGTAACTTTGAAGGACTTGGAGAGATCCACAGGTGAGATGGAAGCACCAAACATGGGACATAAATAATCCGGAATCAACAAAAAACTATTCTTTATGAAAGAGTGGTGAAATGAAAGGCCTTGCTGATGTAAAGCCATATCAAATCGCTTTTGGAGTTTTACAAAAGGCATGTGGGAGATGCAGCAAACACAAAGTTCTCTGGCGTGATGGGAACAAAAATGAACTTTTTGTCTTTAAAACTATATGTGGAACAAAGCCAAAACTGAGAAAACCCAACAGTAAAGCACAATGGTTGTAGTATTATGTTTTGGAAATGCTTTTTACTGGTAGGGACTGTGGAACTGGTCAAGATTGAGGCTAAAATGGATGGAGCCAAATACTGGACAATTTTAATGGAAACCCTGTTTACTCCCTCAAGCAGAACATTAAACCTAAGCACACAGGCCAAAGTTACGCTGGAGTGATTTAAAACCAAGAATCAAAATAGCACTGTCCAGTGAAAACCCAGACCTCAATCTGAATGTGTGGAAAATTGGTGTTTCTCATATTTCCCATTGAACCTGACAGACAGACGTGTAGGAACCAAAATATTTTTTGGGGCGATACAGCTCACTTGATACACAGAACACTTAACAGCTTCTATACGCATACACACACACAATGAGAAATCTCATGGGGGGGGGCGGTTGTCCCCCTCCTCCCTCCCCAGTTCCTACACCCATGCCGATAGAGCTTCACCATTTTTGCAGAGAAGGGTATAAATTGTAGGATCCAAATATGCATAGCTGGAAAAGACTTACCCCAAAAGACTTACAGCTATAACTTCAAGCAAAGATGGTTCTCCCAAGTATCGACTTAGTGGGGTGAATACTTATGCAACCAATGAATATCTATTTTGTTTTGTTTAGTTTTGTTTATTTATCAATAAACAATACTATGCACCTTTAAAGTATTAAGCAAATTGTGTAACTCAAAAGGTAAAATTCCAAAATAAATAATTAGAATCCAGGCTGTAGCAGTACAATATGTGTAAAAGGGACGAAAATAATTATACAAGGAACTGCAGGTGCTATGACTATTTTATATTTATTATATTTTTACTAACCTAAAGTGATGTGCACACTGAACCAGCTGCACAAACCGATATACATACAAGTACTGGAGCTACCATATTTACAATACCTATATTTGAAATGAAACACAAAAACTCCTGGAAAATGTAATACATATTTAAAACATTGTGGTTGTTTCAGATATGTCTTTTCATTTTATTGTGATCGAATTTCTCCATAAATTGTTAACTATAGCTTAACAGCGAAATTCGATAGACAACTTCAAAAAGGGGTTAGATATATTTTTGAATAAAGAGGGCATTCAAGGCTATCCTATATAACTAGCGAAGGAATATTGATCCAGGGAGAAATTTGATCGCCAGTTTCTGGGGTCAGGAAGGAATTTTGCTTTTTCCCCTTATGAGACAATTGGCAAGTTTCAATGTTTTTTTTTTTTCTGTTTGCCTTCCTCTGGATCAATTAACAATTAATAATAAATAGTCCATATATTAAAAAGATCAATAGAGATCTAAAAAGGTTGAACTTGATGGACTAACTCTGTATTCATCCTCAAATACTATACTAAAATTAATAACTAATCCGCATATTGCAGAGGAGATCTTAACAGGTTGAACTTGATGGACTGAAAGTCTTTTTTCAACCTTAATTACTATGTAACTTAACATATACACATTTAGCAGCTCCCTTGACAACCATTACTTTATTGGCAAAAAAATCACTAAATTTTACTTGCTATTTATAAATTGTCAGGGAATTTACAGAAATTGGTGGGGGATTATATGTACATTAGCATCATTAGGTTTTATAAAACAAAAAATGAATCATCAAAGCACCTCTGGCAATTAACAGCATGCTCTCCGCAAATTAAATATACCCAAACAGTACCCCTTGCTGTTGTAATTATTTGTCTCTGTTGCTAAGATTGACTGAGGCTTAATTATATTCTTCTGCGCTTTACACAGGACGGTCTCTGAAAGAAACTAGGATGAAGAGATGTAGACTGATGAAAGTGAGTCTCAAATGAGTATTTCTGCAGAGGAATATAAATCGCTTGTCTGAGCAAAGTACAGGTAACAATGATGAACTTGAAATGATTAATTGTGTCCCAAACAGCACTGCGACAGAACCATATACTTTAATGGGAAGCACACTAACAAATGCTAGTCCATTTTCCACAGCAAATATATTCATGTTTAGAGTCTCTTTTCATCACCACACAATATAGAAAGTGTTGTGAATGTGAAAATAAAATAAAAAACTTTACTTTTTGCACATGCTGATTGAGATGCTTTGTAGATAGATTAGATAGTTCAAGGGATGATAGAAGGAATACATATATTTGTGTACTCTGGGAAAGTGAGATTAGTGATATTACAAGTTGATTAATGATTACAATATTTTCCCTGCAGATGCATAATATCTTAAACCCATAACACAAGAATGATGCAATCAAGATATGTTTTGAGCAAGTCATTTATGTTAAAGACAAATGTGCTATAAATATCAATCAGTTGTTTGTTTCATGTATTCATATACAGGACAAACGTATACACGCATTGATAGAATATTGTTGGGTTCAAATTAATGTAACTATATTGAATGCTATAGTCACTCATTCATTTGCTCAGATGAATTTGTGTTGTTTTTTAATGGGTCTCAGTTATAAAAGTGTGTAGATATTGTTACAAAACAAATCCACAAAATTTACATATAACAAATGGTTATCAATTTCTTAATGGCCTATTACTAAATAGGGTAAAATTACCTGTCAGTGGTACAGTAGTAACCCAAATTGAAGGTTTATTATCCTTAGATTCTAAATCACCTTTATTTTTGGAACTACTAAGCCTATTAAGAATGAACCATTTAATATTTGTAAATGCCCCTTGGCCCTATACCAGTCTCTGATGTGTAAATACACATCAGTAGGGAAATTGAGGCTGTGATAGTGTCTTGAATGATAAGTAATATATGTATCCAATGTATATAACGTACTTTCCCTCTTGTAGTTTCCTATTTCTCTCCATATCTCTCTGTCCACCACTTTCACTGCCACTTCTTCGTTTCATGCCCTCTTCTTCATCTTCCTTACATGACTTATTCTTTCTCTCACCAATCTCCTATCCTTAAAATGTCTCATGCATGCAAATGTGATAGAGATTGGGAAATTAAGGTAAGTGATTTTCTTTCTTCACTTTATCCCACCCTCTCTACAGTTCCTCCATAATCTTTTCCTCTCTTAAATGCCCACATCTTCATCCCCTAGATCTTCTACCCACCCACCCTGCCAAGATTTCAATTTCTACTTTATCTTCACTGGGAAAGCTGGGGAGATGGTGACAGTGGATATAGGTTTGATGGAAGGAGATGCAAGTTAAAGATTTCTCCCGCCTCTCTATAAACCTCACTCCCTCATCTCATTCTGTACACCTCCTCCACCATTCTCTATTTATCCTCTTGACATTTATCCTCTCTACCCATTATCTATCTACCATGTTTTCTTACTACCCATCTTTGCCTCTCTCTCTCTCTCTCTCTACCTACCACACTTACTAACTACCAATCACCCAAACCTAGCATTCCTACTAGACCTTGATTTAACTACCAATCACCCCAGCTTTATTCATCTCCCCTGTCGGGATTAATACGACATATTATTTTCTATATAATATAGAATAATGAATTTTGAGTTCAGAATCAATTTATAGACACATATTCCTTTTTATAAAATAACATTTATTGAAAATACCAAAATCAACTAGTCTAATGAAAAAATGTAATATATCAAATCAAATGCAAATAAAACACAGTAATATATCAAAATCAAATGCAGATAAAACACAGTATAACCAGCCAGATAATAAAAGAAAATTAATACATCATATTGTAATACTTATCATTTATAATATTTTCTATACAGTCCTAAAATCTCAATATAAAAGTGTATCTCCTTCACATGAACAATGAATCCTGGAATAACAACACATAATCTGATAAATCAATTAATAAAATTCATTCTTAATAACATTTTAGCATGTACTAACAATGTCTAATGATAATATAATATATAGCTACACAGGAATGTATTGAACATAACACAATATAGTAAAGTATTTTATAATATAATTGATAAGTTAGCTAAGTAAGTTAATTTTTCTGTATTGGTCAAAAAGAAAAATGAGATATCTAATTTTGTATTAAAATTTATATCCGGATTTATAAATTTCAATGACAAAAGGAAATCTAAATAACTTTTTGATAAGAAATAAACCAAACAGAGAAATTATGGTAATGGTTTTCAATTATATCATAAAATAAAATATCTCAATTTATACATTACCAATTATGACAAAATTCCACTGGTTAATTCCAAAGTTGTTTTGGCTTCTCCATAGATAAAAACTTTTATCTTCTTTTTCCTTATTTTTCTCTCCTGTTTGTCTCCCCTTTCTCTCCCCAGATCCTGTTTCTATCCATAATTATACCTCTTGCTTATTTGCCTATCAGAATCCCAAATCAGTTAAAGTATCTAGTAACCAATAGAATCTTTTCATGATGTCATCACTTATTTAAATTTTATAAAGAATATATTTTCTTATAGGGACGTTTATTCCTTTAACCATAAGATGGCGCTCTCTGACCTTTGGATTTTCATCCCTTTTAATTAGCTAATGATCCCTTTGACCCACAACCTATAAACAAGATGAAGTTATAAGAATGTTATCAAATAGATATCCCTAGACAGATTTATTATTATGTTAACTAGACTTGGTGTCTATGAAACAAACTTTTCACATGTGAAAATTTAAGGAGGTTTTTTTTTATTACCTTAATCTAGGAATTCACTCAGATATTTATCTCTTATAGAACAAAGAATTATTCAACCATGGATAGCTCACTGGTGGGCAGCTGTGAAAACATATCTTTCACATAGATATATTCAAGTAATAGAATTGCATGCATAGGTACATATATAAATATACAGCATATAAAATATTAATACATTGGATATAAAATAGTGGTTAATAATTGGAATATCATATTATACTATAATATCCATATAAGATAGGACTTTATTCATACAGAAGTTCTGACATAACCCCCTCTCTGAAATAATATCGCTCTTTAATAAAGTAGGTGATATTATTACAGTTGTAAATATGAAAAGTAAGTGGTTCCCGGAAAAACATAGACTCAACCCTTGATATGCTGTACTTCCAATGTAAGTCAATTGAATGGGAAGTAACCTTGGAATGCAAATTGTAGTAACAATAGTCTCATTCACTACAGTTATTAAGTAATTTAGCTTCTGTTTTTGGAGTTCCAATTCTCTTTGCACCATCTTCAAGGAATCCCGAAGTTCCCTAGATTCCTTATTATTATTATTCCTTAATTAATGTTTCAATAGATATAGAGTGTGTTATTGACATAGTGGTACCTATAACAGCTCCAAGTATAGTCATCATTGTTGCCCCAATAAAGAAACCGATAAATCGTTTAGGGCGTCGGCTGTTGGAGCTGTAAGACTCAGGAATAAAAGTTTTCCTTAATTGTTCCAACATCTCCTTTACAGTAGCTTGTGATCAATCAATGTGTTCATTATACCACATTTTGGTTTCCTCCATCTGTATGTTAGATATGTTAAATTACCTTTCAATCACTGTTTGTGGATCCACGCTCCCGAAAATCTTTTGCGATGTCAATCTCCTTCCGGTGAGCATAAACCCTGGAGCCTCTTGGATAAGGATTCATGAAAAAGGGCCTGGTTCCACAATAGTTTCCACTCGGACCTCTTGGTAGAGGATCAGCATCACCCATATCAGAGTTGTTTTTCTTTCTTTCATTTTCTTCAACTAGGAAATAAAAACAAAAAGTTTTAATAGTGTATTCTATACAATGTAAAAATAGGATAATCTTATTAGACAGGGTATTCAAAGTCACATTATTCATCAGGGGTATCGTTAATGATTCTTACTTGAGATCTTGGGTGACAACTTTTTATTTGATTAATATGAACCCATCTTTCAAACATTTCACCATTTTTTGGAATTTGTATTTTATACACAACAGGTGCAATTTTGTCAATAATAGTATAAGGTCCTTTCCATGAAGGCAAAAACTTTTTCTCTTTCACTTGGTTTCGTTGAAAGTTGTACAAATATATCTGATCTGTGATCTCGTACTCCTTTTTGGATGTATTAAGATCATAATAAGTTTTAGTACTTACAGCAGATTTCTCTAAATTTCTTTGTGCAAAAGCAAATGCCTGCTGTAAGTGTTTCCTCAGATCCTCTATATATTGATGGGTTGTAGCAGCATTCACTAAATTATGGTCTTGGGTTCTATAAATAAGGTGTTGTGGGAGTACCATACGTCTCCCCGTCATTAATTCAAATGGCGACATCTTTGTTGCAGTACTAGGTGTAGATCTTATAGCCATTAATACTAAAGGTAATTTTATATCCCAGTCTTTACCTGATTCTTTCACAAATTTCTTTAAAATACTAATAATGGATTGGTTGTACTGTTCCACATTACCACTAGAAGCAGCACGATAAGAAAAATGTAATTTTCTCTTAACCCCTAGGATTTTCCACATACGGTTCATTACTTCACTGGTAAAGTGAGATCCCCGATCGGACTCAATTCGTTGTGGTAAACCAAAATGGGAAAAGACATGGTTAATTAATAATATTGCAGCAGTTTCAGTTTTACAATTTGTGGCTGGAAGGCATTCTACCCATTTGGTAAATATACATGTAACCGTTAGCATATATTTATTACCCCTAGATGATGTTGTTACTGGGCCAATAAAATCTATTTGGATATCTGACCAGGGCATAGACATCCCTTTTTTCTGAAGAGGAGCTCTATGGGTAGGTGTATTAGGTTGATATTGGGGACATACCAAACATCCCTGACGATATGTCTGGACATCTTTCAACATGTGCGGCCAATATGCAAAATCTCGCAGTATTTCATAGGTGATTTTATCCCCTCTGTGACCTGATGTTGGGGCATCATGGGCATGTTGTAACATTAGACCTCTATATGAGGTAGGAACCACCCATTGCTGTATTCCATTCTTAGATGTACGAATAAGCAATCCATCTAAGATGCTAAATTGGGCTTTTGACTTCATTAAAACTCTCAGGTCTTCTTTACCTATAACATCTATCTCACTTAGAGGATATTTAGCTGGATCTTGTATATGGTTATAAAATATACCTATGATTGGATCCTCTTTCTGACTACTGATTAAATCAGAATTTGGAGTATCTTGGGACCATTGAGCTGTAGACAATTCTGTACTCTTTTGGATTTGTTGTCTTGTTATAGCCTGAATTTGAAATGGACCCAATAGATGATCCACATCAACAAGCTCCCCCTCTAGGGCACCTTGTTTTGCCAACTTATCAGCCAAATAATTTCCTTCTTTATCCTTTCCCATTACCTTTGAGTGGCCCTTTGTCTTCTTCCAATATATAGTCATTCCATTAGAGATTACCATCTCATCAATAGTATGTATTAACCTACCATGTTTCACTGGTTTCTTCCGGGCATTTGTCATTTCATTATGTTTCCATACCTGTAAGTATTCTACGAAACTATTACGGACATATTCCGAATCAGTGATGATTACTAACTCCTTAAGATCATGCTCTATTGCAGTTTGGATAGCGCGATATACGGCCACCAATTCTGATATTTGACTAGTCTTAGATCCTATTTTATATCTTTCAGGTGGAATCGGGATATTATCTTTCCATACATTTCCGATTCCTGCAACCAATTTGTTATCTGTCCCCTCCTTAATATGATATGCACATCCATCCACGTAGACTGTGGGTAAAGTATTACATAATACATCTTCATATACCTTATGGGGAGATAATTTGTATTCCTTCATAAGGTCCACTTCGGACCAATTTTCTCTAAGAGGATCCTCGACGGTACAATCATGTAAATCAGCTAACCCTTGGGCCACTGGATTACTCTTATTCTGTGCATATCTAATTTCCAGAGGCCATCCTTGTAAGGATAAAGTCCATGCGGTTATACGGCTATTTGACAAATTACCGGCTCTAATTTTATCACTCTGAATGTATTGTAATGGTTGATGAGCGGTTTCTACTATAATTTTCTCACCTTGGATAAAATTTCGGAAATTCTGTAAGGCCCATACTGTGGCAAACAGAGCTTTCTCACAGTCATTAAATTTTACCTCTACAGGTGATAATGTCTTACTTGCATACGCAATAATTTTACTATGTTGGTCATATTTCTGATATAGAACGGCGCTCAAGCAAAAATCAGTATATCCAGTTTCTAAAAAGAATGGTTTACCCATTGTAGGATAAACTAGGCAAGGAGCCTGGCTGAGTTTTTGTTTTAATTCGTTTACGGCTTGATTTTGAATTTCCCCCCATTGCCATGGCTCTCCTTTCTTTAATAATCGAATGGCCTAGTTATCTCTGCATAGTTATCAATAAACTTACGAGAATAATTGGTGACACCTAGAAATGATCTTAATTCTTTTAGATTTGTAGGGGTTCTGGTTTTAAAAAGAGCTTCCACTTTCTTTTTCTGTGGATTTATACCTTCAGGAGTTATTTCATGGCCTAAAAAATTTACTTTAGTGCGGCACCATTGTGCCTTTTGAAGAGACAGTTTAACTCCTGCATGTTTCAATTGATCTAGAACATATCTGATTTCAACAATATGTTTATCAAAATCGTTATTTTTAATCAAGATATCATCTACATATGTTAATGTCCCTCGCTCTTGAGCGTCAGGCATTGCCTTAAGTAAAAATATAGCAAACTCATGCCCTGAATTTATAAAGCCAAATGGGGTTCTAGTCCATGTATATTGCTGTTTACCAAAGGTGAAAGCCAGTTTGTATTGGTCCTCTTCATTTACTTTAATGGTCCAATAACCTTGGGCACAATCAAGCGTAGTAAATAATTTAGATCCTTGTATTTGTGCTAAACATTGATCGATATATGGAACGGGCCATGCAGACATGTACACCCGTTTATTTAATTGTCTCAAATCAGCGCATAAACGCCAGGTTCCATTTGGTTTCAAGACACCTAGAATAGGGTTATTAAAAGAACTGTGCACCGGTCTAATAATCCCCCTAGACTTTAGGTTCTTGATAATATGATTCCAATGATTCATAAGAGGCAAGAGGGAGTCGATATTGTTTCACAAATACAGGTGGCATATTTGGGTCAGTTTTAATTTTACTGACATGTAAATTTGTCAAACCACAATCATATGAATCCTTAGAGAACATATCTTGGTAATCATTTAATACCTGTCTTAGTTTTTGGCGTTCAATGTCATTAGAACATCCGCTAGCTAAAGCTATCTGTTCCTCAACTCTTTCTCTAAACCCAGGGAATACCTCAGGCTGACTAATCTCATAAGTCTCCTCCAATTTTGTAGACAAATCAGTAGTGATCATACTTACCTGTGTCTCAGTGTCCTGATACTTCTCATATTTTTGTTCACCAATTGTTTGGTTAAAAACGAGTTCGTTATCCATAATATCACAGTTACTTTCAGTGAAACTAAAGGGATAAATAGACATAATTCTCTGGTATCAAACCAATAACAATATTCATAAACTCAGAAGTAAAATACTCAGAATCTATAGCCATACCTATTAGGGATCCCTTCTCCAAATGTATTGGATGGGATGCTGTGTTATTTACCAGAATAATGAACGATAACTGTGTTATAGTAATTAGAGGTGTATGAGTGAGGGTGAGGCCTTTTTGTTGCATCTGATGACTAAGATTTACAAAGGCATCAATACCTTTAATCTTTTGACCCCTTTTTACCTGTAAAGGGAAAGGAAATTGTGCCACCCCCTCTGGTACTGTAACACTTTGGTCCATTTGCACGGTTACTGCATAAGGCATTTGTTGTGCAGATTTCAATGCTTCTGAGTCATTTAGGAATTCTAAGGGCTTATCCTGTAGTCTGGACCAAATAACATTATTGATTAAATCAATTTGGGATGCAAAGCGATGTAATAGATCATTTCCAATATAGATTGGATATTGGGAATCCTGAATAACTAAGAATAAGTGCATAATCCTTTTACCCCCAATGAAAAGAGGTAATAAACATTTTGCCATAATAGCATGAGTTGAAGTTTCATGATCTATTTTACATACCCATTGATCATCGGGTTGTGTATTTCGGATTAAATTAGTATTCTTTATTTGTTTTAATAAGCTCTCATTAACATAGCTATGCTCATGTTTTAGAGCTAGTTTTGCTTGTTGAGAATTTCTCATACCTGGAATATCAACAGGAATAAATAAACCTTGATATCTAACCACACATGGCCTACAGTATTAACTTTAATACCATCAAAATTTCTAACAATTCCCACGAATGGTTTCAGAATAGTTTTCTTTTTGGCTTTACTCTCAATTTCCTCATATGTCTCTTTGGAAATTACTGTGACTTGGGAACCTGTATCAATTAATGCTTTATGATTTCAAGGTTTCAACATTCTGTATACCAATAGAAACATAATATCGGTTCTGTATTTCCTCCATTTCACATAAGAAATGTGTATGTCTTAACATCTCTAACTTCTTCCATTGTTTATTTTTATTTGAGAAGTCAGATTGTGGAGTATGATCTATCCAATTTATAACTATTTCTGTAGGATTATCAGCAATTTCCTGATTAACATTTGTTTCATTTTCAATAAACTGAACAGGTAATAAATCATCTGTCATGACATTGCAATGCTCTTCTATTTTAACTATTAATCCTTTACCGGTAGACTCTGGTTCAATCTGTGTTACCTCCTGTGAGCTTAAAGGGTCAACACCCGTTCCTTGCTGAATAGGAATTTCTGAAGGGAAAGGGAATACATTATTAACATTCTTTTTAGAATATACTTTTATATTTGTATTTGAATCAAGAGATTCACAAATATCACTTCTGTTTGTGTTATTGATCACTAATCTATTTTCACAATTAGAATTTAGTCATTGGCTTTGGCTTTGAGAATTTTGACCGTTTTGGGTTGGATCATTTCTCACTGACTGAGTAGTAAATCCTGCCATAAATGCAGCCATCTGTTGTGTCAAAAGTTTAACCTGCTCTTCTAAATAAGAAGATGGTTTAGAATTTTGGTTTTGGCTATATCTTTTAACCCTTTGATTCTCTGAATAATTTGAAGTGTTAGGCATTGGAGGGGTTAATCTTCCTTCTGCACTAGGTGATTTTGTTCTCCAGACATCATTTTTAATAGGATTGTTTCCCATGTAATTTGGACTAACATAAAAAGAATCATTATTTGCATTTTGAGATTTTTCACTTGCAATTTTTACTGGCCTAAATGATGACTGTGCCTGACTTGATTTGTTTGAACCTTTAACCACATCTGCGTAAGATTTTGTACCTGTCTCATACTGTAAATTAGGTTTAACAGAAATTTCTGCCACAATTTGATTATTAAATTTCTCCCTTCACTTATAATTATTCCCATCATCAAGCTGAATCTCATATATTTTAGTACATTCATTTACCAACCAGCTTAAAGGCTTGGCATCATCAAAATCACGCGCCATATTTCTCTGAATGTACAAAGGTAATGCATGGAAGTAAATTCTCTTAAATTCAGGAGATTCTGGGTCTGTCTTTTTCGCAGTCTGTCTATAAGCGTGTTTTAATGTGATTAAAAATTATTTTGGACTTTCGTCAGGCTTACATCTGAGATTATGAACTGCTTTCATAGCAGCCTGTGGGTTTCTATACTCAGAAAAGTATTTTCTCACCTCAGATTTATATATCTCCCAATCATTTATATCGCTGTCATGGAGAGAGGTGAAAAATGAGGTATAAGAGCTATCAAATGACCAAGGGAGGTATGATATTTTATCATTAGCCCCCCTTATCCCTAGTTCAACCATCACCCTTTCTAGTGAATCAAGGTGGTCTTCTATGGACAATTTTGAATTTTTGGTGTAGGGTTTAATTAATTTTTTTATAGCCTGGGCTTTCTCATGGAAAGAGAGTCTTTTATTTGATCGTATATCTTCATCACTATCAGTCTCATTTTTAGAGCTATGTAAAAATGTTATAGGTGATCGTTTATGTTTATTCCTTGAAGGTACTATTTCTAATTCTTCCTCAGAATCACTAAAATCCTTCATCACAATTTAACTTGAGGCATAATCTTGAGCCCTATTTAAATCCATTTTTAGATTTTCAACATCCTGTTGGTATTGTTTTATCTCCTTCTTAGCTACAGTCAGTAATTTTTGGATCTTTTTATTCTCTACAAGTATCTCAGCCTCATGTATTTTTTTATCAGTTAATTCTTGAGTTAAGAATTCAATCTTTTGTTGCAATTTCTTCTGTTCTATTTTTAAGTCCTGACAAGCCTGAACATATTTTTGCGCTAGTTTATCAGCATGTTCAGCTTTCTCATTTAAGTATTCACATTTCTCAGACAATTCCTCAAATTGAACTAATTTTTGACTTTCCTCACCGGTATCTCTTGCATGCTCAGCTACCAATTTATTTATTATTGTCTGTAATTCATTGCATTTCTCTGAATATTTACCATTTAAATCTTGAGCTGCGTTAAATGTCTCTGTAGTTTCTACAACTTTTTTCCTTAATTCTTTAATTTTGATAAACTGCTGCTCTGCTAGCTGTGTTTTTTCTTCATGTAAATCTCTTAAATTTTGACAAGTAATAGAGACTTCCTGGATTTGATTATTTACATTTTTTATGGTAATTTCTTTTTGGGAATTTTGATATTTCCAGCTTTTGGCTAATTCCATCCAAACAGTAGATAACCTAGGTAAATGCTTCTTTCTTTCTGATTTAATTTGAATTGCATTTATAGTGCTCATCACGGTTGTTAACAAATTTTTATCTTTTAACCAATCATCAATTGTATCACCATCAATTTCAGGATGTATTTTAACCAAATATTCTGACAACTGTTCCCTGTATTCACAAACAGGATATACATTTGAAATTAAAGTTTTAATTAACAACTCCATTCCCTGTTTACCATGACCAATTATGTCATCTAAAGATAATGCTCCTACTGTTTCAGAACCAAAAACACCTTCAGCCATTTTATTTTCTTTTTAACAAGTGTTATTCAATAAAAAGTTTTAAATCAATTAAATAATTGACCACGTCTCTATAAAGATATATATCTTGCTGGGGCCTCCAAATATGTCGGGATTAATACGATATATTATTTTCTATATAATATAGAATAATGAATTTTGAGTTCAGAATCAATTTATAGACACATATTCCTTTTTATAAAATAACATTTATTGAAAATACCAAAATCAACTAGTCTAATGAAAAAATGTAATATATCAAATCAAATGCAAATAAAACACAGTAATATATCAAAATCAAATGCAGATAAAACACAGTATAACCAGCCAGATAATAAAAGAAAATTAATACATCATATTGTAATACTTATTATTTATAATATTTTCTATACAGTCCTAAAATCTCAATATAAAGTGTATCTCATTCACATGAACAATGAATCCTGGAATAACAACACATAGAACAAAATCTGATAAATCAATTAATAAAATTCATTCTTAATAACATTTTAGCATGTACTAACAATGTCTAATGATATTATAATATATAGCTACACAGGAATGTATTGAACATAACACAATATAGTAAAGTATTTTATAATATAATTGATAAGTTAGCTAAGTAAGTTAATTTTTCTGTATTGGTCAAAAAGAAAAATGAGATATCTAATTTTGTATTAAAATTTATATCCGGATTTATAAATTTCAATGACAAAAGGAAATCTAAATAACTTTTTGATAAGAAATAAACCAAACAGAGAAATTATGGTAATGGTTTTCAATTATATCATAAAATAAAATATCTCAATTTATACATTACCAATTATGACAAAATTCCACTGGTTAATTCCAAAGTTGTTTTGGCTTCTCCATAGATAAAAACTTTTATCTTCTTTTTCCTTATTTTTCTCTCCTGTTTGTCTCCCCTTTCTCTCCCCAGATCCTGTTTCTATCCATAATTATACCTCTTGCTTATTTGCCTATCAGAATCCCAAATCAGTTAAAGTATCTAGTAACCAATAGAATCTTTTCATGATGTCATCACTTATTTAAATTTTATAAAGAATATATTTTCTTATAGGGACGTTTATTCCTTTAACCATAAGATGGCGCTCTCGGACCTTTGGATTTTCATCCCTTTTAATTAGCTAATGATCCCTTTGACCCACAACCTATAAACAAGATGAAGTCATAAGAATGTTATCAAATAGATATCCCTAGACAGATTTATTATTCTGTTTACTAGACTTGGTGTCTATGAAACAAACTTTTTTTACATGTGAAAATTTAAGGAGGGTTTTTTTTTATTACCTTAATCTAGGAGTTCACTCAGATATTTATCTCTTATAGAACAAAGAATTATTCAACCATGGATAGCTCACTGGTGGGCAGCTGTGAAAACATATCTTTCACATAGATATATTCAAGTAATAGAATTGCATGCATAGGTACATATATAAATATACAGCATATAAAATATTAATACATTGGATATAAAATAGTGGTTAATAATTGGAATATCATATTATACTATAATATCCATATAAGATAGGACTTTATTCATACAGAAGTTCTGACACCCCTTTGGTATCTCTTCCATCACACTTTTCTTCTTCGTCCCTCTATGTGTCATTGACTTTTATGTCCATTCTCCATTCCATCGCTCTGTTCCTTGTATAGCTCACAAACAAGATACAACATATAAACATTTTAACTTATTTATTTTGTATGAATAACTATAAAAAAACTCTGTCATGTACCAACAGCAAACACTACAAACTAAAAGTAAATTAGCTACCATAGTTCCGATTGTTGGGAAATAAATAAGCAAACAAACACAGCCTTTACATTTTGTGTCTTTATATGCAATTATTCTTTCCAGCAGGCTTCCATTATATCTACTAAGCCTGCTTCTAGCAGCTTTTGTCTTTCCTTTAGCACCAATGGGAGCACCAGTAGATGTACCTGCCACCTTGCATGTGCAGATACAAACTTTCTATGTTATCAATGCCTCCTACCACCTCAGGAAGTAGGTCACTGGAAACTAAAATGGTAGATCCCTCAGCAGCATAATTGCATATAAAAGTAAAAAATTAGAGGCTCTATTTTTTTTACATTCTGCAAACATATTGCATATTTTAAAGTGTAGTTATTTGAATTTAAATGTACTTTAAAGAAGGGAGTGCAGCTGAAGCACAGATGAGAGAAAAATAAAGGAAGATGCTGGGTATGTTGAAGACCATCTTTTTTTTTCCTAAGATTTTAATACATCTTAAAAATGTGGAACCTCATTCAACTGAAAGGCCACATCTTGCGGTATTCAGGCCGCATATCTGCGGTCCTACTGCGTTCTTGTACTCTGCTACAATTACAGTGCTATTCAATTGAACAAGCCCGCATGTTAAGGGCCGAAACCATAAACCATGCAATCGATTGTTGCATTTCAGAGTGTGAACATGATCAATTAAGAAACAGCCAATAGAAAATGAGATCGGCATCATTACCTCAATATTAGATGGACGTTACATGTCAATCAATTAGCGTTTAGAGGTCTGATATGCGATCAGACTCGCAAAACCGCAAAATACAAAATAAAAAAAAATGAATGCCAATAATGTTCTAGTCCATATGGGTGGCCTGATATGTATTAACTCATTGTTTCCCGTGATCGATTTAACCCCAAAATGACACATAAAAATAAAAGATTTTTGATTGCCAATTTGCGGACTTGAGACTGTTGTGCAATTAATTCTAATGTCTTTCATTGCTTTCCCCATTATTTACAGGGCTGTATTGATTTTTTGTTTGCATTTACAGTGCTCCAGACATGTCTTTAACCCCTTTGTGGGTCCCATCTAGTACTCGTAGGATTTTTTTCTACATTTGCCATTTACGGGTGTGAAAACATTTGCAGGCTTGAGGAATTGTAGCAATTGAATAGGGATTTGTTGATTTTAGCGATCGTAACCATTGCAGACATGAAAGATCAAAGGCTTAGATGGGGTGTAAGTTACGGTTGTAACAACCGCAGAGATTTTAAGCCCGTGGACCGTTTGCTTGACGCAAAAAGACGCCAATTGAATAGCAAATTAGTTTACGGGCTCCTTTACGGGCTCCAATAACTTACAATTGAATGAGGCTCTTGGAGTTTAAGTTCTAATCAGCTCTTCAAATCAGCTGCTCTTGCAGACAAACTTATGGTGAGTGTACATAATGTGACATCATCATCAGCTCAGGAAAATAGCTAAGGGAAGGCTACACAAATGTTCTAAAAGTTTATTTTTTTTACTTTTTATACTTGTCTATTAATTATTCTTACACATGAAAATAAAAAAATGTAAATTATAAAGTTCATTTAGCATATTTTTAGCAATAGAATACATGTAAATATAAAAATATTTAATAGTATTTTAACAGATTTTACTTGCCACTAAATTGAAGTAGTATTCATTGACCCTTTATTACCTGGTGTCATACCAATGTTATCTCCAAAAAAATCCCATCAGAATGTTTCCAACTTTTTGTAATCTACAAAATCCATTGTCTTAACCAATAGGATACATGTTTAACAGTTTAAAATTACCTGCATTCAAGGCACATCATGAATCCTTAGACAAACAAACTGCTAAAAATCAATATATAACTGGGACAAAAGCTCCCACCATATATTTAATAAAAATACAGATAGGAACATTCAAATATATATGGTGGACAAACTGGGCTCCTAGTTGCTATTCACATTGTTCTTGATTGGTCAGATACAGAGCTATCTCCAGTGCAGCCTATGTAACTGTACTAGGGTCTTCTAGGGGGCTCTTGCTGCTCTTCCCAGCCTGCAATTTCCCCTAGGCCCTCTGTGGCCCCATGGAGCCCATTTGCACTCTTCTGCTGCCCCTGGCGGCCCTTCTCTCACTCAGCAACCATCCTGTGGCTCTCTCTGGCCCACGTCAGACTCTTTCATTATCATATCTGTCTCTACCTTTCTACACCCCCTTCTGTCTCACTTTATTCTTTCTCTTTCATTCCTACTCCGCTCTTCCCCTTCCTCTCTCATCCTTTTCTCATCCTCTGCTCTTTATCTCCTAGCTTCTTTAAGTATTTCCATTTTACATAGTTACATAGTTACATAGGGCCTCATTCTATTAGCGGCCGTAAATCGGCCGTAAGGCTGCGATTCCTTGCAGGGGTTCTGTTAACTCGCGATTCTATTATACGGCCTCGCAAGGATCTCCCCTTACGGCCGGCCGCATATCTTGAAACCGGCCGTAAACTGTGAAATCTAAAAACGCAAAAATAAATTCAAGCCTGCACTGTACAGCTCTGTAAATGCTAGGGATCATATTGGGGGACATGTGGATTAAAAGCAACCCACTCTCAAGCTTGCACATCAGCCCAAACCCGAGTTCAAATTAACTGTTTATTTTCCGGCTGCGGCGTGGGCGAGTCTGAGGTTCTCCAAGCCCTCTGGACTTTTTACATGGATATTTTACGGATATTAAAAATAAAATATTTTACGGATTTGAGTATAGGATAATTATGTGCTATTTTTTCCAACACCTAAAATCCCTTTATAGTCTTCTCAAAGTGCAGGATGGCTTTATTTGAGCTATTTTATGTGCTTAATTGGTGCTAGCGGGACCTCTTTCCTGCAAGTAAGCTGCGGCTCGTTTTTAGCCTTGCAGAGAGGGTTCCCGGAGCAATTGAATTGCAAATAGGAATTTCTTACGGCCGAAACTCTTGCGGCCGTTTTAGATCAAAGGCTTTCCTCCGGCGCGAGTGGCCGCAGGAGATAGCAAGGCACCGGCCGCAAGCCTGCCGGAGCCTCCGGCCGGAAGGGAATAGAATAGCCGAATAGCTTACGGCCGGTCCTTGCGGCCCCGCAACGGCTGCGGCCGCTAATAGAATGAGGCCCATAGTATTTAAGGTTGAAAAAATACTTTCAGTCCATCAAGTTCAACCTTTTAAGATCTCCTCTGATCTGCAATATGCGGATTAACTATTAATTCATTAGTTGTATAAAAAAAAAATCCCTCCTGATCCCAGACACCAGCGACCGGACTTCTCCCTGGATCAATACTGCTTCTCTAATTATCTATTATAACCCTAAATTCCCTTTTTAATTAGAAATCCATTCCCCTTTTAAAGTTATCTATTGAATCCGCTGTCACCACCTCCTCTGGTAGAGAATTCCACAGATTAACCACCCTTACTGTGAAGAACACTTTTCTTTCTTTAAGGTGGAATCTTTTTACTTCTAACCTCAAGGGATGTCCTCTTGTCAGTTGAAAAGTTCTTGGCACAAAAAGCTCCCTTGAAAAATCTTTACACTGACCCTGGATGTATTTATATAAGGTAATCATATCTCCTCTTAGACGCCTTTTTTCTAGAGAAAATACGTTTAATTTGGTTAGTCTTTCTTCATAACTTAGCCCCTCCATTCCCCGTTTTAGTTTGGTTGCCCTCCTCTGTACCTATTCCTGCTCTAAAATGTTCTTTTTATGAAGTGGTGCCAAAAATTGTACTCCATATTCTAAATGAGGGCGTACTAGAGATTTGTAAAGTGGTAGAATTATATTTGCTTCCCATGCTTCTATACCCTTCTTAATACATGCAAATATTTATTTGCCTTTGCAGCTGCTGCTTGGCTTTGAGCACTGTTACCTAGGTGGTTGTCCACAAGCACTCCCAAATCCCTTTCAATATCTGATACACCTACATTTGCTCCATTAAGATTATAAATTGCATAGCTATTTTTCCTTCCCAGATGCATAACTTTACATTTATTCGTATTAAATCTCATCTGCCATTTAGATGCCTATTCCTCAATTTTATGTAAATCCCTTTGGAGGGAAAGCACATCACTATCTGATTTAATTACCTTGCACAACTTCGTGTCATCAGGGAAAATGGAGACACCACACTCCAATCCTACCTCTGTCATTAACAAATATGTTAAAAAGGAAAGGACCTAATATGGAACCCTGAGGAACCCCACTTACCACATTAGTCCAATCGGAGTATGTTCCATTTACAACAACCCTTTGCTTCCTGTCTTTTAGCCAGCTCTCAATCCATGAGCAGATATTTACTGCAACTCCTGTAGCTCTTAGTTTGCACAATAGTCTCCCATGTGGCACTGTATCAAAAGCCTTTGCAAAATCCAAAAAGACTACATCCACTGAGTTGCCATGATCCAGGTTCCTACTAACCTCCTCATAGAAACTAATTAGATTTGTTTGACATGACCTATCCCTCATAAATCCATGTTGACTCCTACTTATAATCCTGTTCAAATAGACATATTCTTGTATATTATCGCTTATTAATGCTTCTAAAAGCTTCCCCACTACAGAAGTGAGGCTCACTGGTCTATAATTTCCCGGGTTTTGTTCTTTCTCCCATTTATAAATATAGGTATCACATCAGCTTTTCTCCACTCATCTGGTAGAGACCCGGTGTTGAGTGAATCTTGAAAAATGTAATATATTGGTTTGGCTATTACAGAACCCAGTTCCCTTAGTACCCTTGTATGTATTCCATCAGGACCCGGGGCTTTATTAACATTTATTTTCAACCTCTTTTGGATTACTTCCTGTGTTAACCAATTATTTGGCAAAGGTAGTGTAGCCCCATTATGTTGCCGTGTCCCAACCACTGGTACCTCCCTTGTGTATACAGAAGAAAATAACCTATTTAGCTCATCTGCCTTTTCCTGGTCACTAATTATCAGACAGCCTGTGTCACATTGTAATGTTCCTATAGCTTCCTTTCTCGCCTTCTTCCCATTAATATACTTAAAAAATATTTTAGGGTTAGTCTTACTCTCTTTTGCAATTAATTTTTCATTTTCTATTTTAGCCAGTCTAATTGCGCTTTTGCAAGCCTTGTTGATTTCCTTGTATTCCTGTATAGCAGTCTCTGTCCCCTCTTGTTTGTATAATTTAAATGCCTGTTTTTTACTCGGTATCTTGATCTTTAAATCATTGTTAAGCCACATTGGATGGGATTTACTCCTTTTACTTTTATTCCCACACGGTATATGCCGATGTGTATGTATATTTAGTAAGGATTTAAATGTTGTCCATTTATGTTCAGTATTTTTACCTGACAGTTCTCTGTCCCAGTCTATACTTTGTATTGCTGCCCTTAGACCGTTAAAATCTGCCCTTTTAAAATTAAGAGTTTTCGTTGGCCCCTAAAATTTAGTTTTTTTAATTTAATCTCAAATGAGACTGTGTTCTGATCACTGTTTCCCAAATGTTGCCCTATTCCAACATTTGATACTATATCAATATTATTTGCGATGAGTAAATCTAAGATAGCTTCATTTCTAGTAGGCTCTTGTACAACCTGAGCCAGATAATGATCCCTGGGTGTACTCAAGAACCTGCTCCCCTTAGATGAACTGCTGGTCTCATTTATCCAGTTTATTTCAGGGTAATTAACATCTCCCATTATTAGAACTTGTCCATGCTTAACTGCATTTTAAATCTGTAACAATAATTGTATTTCCTCACTTTCTGCTATATTTGGTGGTTTATAGCGTACTCCTACTAATATTATTTTGGAATTTGCTGCTCCGCTATTTAACTCTACCCACAAACATTCAGCTTTATCACTAGGTCCACCATAAATATCTTCTCTGACTATAGGCTTAAATTCAGGCTTAACATACAGATAAATCCCTCCTCCTCGTTTACCATTACCTCTATCTTTCCTAAATAGGTTATAACCATCCAGATTAACAGTCCAGTCATGAGATTCATCCCACCACGTTTCAGTAATGCCTATTAAATCCCATTTTTCATTAATTGATAATAATTCTAACTCTCCCATTTTTCCTGGCAAGCTTCTGGCATTGGCAAGCATATACCTTATGTTATGAGTCTGTAGTTCTGAAGTGCCTGCCACTTTACTTGAATTACTTAGTACTACCTCCCTATTGACTATACTACCCCTCCCCCCATCTCTTCTCCTATGAGTTGTTAATTCATCCCTTATACCCTCTACACTTTCTACCCCATTACTTATATCTAGTCCCTCCCCCCCCACCTAATAGTTTAAAAACTCCTCCAGCCTTTCTACCATCCTATTCTCTAGTACAAAAGCTCCCTCATCATTAAGGTGCAATCCATCCCTACTGTAAAGATTGCACCGAAGTGAGAAGTCAGCCCAGTGCTCTAAAAACCCAAACACCTTCTTAGTGCACCACATCTTTAGCCGCGCATTAACCTCCCTAAGCTCCTTCTGCCTCCCTGGGATAGCACGTGGCACTGGTAGTATCTCAGAAAATACTACCTTGGAGGTCCTTGCCTGCAGCTTATCACTCTTCCTTCACTTTCTCACTCCCTCTTCAATGTGCCTCTTCTTTCTTCTGTCTTCCCTCACCTCTTCCTATACTCTATCTCCATCTTCTCTCTCTCAATTCACTGCCACACATTCTTTTTTTGCATCAGGCCTTCTATTTGCAAGCTTTGCCACTGTGATCAGTGCATCTATAAAATACATGCTTGAAAACAAAGATGCCACCTATAATTTAAAGCACAATTTAATTGCTAAAAAAAAGTAAACACTAAAATAATAATAATTATTACCAAAGTATTTTAAATATGCAAATGTGATATTCTATTCTATCAGCAGCACACTACATAATGAGTGTTTCAATAATAATAATAATAACACTGTTAAATAATTTATGATGTTTCTGACATAATGTTAGTCTATCCATTATGAAAGTTGTCATATTTCCAAAAGAGTTTGAATGAATTGTGAACTACATCATATTGTAAAGCAGAATAATCTGTTTCATCTATGTGAAACATGTAGACTAAGGTACTGACATTTTAAATATCACAACATAATATATTTTGCAAATTGTTTGCTGACACTATAACAGAACTGAAAGCACATTTATGTATCATTGCTGAGAATCATTACATCAATCAATTTAATGGTAAAGAAACCACTTGCAGGTTGATATATTATAATTCATGCAATATAGACACAGCATGATGTATTTGGTAAACAGCCCTTAGGAGAAGAATTTCATAATTTGTGGCCTAGTTGTAGTCTATTATTACTACCAACAGGCAAGTCATGCTGATATACTAAAATGAAAACTACCATAATTATAATTTATGAAAAATATACATTTAGTTATTCTATGAAATATATGGATGACACTATACAGTACAAGGGCATGGAAGGCCTAAAAGAAAACTAAAATTTATTTAATTTACTTAGATTTTACCATTTTAATAATTACGCAATAGTTGAGCTTTGAAAAGCCCTTTAAGTCTTTTTAGAATTGAATTTATTCATATTTAGTTTTTATTCATCCAAACAAAAAAAGCCTGGAAATAACTGACACACAATCGCTAGGAGATATGCCCATTATGGTTATCTGCATCATTGTAACAATAACATATATAATTAGGCCTTATGTATTAAGCGCAGGAGTAGCAAAATTGTTGTCACGGTTCTGGATTACCAAATGTGTTGTTGTACATCATTCAGCCGTGTTCGACCCTCTGGACAGCAGCACTCCAGTACATTTCTGGCTGTGCTTATCCACACGGTTTTCTTGTGAAAGATACTGTAGTGGGTTGCCACTTTCTACTCCCGATGATTTGTCTGACCTCTCCACTACGACCTGCCCATCTAGGTTGTCCCTACATGGTTTAGCTCATATTGAAGTACACAAGCCCCTTCACCATGACAAGGTGGCCATCCAGAAGTGGATTACCAAATGTACTGCTGTGTATTACTTAATTAATCACTGCCTCAGATACTATTAGATCCTGAAATACTGAAATCCACCACCATATTTCGTATTTCAGAAATGATGTTGCCTATCCTATACTAATATGTAAAGCTAGAAGAACTCTTGCAGATGTCAAATCTTAATGCACCGGCCTGCAAGACGTTTTCTAAGGCTTATCCAAACTGCACATGTACAATGGTATATATACCAACTGGGCTAAAAGAAAATACATAAAAAATAAATTGTTGTTTTTATTTAAATAATATATTCTCTTGTCATTGTTATCGCTTAAAAGATCGTAAGGTATACCTCTAACTTTTACTGTCTTTGATTCTTTTTAAAAGGCATACATTTTTAAATGTAACAATTATTGAGATAGACACCCTTTTCTCTGAGAAGTATTGTATGTTAATTAGAAATCCAGTGTGGCTAATAAGGTACCCTATACTATTTTTGTCTTATAATTATTATATTATTAAAATATATGGAAGGTATAAACTTGATAACGTTTCTTTTTCAGTGATGTTCACATGCATGGGCAATGTATAATATTAATTCAATAACACCCATTCTGCTCATTTCTGAATGATATATTGCAAAAGGAAGACAAACAGCTCTTTAATGTTAATATGTTGCATGTCCTTCGTCATTTTTGTAATTAGGTTAAAAATTAAGCCCGTCCACACAATTAAAGGCATATCTACGTTTCCTGGATTATGAGTGCATCTGATAGAGGAGTTTTACATGAAAAAATCGCAAAATAAATATGAATTAGCTTACCTTGAAGTTACCAAAATGTCTAATGTTTTTTTGTGGTTGCATTTGATGGTGTCAAGTGCTCTCCTATTGGCTGAGGAAGCCAGAGCAGGTTAGTAAATAGTTAAAATGGTTCCCAAATGTTCTATGCTGATTGGGGGTATCAGGTGCCTTTGTAGGCACTCCTGGGGGTGTCAACATAATCATTAGATGGATTTTTAGATATGAAAAAAATTAAAATGTTTTATGAAATTTGCGGCATATATCAAGGATTGTTTTTTCCTAAAGATTGCACAAATAGAATAATCCAGAAAACCTAGATATGCCTTTAAGAGGTGAGCAAAATCCTCTTGTAACTCCCATGGTTTTATCAAACACCTGTGTGCTATTTATTACACAACACTGTGTTACACACATTTATAGGTTCTTTATATTCCCTTAAAATAAAAATATATATTCTATCAAATGCTACTGTTAATTCACAATGACACATACATGAGCCATTGATTCTGTTTGAGTGCTGGTATTTTGTTAAACCCCTCCAATCTACAATAATTATCATTCATAATATCAGTGCTTTTGTGAGACGCTGTCTTGTAACTATACCTCATTTCCTGAAAACACTATACATGTTCTCAATTCTCTCCAAAGCACTGTTAATTATTTTCTCTTGTACCCATAAATCATCTCCATTCAAATGCAGTGCGCAAGCCAGCTTGATTTATGTGCATATTGGGCAGTTTATTAAACTGTGCAATTAATAGTTTGAATTCTCTGGTATTTATTCCAGAAAACAACCCACCTTGCGCCCACATCTCAATACAATAAATGCATGTAGAAACAATAAATCCATCATATTTGGTACTTTAAGGCTCCATTTTCATGCATAATCACATGCTGGCTGTCTTTACTGGTAATAGATATATTCTTTATATAACTTACTGAAATTATACCCTGCATTTGGAGGGCAATGCAATTATTTTACTGTACCTGTATAAGGCATTTTTCTAAGAATGAGGTGACCTCATTGATTCAGTATCCTTTTATACTTTTATACGTGGCTTCATGTCTAGACTGTTTCAGATGACATAAAGCTAGAATACTGATTAAAAGAATATGTTATACATAAATTATTGCAGATTCATTTATTCTACAATGAATCTGCATGATGTTTCTTTATATTACACATTCATTATAATGTTTGTTTCTATTATACTGTTACTTTTCTTGTTTACCCTTTATTTTTTCTTAAATTACACTACATAGCTCCCAGATGTTTTCTTGCTGCAGAAAGCATTTATTAAAAAAACTTGCAGCCCTATTCTATTAGAAGCCCACAAATGCCTCTAACCTGTAATTTTTGCTGCAGGTGTTTTGCTTGAAATGTTTAGATGTATTCGATTGACTCCAGCTCACAAATTACCTCCTTAAGCTTAAACTCATAAACCCTGCCTTTTTAAATAGGATTCCAGGGGGCTTGATCATATGAACTGATAATATTTAAGCAAGCCCGTAATTTACTTCTTAGACACAGCCAATAGTAAATAAGACCGCCATCATGATGGCAGTAAAAATTAAGTTAGACGTAACCTAGAATCGGAGGCTATATTTATTAATGCCAAGAAGTAATATTTGCTGACCGTTCTCGCAATCAAGCAATGTATCACTCTAAGAATGCATTAGATCATCTGTTTTAGTTTCATGATATGTATTAACCCATTCAGTCCCGGGATCGATATTACTCCAATATAACATTTAAAAATAATATTTTTCAGTTGCACATCTGAGACTTTTGTCAATTTGTAAATTTCCTAGTGTTAGGGTTAGGGTTTAGGATTAGGGTTTAGAATAAGGGTTTAGGGTAGTGGCAGATAATAAGCTTTACACTAACAATAAATTGACTCAAATCTTACCCGCGCCACCTAGTGGTCGATGGCCACCACCGCTGCATACATACAATTTATAATCAGAAGAACAGCTCTATGCGTGCTGCTTATACCACCACCTTGTAAAGTTTTTCAGATCATTTGAAAGTTGACAAAAATGGAAATAAAATGCTGTGCTCTTGTTCCAATTATAGAACCAATTTTCTTAGGATAAACATCACATTTGTGATGTATGTAAAAATAAAATTAAAAAAATTATCAGCTATGTAAGCCATGTGACGAAAAACTTGTTTAAAAATAACTTTAAATATAGCTGAATCTGCTTGTGTTGTGGAGAATTACGTCTTCGGCTTCTAGTCTCCATGTAACCTGAGGATATGAGTTTACGCTCCTGGGGCTTATCCGTTTGTTTATTTATGTTGCCAAATGTCATTTCAAGCTGTTAGTCTTTTCATTTAACTGAATAGAGATCTCATCTAAATATATGGCTCCTCCCATTGCTCTCAGGCTTCAAATCCTACTAGGGACAATGACAAAGAAAATAAAGATTGTATTTATGTATTTCAAACTTTGGAAAATAATGTACTTTCCCTCCAAAGTGATTTACATAAATTAGAGAAATGGGCGACTAAATGTCAGATGAGACTTTATAGAAATACATTTAAAGTTATGCATTTGGGAAGAAAAATAGCCATGCAATTTATAATCTTAATGGAGCAAATCTAGATACTGAAAGGGATTTGAAAATGCTTGTGGACAACCACCTAGGTAACAACTCACAATGCCAAGCAGCAACTGCAAAGGCAAGTATACTATTAGCACATATTAAAAAGGGTATGGAAGCCAGGGAAGCAAATATAATTCTGCCACTAAACAAATCCCTAGTACGCCCTCATTTGTAATATGGAGTACAATTTTGAACACGGCTTCATAAAAAGGACATTTTAGAGCTGGAAAAAGTACAGAGAAGGACAAAAAAAATAATAAAGGGAATGGAGGGACTAAGTTAGGAAGAAATACTGAATTAAACTTATTTTCTCTAGAAAAAAAAAGCATCTAAGAAAGGATATGATTATCTTATATAAATATATCCAGGGACAATATAAGGCTTTGTCAAGTGAACAAAGAGGTTTTCAGCTGACAAAAGGACATCCTTTGAGGTTAGAAGGCAAAAGATTCCACCTTAAAGAAAGAAAAGCGTTCTTCACAGTAAGGGTGGTTAAACTGTGGAATTCTCTACCAAAGGAGGTGGTGGCAATGGATTTGATAGATAAACTTAAAAAAGGATTATATATTTTTTTATAAAACAGACATCAAGGGTTATCCTAGATACAGTGCCTTGCAAAAGTATTCACCCCCTTGACTTTTTACCTATTTTGTCACATTACAGCCTTAAGTTCAATGTTTTATTAATCTGAATTTTATGTGATGGACCAGAACACAATAGTGAAATGAGAAACTATTTTTTAGAAATAGAAAACAGAAAATTGGCATGTGCGTATGTATTCACCCCTTTTGTTATGAAGCCCATAAAAAGCTCTGGTGCTACCCATTACCTTCAGAAGTCACATAATTAGTGAAATGATAACCACCTGTGTGCAATCTAAGTGTCTCATGATCTGTCATGACATATACACACCTTTTTTGAAAGGCCACAGAGGCTGCAACACCGAAGCAAGAGGCACCACTAATCAAACACTGCCATGAAGACCAAGGAACTCTCCAGACAAGTAAGGGACAATGTTGTTGAGAAGTACAAGTCAGGGTCAGGTTATAAAAAATATCTAAATCTTTGATGATCCCCAAGAGCACCATCAAATCTATAATAACCAAATGGAAAGAACATGGCACAACAGCAAACCTGCCAAGAGACAGCCGCCCACTAAAACTTACGGACCAGGCAAGGAGGGCATTAATCAGAGAGGCCACACAGAGACCTAAGGTATCCCTGGAGGAGCTGCAGAGTTCCACAGCAGAGATTGGAGTATCTGTACATAGTACGACAATAAATAGTACTCTCCATACATTTGGGCTTTATGGCAGAGTGGCCAGAAGAAAGCCATTACTTTCAGCAAAAAACAAAATGGCATGTTTTGAGTTTGCAAAAAGGCATGTGGGAGACTCACAAAATGTATGGAGGAAGGTGCTCTGGTCTGATGAGACTAAAATTGAACTTTTCGGCATCAAAGAAAACGCTATGTCTGGCGCAAACCCAACACATCACATCACCCAAAGAACACCATCCCCACAGTGAAACATGGTGGTGGCAGCATCATGCTGTGGGGATGTTGTTCAACAGCCAGGACTGGCAAACTGGTCAGCGTTGAGATAAAGATGGATGGTGCAAAATACAGAGATATTCCTGAGCAAAACCTGTACCACTCTGTGCGTGATTTGAGGCTAGGACGGAGGTTCATCTTCCAGCAGGATAATGACCCCAAACACACTGCTAAAGCAACACTTGAGTGGTTTAAGGGGAAACACGTAAATGTGTTGGAATGGCCTAGTCAAAGTCCACACTTCAATCCAATAGAAAATCTGTAGTCACACTTAAAGATTGCGGTTCATAAGCGCAAACTATCCAACTTGAAGGCTCTGGAGCAGTTTTGCAAGGAGGAATGGGCAAAAATCCCAGTGGTAAGATGTGGCAAGCTCATAGAGACTTATCTAAAGCGACTTGGAGCTGTGATTGCTGCAAAAGGTGGCTCTACAAAGTATTAACTTTAGGAAAGCGAATAGTTATGCACATTGACTTTTTCTGTCATTTTGTCCTATTTGTTGTTTGCTTCACAATAATAATAAAAAAAAAAAAAACATCTTCAAAGTTGTGGGCATGTTCTGTAAATTAATTGATGCAAATCCTCAAACAATCCATGTTAATTCCAGGTTGTGAGGCAACAAAACACGAAAAATGGCAATGCTTCAATGATTTTTTTCTGTGTGCCTTTCTCTGGAAGAAGTAACAATTAATCTGCATATTACGAAGATCAGGGGAGATCTAAAAAGGCTGGACTGAATGGACTAAAAGTCTATTTTCAACATCAATTACTATTTAACTATGTAACTTTGTAAAATAAAATACACCATCAAGTGAAGTACTTCATAAGAGCCTTCTATACATGCTGAACGACGCGGAGGCTGCACAGGCTCCCTGGGTCAGCCTGTAGCGTCACGTGACCCAGCGGAGCCTGTGAGGCTATTAGCCAATCAGGAGCGTCGGGGGGCATGTCGGAAGCCCGTTTCGTGCCATTGAACACATCAGCGCGGTCTCCCGACTGGAATGGACGGAGGTCTGAGGTCCTGCATCTAAAAGCACAGTAGGAAGGTTTTAATACTGAGAATTTCACCCCAGCTTACCAGCAAATAAGGGGATATAACTGTTGAGGCTATCTTTGTTCGTTTTTGTGTTTTTTCCTCCTCCGTTTTGTGTGTGTGTGTGTCCTTGTCTCACTGTGAGTGTGCTGTGTCTGTGTGTGTTCCTGTGTCTGTGTGTGCCTGTGTTTCTGCTTGTTGTTCCCCCTGTTTGTCCCCCTGTTAGTATTTAATATGGATCCAGAAGGCTTAGAGGCCTTACTGGCTGAGGTTAGGACCCGTGCCTTAAGCCAAGGGGTCAGGTGGGTGCAGGACAGGCTGGGACCTCCCATGCCTTCTGCGCTTGGAGCTCAGCACATTGTACAGGAACAGCCTGCGGTGGCTGGTGTCCTAGCCAATTCTGATGCCTCCAGGGAAATGTTTTCCCATCCCACCACTGTAGGGCTGCCAGACCCCCGTCCATTGGGTAGCAGAGACACTAGAGATGGGGGGGGTTACAGGTCAGGGCGCCCGGGACCCCATACCCCCCAGGCAGGCGAGCGCCAGGATCACGGGCGGTGGGGGTGAGGGCCTAGCACTCCGGCCACCACCTGCCAACTTGCCTAAAGGTCCTAGGCCGCGACAAAGGTCGCGAAACAACCTCTAACACCCCGTAAGGGGGGTGCAGGGGGTAAGAGAAAAGCCGGGAGTCCTAAAAAGGCTCCTACAGGCCCTCACGGTGCCAAGCAGACGGTCCCTGGGGTTTCCCTCATTAACAGTGCTTCTGGTACTTTACAGGGACGCACAACTGGCAGTGAGAGGAGCATGGCGACGACGAGAGAAAGAAGAGACGGGGTGATCAGAGAGATGAATAGCCAAGACAGCATGGTCATGATTGATGACATGCCTGTGACAGCGGCAGTGGCGAGGCTAGGACGCCCCACTCGAGCTAAGAAGGCTACGAGCAGGTACAGTCCGCTGCTATTTACGCACACACCGCTAAGGCGTAGCAGAGTAGAGACTGAGGGCGATACGGTTAGGCCACAGCGCAAAGGGTCTAAGACTGACCAACAGCTGGATATTCCAACGCCCGAGGAAGTCTCAGGGGAACCCCTACAGGGGGCGGCGGAGGCAGTGCTAGCCTACTCCAGCCGCGCAAGCTTAGCTGACCAGGACCCTTCCTCAGACGAGGAAAGGGCGGTATGGGCGCGGGCATGCAGGTCGCGGAGAGCTAGTGACTGTTCTTCTTGTACCCACAGATCCAGAAGGAGATCCAGGTCAAGAAGCAGAAGATCTTGTCAGTGCAGCTGTGCTTGCACTGGATCTGAGAGGAGGAGCCCGCGGAGGGCCAGACGGTCAGAGTCCCCGGAGCGTCAGGAGAGACGCGGGGATACTCCGTTGGCCGTATCTACTCCAAAGCTTCCAGAAGCAGGTGAGCGCTCAGAATTGAGCTGCGCAGCAGACAAGGGTGGTTTTATTGGGTCATTAAAGACTCTATTAGCTGCGCATAACATTGCGGTTAGCGAACACGAAATGGGAGCTTGGATAGGGGGGCTAGCAAAGGGTGCATGGTCCCAGCCAGCAGCGGCAGTGGTGCCAGCGAGCGCGAGCGAGGCGCTAGCTAGCTTGCGCGCGCCCGAGCCGGTAGTCAACGCAATTGCAGCAGTTGGGAATAACACTGTGGGAGTTACCGACACAGCCATGAGACCTATAGTCCTATGCTCGTTGGATAATTTAGGTGCACACCTTACACAGGATGTAAAAGAAAAGATCTGGAGGAGGGAATTTCTAGAGTTGTTTTCCCTTCTCCCTATGTCTCGGCAAACAGACCTGGCCGAGAGGGGCCCCAGGGAGGGGAAATCCTTTGCTAGGCTACCCAGGACGTTTGATACCTGGCTGCAAGCATTTTCTATTTGGGCTTGCGTACTGTGTGAGCGGCACCCTGAACAGAGTTCGGGATTGTTCGCTTACATAGACGAAATTCGGAATGCTCACAAGGTTTATGGGGGTACGGCCTGGTGGCGGTACGATGAGGAATTCCGGCAATACTTGGCCTCAAGGCCAAGTATGGCGTGGAGTGACAAAGCGGTGGCGTATTGGCTAAACATCATGACACCCATGAGAGTCACGACGCCCTTTCGGAGCGGGGCCGGTGGAGCTATGGGCCCCACCCACGCCTCAGGAGCAGGTCTTAAGACCTGTTTTTCGTACAACGAGGGGGTCTGCAGATGGGCACCTAACTGCAGGTTTAAGCATGCATGCTCGAATTGCGGAGGTGAACACCCCCTGTCTAGATGCGGTAGACCCAAAGAGGGAGGCAGGGGCGAACCTCCCGCAAAGGGGCAGGACGCCCATACGCCTCCCCGCCATGCTGCCGTGGCTAAAGCGCTACGGTAAATTGGCAGGCACCGCCGAAGCGGCGCGCCTGTTGGAGGACGGGTTCTGAGAAGGATTCCGGATTCCATGCAGGGTCGACATTCAAGGTTTTCTTGTCCCAAACCTGAAGTCGGCTAGGGATTTCCCAGGGGTAGCTAAAGCTAAGGTGCTTAATGAGGTAAAATTGGGGAGGATGGCTGGGCCATTTGCGGCCCCGCCCATCCAGGGATTAGTAGTGTCTCCACTTGGGGTGGTCCCCAAGAAGGAGAAGGGTAAATTTAGATTGATCCAGCATCTCTCCTACCCCAGAGGTCGTTCGGCTAACGATGGCATATCAAAAGACCAGGCTACTGTGTCTTACGAGTCATTTGACCGGGCGGTCGACCTGGTGAGGAGGGAGGGCCAGGGGGCCCTTATGGCGAAAGTGGACATCGAGGCAGCATTCAGATTGCTCCCCGTACACCCGTCAAGCCATCGGTTGCTGGGGTGCTTCGTAGACGAAAGTTACTTCGTCGACTTATGTTTACCCATGGGATGCCTGATATCCTGTGCTTACTTCGAGGCCTTCAGCAAATTTTTACAATGGGTTGTGAGCATCGAGGCGGGGTACAAGAGTGTTACCCATTACCTGGATGACTTCCTTTTTGTTGGCCCAGCGAGAAACGACGCTTGCCGTTTCATGCTGGAGGTGTTCACCGAAATCTGTACAGAATTCGGGGTACCACTGGCCCATGACAAGACGGAGGGCCCTACGGAACAATTGACTTTTCTAGGGATTCAGATCGACTCCTGCAAAATGGAGTGCAGTCTTCCCTTAGAGAAGGTGGAGGACATGCAAGCCGAGATTACGGCGCTACGGGGCGCACGGAGGGTGACCCTGCGGCGGCTGCAATCAATATTGGGGAAGTTGAATTTCGCATGCAGAATTATCCCCATGGGGCGGATATTCTGTAGACGGATGTCGCTGGCTACGGTAGGGATTGCGAAGCCGCATCACATCCTAACAGTCTCTAGGGCCATGCGTGACGATGCAAGGGTATGGGCGATGTTCCTTGCAGATTTTAACGGGCGGGTGGTCCTTCAAAAGGAGGGCACCACCAGCGCAGAGCTAGATCTTCACACCGATGGTTCTGGACCGATCGGTTGTGGGGCGTATCTCCAAGGGAGATGGTGCGCTGCGGCATGGCCGGAGGAATGGGAAGAGGCGGGTTTACTGCTGAACCCTACATTCCTGGAGCTGTTTCCTATGGTGGTAGCAGTGCACTTATGGGGTCCTTGTTTCAGGGACAGGCGAGTCATTTTCCATTCGGGTAATAAGGGGTTGGTTTCAGCCGTGAACAACATCACGGCGGCATCCGTACCAGTGATTAGATTGCTCCGGCATCTTGTGCTATGTTGCCTTCGCTTGAACATATGGTTTCAAGCAAGACACGTGACAAATGTGGACAACGGAATTGCTTACGCCCTCTCTCGGTTTCAGGAGGATCGCTTCAGGGCGCTGGCCCCTCGTGCCAACGCCCTGGGGGAGCACATCCCCGAGGAGCTCTGGGAGATTGGAGCTGTCAGGTAACGAGACTCGTGAGACAGTCTGTTGCCCCAGCGACATGGAACGCTTATAGACGCGTGTGGGCAAAATGGGATAGTCTAGTGGCACTGGCAGGTGGTGCCACAATGGAGGACAAGAGCGTAGGGATCCTGCTTTGGTACCTGCTGCGGTGCGCCGAGCAAGGCGAATCAAAACCAGTAGTAGGGAGACAGGTCACGGCGCTTGCTTTTATGTTTAAGCTTGCTGGGCAGAGGGACCTTACAAAGGAGTTTCTAGTGCGCAAGGTGGTGCGCGGAATGTTCAGCGGTGCGCAAAGGCCAGATAGTAGGCGGCCAATAACATTTGCGCTGTTGCTGAGATTGGCTCAGGAGTTGGTGGTGGTTTGCAGGGACCCCTTTGAATCTCTACTTTTCCAAACGGCTTTTTCCCTGGCGTTCTTCGGAGCGTTTAGGATAGGGGAGTTAGTCGCGAACAGTAGACACGGTTCGGGGGGTCTGCAATTGGTGGATACCTGCCTCAGGGAAGGTACGGTGGTATTGTAGTTGCGGAGGTCAAAGACCGACCAAGTGGGTAAAGGAAGAGAAGTGGTTCTGCATCAGGTTGGGACGGAGTGTTGCCCATATGCATGTGTAATGGAGTACCTTAAGCAGCGACCGGTTGGACGGTGTTCGCTGCTGGTACACGCCGATGGAACGGCACTGTCTACGTATCAATTTAAAAGAGTTTTAAAAAGCGCACTGCATCAGCTCGGTTTCAAGCAGTCTGACTTCGGGACACACTCCTTTCGGATTGGAGCTGCCACTGAAGCGGCTAGGTTGGGGTTGCCCGACGCGACAGTGAAGCGCATCGGGAGGTGGGACTCAGACCGTTTTCGTTCCTATGTACGGCCAAATGCAGTGGTTTAATGGTGTTGCTTTCTACTTTCAGGGGAACAGAAGCAACTATGGATTGTGGGCCATTCATACGTGTACTGGGCCCATAGGTTAGCCGCAGTTACCGAAGAAAAGGCACAACTGGGCTTTCCTGTTACGGACTTACGCGTAAGGTGGTGTGGCATTCGGGGTCTGCGATGGGCGCAGCTCGACGGTCTCTTGGAAACGTACGCGCAGCGTTACGGTCAGCCCAGTGTTATAATTCTTCATGCCGGCGGGAACGATTTGGGGACAGTTCCCATGAGACGAATGCTAAAGGTGATGAGACGAGACATCGAGAAATGGGTGAAGAAGTTCCCTGGCACGTTCCTTATCTGGTCTGAGATGATTAAGAGAAGATCATGGCGTAATGCGCGCGACCCAGTATGCTTAGATAAGGCTAGACAGAAGATTAACCAGCAGATTTTGAGCTTTGTGAGAAAAGAAGGTTTCACTGCCATCCGGTATAAAGATTTCGAACCGGTCGGCGCAGATGATTTTTTCGCAAAGGATAAGGTTCATCTTACGGAAATAGGGTATGAGTTGATGATGTTGGAGTTTAGGGAGAGTGTTTTGCGGGCCTTGGCTTTAATGTCTAGCAGGGGGGGATCGCAGCCTTGGGAGGCGTCCCTCGCATGCTCCGTGGCGGGAGGTGAGTTGCCCGGCCCACTGGCCTAAGGGGGCGATGGCCCCACCTCACAGGGCGTGCTTAAAGATAAGCATTGGGGCTTTGGGCAGGGCTCAAAGCGTGAGGTCACTGTTCGTGGCCGGGCTCCTCCCCCGGAAGGAAAGGACTAAATTAGTCATTTAAATAAGTTACGGTTGTTGTTACATTGTTTCAAAATAAAGCTGTGGCCCGTTGTTTCTCCCAACTCAAGTTGTCGTGTCAGTTATTCCATCAACTAGCCTAAATGGATCATGCATGGGTCATGAACGACGCGGAGGCTGCACAGGCTCCCTGGGTCAGCCTGTAGCGTCACGTGACCCAGCGGAGCCTGTGAGGCTATTAGCCAATCAGGAGCGTCGGGGGGCGTGTCGGAAGCCCGTTTCGCGCCATTGAACACAGCAGCGCGGTCTCCCGACTGGAATCCCACCCACCCACCCTGTATTTTGTTGTTAACAGATGTTATGGTTTATTCTTTAAAAAAAAAAAAAAAAAAGTATATATAATATATATAACTAGCGACTTGCCCGTCAAAAAATGACGGTCAATAAAATGTAAATGTTGTGAAATTTATTTGCAACACAAAATGAGTTTACTACATTTGTCCCTTTTTTGTTTCTAAAAAGAAATACACATTTCTTTTTTTAACTTTTTATTTTTTGTAACTTTCAACTTATATTTCATAATCATTTTTTTTTTTTAAAACAATATAATAATATCTTACTTTTAATGCATACATATTGTACTTTTTAATGCATACATATTGTAAAGTGTAACATGAAATTTTGTAACAGGCAACTTGTATATTATACAATCTTTCAACCTTCTTTTAACAATACTAACACTTTTAAATAGATATTTATCACTTAGTAACTGCAGACTATATTAACTTAGAGTAAGTACATTTTTTTACAAATAATTTTTTTTTTTTTATTTGTAACATTTTTGTTAAACTCTCGTTAAACTAAATTAGCATTGAATTCAGAGGAAGGCAAACAATAAAAAACCCCATTCAAACTTTTGCAATTGTATCTTAGAGGGAAAAAAATTAATTCCTTCCTGACCCCATTAACTGGCGATCGGATTACTCCCTGAATCAATACTTTTCCAAATCTTATGAAATGATTCAACTACATAGTAACAATACATGTTTGCCTATAACATATCTCTTTAACAAACAGTTTTTAAACTTTTTTTTTGTGGGACCAATCATATGAACATGAAACTTGTAACCCATTTCAATATGTTTAAGGATGTTTAAGTTTTTTTTTTATTTTCTGTTTGTCTTTTATGCAAATATCACATAGCGTTTCCAAAGTGAAATAGTGGTCCCCTATTTAAAGAGTCCCAGAGTACTTACATTTTGTACTGGAAGTCAAACCACTGTTCTCTATGGATTTTTTTGTCCATTGTATATAGTTTGTTCTTGAAATGTTGTTTTTGTGCAATAATATTGAGTACCTTAAAATGTTGTCATAGAAATGAAACTACTCTACTCTATGTTTACAACACCTCATAGTACACAATGTTTTTTGTGTAAACGCATCCATCGTCTAATAAATGACCCTGACTTTCATTTTCGTCAACAGTCACTTTAATTTCGTTTGGATTGGTGCACCTTGAAAAAGCAACATAGAGTTGTCCATGTGCAAAAACTGGTTCCTTTAAAAAAATCCCAACAGACTTAAAAGTTTGGCCTTGTGATTTATTGATGGTCATGGCAAATGCCATGATAACTGGAAACTGTCTCCTTTGAAGGACAAAAGGCAAACCACTCTCGCTTGGAGCTAAATCCATTCTTGGTATAAAAACTCGGTCACCTCTATGGGTCCCAGTTATAATTTCTGCATGTATAAAATGATCTTTTAACTCATGCACAATTAATCTGGTGCCATTACAAAGTCCTTTTTTTGGATTCATATTTCGCAATAACATGACAATTGCACCTTTTTTCAATTGTAAAATATGTGGTGGCATTCCAGATGGTGTTAAGGAATTAATAAATTTGATACTAAAATTCGATTCACTCTCTTTATCATCAGCCAGAACTGAATCTGCACTGTAATAATTCTTCTGTGGTGCATTGATGTATTTTAAAATTTCATTATTTACATTCAAGGCATCGATATTTTTTGATGTTAATATCACTTTGTTTGCAATGTCTGAGTAATCCTCGTTATTAAGAGTGTTTAGAAATATGGCTGATATCAGTGATTCGTTGCAAACCATTTCTGATGGAATTTCAATAGTATCATTTGGTAAATGCTGTATTTCTGGATGTTTTCCTTCTCCGATTTTAATAAGCCAATCATTGAATTCATTTTGGCCTTCAGATCTCATATTTAATTCTAATTTGAGATGTGTAAATATTTGCCACAGTTTACTGGTCTTGATACATGTTTCAATGATCTCTGTTCTATTTCCGTGTGGCACAACAGGTAATGTTTGCCGAAAATCTCCTCCTAACAGCATCACCTTTCCACCAAATGGCAACTTATTATCCATCACTTCTTTTAAGAATCTGTCAATACATTGCAGTGCGTGACATGACATCATTGTTGCCTCATCTATGATAATTAGTTTCGTTAGTTTAAATTTTTTTGCTTGTATAGAATTGAGTCGAATATCTGACACTGATGTTTCCAAAATGGGAACTGGCAGCTTAAATCCACTATGAACAGTTCTACCACCATCTAACAAAAGTGCAGCAATTCCAGTTGTTGCAAATGGCATAGCTATCTGACTGTGTGATCGAATATAACTCATCAAACAATTGTAAAGATAAGTTTTTCCAGATCCACCTGGGCCGTCTAGATAGAAATACCGGTCTTTGACCATTTCATCATCTGTAGCATTTGTGATGGCCTGAAATGCTTCTAACTGTTTAGTATTTAATGTTGCCAGTTTTTCTTGTGTTTTTTGTTTTTGTAGCTCAGTGTCATAATCATCAAAATTAATGTCATCTATAAGTCATGGATCCGGTAAATTAAAACTTGAACAATTTAATCCATGAGCAAACAATATTTCTTGAATTTCCAACAATGTTTTTAACAGAGCGATTGGTTCTCTGTAACGTTTCAAGAAGTCTTCTGACATGTTTAATTTAAATGTTTCCCACAAAGTGAAAGCATCAGGTACATTGCAAAATATGCATATGAATGCAAATTGTTGTCTCATTTGCTTTGGCATTTGACATAGCGCTGCTTCTTCCAGACATCTCTCCCATTCTGTATCATCAGCTATGAAATTTTGCTGTCTTGCAGCTAATAGGAATGTATCATAAACGATGTCATTGACTGTACGTAAATGCTCAAAACTCTGTGCACCGGGAACATGTAGCAGAAGTAATCTTAAGCTGAAACGTTCAATATCCCTTGGACTGACGGTATAAATGCGTGGTATAATTTTTTGTGCATCTCTTCTTCGTTCTTTCCATTGACCATTTACAAATACATAGTAATATGGTATCTCTATGTATAAAAATTGTCTGGCCTGCGTATCCTGACAGTTTAATTTAAACCATGCTATAAGTGTGGTATCTCTGTCTTCACTTTGACATAATGCAAGTCTTTCATTTCCTTGAGTAAAGCAAACCATCTGACTTTGAGGCAAATGTACAGCTAAGCGATAGATAGCATGTGACCGATCATGCATCTCAAATTTCAAAAGGCGCCACATTGCTTCAGGAGCACTAACATAGCGAGCATCTAAATAATTTGATAGTTCATCGTGTACAATTGGATTTTCGTTTTCATTTACAGCACCTTGTACAACAACAGTAGCTGCGTCATATCCTTTGTAGATATATTTATACACATACTTAATTGATTTAATCGAAGTGCAAGCTTCTACATTGATGTGTGCATTGTACTTGATGAGCAAATGTGGATTGTATGGAACAACAAATCTATTATCAACCTTTTGGCCCCGGATAATAGCTGTTTCTCCTTGTGTTCTTTTATACAAAGGATATCCATCACAATTAGCATAAGTTTGCATTTGAAATTGTTTTGGGAATTCTTTTGTACATTTTTTATTTTCCATACATGGTGAATTAGGATTCATCTCTCCACATGGGCCATGAATCATTCTATGTGTAACAATCTCCCAAAGTTTTGTATATTTTTCTTGGTCTGGCAATTCGGCAGAAATGACTGAATCCACTCTCTCTGCAGTTTTCAACTTATCTTTTTCCTGCAGTATTAAAAGTATGTGAGCATGTGGCAGTCCTCTCTTTTGAAATTCAATAGTGTAAACAAATGCCATACATTGTCCAAATAATTTTGCTTTAGTGATATCATGTATTAATGAATTCAGTTTGATTTTAAATACTCTTGCCACTAAATCTGGTCGGTCAGATGTAGTTTGTCCCAAATACAAATTTTCCTTGATCTCTGGCCATTGGGGATTACATGTGAATGTAATAAATAAATCTGGTTTTCCAAATTTTGTGACAATAGCCATGGCATCATTATACCTTTCTCGCATATTGCGAGGAGATCCTTGGAAAGTTGATGGCAAAATAATTGCTCTTCCAGCTGGAATGTCTCTGTTTGCAGCTATTTCAGCCACATAATCCATTAATCCACAATACTGTTCAACTCGTAATTTTTTTTGTTGAAATTTAATGAAATTTAAATTATTGGCTTCAACTTGTAGATATGAATCAATAATCCATTGTTGAGTGAGTTTGCCTCCATGTAAAATCGGATTAAAGCAGTCACGGATAGCAGTTTGTGCAACTTTATATTCCAGCATTGAAACATTAGATCTAATTCGAAGTTTAGTATTGGGATAAGTTTCCAATTTTAATTTTGGTTCCCATCCAGGTTCACCATTTGGAAAGAAAATGGGATATGTCATTGGATCTAAATTACAACTTAATATATTGATGTTGATAAATGGTTGTTCTTCATTGCGTGGATATATTCTAATATCACGCTGAAAAGGTGGTTCACCATCCTCATTTTTAAACACCATAGCAACCTCATTTACTGTCGGTAAATTATATCTTCTTTGATCAGTGTTGCGATCTCTTTTTAACACCATATTTACTCTTGGTATAGGCAATAGATGTCTTTCAGCATGTTCCTGTTGTTCTTTTTCCAGCTGTGCTAATTGTTTGTATGCTTTACTATATGGGTTGTTTTGCATAATTTTATCCAGCTGTTCAAAGACTATGCGCAAACACTGTCTATTTTCTGGTAGTGTCATTCTTTGTTCCACAGCTTCCATCGTATCCAAGACATACAACTGTGCAAATTTCCTTGGCTCTCCTTCTTGTGGGTGTAAATGTGAAGTTCGGTGGTATATTTGACCTTGAATTTTGAAACAATAAGGACCATGTCCTGGTACATTTTCTGCTAAAGTTGCACCCATTGAAGCAAATGAAATTGCACTGTTATAAGACCTGATGTTTTGTTTGAAATTATTATAATTTTGAAATGTTGGATCACTCATAATACATTCTAAATAATATGGAAATGGATGTCTTAGTGGAAGTTTCACCTTTCCTTTCTGACAGCAACTAATGAAATTTCCATCAGTAGGTCTTTCCTTTATGAAATGGCCCCACAAAACTGACAAAGCACATTAAGTAACCCACAATAATGAGTATCTACATGTACTGCAGTATTGAACACATTGTCATGCATTTTTTCCACATATATATCAAACCCACTTTCTATATGTACATTGTTGTCATGTGTGTCTACATTTAAGTCATTCTGCACAATAGAATCATTAGACACTGGTTCACATAGATGTTTTTTTTTACTTTTACTTTTTTTGCAAGGCCCAACAGACTCACTTTTGGCTTTCTTAGCAATCTTTCTTTTATTTAAAAGTCTCTGTTGATCTTCTTCTCTCAAGCGTTGTGAAGTTTCTGGTGTATGAGCATCTCTCCACCTTTGCTTCCTTTCCCTTGCCAATCTTCTTTTGCGTTCCATTTTGTCTTCTCCATTATCTTCCATTTTTTAATCTGTAATAGTCAATATAAATATTAATTAGTCTTTCTTCTTATTTTTGTGTACATATGTCTTTTTACTTTTTGGACTGTTACATTAAAGTTGATGAATAAACGTTATCCTTGTTTCCAATGAAATAAATGAAACCATTTTTCAAATTATTTTATTGACATATATTAAATTGGTAATAACTGGACATATATATTTATTATATCAATTATTCATCTTTCAATTCATTTTAAATCCTTCTTGATTCACTTCACTGCATACATTTTTTTTTTTTTTTGGCAAGTGCTTCTTCGTTTTGTTAAATGTTTGTATTGCTTCGTATTGTCTATTCAACTTTCCATAATTTTTTTTAACATATGCTGTTTTGATGTGTCAGGACCAAATTAAATATTTACCTGCAAAGACGGTCTTGATGTTGTTCAAAGGCTGCAAACGTCACACTGTGTGTTTATTCACTTTCCTTGATCAATAATCTGTAATTTAAATTTTAGAATCTTTGTATTATTTCACTTCACCCATATCATGAAATAAACATCAATCAAGAGACATATATTTTTATTCCTTAAAAACCTGAAAGCAAATTCTTTAATATGTTCCTATAGTAATCTAATACAAAACTGTTTTTGATATTACTCATTATTAATAATTAATTCATTAAATAAAGTGCATTATGAATGTTATTTTTAATTCTTTCACACAGGTAAGCACAATATCTAACGAATTAATTACTAATGTAATATACATTATTAATTAATAATTATATTTAATGTACATTATTAATTAATGCAGAATATATAAGCAATTATTAATTTAATGTACATTATTAATTAAATTTAAACTGAAAACATAAACATGAGTCTATCTGAGAATTAAATTATTAAAATCATGTACATTCTTAATTAATGAATCAATGTGTTTGTTTTCTGCACATTCTTAAACGCTAACATTTTTGATATTACTGTTTAGTAATAATTAATTAATTGTAGAAAGTACATTATAAACGTTATTTACAATTCTTTTACACAGGTAATTACAATATCCAATTAATTAGTAATGTAATCTACAATTAATTAATGTTCAATATATAACCAATTAATTTGTAATAGAATGTACATTATTAATTAATAATTAAATTTAATGTACATTATTTATTAATTCATGAATAAATGTGTTTCTTTTTTATGGACATTCTTAAACGCAAACTCACTTTTATATTAATGCTTAATTCATTAATTATTTAATGTACATTATCAATAGTATTGTCAATTGTTTCACACAGTTAAGCTCAATATTATATTTCTGTTAATGAAATAATGTACATTAATTTAATAGTTAATTGGTTATATTTTATTGATTATTAATTCTTAATTAAATAAAATACATTATGAATATTATTTACAATGTTTCACACATTTAAGCACAATATATAATCAATTAATTATTAATTTAATGTACATTATTAATTAATAATTCAATGTAATGTACATTAATAATTAATGCACAATACATAACCAATTATTAATTTAATGTACATAATTGTCCTTATTAAGTAACTAATAATATAGTAATTAATTAATGATACTTCTTAAAATGTACCTTTTGTAATTCAATGTTCCTGAATCAGTATCCTGAAGAGCTATCAATCTCTTTCGATTTTCCAGCATCCGAAAATGTCCAGTCACACTGTCATCACCTCAGGAAAAGGTGTCAGTAATGTGTCAATTGTGCCCTATATATAGGTTTTTGCGCGAGCCAAATGCATTGTTTTCGGCGGGAAATACGGGTGCGCGAGCGAAATGCATTGTTTACGGCGGGAAATACGCTGTTGCTCGAGACCAATGTGTTGTTTTCGGCGGGAAATCGGAGTTGGCGCGAGACAAAGGCGGGAAATCGTAGTCGGCGCGAGGCAAAGGCGGGAAATCGTAGTCAGCGCGAGGCAAAGGCGGGAAATCGGAGTCTACGCGAGACAAAGGCGGGAACTCCGTGTTAATCCGGAAATGTGTGGTGTGCGTCTTATCGGATTTTCCGTAAGTGTTTTCCGTGGCTATAGTGCTGTAGCCTCGTTTTCGTTTTGTTCGGCCGCCATTTTTTCTCTCGCTTATTTTTTTTAAAGTGTCTAAACTCTTTTATTTTGCTTTAAATGAAGGCGATAGTTTTTGTTTTGAGGTCCAGGATGCTTCCTCTTGCTGTCGGTAACTTTTTTATTTATGTGTTCTGTGTATTTAGTGTGTTTTACCTTTTTTCTTGTCCGCGGGTTGCGTCCGATTTTTGCGATGTCGTAATGTGTCTTATACGCCGTCACGGATTATCCGTAATGTGTCTACGCCTTCAGGGATTAACCGTAAGTCTTTTTCGTGCTCAGAGTGCTGTAGCCTCGTTTTCATTTTTTTCGGCCGCCATTTTTTCTGTCGCTTATTTTTTTTTTTGTGTTTACATTTTTGTATTTTAAGGTAAATCAATGTGTAACTCGCTTTCTGCAGGTCGTGGATGCTCCCTCTTGCTATCGGTTAGGTTTTTATGTATGTGGTGTGTGTAGTTATTGTTAATTTTAATTTTTATGATAGGCGGTTTGCGGCAGTATTTTTTTACTACGTTTTAACGGCTCGCCTCGCTACGCGAGGCTCGCCTGCAATGAGCGCCTGTGGCGCTCATTGCCAAAGTGCAACGGTTTAACGGCTCGCCTCGCTTCGCGAGGCTCGCCGGGCGATGAGCGCCTGCGGCGCTCATCGCAAAGCCCGCTAAAGTTCTACGGGTTAACGGCTCGCCTCGCTTCGCGAGGCTCGCCGGGCGATGAGCGCCTGCGGCGCTCATCGCTAAGCCCGCTATTCGTACGGACCACGCAAACAGCGTGACGACGACTCGTAGCAGGACAATTATAATATGTGATATAAATAAGAAATATTGAAATTAATATATAATTTTTGGTTAAAGAATTCGGAGAAGTGGCTATTGTATGTTGTGTATTGTTAATTTATGTCTGTGCGGCGGGAGGTGAGTTGCCCGGCCCACTGGCCTAAGGGGGCGATGGCCCCACCTCACAGGGCGTGCTTAAAGATAAGCATTGGGGCTTTGGGCAGGGCTCAAAGCGTGAGGTCACTGTTCGTGGCCGGGCTCCTCCCCCGGAAGGAAAGGACTAAATTAGTCATTTAAATAAGTTACGGTTGTTGTTACATTGTTTCAAAATAAAGCTGTGGCCCGTTGTTTCTCCCAACTCAAGTTGTCGTGTCAGTTATTCCATCAACTAGCCTAAATAGATCATGCATGGGTCATGTCATACTTAGTATTCCTAAAGTGTGTTCATTAAATCTGTGAGAAAAATAATGCATTGATGGGAAAAGTTTGGACAGCTCTATTACAAGAAGACCTCCATTGTTGAGCTATGTTTTCTTTCCATGTCTCCTACAAGGAAGAAGGAACACTTACAGAGATCTATGAAACTTTAATAAAACATTTAATTTATTCATTATGTAATGTATAATGTTTATATTGCAGATTGCGCTGCAATGTATTCATAAAAGTATTTTAAAAATCACTAAATATCTGAAGACCTAAGGAAATAAAGTTTAATGAATCATCAAATTAAAATTAAAATTAAAGTGTTGGAAAACTTTTTAAACATTTTATTATTATTATTATTATTATTATTATTATAATAATATTTAAATATGTATCATTTTTATCATATATTGAATTATATGCTGTATTTTAAATATTTCATATTATTTTTACTGTAGCTGCTACTACATGTTAGAGGGTACTCAGATTCTTGTTTACTTTCTTCTTCCATAAAAAATATTTACCTATAAAAAAAAGAATATGTGGAACCATTTACCCCTGTAATATTACTACCAGATCCAGCATTTCAAAGATTTTGTTTCAAGGTCTTTGTAATTATTTGCTTGGTTGAAGCTCATCGGTATCTGTCACATTAAACTTTGCTACTAGAATTGTAGTCATTGCTGCCCTATATCAAATTAAACATTTAGAGTTCCAGTTTAAAACAATCTTTTAGTAATTTTATTATCATGTACAACAAAAAGTCAAAAAGTTAAGTTAACAACATCAAATACTCTTCTAAAAGAATGCATCATGACAGTAACAGAATATCTAAAAAAAAAAAATTCATTTAGGTTGCATTCCACATTTGCAGTAGGCTCTTGAAGAATTAAAATTGATAAAACTATTTTAAATAAACAAATAGATAAAAATACAGGCTTTTTATACACATACTATATTCAATTATTATGTACTGCAGGGAGCCATTATTTTGCTCTGGCTGCTTCATTGAGTTTTCTTTCCAAAAGGTGGGTGTGTTGTAGACTAATTAGATTTCTGTATTGAAGGCACATAATTTAGGATTCACAGATTTCAAACAAAGTAGCTAAATACTTATATGCATTATATGAAATGTCCGTCCCTCCCACTTATTGAATTAGACTGTAGAAACAAATATCCACACATAATACCAAATAATTGCCTATAATGGTATTATATTAAATATACCGTATATACTCGAGTATAAGCCAAGTTTTTCAGACCTTTTTTTAAGGCTAAAAAGGCCCCCCTCGGCTTATACTCGAGTCACTCTCCCCCCCGTGTCTCTCTAAGCCCTCGTGTCTCTCTAACCCCCCCCGTGTCTCTCTAACCCCCACCGTGTCTCTCTAACCCCCTCCTCATTCTCAACCCCCCTCCTCATTCTAAACCCCCCTCATTCTAAGCCCCCCCTCATTCTACCCCTCTAAATACCACCCCCCCCCTCTTCCTTTTCCCTCACTTACCTGCATCTGAAGCTTCTGCTCGGGCCGCCGCTCCTTCCGGCGTCTTGACGTGGCGGGCATGTGATATCACAGCATTAGCATATACCGGGTTGAGGATTGGGGTTGAGGAGGGAGGTTGAGGAGCGAGGTTGAGGAGGGAGGTTGAGGATGAGGAGGGAGGTTGAGGAGGGAGGATGAGGATGAGGAGGGAGGATGAGGAGGGAGGTTGAGGAGGGAGGTTGAGGAGGGGGTTGAGGTTGAGGAGGGGTTGAGGATGAGGAGGGAGGTTGAGGATGAGGAGGGAGATTGAGGAAGGAGGTTGAGGATGAGGAGGGGGGTTGAGGTTGAGGAGGGGGTTGAGTAGGGGGTTGAGGATGGAGGGGGTTGAGGATTGGGGTTGAGGATGAGGATGGCGGGGGTTGAGGAGGGAGGTTGAGGAGGGGGGTTGAGGAAGAGGGGATTGAGGATGAGGAGGGAGGTTGAGGATGAGGAGTGGGGTTGAGGAGGGAGGTTGAGAATGAGGAGGGGGGAAAAGACACAGGGAAGGGAGAGGGGGGAAGAGACACAGGTAAGGGAGAGGGGAGAAGAGACATGGGAGAGGGGGCAGCACATTTCCCACCCTCGGTTTATACTCAAATTACTCATTTTACTTAGTATTTTGTGGTAAAATAGGTGCCTCGGCTTATACTCGGGTTGGCTTATACTCGAGTATATACTGTACATTATACAATGATATATATTTTTTTTTCTAAAAACATTTAACTTATCTTGAAACTATGGGGCTACAGTGCTTCTTTCATTTATGTCACATATAGTCCATTTCTTTTTATGCATTTTTCTATTTTTTTGTATCATGGCATCCATTTTGTACAATCTTGATCAGCAAAGGCCGCTGTAAATTTTAACACACGTCTAGAACTCTCTACACATACAACTGGACTGATATCTTAGTGTCCCATAATCCCTATGCAATTTTCTACTCTTATTAACTCTTCTTTTGAGATAACAAAAAGTTACAATTCCATGTCAAGGTGTGCAGTGAAGTAATAAATGTCTCCACAATTTGTTCACGTCTGATATGACATACACATGTAGCACATTATGTTTTCCAGCAAAATGCTGATTGAGGGCTTTTTGTGCTATCATATTTTTTCTTTTATGTTCTCCCTAAGAGAAAGAAAACATACACACACCATCTGCCTCATCTCCCACAGCATACAATAGGAAGCTGACATGCTATTTCTGGCATCTAGATTCGAAATGTGATCTAAGTCAAAAGCGTACAAAGTGCCTGTGCATTCTGGTCATTTACCAGTTTATTTAGAGACAAATTGCTTTAGGACTGAGACCTGAAATGCTGATGGCAGCATAATGGTTCCTTGTCAGTTTTGTTGACACAATATGAGACACTTCTCTGGAGAGTTACATATACATTATTTTAACAATGGTATGGTACAATGTGTGCTATTTACTAAACCACTTAAAGACAGGTTGATCTTTCCTAACTATTAATTCTACTGAAATCCATCTAAGGTCAATTAGTAGCAGAAAACGGAACATTTGTTTAGCTTGGTTAGTTTTATGTATTTTTCTTTACTTTTGTAGAGCCCATGAAATAAATGAATGTGTGTAATTAATATTAATAACTATATTAACACTCTTCATTATAGAGATGTGTTTCTGTGCCAGTTATTTTATTATTATTATATTTTATTTGCAGAGCGTAAATAGATACCATAGTACTAGGGTTAAAATAAACACAAGAATAACATTTTACATACATTTGAGGGCAGTAAAAATAAGACAAATACAACTTTAATTGGAATGTAATTTATAAAGCAATTATTTTTTTATTTCATACAACTAATTATACAAATTAGGTTATTACTATATTGAAACTCATTCTTGCTCTTTTTAATTATTTAATTTTTAATTATTTATCTAAAGCACATGAATCCAAAAATATATTTTGAAAGAAAAAAGACAGAGACCTAAGAGAAACTTTATCCCAAAACATCCCTGATGGCTACTAAACCAGACTCAGCAGCCAATATGGTAAACAAAGGGATCCAGAAAAGGGCAAAGCAGCCAGGCATTAAGGGTTTGAATGCAGGGATATATACCTTGATAGTTTGCTTTCTTTTCTTTTTGTCTCCAAGTCAGCAGATGTACAATATCCTTGATGTATCTTTAATGTATTCTTAGTCCATTGTGGTAGTCAATCCAATTAGAATCCCCATATATTCAAAAGCAATATTTTAGTGGCTTGCATTGAGCAGTTTAAGATTATGTGCCCTATTTAATTTTCCAAATCACAATTACATGAGCCCGTAATGGAGCCAGTAAATGTTACTGATATTCAAATGGCTACTTTTAGCTACTGCCAATTGCGAGTTACAGGCTCAAAATCACTGCGGTTGTCAAAAACTTAACTCCGTCCTATCTCCTCCTTTGATATTTCAAGCCGGGTAAATGTTACCAGCGCTAAAGACGCAAAATCAATATTCAATTACAACAATTCAACAAGCCTGCAATTGCCTGCAAACCTGTAAATGGCAAATGTATAAAAAAATTATATGAGCACTAGACCGGATCCACAAGGGGGTTAAACAACTGTTCGTAACACTGCAAAAGCAAATAAGAACATACAACTGCACATAAAAATACTGCAATATTTTTTTTCCAGTTTTATTTCTGTGTTATATCGATCCTAGCAATCAAAGAGTTAATACATATCATGGAACCCGCATGCACTAGAACAGTTGCTAATGATTTTTATTGATTCCTACATTTCTGGATTGTGAGTCTGATTGCAAATCGGAATTCTAAACTGTAGCGGATGGCACTGGGCTGTCCTGCAATTTACTGTGAATAAGCTGCATTCGCATAACTGTATGTTGTACTTGTGTTAAAAGAAATGTATGTTGGTTTATGCTCTGCAGAATATGGTCCCAGACTATTGCAGCTACTTGGCATGGGAGATAATCCTGTTACAGATAAGGAAGTCGATTGTATAAAGTGTTTTCATTCTCAGACATAAGAACAAAGAAGGCTAATCTAATCATTGTCTGATTATATCAAAGTTGCCAGGTAGCCTCAGGGAGGTGTGACTCACCTATTGTCCCTCTATGTGTATTGCCTGTGAAATGTCTGTGTGTTATGGGTAAAAGATACTTTTACTAACTTTTGAACCCCTGGTCTGATTCATGCCATTTTTTAATATGTTGTTCCCCTGGGTGAGAGCTATTGAACGGTGCTGGACTTAAAGGTGTACCCCCTGTTTTTGGGGTACATCCAGAATGTGGTTAAAATTGTGTCTGTTTTAATTGTGTTACCTGTTATCTGAGGGGAGGAGAAGTGGGGGTTGAACCATGTATATAATTGGCTGTTGTGATAATTATGTGGGTGTAGCCCTTCAGAGGGCACCATTGCATAAAAGGAGATCCCCTGTCATTAAAGAGTAGTTCTGCTCCTGAAACTGTGTGTCGTCCAGTGATTGGGATTGCGGTTGGGATATTGCTATTATTTTACCTGTTGGAAACCTTGCCTGTGTTCCTGAGCCTCACTGGGATTATAAGCGGAGATAACCTGGGGAATATTGCCTCTCCACTACATAAACACTAATTGATTTTAGTTTAAACTTCATGTTTTATAGACATCATGATGACTCATGTCTCATTTACTATTGGCTCTGACTAAAATGTGACCTACGGGCTTGCTTAATTGACCATGGTCATGTCCTGAAATGCTACTTACGGGTTCATGGTTTGGGTGTTCAGGCTGTGAGCTTGTAATTACGGGTTAGTGACAATTGAATACATCTACATGTTAAGAAAAATTGTGACCCCCAAAAACCAGAAGAAGCTCTGTTGGGCCTTCCCATACAGGGTCTTCGTAAAGAGGCCCAACTTCTGTTAAGCCAATTGTTTTTGGCAGTTAGGATTACATTAGCCAAATCCTGAAAGTCGGAAATACCAACATATAGTGAAATTTTGACAAAACTTAAATATATTTATTTCATGCGCATTGTTTCAGCTGACCTGGATCACTCATATAGAAAATGGGCTTCTTGTTAGGACACCTGGACCCTCCGGGTTGGGTGGTAATAATACAGGTTTAGTATAATATGTAGGGTATAAACCCTCAGAGCAGATATGGCTATGTACTCCACCCCTTCTTCCCCTTTTCCCCTTCTACTTTCTCTCTATTCTCTGTTTTCTTCTACATATTATTTTATTTCTTTTTTTAACAATGTTTGTGTAATGTGCTATACTGTAAGTGGAATTCAAGATGGGAATAAATAAAAAGAAACAAACAAGCTTAAAAACATTTTTTTGTAGGTCTTCACTTCTCAAGTGTTGTGTCTATGCCATTTATGTTTTGCTTGTGATGCTCTTGTGTTATTATATTAACCTTGGTTCCTCAAAAAAAAAGGAGAAAAAAAAATAGAAAAATTGTTACCCGCAGACAAAAGTTTAGTCTAAAGGTAATTATGGGCTTGGAATGAAATAGGGCTTTATGTATTTAGAAGATTTGCTTGCAGAAAATCAGTATTTGTAGCTATTTTTAAGGGTGTTCAGGAGCAGTGATAGGTGTACTCAGAATTCCAGCTAGATAGATGTTTTATACTCAAAACAAAGAAATATCAACATTGTTGTAGCATTTATATACATAAGGCCAATGTCAAATCAGATTTCATGTATAATATATCACATAAGTATTAGCTCATATTTCCTGTTTTTCTATTTTGCCATTCAACTATGAAGTATAGCATTTGGTTTGTCTGGGGAAACGATTCTCGACAATCCATGTTACCATTCTGTACAAATGACTCTATTTCCAATACAGTCTTAGCCAGAGAGAACCCCTGGAAACTTTATGTGACACATTATTAATAAAATATTTAAATTAATTTGACAATATGTCTTCTATATGTCAAGAAAGGATTATTTAAGTTTCACAAAGAATAGAGAAGAAAAAGAAACACACATATATTTCTAAATGCATGATGTATTTTCATTTTAGGCCTTGTTAAATGGATAGTTACCTTGCAGTAGTTGCTGTGGAGCATGTTACAGAGGATGTTTGTTAGAAGGGAAAAATCCATGTACAGCTTTAATAAACAGTGTAGACAAGGCGATTTTGATTAGTTTGTTTACACCCTGTGGTCGTTCCCCCTTGTTCCATCCCCTGAGTGTCAGTGAAGGTGTGTGAGTTAGTCAATGGTGTGCCAGAACAGCTGTATCACTCGCTAAAGGGCTATGGGCAGTGTGTGTGATAGTGGAGCTGTTGCAGCACGGAGGAGAGAGAGAGAGACTCTGCTTGTGGATTTAGATTGTGCCTGGGAGTGTGACTGTGAGTGTGTCTATGAGTGTGACTGTGTGAGTGTGTCTGAGTGTGTCTGTGAGTGACTGTGTGTGAGTGTGTCTGAGTGTGAATGTGTAAGTAAGTGTGACTGTGTGTGATGTAAGTGTCTGTGAGTGTGTAAGTGAGTGTGAGTGTGTGACTGTGTCTGTGAGTGTGTGTGTGAGTGTATGTGTGTGTGAGTGTGTGAGTGAGACTGTGTGTGACTGTGAGTGTGTCTGTGAGTGACTGTGTGTGAGTGTGTCTGAGTGTGACTGTGTAAGTGAGTGTAACTGTGTGTGAGTGTCTGTGAGTGTTACTGTGTGAGTGTGACTGTTGATTCACAGATTTACCGAGAGTGCTGCACTTCCTTGTTCCAGCCTCTACGCATGATGTCACTATGTAGGCACACACACTGTAGTGGCCCAGGGAAAGACCACTTCCCAAGTCAGAATAAAACACACAGAAATAGTCTCACACCTTGTATATGTGAAAACTATATCTCAACCTCTATTGAATGATCAAAACAACATATTTATACTCTCCAATACCACACCCTGGTGTAAATTTGTGTATGTGTGATGTCAGTCGATCTGGCTTGCAACCTTGGGCTATCAAAGCTCTTGATATCAAATTCACCAGATACCTATAGCTCGCTAGTGAAAAAAACTTTATGTTAAACTCAAGTGTTTGCTTAGGACTACTTGAAGTACATACATCTGTCTTGACCCAAGGTCTGTATGTGTGAGTGTGCAATGATCTGCAGCTAACTTCTATGCAGAGAATTTTTATCAATTCCACATATGTTCTATATAACATTGTCCCTCTTATAATATATTATAACTAGGATCACATATATAGTTGTGAGCGTACGAGTTGTTGCTAACGCTGCGGGCTCGCTTAGCGAGCCTGCGGCCCTCGCGAAGCGAGGGCACTGCCCGAGGGTCTCAGTTGCTGGCATGGAGCGCCGAAGGCGCTCCTTGCCAGCAACTGAGGACCCTCGCAAAGCAAGGGCCTCAGTTGCTGGCATGGAGCGCCGTAGGCGCTCCATGCCAGCACCTGAGGACCTCGCAAAGCGAGGGCCGCAGTTGCTGGCATGGAGCGCCGAAGGCGCTCCATGCCAGCAACTGCGACCCTCGCAAACTTCACGTCGCAACCCAAACACTACGACACACACATTACGACACTCGCAAACAACATACGACACACGTTCACACACATTACGGACTCGCAACACTCGGACGCAACTCGCGAACATTACAAAATGTAAAACACAATACAAACACACACCACATACATAAAAAACTTACCTACACCAAGAGGGAGCACCCAGCACCTCAAAAATACAACTTACAAAAAAAATCGAAGCGAGAGAAAAAATGGCCGCCGAACAAAACGAAAACGAGGCTACAGCACTCTAAACTCGCAAAACACCACAAGAAACTCGCAAAACACCACAAAACACCTACGGATATTCCGATACAAACGTATACCACACATTACTCGCCATTTTACGCCAATGCGGAAGTACACGACAACGGTTTGGGCTCGCGCACGCACAGTGTTACACTGCACACATTCAGCACGCTTACACAGCAGATCCACACCACTAATGCTGCAGCAACATCAAAACACATTCACAGCTCTTCCACACAATGCTTTAAAATAGGTAAAGTATATTCATTTATTAATGTATTATATATTTCATTATTACACACTAAACAGCATTAGCTACCTTACAATTTCATTGCCGTCATTTTTTGACGGGCAATTCGCTAGTCACATATATAGTTGTGAGCGTACGAGTTGTTGCTAACGCTGCGGGCTCGCTATGCGAGTCGCGGCCCTCGCGTAGCGAGGGCCGCGGCTCGCGCAGCGAGCCGAGGCCCTCGCGAAGCGAGGGCACTGCCCGAGGGTCTCAGTTGCTGGCATGGAGCGCCGAAGGCGCTCCTTGCCAGCAACTGAGGACCCTCGCAAAGCGAGGGCCTCAGTTGCTGGCATGGAGCGCCGTAGGCGCTCCATGCCAGCACCTGAGGACCTCGCAAAGCGAGGGCCGCAGTTGCTGGCATGGAGCGCCGAAGGCGCTCCATGCCAGCAACTGCGACCCTCGCAAACTTCACGTCGCAACCCAAACACTACGACACACACATTACGACACTCGCAAACAACATACGACACACGTTCACACACATTACGGACTCGCAACACTCGGACGCAACTCGCGAACATTACAAAATGTAAAACACAATACATACACACACCACATACATAAAAAACTTACCTACACCAAGAGGGAGCACCCAGCACCTCAAAAATACAACTTACACCTCGATTTTTATCGAAATAAAACAGTTTAGAGACTAAAAAAAAATCGAAGCGAGAGAAAAAATGGCCGCCGAACAAAACGAAAACGAGGCTACAGCACTCTAAACTCGCAAAACACCACAAGAAACTCGCAAAACACCACAAAACACCTACGGATCTTCCGATACAAACGTATACCACACATTACTCGCCATTTTACGCCAATGCGGAAGTACACGACAACGGTTTGGGCTCGCGCACGCACAGTGTTACACTGCACACATTCAGCACGCTTACACAGCAGATCCACACCACTAATGCTGCAGCAACATCAAAACACATTCACAGCTCTTCCACACAATGCTTTAAAATAGGTAAAGTATATTCATTTATTAATGTATTATATATTTCATTATTACACACTAAACAGCATTAGCTACCTTACAATTTCATTGCCGTCATTTTTTGACGGGCAATTCGCTAGTACATAATAAACATGTACAGGCAACATATAACCACACAATGACACATAATCCCAATGCAACAATGTTATGCTCCCTTAGTCATACTCATAAATTACTGGCAATAGGAGTCCCTAAATAATTAAATCATGACAATGTTTCCCCCTTTCCTTTCTAGTATAGCATGGGAAGTGTATCCTGTCAGATAACTTCCCATCTATACAGGTGGTTACCGGTCCTTTTGATGTGACAGTCCATCCATGTGATAGCCTCAGTGGCTCTCTGGGTACCCTGCATCCCCCTGTCCAGGGCGAATACTCCCTCCTTCCCAGTGACATAGTGACTTTCCCAAGCCCCTGGGGAGACTTGTAAGACAACTGCCATGGAGGACCCTTCAAGATCCCAGCTAGTAAGTCCAGCATAAACTTGGGAGGATCCTTACCCAGCAAAGCCCTCTCCTTCCAGGCTAGGGAGACCTCCTGTCATGCTGATTCTGGATCAGTACTCAGTCCCATGGGTCAAATTGAAGAGAACAAGGTTCCCTTTGTCAGGCTCGAGTTTTCTCATGAATAAACTGGGATGTTGGCTTTGCAACATGGGCTAGTGACATTCTCTAGTGTTATCCATGCTGGATTAATGGGCAGTTCTGACACAAGCTGTTTTGGTTCAGTAGCCCACTCCTCCCCCAACAAGCCTGGCCAGTGACCCCTTCTTTCCAGGGTTACAGGTACACAACCAGTGTCTTTGGGCAGCTGCAGGGGAGACAATGTAGGGAGACCAGGAGACAAACCACAATCTGGGGTACCCTCTAGCTCTTTGGTCTCTGGAACTTCAGGTGGAACCTCTCTCCATCTGAGACTGCCAAGTGTGTACCTGTTAGGTGATTCTGTTCCATGCCTGACTGGCATGAGCCCTCCCAGCTGGGTGGCCAAAACCCATCCAGGGATGCTTCATCAGGCAAGTCTATATAATCCTGTCGCTCCTGCTGGATCAAAGGCCAAAGTAGGTTAGCTGTCTGAGAACCTGTCTCCAGTCCCAGCATGTGACAGCGTTTTGCAAACAGACACAGCTGCCTTTTCTCTGTCCCCAAGCCACAATCTAGATCCCCATGTACAATATCCCAAAGTGCCTCTTCTAGCCCCAATGAAAAACAGGGCCCCCGATGAGGTATCCCAACATATCCCACCCAGTAGGCATATTACTCTTCCAGGACGTCAGCCTCACATACTAATTCTTCCAGCCATTCCATTAGCTCGTGACCTGGCCATTGTCCCAGGAACGCCATCCATTTATTTAGAAGGCTGTTCCTCTACAGTCCTTTCCAGTCACCAGAACATTCTCTGTCTCTACTGGGGATAAGCTTTTCCCCTCCACAGGAGCTGAGACAGGGCCATTGCTTACCCTTCTCCACTTCTTCTGTATCTCCTGTATGATCTGTATCCAGAGTTCCCTCTGCTGATCCTTGGTTGATCCTGTAGGCATTATCTCCATCCATCTTTGGTACCATCTGGACACTTCCTCCTTCTCTGCTGCAGACATCAGACATCTCTTCATAAGCTGCCACCCTTCTGTGTTTTCTACAGAGATCCGACTACTGCCGGGCATGGTCACGATCTGCTTCTTCAAGGGGGCTTGATATGAACCTAGTTCAAACCTACCCCAGCAGAATCGTATAGTTCCTGTTTTCTGTGGCCCAAAAGATAGCTTCTGAAGAGGGCAAGGCCCAAAAGGTACAGGCAGAGAATACTGCATACAGGTTATTAGTGGCCCATGGCAAGACCACTCCCCAAGTCAGGATACAAGACAACCTTTATTGAATGATCAAAACAACATATTTATACTCTCCAATACACACCTTTGTGTACATTTGTGTATGTGTGATGTCAGCCCATCTGGCTTGCAACCTTGAGCTGTCAAAGCTCTTGATATCGAATTCACCAGATATCTATAGCTGGCTAGTGAAAAAACCTTTATGATAAACTCAAGTGTTTGCTTATCAATACTTGAAGTACATACATCTGTCTTGACCCAAGGTCTGTATGTGTGAGTGTACAATGATCTGGAGCTAACTTCTATGCAGAGCATTTTTACCAATTCCACAAATGTTCTATATAACATTTTCCCTCTTATAATATACTAGCGACTTGCCCGTCAAAAATGACGGGGCAATAAAAATTGAAGCCATGGGAATGCTGTTTGAGATATAATTGAAACCGTTTTGTACTGTGAGGACCTTCGGCGCTCATTGCGAGCCTCTTCTGTTGTGTACTTTTGGTCCTCTGAGAGAGATATCTATTTCTATGTATTCTATATGTAGTTAAGTAATAATTAATGATTTATTAAATAAATTAATATAGTTTAATTATTTGTAATTGATATATGCAGCGAGCAATAGGCTGAAGACCTATAAAGCTTATAAAGTGTAATGAATGTCCCAATTGTGCATTCTAAATCGGCTGCGTGAGCGAGGTAAAGCCGTTGGTTTATTGTGTAAAGCGGCATTGTATAGTCGTAATGTTATTAATGTGGTACGCGTCTCGTGAGCATTTTCCGGCTTTTGTAATAGTGTATCTTGTAGGTTGTAGTGTGATGTGTAAAGTGGTACTCAGTTTGCATTGGTTTTCGCGGTTCGTGAGCATTTTCCGGCTTTTGTAATAGTGTATCTTGTAGTTCGTAGTGTGATGTGTACAGTGCTACGCATTTTGCAGTGTTTTGCGCTGTCTGGGGTCGTGTAGCCTTGTTTAAAAAAAAATGTCTAAGTCCCGCGTGTAAGATTTTTTTTTTTTCTAAGTCCCGCGTCTCGTATTTTAACGGCTCACCTTGCTTACCGAGGCTTGCATGGGCTAAGTGCTACGGTTTAACGCCTCGCTTCGCAAAGCTCGCAGCAATGAGCGCCTGTGGTGCTCATCAGCGAAGTCCTGAAGTCCTTCTGATTGGCTGACAGCTTTTTCAGCCAATCACAAGCCGCCATTGCCAATTTCCTCCCGGAAAAGACTCGGGGAGGCTCATTAGCGTCGGGGAGGTCTGCGAGTGCAGATCTCTGTTAGTTTTTTTGTTCGTTTTTTTTTAGAGCGCGGATGGTTCCGGGGCCCAGCCGGGGCTGAAGGGGAGGAGGCCGGGGACATCGCGGGAAGGTAAGTTAAATGTATATTTAGATGTTTATATGTTTATTTTTTTTCTTGTTTTTTTAACAGGGCCGCGCCGGAAGAGCTGAACAATGACGGGAAATGCTGGAAAGGTGAGTAGAATATTTAGAATGTATATAATGTTTATTTATTTCATGTTAATGTTTTGTACTAATTATTTTGTTTTGTTTTACCCCTAGGTTAGTGATCTGAAGCAACATCTTAAAGGTAAGTGGTCTTAATTATTTTATTTTAGCTTAGAATTAGGGTCTGTGTATGTAGTTAGGAATGTAATTATTTTATTTTAGCTTAGAATTAGGGTCTCTGTATGTAGTTAGGACTGTAATTATTTTATTTTAGCTTAGAATTAGGGTCTGTGTATGTAGTTAGGATTTATTGTATATTAGATAGATAGGGGGATGTATTTGATATAGTTAAGATTTATTTTATATTAAATAGATTGTTAGTTAGATAGATAGGGGGTATTTGATTTGTATTATATGTAATATATTATATGTATTGTATGTAATGTATTATTTGAAATATATTATATGTAATATGTTATATGTAATGTAATGTATGTAATGTCATGTATTATATGTATTGTATGTAATGTATTATATGTAATGTATTATATGTAATGTATTATATGTAATATATTATATGTAATGTATGTAATGTCATGTATTGTATTTGTAATGTATGTAATGTATTATATGTATGTATGTATTGTGTATATCTGTCTTTCCTTTTCAGGTGTGTAATTTTTTTATTTTCTGTAGTGGGGGGGTTGTAATGTATTTGTTTTTTTTCTGTACTGTAGGTTTTTTTTCTGTACTGTAGGTTTTTTTTTCTGTACTGTAGTTGTTTTTTTTTGTAAGGTAGGTTTTTTTATTTTTTGTAATTAGAGTGGTAGGGAGGTTTATTAGGGGGTAGGTAGTGTAGGTAGGTAGTGTAAGTGTTAATAGATTAGTGTAGAGGGGGGTTAGTTTAGATTAAATAGTTTATTGGGGGTTATAGTGTAGTTTGTGTTTGTAGTTAGTGTCATGATGGTCCTTGAGGACCGTCATGGCACTTATGTGGTTAATGTTGGGTTGTAACAGGCCCATAATGGTCATAATATACCCTTATGGGACTGATGGGGTTAAATAGAGGCTTATGGGGGTCTGTATTGACCTTCATGAGTGGCGGGGTTAATTAAGTGCTTATGGGTGTCTGTATTGACCACCATGAGTTATAGGGTTAATTAAGGCCTTATGGGGGTCTGTATTGACCTTCATGAGTGATGGGGTTAATTAAGGCCTTATGGGGGTCTGTATTGACCACCATGAGTTATAGGGTCTATAAAGGCCTTATGGGGTTCTGTATTGACCTTCATGAGTGACGGGGTTAATTAAGGCCTTATGGGGGTCTGTATTGACCACCAAGAGTGACAGGTTTAAATTAGGCCGTATGGGGGTCTGTATTGACCTTCATGAGTTACAGGGTTAATTAAGTGCTTATGGGGGTCTGTATTGACCACCATGAGTTATAGGGTTAATTAAGTGCTTATGGGGGTCTGTATTGACCTTCATGAGTGACGGGGTTAATTAAGGCCTTATGGGGGTCTGTATTGACCTTCATGAGTGAAGGGGTAATTAAGGCCTTATGATGGTCTGTATTGAACACCATGAGTGACAGGTTTAAATTAGGCCTTATGGGGGTCTGTAATGACCTTCATGAATGATGGGGTTAATTAAGTGCTTATGGGGGTCTGTATTGACCACCATGAGTTATAGGGTTAATTAAGGCCTTATGGGGGTCTGTATTGACCTTCATGAGTGACGGGTTTATTTAAGGCCTTATGGGGGTCTGTATTGAACTTCATGAGTTATAGGGTTAATTATAGTTGCCTGGGGTTAATATTTTTAGTGCGAGTCCTTTCAGGACCTTTACGGTAAAATTGAAATGCAGCAGGGTCACGATCGGTGCCGATCGGGGACCCCCGCTGCAGGGGGTTAATGTGGGGGGGCTGCGGGGGTCCCTATGGACCCCTGCAGCAAGGGGTTTATAAAGGGACACTTCGGGGTCCCGATGGGGACCCCCAGCATAGAGGGGAGTTAATTGTAGGTGCCGCAGACGGGATTGGGTAATAGTGTGCCGCGGCCCCTTTAAGGAGCCGCGGCGGGGAATTTAAGACATTTAAATGCAGCGGAAGGCCTGATCTATGCAGATCGGGGACCCCCCCTGCAAGGGGTTAATGTGGGGACACTTGGGGGGGTCCCGATGGGGACCCCCAGCATAAAGGGGGGTTAATTTTAGGTGCCGCGGCCTGGGTTGCGTAATAGTGTGCCTCGGGGCCCTTTAAGGAGCCGCGGCGGGGAATTTAAAAGTATTATATTCAGCTGGGGCCTTATCGGTGCCGATCGGGGAACCCTGCTGCAAGGGGTTAATGTGTGGGGGCTGCGGGGGTCCCTATGGACCCCTGCAGCAAGGTGTTAATGTGAGGACACTTCGGGGGTCCCAATGGGGACCCCAGCATAGAAGGGAGGTTAATTTTAGGTGCCGGGGGGGTAGTTGGAGTACCCCCCATGGCAGGGCTTATGTGGGGGACTGCCGCGGAGGTTCCGTTTAGGACCCCCGCAGCAATTGATGAGGACTGGGAGCCTGCGATATCATATCGCAGGCTGTCACTCCTCATGTACATTTACGCAGTGTTGATACATACGGCCCTGCTGCGTAGCTCATACGTTGCTCGCAGCAGGGCTAATGTAATAGCATTGTAAGTTAGAGAAACTTTGCAGTACGTAGGGCTTAAGTAGAAGCCTCTTATTTACGAGGCTTGAATTTAATAGGGCCCTATATCAGTAAAAGTGGTGGAGGATATCATACATGCTAGCTCTATTGTATAAAAGAACAGTAGATGTATATCAGTGTTACTAGCAGATTTGTCAAGGGAGCTTTTTGTGCCAAGAGGTTTTCAACTGACAAGAGGACATCCCTTGAGGTCAGAAGTAAAAAGATTCCACCTTAAAGAAAGAAAAGGGTTCTTCACAGTAAGGATGGTTAATCTGTGGAATTCTCTACCAGAGGAGGTGGTGACAGCGGATTCGATAGATAACTTTAAAAAGGGACTGGATTTATTTCTAATTAAAAAGGGAATTCAGGGTTATCATGGATAATTAGAGAGGCAGTATTGATCCAGGGAGAATTCCTGTTGCCGGTGTCTGGGATCAGGAGGGAATTTTTTTTTTTTTATATACAACTAATTAATTAATAGTTAATCCGCATATTGCAGATTAGAGGAGATCTTAAAATGTTGAACTTGATGGACTGAAAGTCTTTTTTCAACCTTAAATACTAAGGCCCTCATTCAATTTGAATTTTGGCAATTGAATAGGGCTCTATATAAGCACATAACATATGTTTTTAAGAAGTTTTTACTTATTAAGCATCTATCTAAAAGCAAGGTTTTCACTAACTAAAAACGTATTTAAAAAATATATGTTATGTGCTTATTTAGAGCACTATTCAATTGGCCAAATCGCAATTGAATGAGGGCCTATGTAACTATGTAACTATGTATATCAGTGTTACTAGCACCAAACAATTATTTAGTATATATAAAAAAAATGGTTGGACAAAAGAAGTTAGCAAGGTCTGAAATATATCTCTATAAAGGACGCAAAGGTCAATATCCCTATTTAGTCCCGTGGGTCTAGGGTAACCAATGTGTGTATCCATTTGGTTTCAAGGCGTCTTAGTCTTAAAGGCGATTCCCCCATCATTTATTTGCCTTCACATGGTCAATAGCTTGTACCAGTTTTGTAACCATTAGTTATAATGCCCTTACTGACATTATAGAGATGTCCCCAGAAACAAGTCTTTAAGGATATTTTTGTGCAGCCTACATGCTGTTTCCCACACTTACAGGTCATCATATACACTACATGATCAGATTTGCAGATGGTAAAGGGCCTAATCTTATTATCTCCCTTTACCTGTAGAAGTGATCACACTTTTATGCATTATTTTTAAGTGTTTACATTTACTACAATTTTTGGTATTGCATTTGTGGCATCCTGATAAACTGTTGTAACATTTTCCAATACCATCTGGCTTTTTCTTATTTAGTTCATTCGGTGCCTAATTATTTTTTTAAGTTTGTATTCTTTTTAAAGGTAACGGTAGGATGTTATTGGCTTCTCTGGATAAATCCTCCCTGCTCCATTCACATTGGTGAAGCTTCTAACAGTGATTTCAAAGTACAATGTACAGCAGACAGCTATTCAGACTTGATTAGTGAAGATAAAAGACCTGAAGTTGCATCCTACTGATACATGTTCACCCTCCATATCAGACCAAAGAAGGACTACAGAAAGATTTCAAAAATGTTGTACAAGGTACAAATAAAAAGATTAAGTATGTAAGGCTCTTGTTGCTTTAGATCATGTTTCAGTTGACATAAATAGTCAGTACCACTGTATATTTATATCTATTAGACAGAGAAAATAATATTTGCTGGTAAAATCAGATAAAATGCTCGATTTAACTACAATCACATGAATCAACATAACTTGCATATTGAGCTCAGAATAAGAAATAGTTGATGTATCAAAGGCGTAAACTGCCTAGATAACAGGTATTTCACTCACTCAGGATGTAGGTCATGGTTTTAGAAACAGCAGATTCCTGTCCAACATACTCTGCTTTATGTTAATAATTTGCATTTCAATGAGCCTATTTTAAGGACTAATTAACTATTTTATCTCCCACTGACTTCTTAATTGGCTGGAAATTGAAGTAATAATAATGATGAAATGATAGCGGCTTGACTGCAAATCTCACAAAACAGTTCTTGGAAGATGTAAACAGGCATTATAATTATAAATGCTTAGAAACTAGACAGTTGAATTGCTTACTAATATCACCATAAAAATAAATTTTAAGGCACATGTTTCTATACATCACAACAGAAGATCATACAACCTTATTACCCTACATACATAAAACAGCAACCGTACAAATATCTCTTTGTTTCATCAAAGACATTCACCTCACTGATCTCCCTTTTCACTATCACCTCTCCCCTTTTGTCATCTATACTTCTGATTCCTTTTGGCTGTAAATATTATTATCGTTTATTTGTAACGCGCCAACATATTCCGTAGTGGTATATCCATAAATTAAGTTCCAGGCAAAGACAAATTCAAAATTGCAAAGAATGGAGGGCCCTGTCTTTGAGCTTGGAATCGGGTGTCCATAACGCTTTCCCTAAAGCACCGCGCAGGTTTGAAACTCACAGACTTACAATCCAAAGGAATGTAATGATCTGTAATGATCAGTGTAATGCATTGTAAGAAAAAACAACCTTTTTATTAGAAAGTAAAAGACATCTTGACACATCTCACAGCAACTCACATTCATCTGAAATGTATCACAATCCCTTTAATCTCAATGCTGGATATGGGAATATTTAGAAACCTAGAAACATTGAATCTGATGCCCATCTTTTCTGCCCATTTCACTTAGTAATTGATTAGTAATAAACCTGCACTTAAAGAAAATAATATCAATGTAGCCTATACATTTGAAAATTTGGGATTAAAGGATCAGCAGATCTGCTTTTCTCAATCCTCTATGATGGGTTCAGGGAGAAAAGAGGACATTACTAGTGGACTATCCTAAACAAAAAAATCAGACTGCTCTAAGTTTCCCTCAGTGACAGACAGATAGAAATGCTATTAGGACAGATCATCTCATAGCCCTATACACCTATTAAGGTCGTTTCTATCCTAAGTACTTTGGGAATTCACCATGGACATTGGATTCCTAGCTCAAAGACAGGGCCCTCCTTGCTTTGCTATATGTTAATTTGTATTTATCTGTGTCTGAACTTAACATATGTACAGCGCTACGGAATATGTCGGTGCGTTATAAATTAACTATAATAATAATAAGGTCTGCTGATGTCTCAAGCACAAATCTTCAGATGTAAGTTTTATGATGTCCATTGGACTGTTTTGTTTAAATGTTGATTTTATTTGAATCAGTTGCTAAATTAAACAAATGTAATGTTATTGTAGGAGCACTACAGTGGTCCATTAATACATCTTAAGAACAGCTTTATGCATATAGCATGCAGTCTTGAATACATTTATTGCATTTGTCCCCACAACTTCAACTGGAAGCAGTTGAACATCTCTTTTTTAGTATTACCACAAAATGTTTTACTCTAACGAAAATCTTAACTAATTTTTGAATTCTACTTTTTACTCCATGTAAGTATTTTTGCCTATAGTTTAAAAAGACAATAAATATCATAACATATTCTGACACAATAGGGTATAACATGAATCAAGGGGATCTTATGGAAAGATTTGTAAACAGTTAAATGAAAAACATATGTAGATTTCCTCTTTAAATGCCTAAAATAAATGAAGAACACAATTTCTTAGGGCTCTCTCTTAAATTCTACCTAAGAGATGCACTTATGCACATGTGAGATAATGGGCAGATTTTGTACAGACAGTATTGTCCTAATAGTACCATAATATTAAAAAAATGATGTATTGGATTAGTGAACATCAAGTAAATGTAGGGAATGTAGCAATAGAAAGAGATTCTGAGAAAAGTGTCGTCAGATAGAGGATGGCATTGGAATTTGAATCCATACTGTATATGTAGCTATTACATCCAACTCTTGTATATTATTGATATAAACCATTCGCAAGCATGTGATGTGCAAAATACTTGACTCACTGAAATCTGCAGTACACATTCAATTTATTTATGTGCTTAAAATTTTTAGGAGAAAATATAACTTAATTTTCATATATATAAAAAATACTTTATACAAAATAATAATTAAGTGGATAATAAATTATTGACTTAAATAAACGGAGCCTCATTCAATTTGTCCTCCGCGAGTCCCTGAATATAGGCCGTATGTCTGCAGGCCTGCTGCGCGCCCACAACGTGAGCGAGTTACGGTGCTATTCAATTGAACAGGCCCGCAATTTAAGAGGCGAAAGCCGATACCGTAGACCATTCACTCGTACGCAGCAGTTCAGAGCGGGAACATGATCAATTAAGCAAGGCCGTAACTTCTGATTTAGAAACAGCCAATAGAAAATGAGACCGTCATTATTACGGCAGTAAAACATGTAGGTTACATGTCAATCAATTAGGTTCCAGGGTTCGATATGTGACCAGACTCCCAAACCTGCAAAATAAAGAATTATGAAAATGAATGCCAATACTGTTCTACTCCATGTGGGTAGCCGAGATTGATTTAGACCCGAAATGAAACAAATAAATAAATAAAATAAAATAAAAATATTTTCATTGCCGATTTGCGAGCTTGGGACTGTTGTGCAATTATTTCTAATGTCTTACATAATTTTCCCAGTTATTTACATTTTATATTTGCTATTACAGTGCTACAGATATGTCATTAACCCCCTTTTGGGTCCTTTCTATTACTCGTAGGATAATGTTCTACATTTGCCGTTTACGGGTGTGAAAACAGTTGTGGGCTTAGGGAATCGGAGCAATTGAATAGTGATTTGCGATTTTTGCAATCGGAACTCTTGTGGGCGTGAAAGATCAAAGGCTTGGAGGGGGCTTAACTTGCAATGTTAAACATCGCAAGGAATCGGAGGCCGGAGCCCATAACAGATCAGAGCCTGCAAAAATACGCCAATTGAATAGCAAAATAAGCTACGGCCTCCATTACAGAATCCTGGATGTCCCGATGCCTCAATTGATTTAGGCCCATGGTGAATAATTAGGTCAAATCTAATTCTGGTGTGTGTAAAAATGAATGTATTTTTAGTCTGAATGTCATTACATAGAATGATTCCAAGAAAATCAGACGCGTTTCTAGCGGACTATTTGAGATGGATTGATTTGTACTTTTCTACTTGTGGCATTCATGCGTAAAAAAAAAAAGAAGAAGCATGGATTATTTTGTCTTATGCGTCAATTAGCAGAATTTTTTTAGGTTAAAATGTTTAACTAGTAAACTTTACATTTAGTGACCAAACAGCATAGAAGCACATCATTTCCACAATCATTTTTATTTTTCTTCCTTCTTTATCTCATGTCCTGATGTTTCATGAATCGTAGCAATGAAAGCATCAATTTTTTCTTCAGTTAAAGGGTCACTGTGAATAAAGAAAAACTTCACGTGTTTGAAGTATGCAACTAACAACATTAGCAGCTGTGTAAGTCATGAGGATAAAAGCATTTTAAGAGAATATCTTCATTTCAACAGACCATGCTAGTACATGGAAGCTGCCATGAGAGTAACAGTTTCTTTTCAAGACAATGATGGAGCAAACATCGAGCAGCACAAGAAAAGTTTGTAAGTTTTGTTACAAGTTGTCTGTTACTGAGCATGTGCAGTGGAGGAGTGAGCTTATCTGAATCATCCAATCAGTCACCAAATCCTGTTTGCTAAAATAGAGATTCTACCTCAAAATGTTTGTATACACATAGCTAAGCTGGCCTCAGATGTTCTTACTTTGCTACATACTTCAGAAACATATGGCAATTTTCCCAAGTTACAGTGGCCCTTTAACAGAAATAATGGGAACAGTTTGAACGCAGGACAATATTAGTGGCACAGCCAGTAGATATCCAACCTTTCTATGATCATAAATGTAACATGAGTATTAACTGAATTTAGATATAAAAGAGTGCTCATCAATATTCTGAAGGCTTTTCTAAGAGTCCCTCAACAATTCCTTCATCTTTGATACATTCCAAGGGCACTATTCTATTTGCTGTTCGCAAATGGGTCAAACTCACAAATTTGGCTGCAGGTGTTTGTTTTTTTTAATATTTAGTTGTATTTTATTGACTCCAGCAAGCAAATTATGACTGCAAGGCTGAACTAGAAAACCTTGACTTTTTAAGTCTGATTTCAGGGGGCGTGATCATATGATCTGACAATATTTAAGAAAGCCTGTAATTTACTTTTTAAACATTCTCAACACTTCTTGGATACAGACAATTGTAAATGAGACCATCATCATAACATCAGTAAAACATGGTGTTTATACTTAAACTTCACTCAGAGACTCGCAACCCAGCAAAATAGAGATCAATACAATTCATTAAAGCATCTGTTCTAGTCCATGCGAGTTCCATGATATATATTAACCCCTTAAGTCCCGGGATAATTTTCACACACACACGCACAAAATGAATTGCATATTTGAGGGTTTGAGATTGTTCTGAATTAATTATAATGTATTTCTATGCTTTCCCATATTTTTAAAGTACAGAATTGTGTATTTAATAGTTTTTCAAGGCTCTAATAATTGATTGAAAAAAAAGCCTTGCGAGTCCTCTTGAGTAATCAGAATATATTTGACAGAAACGTGATACTTTTTTCATTTGCGGGTTTGAAAATATCTGCGAATTACAGCAGAGTCTAACAGAATATTGATTTTGAGGAGTTTTAAGGCCAGTGTTGTGTCTTTCTCTGGCCCGTAGTGATTATGGGGGTGTAACTCGTAATCATAATGCGAGTACCTAATAGAATCCATGGCAATTTTCAGAGTGGTTTTAATTGTGTATAATTTTACGAATTGGGCAATAGAATAGGGCCCAAAGTCAGCAACATTGTTGCTTACTGGGTAGATATTCCAATATAGCTATTATGATTTCTACTCAGTAGACGTCTTGTTTTGCTTCTAACATTAACTTTATGTTCTCTCCAAAAAACACTAGGAAAGAAGTCTCAATTATTCAAGTGAAAGTGGACTGTGAACATCTCAAGTGCTAAAAACAGGGGAAAGGTACAGAATAATCAACAGGAAGTAATAATCATTAGAGATATATAGTAGCCATTGAACAATGCAATTAGTTAAATGAATTATAATCAGATGAAACTAGGTTCTTGCCTTATACATCACACATTGCTTTTTATTTTTAACGGTTAATATAGTTTATGTTAAGCAAGTATAACCATTCTTAAGCAAAGTATACAAAATAGTAATAGAGATTTGCATATAAAATAGTGTCATGATCTACACTACACTGTGTCTTTTCATGCTACATGCTTGACGGATTATTAAATTCCAATAGTAAATCCAGAAACTGCATAATTCTATTAAGGAGGAGATAAATTGGACCCCTTAATGGATATTTTATTTATCTAAACTGTATTTATACAAAAAAAAAGACCTGTCAAAAGACTATTGAAGTCTACTCATTAAGAAAAACAATAAAGTCTGGATATATGACATAAAATGTAACTTTTATTAACAAATATTAAAAACATTATTAAAATATGACAATATACAAAATACATTCCGCTGTCCAAACTGTATGACATGTTGACAACTTCAGGATAGCAAATAATCATACACGGAGACAAATAATGTAACCAGCTATCACAATGTCGCCAGTCAGAGTAAGGTGCTTAATAAACAGATCTATTGAAAATAATTTTTTAGATTAGATTAGATTAGATTTCATGTAATATAAAAATATCCCTTATAAATATATACGCATTAGTTAGTAATTTACAAGGATAGCAAAAAAGCAATATATCAATATAAAGGACCTTACATATACACAGATGATCTAATGCATTTTGTACAGTGCTAGATTGCTGGATTGCAAGCACAATCTGCATATATTAATTGTTGGCACTTATTCATTTGTAACCTCCTATTGCAGATTACTGTACATCTAACTTCCATGATTTACTGACGTCATGATGACGGACTCATTTACTATTGGCTGTGTCTAAGAAGTAAATCCTATGATCACACCCGCTGAAATGTTACTTAAAAAGGCAGGGTATACGTGTTTAGGCTTAATGACATAAATTGCAAGTACATTAATTAAGATTGGTAAAATAGAGAAAAAATATTCACTTTTATAGCTAGTTATCACCTAAAGGTAAAATGTATTTATTGTGATTGTATGACATAATTGTATGACTTAACGTGGTTGGACCAAGAAAAGATTAAAACTTAAAAACAGTTTCTCACTTTTTTACCCACTTTTTCATATTATTTAAATTTTTTATTAATATATATATAAAAAATGATGATCAAACATTATGAGCCCAAATCAATTGAGCAATCAAAAGTTACCAGAGCCCGTAAGTTAATTTGCTATTCAACTTGCGTTTATTTGCGGGCTCCGGACAGTTTACGTGTTACGGGCTTGAAAACTTTGCGGTTGTTACAGCCTCAAATAGTCTTTGATCTTTCCCGTCCACAAGCGTTACAATCACTAAAATCGCAAATCTTTAGTCAATTGCTCCAATTCCCTAAGGCCACAAATGGTTTCACACCCATAAACGGCAATTGTAGGAGAAAATCCTACGAGTACTAAAGAGGACCCGCAAGCTCGCAAATCGGCAATTTTTTTTTTTTTTTTTTTGTTTCCTTTCAGGATTATATCGATCCCGGGAATCAATGAGTTAATACATATCAGGCCATGCACATGGACTAGAACAGTATCGAATTAATTTTATAATTTTGTATTTTGAGGGTTTGCAAGTCTCATCACATATCGGACCCCTGAACCTAATTGATTGACATGTAAACTCCATGTTTTACTGCCATAATGATGGCAGTCTCATTTTCTATTGGCTGTTTTGAAATGGGAGGTTACAGTCTTGCTTAATTGATCATATTCCCACCCTGAAATGCTATGCACGAGTGTATGGTTTACGGAGTCGGCTTTCTGCCCGTTGCTTGTATGCTCCTTCAATTGAATAGCACTGGAATCGGAGACGAACGGGAGACCACAGCATGCCCACAGACCGACAGCCTGTATCCAGCGAGATGCTGGCTTTCAATTGAATCGGCTCCATATACTTGCTCTGGGGAAGTACTGGATATTTGGACAATAGCAAAAAAAGCACAATTTTATTTCAATGTCAATGCAGGGACCCATTATTGTTCAGAATAAATGTAAATCCATAGGGTAATTAGACAACATGGTCTATATTGATTACATTCCTGGGTACATTTGAGAACATTCAGTGATTGGGGTATGTACGACAATTGATTATGTAAAATTGTCTTATATTTCGTAATCAGAAGCTGTACAGACTAAAGTACTCAGACTTACAATATGGTTAAACACCTATTTATCATGCATATCTATCAGTCTAAATAAGGAGTAGTCTTATGTGTTTGATTCCTTGATCATGAATCAGGAAGCAATAAATTGCTAATATATTCTTAAAGTCTTCAATCAATTCCTAATAATTTCGAACACCATTAAATATATTTAAGTATATATTGCTGTTATTCCTATATTACTATATATTCCTTATAACTGATGTTCTTAAAGAAGGTTTATTACATGAAAACAGTAAAATTAATGTTCTCAATCATGCCCATAGGGATAATTGTATTGAGCAGTGTTATCCATTGGATCTATGCCCTCAAAAGTTCATGTTCCAAATTTCCTCTTCTGATACCCAAATCAAGTTTCTGTAAAGTCAAACATTTAATGTCAAGTTTGCATTCATGAGACGAAAATGTCTTACCCTTTTTTTGTGGGCATTTCTGATATTGTCTATATGCCCGCCCAATCGGCGTCTCATTTCTCGACTCATCATGCCAATATACTTCAGATTACACGCACACTTCAAACAGTACACAACTCCACTGGAGCTGCAATTGGAAAAACTATGGGCCTTATGTATTCTCCCGGGACTGTCCGTTATTTGTTCACCTCTGACTATATAATTGCAAAACTTGCAATGGCCACATTTGAATGTACCTGTTGGAGAAGTGTTTTTCTCTTTTTGTCTTGAGAAATGACTTCTAACGGTTATGAGCCTTATTAAATTAGCCCTCGTAGTTCCCTCGGTCCTCGCAAAAGAGAGTTTTCTGCTGTCCAGGACCGATTCCCCAATACGTCCATCGCAGCCTGCTTTGCGAGATGACACCAAAAAATGACAGAGAATAGGCTCCGAGAGAGCTAAGTTGTAGCACGCAGCCATAAATCTAGGAGGCGAATCTCGCACCTCGGAAGAATCTCTACAGGCACAAAAAAGTGCCAGCAAGGGCTCCTAAAGCCTACACGTGCTGCCCCGGAGCAGCCCGATACCCCCCTGCTCCATGAACACATCCCCATGCTGAAGAGGTCCCTATAGATACCCCTGCAGCCTCCCCACATTAACCCCTTGCAGTGGGAGTCTCCAATCGGCATCGATCAGGCCCCCACTGCATTTAAAAATATTAAAATACCCGCCGCGGGTCCTTAAAGGGCCTGTGATACACTATTAACCCAGCCACGGCACCAAAAAAATTACCCCCTCTATGCTGGGGGTCCTCTTCTGGGCCCCCAATGTTTCCCCAAATTAACCCCTTGCTGCAGGGGTCCAAAAGGTCCCCCGCAGCCTCCCACATTAACCCCCTGCAGCGGGGGTCCCTCGTGACACCGCTGCATTTCCCACCTCGCGGGTCCTTAATTAACCCTGTCACTCATGGGGTCAATACAGACCCCCATAAGCCCTTAATTAACCCTGTCACTCATGGGGGTCAATACAGACCCCCATAAGCCTCATTTAACTTCATCACTCATGGGGCAAATCTAACCCTAACTGGGCCTATTTAACCCCATCTAGCCCTATTTAATCAAATCACTTATTAGGGTCTATACAGACCCCCAAAAGCCTCCATCTAACCCCATCCCTTATGGGGGACCCTTATTAGAAGCCTATTATTAACCCCATAAGTGCCATGAGGGTCCTCCAGGACCCTCATGACACTAAGTACAAACACTACACTACACTATTCCCCCCCAATAAACCACTAAATCTAAACTAACCCCCCTCTCCCCTAACCTATTAACCCCTACCTACCTAGCACTACCTCTTTAACCCCCTATTAAACCCCCCACCCTACTAATTAGATACAATAAAATAACCTAAGGTACATAAAATAAAAAACACCAAGGTACATATAATAAAAAAGCCTAAGGTACACAAAACAAAAAAGGACATTACAAACCCCCCCTCACTACAAAAAATAAAAAAAAAACATCACAACCCCCACCACCCACACTGCAAAAAATAAAATAAACAGTACACACCTGCAAAGGAAAGGACATACACAAATACACATAACATTACAGTCATAAATACATTATAAATATACACCTAACTACAATACATTTCCCCCTATCTATACCTAACCCCCAATCTAAACATCACCCACTATCTATACAGTACCTAACCCCCAATCTAAATATCACCCCCTATCTATACAATACCCCCTAAATCTAAGCTAAAATAGAATAAATAAAACCACTTACATTTGCAGATGTCCATTCTGATCGCACCCCTTAGGAAAAATGAAACATCAGATAAAAACATCAGATCAGAAAAACATCAGATAAAAAAATAAACATTACATAGAATAAATAAATGTTACAAATGCAGTATTAAACTCACCTTTCCAGCATGTCCCCGTCCATCTTCTTCTGTTCTCCGGCTCGGCCCCTGGAAAAAGATAGATAACATTAGTTACACATACATCAAACACAACAAATAAATCAAATATAAACATTATAAATTGAAAACTTACCTGTCGACGATGTCCTCGTCCTTCTCCTCTTCTGCCCCGGCTGGGCCCTTGCTGAATCCACGCTCTAAAAAAAAACCAAAAACCTAACGGAGCTCCGCACTTGAAGAGCTCCCCGATGCTAATGAGGCCTCCAGAGCCTCTTCAGGTAGGATAATGGCAATGCTCCTTCTGATTAGTATGGGTTAATGGGGTATAGTTAGGGTTAATAGTGTAGTGTAGTGCTTAGACTTTGTTATGAGGGGGGACTTTGCAAGTTGTCTTCCAGATCATTTGGATGTGATCCTCAGTACATGCTCCCATTATGGGATCTGTTTTCAAGACATGAGCGTACTTATTCAGAATATCATTTATTTCATGACATTGTTGGCTGAAAGTTCCCACAAATCTAAACGCTGCTCCAGATCTGTATGTAAGGCCCAATGGTAAACCTTCTCGATGGACGTTTGGCTATAGCCTCTACTTCTGGAGGACCCTGATGACACTTTTAGGGTTATCCTAGGGTTTAATAGTGTCCTATAGGGTCTATATATACCCCTGTTGGACTGATGGGGTAATTATAGTCTCATAGGGCTCTGTATAGAGCCCCATGAGTTATAGGGTTAATTTAAGTGCTCATGGGGCTCTGTATAGAGCCCCATGGGTTATAGGGTTTAATTTAAGAGCTCATGGGACTTTGTATAGAGCCCCATGGGTTATAGGGTTTAATTTAAGAGCTCATGGGACTTTGTATAGATTGGGGACCCCGCTGCAAAGGGTTAATGTGGGCGGACTGCGGGGGACCTTATTGAACCTTGCAGCAAGGGGTAATAATGGGACACTTTGTGGGGCCCGATGGGGACCCCCAGCAAAGAGGGGGGTTAATTTTAGGTGATGCGGCCGGGATTGGCTAATAGTGTGTCGCGGGCCCTTAAAGGAGCCACGGCAGGTAATTTAAAAATGTTAAATGCAGCTGGGGCTGATCTTTGCCGATCGGGACCCCCCGCTGCAAGGGGTTAATGTGGGTGGGCTGTGGGGGTCCTTATGGCCCCCTGCAGTAAGTGGTTAATACGGGTCACTTCAGACCCCCAGCATAGAGGGGGGTTAATTTTAGCTACCCAGGGGGGTAGTTGGAGTACACTCCACGGCAGGGCTTACATGTAGGACTGTACGCGGCGATCCCGTTCAGGACCCTTGCAGAAATTGATGAGGTGGGGGAATCTGCGAGATCATCTCGCAGGCTGTCACTCCTCATGTAGATTTTCTCTGTGTTGACACGGACAGCCCTGCTGTGTAGCTCACACGTTGCTAATTTAAGAGCGTTGTAACTTTTCAAAATTTGCAGCATGTAAGGTTTAAGTAGAAACCTTGTATCTACATGGCTGGAATTTAATTAGGCTGTATATCTTTAATTGTGCAAGTTGTCTTCCAGATCATTTGGATGTGATCCTCAGTACATGCTCCCATTATGGGATCTGTTTTCAAGACATGAGCGTACTTATTCAGAATATCATTTATTTCATGACATTGTTGTCTGAAAGTTCCCACAAATCTAAACTCTGCTCCAGATCTGTATGTAAGGCCCAATGGTAAACCTTCTCGATGGACGTTTGGCTATAGCCTCTACTTCTCAATCCTTGTCTAAGCTCATTGAACAATATTTAACAGTTAAGATATCAGAGCAATTACGATGCATCCTTAGAAATTCTCCAACAGGAATGACTTTTTTGGTTGCAGGGTGGTGTGAACTAGAGTAGTGCAAGGTGCTATTAGTTGCTGTGGGTTTACGGAGTAAATATGTCCATATGTTACCATTGTCTCCCTTTCTGATTGTAATTTCTGAAAAAAATCAACAGAACGGTGATCTATATATTGAGTTAATCTGAGGTTTAAATTGTTTGTATTAAGGATTCAAATAAATTCTTCAAGTTCTCCCTTATTACCATCCCACGGATTAAGCATATCATCAATATATCTGAGCCACAGAACAATTTTCTCAGTGTACCCAGAATTGAGATCATTGAACACTTTCTCCCTCTCCCAACTCCCTCTTATGAAATTTTGGCAACTTGAAAATTAAGTTTTTTAATGTTGTTTTAAGTATTTATTCTTTTGATATATTGGGACAACCTGCTGTAATATTTCCAATTCCTTGACTACCAATTTGACAAATATATCCACCGCTGGACATGTGGATAAGGCAAAATTAAACTTAGACTTGATCTTTAAACTATCAAACCATGTTTCATCCTCGCTACTTTTGACTCATTTTCTTCCAAAAGTTCCAACAAATGCTTCAACAAACTGGAGTCATAGTCTGGATGATAATTCTGAGGATCTATTGACCCATACTGTTTCTCCTCCTCCAAAATATTATGAATATTAAGTGTTGTAATGTCAGTATTTACTGTATATTATTGGTATTGACAGTACAGTTTTTTTCTCAAGTAAAATGTATTGACAAACGATTGCACATCTTTAACCACATCAAAAAAAATCTAAATGCATAAAGAGGGGAAATTACAATCCTCTCTCTAAAACTGATCTGGTATTTAGATGACACACGAGTAGAAAGGTTAATAAAATGTGAGTCGTGTTGATACCACATCATCTTTCTAGACCAACTTCTACTGGTTTCTGTTGGATTATGCACCTCGTCTATACCTCCATCTCTGACGATCCCTCAAATGTCATATGGGATTGTGATCTATTGGCCCCTCCTGCCAAAAAGGAGCAGCCAAAAGTTTTGTTTTGTTGAGCTTAGGAGATACTTAAATTATTTGTATATGAATCTTAAAAATAAGATTTAAATATTATTTATCATCACAGTTTATTGCTGTGAAGGTGTAGTAAACTTCATGGCAAACACTAACACTGTTTTGTTGAGCTTCTAAAAATTCTTGTGATCTCAATTTAAAGTTTTTTCTCCTTCTTGTGAGTCCAGTAAAAGATTCTACCACACTCAGTCATTGGTATCTTTCAAAAATGTATGGTATCTTAAAAATATATAATGCACAATTTCACATTATTTTTTATTTAGATCAATTTAAAAAAAATTGTATGACCTTTTAAACTCAAACTGTTTTCATTTTCAATTAAGTTCAGTTTTTTTTTTTTGTTAAGGTGAGAAATAATATCATACTCTGGCTACAAGGGTCTTGTGAAGGTGGTCAATGCTTGTTACCACATCTTTCTATAATGATCTATACTTACCTATTAAATGGCAATTATAAAATTGAATAGCACATAAATAGTTAACAAGCTATGCACAACTTTGCATAGTAGACAAATGGTTAACAACAAGCTATCCTCACGTTTGACTCATTTCAGCCTCCGTAGAAGCCTTGATAGAGAAATACGCACTTCAGGCTATTGTGTCCTGTCTTGCATCCCATAGCTAGTGACCTCAAATGCTGGGTGTTAGTACTGGAGCAGCACTGTCTGCAGCGATCACTATATGACAAAATTATTTTCCCCAACCTACAAATTTAGCACAATGTAGGCTATGTAGAAAGTATCTAGAGGGGAATTGGTGAAACCTTAAAACCGCCAAACCAGTTTAGGGCATACAACATTTTTTTGTGTCTCTCTGACTTTCCATTACCTGTATTTCAGGGGTGGGCAACTAGAAATATTGTGGGAATATAACAGCAATTTATTGCCCCTTAAATGGAGAACTTAAATATATTGAATGGTGTTATTAGGAATTAATTGAAGATTTTAATTAGCAATTTATTGCTTCCTGAATCGTGCTCAAGGAGTCAAAAACATAAGATTACTCCTTATTCAGACTGATGAATATGCATAATAAATAGGTGTTCACCCATATTGTAAGTCAACTTTAGTCTGTACAGCTTCTGATTAGGAAACATAAGAGAATGTTAAATAACCAAGCATCATACATACCCCTATCACTGAATATTCTCAAATGTATCCATGAATGTAAGCAATACAGACCATGTTGTATAATTACCCTATGGATTTACATTTATTCTGAGCAATACTGGGCCCCTGCATTGGCATTGAAATAAAAGTTTGCTTTAGTGCTATTAAGCAAATATCCAGTACGTCACCACAGCGAGTTGTATATAGTTTGTAATCATCATTTTTTATATATTAATAACAATTTTAAAAAATCTGAAAAAGTGAGAAACTTTTTTTAACGTCAATAAATAAACGCTAAGTTTTAATTAGCTAGTTTTAGAAAAGTGAACCTTTTTTATCTTCTTATAAATGTTTTGACACTAGAGATGTCGCGAATAGTTCGCTGGCGGATTGTTCCCAGCGAACATATGCGAGATTCGACCCGCCCCCAATACTTTATCATTGAGCAAACTTTGACCCTGCATGTCACAGTCAGCAGACACATTCCAGCCAATCAGCAGCATACACTCCCTTCCACACCCTTCTACCTCATGGACAGCAGCCATTTTGGAATCATAACTAACTTGCAGTCTTACAGAGAGGAGGTCAATAGCTAGGCAAGTTTATTCAGTGTCCAGTGCAGTGCTGAAGGACTCATCAGATCTCTGCTGTAAACACAGCACCCCAAAAAGCCCTTTTTAGGGCTATAACATCATTTTTTTTCTTTGTTTTTTTCTGCGTAATCTAATTTCATTTGCCTGTCTCCCTGCTAGCCCCTGCTTGCAAGTGTGTGTGTCAGGCTCACAGCTTATACTGTGTGTGCACAACGCATACAATATAATATTGTTTACTAGTTGTCTACTTTTAAAAAAACCAAACTTTTATTTTCTTAAATCTAAGTGCATTTGCCTGACCGTCAATCAAAGTTCATTTGCTTGACCGCTAGCCAGAGTGTGTGTCTTGCTTACAAGTACTCTGCCAAGTTCAACCAATCCAATCTATTTGGGGTACCAACAGTCCACATTTAAAAAACCCAAACTTTTATTTTCTTAAATCTAAGTGCATTTGCCTGACCGTCAATCAAAGTTCATTTGCTTGACCGCTAGCCAGAGTGTGTGTCTTGCTTACAAGTACTGTGCCAAGTTCAACCAATCCAATCTATTTGGGGTACCAACAGTCCACATTTAAAAAACCCAAACTTTTATTTTCTTAAATCTAAGTGCATTTGCCTGACCGTCAATCAAAGTTCATTTGCTTGACCGCTAGCCAGAGTGTGTGTCTTGCTTACAAGTACTGTGCCAAGTTCAACCAATCCAATCTATTTGGGGTACCAACAGTCCACATTTAAAAAACCCAAACTTTTATTTTCTTAAATATAAGTGCATTTGCCTGACCGTCAATCAAAGTTCATTTGCTTGACCGCTACCCATAGTGTGTGTCTTGCTTACAAGTACTGTGCCAAGTTCAACCAATCCAATCTATTTGGGATACCAACAGTCCACATTTAAAAAAAAAAACTTTTATTTTCTTAAATCTAAGTGCATTTGCCTGACCATCAATCAAAGTTAATTTGCTTGACCGCTACCCATAGTGTGTGTCTTGCTTACAAGTACTGTGCCAAGTTCAACCAATTCAATCTATTTGGGATACCAACAGTCCACATTTAAAAAAAAAAACTTTTATTTTCTTAAATCTAAGTGCATTTGCCTGACCATCAATCAAAGTTAATTTGCTTGACCGCTACCCATAGTGTGTGTCTTGCTTACAAGTACTGTGCCAAGTTCAACCAATCCAATCTATTTGGGGTACCAACAGTCCACATTTAAAAAACCCAAACTTTTATTTTCTTAAATCTAAGTGCATTTGACTGACCGTCAATCAAAGTTCATTTGCTTGACCGCTACCCATAGTGTGTGTCTTGCTTACAAGTACTGTGCCAAGTTCAACCAATACAATCTAGTTGGGGTACCAACAGTCCACATTTAAAAAACCCAAACTTTTATTTTCTTAAATCTAAGTGCATTTGCCTGACCGTCAATCAAAGTTAATTTGCTTGACCGCTAGCCAGAGTGTGTGTCTTGCTTACAAGTACTGTGCCAAGTTCAACCAATCCAATCTATTTGGGGTACCAACAGTCCACATTTAAAAACAAAATGACAGGCAGAGGCAGGACACCCCGCAGAGGCCGTCGTGGTGCTTTGATTCCCTTTGGCCCTACAATAATGAACAGTGTTCAGAGGCCAGTTACCCTGAACTTGAAAAGTTCAGAGGACGTAGTTGACTGGCTAACACAGGACACCCAATCTTCTACAGCTTCCGCTTGGAACATTGACGCACCATCCTCCTCCAGCTTAGCTTCGGGCACCTCTCAAGTTACCACTCACCCGCCTGCCGCCACCACCAACACTAGTACCACAGCCAATTCAATTGATCAGTCAGAAGAGTTATTTACACATCAGTTTGAAGAAATGAGTAATGCACAACCATTATTGCCAGAGAATGTAGATAACAGGGATATGTCTCAGTCAGGCAGCATTACACACATGTACGTACGATGTGATGATGATGATGATGATGTACCCGCTGCTGCTTCCTTTGTTCAGTTGTCATATACAAGTGAGGCAGGTGATGATGATGACGATGCGTCCCTGGATGTCACGTGGGTGCCTGCTAGAAGAGAAGAAGAACAGGGGGAAAGTTCAGATGGGGAGACAGAGAGGAGGAGGAGACAAGTTGGAAGTAGAGGGAGGTCTTCGCAACGAGCTAGTGGCACAGTCAGACAGCATGCATCAGCACTGGGGGTCAGCCAGACAGCATGCCAATCAACGCATGCTGTTGCCACCACCAGAATGCCGTCATCGCCGAGCTCAGCAGTGTGGCATTTTTTTTGTGTGTCTGCCTCTGACAACAGCGATGCCATTTGCAACCTGTGCCAAAAGAAACTGAGTCGTGGGAAGTCCAACACCCACCTAGGTACAACTGCTTTGCGAAGGCACATGATGTCACATCACAAACGCCAATGGGATCAACACATCAGTACAAGCAGCACACAAACTCAAAGCCGCCATCCTCCTCCTGGTCCAGCATCTTCATCCACATCAACCACTGCTGTCCTCCTTGCCCCCTCTCAACTCTCCACCACTCCGTCTCTCGCCTCTTGCTGTTCCTGCTCATCTCTTCACAGTCAGGTGTCTGTCAAGGGCATGTTTGAGCGTAAGAAGCCAATGCCACAAAGTCACCCCCTTGCCCGGCGTCTGACAGCTGGCTTGTCTGAACTCTTGGCCCGCCAGCTTTTACCATACAAGCTGGTGGAGTCTGAGGCGTTCAAAAAGTTTTTAGCGATTGGGGTACCGCAGTGGAAGGTACCCGGCCGAAATTTCTTTGCCCAAAAGGCAATCCCCAACCTGTACTCAATTGTGCAAAAGGAAGTAATGGCATCTCTGGCACACAGTGTTGGGGCAAGGGTCCATCTGACCACTGATACCTGGTCTGCAAAGCATGGTAAGGGCAGGTATATTACCTACACTGCGCATTGGGCAAACCTGCTGGCTCTGCAGAGGAGTTGGTGACACCGCCACGACTCCATCCTCTTCCATAACCTCCTCAGCTGAGTCCTCTTCTGCTGCTGCGTCTTGCTCCACATCAACGGCACCCCCCCAGCTCCCCAGATACTATTCCACATCCCGGATACGGCAGTGTCATGCCGTCTTGGGGTTGACTTGCCTCAAAGCAGAGAGTCACACCGGGCCAGCACTCCTGTCCGCCCTGAACGCACAGGTGGATCAATGGCTGACTCGGCACCAACTAGAGATTGGCAAAGTGGTTTGTGACAACCGAAGAAATTTGTTGGCGGCATTGAATTTGGGCAAGTTGACGCATGTGCCGTGCATGGCACATGTGTGTAATCTGATCGTACAGCGCTTTGTCCATAAGTATCCAGGCTTACAGGACGGCCTGAAGCAGGCCAGAAAGATGTGTGGCCATTTCAGGCATTCCTACACGGCCATGGCGCACTTTTCAGATATCCAGCGGCGAAACAACATGCCAGTGAGGCGCTTGATTTGTGACAGCCCCACACGTTGGAATTCAACACTCCTAATGTTCGACCGCCTGCTCCAACAAGAAAAAGCCATTAACGAGTATTTGTATGACCGGGGTGCTAGGACAGCCTCTGCGGAGCTGGGGATTTTTTTGCCACGTTACTGGACGCTCATGAGTAATGCCTGTAGGCTCATGCGTCCTTTTGAGGAGGTGACAAGCCTTGTCAGTCGCACCGAAGGCACCATCAGCGACATCATACCATCTGTTTTATTCCTGGAACGTGCCCTGCGAAGAGTGCTGGATCAGGTCGTAGATGAGTGTGACGAGGAAGAGGAAGAGTTGTGGTCACCATCACCACCAGAACCAGCCTTATCAGCATCGCTTGCTGGACCTGCGGCAACGCTGGATGAGGATTGTGAGGAAGAGGAGTCAGAGGAGGAATGTGGCTTTGAGGGGGAGGAGGAAGACCAATCACAACAGGCATCCCAGGGTACTCGTTGTCACCTATCTGGTACCCGTGGTGTTGTACGTGGCGGGGGGGAAGAACATATCTTCAGCGAGATCACTGAGGACGAGGAACGGGACATGACTAGCTCGGCATCCAACCTTGTGCAAATGGGGTCTTTCATGTTGTCGTGCCTGTCGCAGGACCCTCGTATAAAAAGGCTGAAGGGGAACGACCTGTACTGGGTGTGCACGCTACTAGACCCCCGGTATAAGCAGAAAGTGCCTGATTTGTTACCAAATTACCGCAAGTCAGAAAGGATGCAGCAGGTCCAAAACAAATTAACAAGTATGCTTTACACAGCATATAAGGGTGATGTCAGAGCACAAGGGCAATATAACTAGCTAGTTACAAGGCAATTTTGCTCTTTATTGCACCTATAGTTAATAGGGCTTACACGTGTTTTTAGTGGTTTGCCTGTTAGGATCCCGGGGCAGAATCTGCTTTGTTGTTATAGGTTAACACTTTTGTTATAAAGGTATAAAGTATACAGGTTTCTGTAACTTGACAAACAGTGGATACCTGAACTTAGATTCCTGTTGCCTTGTCCCCCACCAGAACTTACTCACTTTTTTCTATTAATAATATTAATTACGTTTGGCTCAACACTTTGGTGAGCAAAAAAGAGGTCTTTATTTCAACCTTTTATGCTAGAACATATGGTGCCAAAGATCTACTTAATGAAACAATACAAAATTATTTAAGGCAGCCTGGCATAAAGCTATCCTCAGACTAAAACTATTAAACCCAAACTGCCCACACCAGATAGTAATTTTGCTTCTTATATGCAGTGAAATCTATTTTTCAAAGTTAAAAACAAAATGTCATGCCACCAAGCCACAAACTAAAGGCCACATTCAATTCCAGGTCCGTAACTCGATCCAACACAAATATTTTACATGAAATCAAGTATTTTTGGGGCCCTATTTGAGGGCTTGAGAATGTGCTATTAATTAAGTTCAACATTGATCATCCCGTAGGCTTTTTTTGGCCTTGCTGCGTCTTAACCTGCAAGTGGTCTGCGGGGCTAATTTAATAGCAAAAAGCCTATGATCTATGTTACAGGCTATGTTTTAACGTGTAGCCAGAATTTAATAGGACTGATAATTACTATTAAGTGACATCATAGGGGGTCCAGTTTGATAGCATCAGTAATATCATGGATGATGTAATATTTTTATATCATATGTGATGTCATGAGTGATGTCATAGCTGATGTCATTATTTATGTCATATACAATGTAATGAATGGTGGAATGTGGAAGTTAAGGGTGCATACAACCTTAACATTCCTCCCTCACCCTTTTTCTGTTACCATAAGTTGCCCCATCCTGTGCGGCATCCTTAATTATACTTGAATGCAGTTTATGCCAATAAAGGCTTAAAGTAAGCTTGTTGGGCTATCGTGATCACATGTTTTCTCAGAGGTAGCTTCCTCACTTCAGTGCATCTCAGTTTTAAAGGAAGTGTCATGTTAATAATATGCTGCTATGAAGAACATTAATTGCTGATGTCTTAGAAATGTCTTAGGAAGTTTAAAATAAATAAAAACAGCTATAACTATTATATAACATTAGACTTAGTGGTGTCAGACATTTACAGCCTTATTAAATTGCAATTCGGCCAATTGAAAAGGGCTCTATATAAGCACATAGCATATTTTTTTACAGAAGTTTTTCTATCCAAAAGCAAGGTCTTCACGAACTAAAAACTTCTATAAAAATATATACTCTGTGCTTATATAGAGCCCTATTCAATTGGCCGAATCGTAATTTAATAAGGCTGTTAGTCCTTATGCATAACAGGATAAGAAATTTGGTAGAAATGGGGGAACCTTTTTAAAAAATTACAGGTATCATCAGCACTTGACAACAGGAATGAATACAGGGTTAGCACTGCCAAAACTGAATATTTTGTTAAAAATGCTTACCGTATTTGCCGGCGTATAAGGCAACTGGGCATATAAGACGACCCGCCCAACATTGCCACTCAAAATATAGAGTTTGTTACGCGACCGCAGCGCCTCCGGCCCGCCCCTGCATCTCCCTGTGACCGGCACGAGCTCTGCATAGACAAAGTGCACCCGGCGTATAAGACGACCCCCCCACTTGGAGGCATGTTTTTCAGGGCAAAAAAGTTGTCTTATACACCGGGAAATACGGTAAATAATTCAAAAACATGTCAACTTTTTCTAAAAACACAGTGATATTTCAAAGTAGATAATGTACTAGGGACACAGGCATCTGTTTATACAGGCATCAGTTTGTAGAGATTTAAGGGCTTGGCATTTAACCAGACTGCAATAAAAGGACACTTTACCTTGTTTTTATTGTAAAAGTATGTCCAGAGCTCTCTGTTACACATTGCAAAGTATTCTTCACGTATTTAGAAAATGTTAGTTGTTTGAAGTAAACACTGATTTTCTTGTTATCACTGTTTGATAAATAGACTTAGAAAATACTCCTGACCCTATTTCATAATTGAAACCTAAACTTTTATAAATGTATGTCTTTGGTAAATTACGTAATGGCTCCATTAGATACAATACCCAAACCTCCTTGGTTAATGTTTGTATGGCTAAACTTATTTTGTTGTAACATTACTCTGTTTCACCATGAGTTCTAAAAAGCATTAAAAACGCTAACGTTGCAAAGTTTCAAGATTCCTCACATAAAAGGCATGATAAGTTTCTCTGTCTTGCATTAATGTGTTTGCATTATTCAGTGTTATTCAGTGTTGTCACCAATAACTTGCTCAGATCGAGAATCTATTTTACAATGTGTTACTCCGTAAAACTGCTTATTGTCCCATTCACTAACATTCCTGAAGGCGTCTTAAAATGACATTAGTTTTATAGCGAATGTAATACATTTATAGAGTGGAACTTACACAGCTGTTTGTACTATTATATGATATCCCTGGTGGTAATGGCAAAGATATTTCTTCATTCACATAATTAAACAAATATATTTATATATTCAACACCGCATCTTTAAAGTGTCTTGTAGATTATTTTCATAGATCATGTCAGTCGGCAGACAATATGCCTGTCTTGAAATTATTCTTTTGGAGAATAGCGGTAGAATTTGACAAAGAAGGACTGTCTAATTAGGCTACATTTTTCAAAGAATGATTGTCTGTCATCGAGTTAAGCCATTTTTCTGAAAATACATTTCCCAAGGCTGAAAGCAGAACTTCAGGTATACTCTTGTGGATCCTTAATAATATACATTTTTTGAAAAGCTCTTTTGCTTCCCATTGTTCTACACAAAACTATATATTTCATGCACTCTTTTAGATTTGAAATACAGAGAAAAACATTAAATTACACGAATAAAAGGCTTTCCGGGTCATCTACTGAACAATGCAGTGAAAACAATTTCAAGAAACACACATTAAATAAAAAAAGCCAATGGTGTCTTTTATAAATTGTCAGCTGTGCGACTTCAAAAGCTGCCGCCTCCCGTCCTCATTGAAATACGAGCACCATATTTGAATTAGATACAATTATACAAGTTGGGGTTTGAATATTAATAATGTCAACAAAGCAGAGATAATGCTTATTTTTAGCTTATTATTCCACTTCTGCTTAGAGCAGTATTATATTCATTATTTCACTCCATTGGGGATTACAGTTGAGTAAAACTTTCACTCTGTTGTCATGGAGCTGAAGGTAGCGTTTGAAACCATAACGTGTAATTCAATAAATATTAGTATCTCTAGCAGCACTCAGAGGAGATATTGGCAACTATCTAATTATGTGTACTACTGCCTACTGGTTTTAATGATAATTAGACACTAGAGAAGAAACTTGAAATAAGTTTGCAATAAACAACTACATATTAAATGCTTTACGCTTTCTATACTACCCATTGTGCTTGGTTTTATACACCATCAAGCTTATATTCTAAACATAGTAACTACTCGCATTACATTAATTTAATAACTTATAATGATATACAGTACTAGAAAAAGTGCCTTTTATAGACAAACGGATAATATATTAAACTTGTTGCACTTGCATAAATATGAAATAATGTTGACGCAGATTTGGGAAGCCCATGAAATGCACAGAACTAAGTAGCAAAAATAAATTCCTCTAATAATGTGTTTAAAGTTAAAAAAATATCATGTTGAGATTGGCTTAAACATTAACTTACATTTTTTATGAAGATCGGTAACTAATGAGCATAGGTTCCGCTTGATCTCGGGTTTCAGCTTATTTATTTTTTGGGAGTCATTTGGAGCTCATGGATGTAAGATGGACCACAAATGACTGTGATGTATTTGTATGACCTGGGCACATAATCATAATTACAATTAAAAGTTTGTAAATTGCAGACAAGGCATATCACACAAAACAAAATAAAATTGCTCACACACAACAGAACAAAATAAAACAGATTCAAAGAGTTGACATTTTTAAAGGGCCCTGTTGGACATTTTTTTATTTTATAAGTTTAATTCCTCAATGCAGATTTCTTACAAAGTTTACACTCACTAACTTCTAAGAGATCTATAGAGTAATAATTTCTCAGCTGCTGGGCCATCCCGTTTATACTTGTATAGTCTCCTGCAGGCTGACATTTTGCACTCCTATGAAATGCAGCACTGCATGTTGTGTGATAAGGACACTCCCAGTGTCATGCTGTCAGAGAGCAATATGTAATTAGAATTCATAACATTATATATATATATATATATATATATATATATATATATATATATATATACCGTATTGGTCCAAATATAAGCCGCACCTTTTTTCAGATTTTTTGAGCTTGCGAGTTACGGGTGCGGCTTATATTCATGATCGTGAAGAAAATCATTGCCGATTTGCGACCTTTGCTTGTTAGGTGTGAGGCTTCTATTTGCAAACGCAAAATTACTGCCGATTTGTGCGATTGAGAACTAAGGTTGTCGATTTGCGTGCTTGAGACTGCAGTATTGAATAGCGATTTACGGTTTTAGTGATTCTAACATCCTGTAAAGCCTGTAACCTGCAAAAGAAGCTACAGTGCTAATTAGAAAGCCTGTTTCTTGCAATGGCTGATCACTTTGAGAGTCTTTTTCTCTCCAATTGTACGGGTGCGGCTTATATTTGAGTACTATCTTTTTTCTATTTTTTCCCCTTGAACTTTACGGGTGCGGCTTATATGCGGGTGCGGCTTATACTCGGACCAATACAGTACATATATATATATATATATATATATATATATATATATATATATATTACAATAAAATATTGTTAGCTTATCAAGTTTATATTAAAATGTTCATTGCCAAGGCATGTAGACACAATGCTTGTTTTTAGAGGAGGTTTCTCATATTAACATGCTTATAGCAAATTATCCTCTCTTCCTATTCATCTGTATGTCACTAAAACTGGTAACCAAGGTCCTAGATAGATCCTCAGTTAAAAAACAGGCAGCATGAATCAAGTCCATGCTAGAAGCATGGACCTGCTGTGACTTCATACAGATATGTGGAGTAGGTGGCCACGGAGCTCCAAGCTCCCATAGTACAGAAGAAATCTTGGTTGATGCCCCCCCCCCCCCTTTTTTTTGCCCAAAGGCACCACGGATGATGGATGGAGGGAGAACAGTTGAAACAGACACAAGCAATGAGGTGAACAAAAGAAAAAAGAAAAAAAAAGAAATTTTATGGACTGATGTCTGATTACAGTCAAGTTGAAAGGTGCTGGCATAACAGTGTCCCTGAAGCACTGGTTGTGAATATATGCCTTAATCTACAGGGTAAATAACAGATAAGCTTTAGCAATTAGTATTTAGCAGAGTTTTCTGTATTCAAATGTGTGAAATGTATTTATCCAATTATCATAAAGAATAGATTATACATAATTATGGATAACTTAAAACAATCCAAAAGAATTTGCGCAGCTTTATCCTACAAATATGTGGACACATTCTATTCTGCGGCCCTCTCTGCTTTTTGCTTTTTGCAATGTGTTTATAACAGATATCCCAATCATTTTGGCATGCCCCAATGCTACTACAGACAATAGCACCGTGTACTGAAGTAATAGGATTATTTGGTAAACATTATGTACTTCCACTGCCAAATAAGATATTCCAGGCATACAGCACATTATCTGAATTTATGAACAAGCAAGAGAATTGTATAGACTAATTACAGGTCTCGCCCTATTATTATAGAGATCAATAGAACTTCTTGGAAGATTTGAAGTAAAGTGGAAAAGAGCTTGAACCAGTGTCCTTGGAGGTCTGATGGTGTTGAACAAATTAAATTCTTTCAGTGTAGATGTGCAGTGCAAGTGTAGCACAAATGTATTAAATAAACATTTGTTTATGTTTGGAAAGACACATTGCAGAGAGATACACAAAGATATAATGTAGACGAGTAGAATAAGTATGTTTTTGGTCAATTTTGAATGTACATGGATAAATGTATAGTGCTGTGTAAACAAAAGATATCTTAAGAAGGAGAATCTATAACTACAAATGTAATTATTGTTAAAGGGCCAGTGTTATTCAAGAAAACGTGTACTTCTCTGAAGTATGTAGCAAAATTAGTAGATGTGTACGCTATGAACATAAAATACTTTTAGAGTTAAACATATAGAGCCATATTCAATTTGAAGCCTGCAACTCGATGGCTCGTCCCCGATCATGAAGCTATTCAATTCCTGAAGGCAGCAAGTTACTGTCCCAAAGCTAAAACCGTAAACCATGCACTGGTTCGGAGCAGTTCAGGGCGGGAACATGATCAATCAAGCAAGCCTGTAACCTCCCATTTGAAATCAGCCAATAGAAAATGAGAAAATGAGTCATTATTACGGCAGTAAAACATGGAGGTTACATGTCAATCAATTAGGTTGAGGGTCCGATATACAATCATATTTGCAAACCCGAAAAATACAGAATTATGAAAATGAATGCCAATACTGTTCTAGTCCATATGGGTGGCCTGATATGTTTTAACTCATTGATACCCGAAATCGGCTTAGCCCCGAAATTAAACATAAAATAAAATGTATTTCCTGCCGATTTGCGAGCTTGAGACTGTTGTACAATTAATTCTGTCATCGCTTTCCCTCTAATTTACAGTGCAGTATTGATTTTTTATTTGCAGTTACAGTGCTACGAATAGGTGTTTAACCCCCTTGTGGGTCCTCTCTAGCACTTGTTGGATTTTCTCCTTCATTTGCCATTTACGGGTGTGAAACCATTTGCGCGCTCGGGGAAATTGAACAATTGAATAGCGATTTGCGATTTTAGCCTTGCGTCTGTGAAAGATCAAAGGCTTCTGGAGGCTTTAAGTTACAAGTTTAACCATCACAGTGTTTTCTGGCCCGTAACTTTTAAGCCGTTTGGAGCCCACAAAAAGACGCCAATCGAATAGCAAAGTAGCTTGCAACCTCACTTACGGGGCTCCCGGATCTCCCGAAACCTCAATTGAATGGGGCTTATATTTTTTAAAGAATCTGTTTATAAAGACAATATTCTCTCTATTCTATCTTCTAGTTTTAATACTCCTAATAGCTGCTTCTGAAGGGTGTATGGAGGGTGGGGTGGGAATGAGGAAGATGTGAGGGAATCTATTATATAATTTGATGTGATTGTATTTAACATACTCCCTCCCCCTAAAATGGGCACAAGCAGATCCTTTAAACATTCGTCTCACACATAACTTTCACCAAAACATTGTTAATGCCTTCAGGGTCCAGAAGAGACATTAAAATGTATTTTTCATTGAAAATCGCCAAATTACACCATATATTATCCCATAGGCTCTAGACTTACCAACCCCATGATTAAATTAGCCTTAAAATCTGGGCTTGGGCCAACTCAAGAACTCAACTAAAACACAAAATGACACCTCTGACCCCCACTCTTACTTCACCACAAATACTTAAAAGTATGGGAGAAGAATCCAAAGCATGGTGGCGTATTAATAAACTAGATAGGCTAGAAGCTTGACTCTTAGATGAACAACTACTCTCAACAGACCAATTTAAAACCAAATTTTACCAAAATCAGACATCATATCATCTCTATGATCCAGACTTGCAGAATACCTCAATTCTCCTAGCTATCTCATATTTGCAATAAAGCCCCACTAAACAAAGGAATCTTAGGGATCCTTTATTCTATTCTAAATCATCCTCCTACTAACCAAAAAGCAACATTTATTAGACAATGGGAATTAGATCTAGGAGTCACATGGGACCACCAAAAGTGGGAAAAAGATATGTTCAGACTTAATAAAAGGATCAGTTTACTTTAGCTATTTAGAAATAGAAACTAAAGTCCTACATAGAGCTTATTTTGCCCCAGTCAAACTGCATAAACTCAATCCAAAATCTCCCCTAAATACTTCAGAAACTGCATATTTGGTGGGATTGCCGCTTAGCTCAAAACATGTGGTCTAATATCACCAAAATAGCATCCGCAACCCTAAACACCACAATCAAGCCCTCAATAGACCTTTGCCTTTTAGGTATACCTTGCCCCCACATCACAAAAAGTCTTAATAAATGGCTACAAATGTAATGCTGGTGGCCAAAAATCACCTGGCCAAAAAAATGGAAATCATCTGAATTAATCAAACAAGACATAATTAACAGACTAAATATTATAATGATTTACAAAAGATTGACCCACTCCCTTAACAACACTGTTAGGGCTTCCTGGGGAAACTGGATAAATTCAACCTATGCAATCTCTATAACTTTAAAATTAACTAGTACCTCACCTCACATAAACATCTCCCAAAAACAAGCATACCTCGAGCTCCGGTGTATACCTCAAACCTTATAACAACCTTTAGACTACAATTCCAACTACAGGTCAAAAGCATTGAATAACTTAGAGGAAAAGTGTTTTTACTATTGTTTATGTTTATTTGGATTTTGTTGAAAAAGGAAAATGGATTTGGAGAAGTCATGATGTTTATATTACACAATTAATTAAGAAAACCAATACTGTATATAATACATAAATCGACTCTTTGACCTACATATCAGATTTGTTATATATAATACATAAACTTACTCTTTGACCTGCGTGTCAATATTGCTGTATCTAAATGAAACAGACTCTTCTGACAAAAAAAAAATCATTTAATTTTTTTTTTCTTTTTTTCCAGGAGTAGTTTTTGGCTGCTACAACATACAGTTGTTTGTTTCTCCTTGCAAATAGAATAGGAACCAGATATGTTGCCTATATACTTCTCCTCCCAAGACATAGGCAATTCTTGTTTCTAGGAATCTATGTTTCTTTGAGGACTCACATGCCCAGAGTTATCCTCGTTCTTACTATAAGCAGACCTCTAATGAGCTTCCGCTTTGGTCAACCAAGGGGAAAATAATTAAATAAGAAATAGTGGCAAGTATACCATTTTTTATTTTCCATTTTTTGGGTGGCTAAGTAATTTGTCATTATGTTTCATAACTGTTTGCATTATTATTTATTCCAATATGTGAATAAGTCATCTTAATTTACCAATCTTAATTATTTCTGTGTGCTCTTTTCTCATTTTTGAAAGGCTGGAGCTACCATGCACGGCTACTTATGGCCATGGGTAATTCACCCTTTTACATTATGGAAGTGCCCTATGAATTACAGGCAGGCTACCAAGCTGAGCATGTATGAATGTGATATAACAGTTCCCTTGACCACATGCATTCCCCTAACGACCATTTTATCAGTTGAATATTTTTTTAATACAATTTTTATATTATGTTACTGATGCTATTGCTACCATGTGTAAAAATGTAGCAATAAATATCAATATGACTTGTATGTTTCAAAATCTAGACAATATTCTCATTCAAAATAAGGAAAGAATTGTCAATAAAAGATGGAGGCTGTATTGTTTCTGAGACTTCACAGATGGACCATAAACATGAAAGAAGAGTACATTGATTCCCTTGCAATATTTTATCTTGCTGGGTGCTCAATTCAGTACCATCAAAGCAGAAGTTTCATTCCCTCAACCAAATATATAAACAAATGGACTCACACAAGCTTCCTACCCACAGAAGTGTATAAGTCTTTTAGGACTTTTATCCTTAACATTCCTGATGATCGAGTGAGCCAAGGGGAATTTCAGGCCTATCCAAATTTTTTGAGTGAATTCAGACAAAAGAATCAAACTTGGAACCAATAATTATATCTGTCAAAAAACATAAAAAAGCAGCTGCAGGTTAAGGAGAATACAAAGAAATTCACAGGCCTCCTTCTTGAATAGTTTGAAATAATAAATATCAGCACAGATACCAGTCATTTAGGATGGTTAACTTACATAAAAGATCAATTGGCCCAAGGCATATGAAAAACAAATTGTAATCAAGAGGTTCATTAAATGTATTAGTACTGTTTGCTTCAGTTCTAATTAGATAATATGTTTCTTTTTAAGTAGACAACAAAGTGTGCGTATGCTATTTAAACAAACAGGGAATCTTATTAAAAGAACTATCACCTATTATGTCTTGGGTACAAGGAAATCTTGGCATATTTGCCAGGATGTGAAAACAGGAAAGCAGACTTAAGCTGATATCCATTATCCATCCTGGAGAACAAAAGATAAACCCAGTCATATACAGCATGTTATCGATCTATGGAGTCAGCAATGAATATACCTTATGGCATTCCATACTAATGCTCAACTTCCTGTTTTCTGTACAAGGTACAAAGACTTTCGAAGTTTTGCATTCCATTCCATTGGACAAAAGGCTTGTTCATGTATTTCTCCCTTTTCCATTAGCAGGTACTGATAAAGATAATTCACAGAGTACAAAGCAGAAATTATTTGTATTATTCCATGCTGGTCAAAAATGCTATAGTTCTCCCTGCAAAATTGCTTATCTGTACTTAACAGTTGAGTAGATGAAGATGGCCAACCTATGGTTATCCAATGATGTGATTAACACTCTAGAAAATGTTCTACATCTTCTATGTACAAAATAATGTTACTAGTATTATCCATTATTTGTAAAGCAGCAACATATTCTGAAGAGATATACAGGGGTTAAGTACAAGTCGAAAAACAATATTAACACATTACAGCAACATTCAGCCTCGCTAGAGACCGCGCATGGCGTCCTGACGTTGCCTGATGCGTTTAGACGTCAAAGACGTTTTTGCTGACGTAGAAACTCATCAGGAAACGACAGGACGCCATGCATGTTCTCTAGCGAGGAACCCCCCTCCCTTGCCAGTCCTATTCCAAACGCTCACCTTTACTAAGACCCTCTTGTATTTACTCCAGAGTGGATATTCTGCTATTCTCAGCATTGTGTAAGGGAGAGGGGTGAATACCAGTTTTAGAGTGAGTGTATTCCGAGCACTTCATCAAGTTAGCATCCAGATTCAGCAAAGGTAGATACTTTCCCTTTTAAGTGCTGGTTATATTTCTGAGTTAAACCAATGAGAGTGTAATAAATTGAAATTTTGTTTCCATGAAGGTTGTGGAGAATTATATTGAATACAACGATACAGGGTGTTCAAAACAGTCACATTAGACTATATTGAGTCTCAGAAATTGATATACCTAACTGGTTCAGGGTGAACACCCCAGTGCATCCCCATTGTGTGAATTGTTGTCCTTATTTGAGGAACATTAACAATAAGGTCACTGGTGAGTTTTCATATTAGCCTATTTTTTGTTTAATTTTTCAATCCAGGATTTTTTAAAGAAATTTTAATCACCGTTGTTAATACAAGCTCTGAATAAAGATATATTTTTGTTCTCACTTTGTATATAAAATTGTATAAATCTGAGTGTAAAATACTCCTGGGAACTAGCATTTTTCACACCATTTAGTCGCTAACTAAAGTTACACAAAATCAATATTCTATTAAACCTGTATCGCTAGTTCGCAAATAAAGTCTAACCCGCAACTGAAAAAATGATTACGTTTTTGTCAAAAATATACTAAATAGGATTCGCAAGGCCTTTTTCAAAAATGTATCAGAGCCGTAGCAGCAATTAATCACACAATACTGTACTTTAAAATAATGTGAAGGCATGATAAGACATTAAAATTAATTGTACAACAGTCTCAAACCCACAAATATCCAATTAAAAATATTAATTCTGAGTATTATTGATCCTGGGACTCAAGGGGTTAATAAATATCATGAAACTCACATGGACTAAAACAGATGATCTAATGCATTTTATAGAGTGCTTGATTGCAAGCCTGATCAACAAATATTACTTATTGGCACTAATTAATTCGTAGTCACCGATTGCAGCTTACGTCTAACTTCCATGCTTTACTGATGTCAAGATGATGGTCTCATTTACTATTGGCTGTATTTAGGCAATAAATTACAGGCTTGCTAAAATATTTTCAGATCATATGATCACACCCCCCTGAAATCCTACTTAATAAGGTAGGGTTTACAAGTGTAGGCTTAATTGCGTGTTTGAGTCAATGGAATACATCTAAACATTTATGCATTTGCTCAAGCAGGGACATACATAAACTATGAACTGTTGGTAGCCCCTGAGGACTGGAGTTAAGAAATACTGTTCTAATAGAATAGAGTGCTGTATCTTTTTCATTAAAGGGACACTGAAGTTACCATATGTGCTCTACAAAGTGATGGTGTAGAGCACATATAGTAACTTCAGTGGTAGAAAGCAAGTGGAAGAAATACCTTCCTTTTTAAATTTACTGATAAAGTGGCACTAATTAGAATCACATGTGTATGTTGCTGAACGAGCTGTTGCTTTTCAATTATCAGCGCTGTATTATATGTATTGTTCTTTTCCATCCACTAAAAAGTATGTGGCTTTTTAGCCTAGTGGCACGCATAGTAAGCTATGAAGTTGCAGCCTTTGGTTTGATTCCTCTTGCAAAAATAGTGACAGTTTTAATTTCAAATAACTTACTTTAAATTCTATCATAAGCCACAAAGTTCACATGTAAATAAGCAGTTTCATATTTACATATGCAATTGAATTTTGTTATCTCTTTGCAATGTTTTTTCTATCACAAACTATCACAAACTAATATTTTAGCTCCCATTAAAAGCATTTTGAACAGGATGCAACATTAAGTTTATTTATAAAATAAAATAGAAAATATATATATGACAAGTATGGAATTTGTAACGTTTTAAAATATTATTTTTAAACCAAGTAAAAAATATTAAGGAAAAAGGGAGAAGCAGGGATTCAACCCAGGACTAGGACCTTTGCCCACTGCTCCAGATAATTGCCATGAAGTACAGTGGTAGCTTGGTTCCCGTCTGCTTTGGTTTGCGTCGTTTTTGGAACTCCAAGAGTCTCACAGAGGGAGAAAATGCTCAGAACTCGAAGCTTGCTCAGAACTCAACATTTCGGAATGATCAGTTTGCTCGGAATTCAATGCGCTTGCTGCACCCCTCAGAAGTGGAATAAAGGTCAGTACTATTGCTTAGCATTGCTTAAGAGAAGTCAGTGCAAGAGCCGAAATGCATCCTGTGCCTATAAGAGCCCAAGTACAGCTTGGGCCTGTAAGAACCAAAGTGCAGCCTGTGCTGGTAAAAGCCCAAGTGCAGCCTGTGTCTGTAAGAACCAAAGTGCAGCCTGTAAGAATCAAAGTGCAGCCTGTAAGAATCAAAGTGCAGCCTGTAAGAATCAAGCCTATGCCTGTAAGAACCTTCTGTCCTTAATGGATTAAAGAACGAGAACCAAAGTACCATAGCCTAATATTCTAAGAAACTCCTTTGTGAAAATTGCATCATGAAACTGTTTGTTCTACAGCATAGGTGTAGAAGCCAAAGAAAACTGGGGGGGGGGGGGGGGAGGGGCTGCCTATAGTATAAAAATACCACACAACTGCTTCTCTACACATAAACACACACATTGAAAAATCTGGGGGGGGGGGGGGGGTTGTCCCCCTTGTTCCCGCCTTAGTTCTTACACCCATGGTCTACAGGGCCGACATCTTTATAAGAGCATTTTTACAAGGTTTTGGGCAAACAGAAAGTGGTGTTTTTTCACAACAAAGGGTGTATTCTGCTGAACATTTTTTTAGAATGACAGTTTTTATTCCTGTAAGAGCTGTTTTACAAAGCTCGCCCCTTTATATTGGTAAGCTTGTTGAATGCCATAATCTATAAGCCTGGGATAGATTGACAGATCTAGTGACTTGGTGGCCCTGGTGAAATTGCCAGTACTGGTCAATAAAGAGCCAAAAAATATATTATCGCCCTCAGGTCACATTTCTACAAAAATCAGTATCTTTTACCCAGCTAAAAGTGTTTGGCAAATGATTTCTTTATACACACATAGACATGTACTTAACATGAACATTGTTCATCAGTAAATCAAAAATACTGATAATAAATATTTCAAATGTAGCATGTTACCTTTGATTTATGAATGCTGATATTGTATTACTTTGGCTACATTCAGTGTGTTATGTGTTCTGTGAAATTAATAAATGTTTAAAAAAAGTGGTGTGGATGGGGAAGGCTTAACTCAAAGGTTGTCAAAGTAACTTTTGTTGACAGTATTATTTTACACTAGCCAATTTTGGAAATACATACAATAGTAAGGTTTTCAAGAAATATTTGTCATCTGACTATTACTCTTGTTATAAATGTCCTTATTAATTAATAATGCAGCGTTCTATGTAACTGTTCATTCCATAGAAACCTATGCCCCTATTCAATTGAGGAACGGTTGGTTACTGTAGCCTGTAAACTAATTTGCTATTCAATAGGAGTATTTTAGCGAACCGGCAGGCTAAAAATCATAACTCATAACCCATCTAATCCTTTGATATTTATAGCCTGCAAAATTTACAGTCGATAAAATCTCAAATCGCTAATCAATTGCTACAATTCCTCAAACCTGCAAATGTTTTCACACCCGTAAATTGCAAATGTAGAAGAAAATCCTACGGGTACCAGATAGGACTCGCAAGGGGGTTAAACACCTGTTCGTAGCACTGTAAATGCAAATAAAAAATCAATACTGCACTTTTAAAGACGGGGAAAGAGATGAAAGACATTAGAATTAATTGCACAACAGTCTCAAGCTTGCAAGTCTGCAATAGAAAATTATTTCTTTTTTCATGTTTTATTTCAGTGTCATATCAATCTCGGGAATCAATGAGTTAATACATATCAGGCCACCCACATGGACTAGAACAGTATTGGCATTATTTTTTTGTACATTGCAGGATTGAGAGTTTGATCACATATGGGACCTCTAAACGCTGGTTGAATAACGTGTAACCTCCATGTTTTACTGACGTAACAATGACAGTCTAATTTACTATTGGTTATTTCTAAATCAGTAGTTACGGCCCTGCTTAATTGATCAATTACAATTGCATGGTTTATGGTTTCGGGTATAGGTCTGTAAATTGTGGGCTTGTTCAATTGAATCTCTCTGTAATTGTAGCAAATTTTAAGTCCGCAGACATATGGCCTGTATCACATAATCTGCGGGCTTGCAATTGAATAAGGCCCATATTGTCTCAAAGGTGCCCCATTCTAACACATTGCAGGACACACTCAGGTCTGAATTAGTTCATCCAGCCAATTACTTCTATAACTCTTCTACGTTTATTTTAAAAAGTATTTCTTCAATATCCTTATACTTATAATCAATTAAATAATAAATTCCTGAACATAGACAGAATAAAAAAGCAAGGTAGAGCAATCGATGTAAGACATTATATATCTTTAACCATTTTTGGGGGGGTTGGTTGTATTTGCATTTACTGTGTTGCTTTGAATGTTATTTTAATTGGGCCTTAAGCCATGTTACATTCTCATCAAATTAATATAATAATGTCTTATATTTTTCTTGCTGTTCAAAAAAAACAAGAAAAATACGGTGTTATAAATTAAAACCATGGCAGGAAAACGGATTTGCAGCCTAGCTGAATCAAACTGTCAGATCTATAACACATAATATGATTATTCACTTTTACAGTGCCCTCCAGAATTATTGGCACCCTTAATAAAGATGAGCAAAGTCTATGGAAAAAAATGTCTGTTTATTATCAGATCTTACCCATAAAATATAATAGGAATCTATCCTTTCAGTTAGGTAAAATGATTCAAAGAAGAAATCCATATAAAAAATATAAATGTTCTCAGGAATATGTCACACATATTGTCACCCCTGGAAATGATTATGAATAAAATATTATCCCATTCATATTTTACCTTACCCCACATGAGTCTTTAGGAACTCTTAAGTGATAATCCATGACTTCCTGTTTAACTGGGGTATAATTATGTAGTGGCACACAGGCCACATTACATTCCAAGCCCATTGGTACAAAGTGAGCCTGCAACACCTGCAGACTCAAAATTTGGCAAAGTTAAGGAGCTATTATTTTAGAACATGCTGCGAGTTACGGGCTTGAGATGCAAACCCGTAAACCATTTGTTGAAAGTTGGATGCGCGGCCATGATCAATTAGTAAAATTTGTAGTTATAGGTTTAGATGGAGCCAATGGAAACAGAGATCGTCATCATTGAGTCAAAGAAAAATGGAGGTTGGATTTCAGTCTTACCGGGTTCAATTACAAGTTACGATCGGACCCACATTCCAGATATAATGGAATATTGATAAAGCCGTAAATATGATATTCTATTACATGCGAGTTCCATTATATGTATTAACACATTGATTGTCGGGTTCGATATAAAACGGAAATTAAACATGAAATAAAGTATTTTTTGGGGCTGATTTGCGAGCTTGAAAATTTTGTGCTATTAATTCTAATATACACAATTACAAAAGATTAGTGCTTAACACTGCATAATGTAGACAGATCTAAAGCTAAAGGTAAAAATAGTACAACTTTAATAAATATATCATAAAAAGAAAAAACTATGCCGTGGATAGTTAGCCTTAGATATTATGGGGTTTAACTGAATACTAATTAGCCTTGCAGAGTGTATATAATGAGATAGACCATAAAACTGTTAAACAGTTATTTAAAGCACATAAGTTATGTGCCTTGGACTTAAACACAGAAAAAAGAGAATCCAGAAATTAATACAATAACAGAGTGTCCAGAAATGTGAATACTAATTAAATAGTCAGAAAAATAGCTATAACATTGTATAAGACAGTATTACAAGAAAGTGCAGATAATGGAGAGTGTATGTATTAAATACAGACAAGGGAAAAAACCTGTATAAAGTGCTGAAAATAGTGCTTGTGCTAGCAATAACATAATAGTTATTGCTAATAAAGTGCTGAATAGAGTGCTGGGGTTTACAAAAAAGTAATAAAGTGCTGCTATAAATTAGATAATGAGTATAACTTAAACACATCCAGATTGATGGATAGTTGTATCACATAGAAGTGAATTAAATGTGCACTACTATAATGAAAAAACTAAAAGTGTCAGGTACAATTCTCCAGATATTGTAAACAGTATTATTAATATATTCTAAACCCCTTGCTTGATTCAATTCGCAAGTTTACTCCATAATAGAACCAAGTAATATATGGGTAATTCTCATATATTGGGAGACCAAAATCATTGGATATCCTTGAAAAAGGCTAAGTGAAGAATAAAAAATATATAAAGAAAAAGAAGATATACAGTTAAAATCCATAGGGAATGACATCTGGTCCCTGAGTTAATGGGGAAACGGAAAAAAGGGCCTCAATACAGGCTCAGTAATTAGCGGTAGTGATTCCCCAAACTCAACAATGGCTGGTTATCAGTAGGTGTTATGGGGTTACCCTAGCAAGGAAACCTTACTACCAGCATCACAGTGAAGTAAAAATTGTACAATACCGTACTATGCCCCATAAAACTCAGTTGCGTCCCTAAAGTAAAAAGGGACCTTCTCGCCTGACTGGTTTCGACAGCAAACTGTCTTTGTCAAAGTCTGTGAGAATCTAGTCGTCCATTTGGAGGGTTTTTATCTCAAAGGAGTAGGAGGTACCTGATGTGCATCATAATGAACGTCATTCACGTTATTGCCTAGCGTCGTATTGGAGCATAGAGCATCATACAATGTGACGTTGCACGAACCAATCACGGTTCCGCATTCTTCTATCGGCGCCATCTTTGTTGTGGCAATTGAGTTGCTTTTGATAAATGCCATTTTGGTTGTGGGTTGGTTGCCATCTTTATTATAAAATGTTTTAGAGAGTATGTTAAAATAATTTCCTGGCGTTGTGTGAAAGCGTAAAACGTCATTCAGTGTGAAGTTACGCGAACCAATCACGTTTCACATTCTTCTATTAATTCTAATACTAACATCACTTTCCCTGTTAATAAAAATACAGTAGTGTGTGTATATGTGCATTTAAAGTGCTACGGACTGGACTTTACCCCCTTGCGGGTCCTCTCTAGCACTCGTTGGCTTCTTGCCTTCATTTGCGGGTTACGGGCTTGAATGCCAGTGAATTAGTTGCAATTTAATAGCATAATTGGAAATGTAACAGTTACAGGCTTGACAGATCAAAGGATTTGCCGGCGTGAAAGTCGAATTCTCACGTCCCGCAGGGTTTTCTCGCTCCTACCCCACAAATCGCCTGCGGTTTGCTTTACAAGGCCAATTTAATAGCTATAAGTCTTGCTGGCTACATTACGAGCTACGGTTTTACAAGTTAGGGGAATTTAATGTGGCTAATAGTCATCCATCCACAAGAGAAAGATCAGAGAATACACCTGACCTTCATAAATCAGGCAACAGCTCTAAAATAGCTTCACACGTGAAAATATCCTTCTCCACTTTTAGGGAAATAATTAAGAAGCTGTGATGAATCTGACTACAAGAGGACAGAAGTGTATTTTGCCCCATGCTCAGTTCGGGAGGCAAACTTTTATCCCAGTATCACAGTCAGACAATTACAGTAATTAGTTGCCTCCCAGTTGCGCCCAATTTCAAAAACTACAATTAAACGCAACCTGCATGCCAAAGTATATTTGAAAGGCTTGCCTACAAATATAAGTGCTTCGCTAAACATTACTGAAAAATTGATTGGAACCATGTTCTACAGTCAGATGCTTTTGGCAACAAACACCAGAGTTGGATTTGGTCTAATCCCCGCTATGAAGTATGGTAGTGGATCTGTGACATTGTGGGGCTGTTGTTTTCTTCCAATTAGGACATTTTAAATCAAAATCGGACTTTCTATGCTAGGAAGCTAAGACTGGGTAGTTGTTGGATCTTCCAGCTGGACAATTATTTAAACTATACCTCCATGTGCACACAAAAATGGTTCACTGACCACAGAATAAAATGTTTTGCAGTGGCCATCACAGTCCCTGTGCTAAACCTAATGAAAGCCTTTGGGGTGAGCTAAAAATAGTTAATTTTCATTGAATAATTTCACTGCACAAAGAGACTACAGTAGATTTCTATCATATTGGTATAAAATCAAGCTGATAAACAGAATTTTTGCTGATATTTACCAAGCGTGCAAATAATTCTGTAGGGCACTGTATAGGCATACATGTAATTAGATTTTATACTGCCCTAAGCCTACCTTAATATGCATTCCTCTTCACTTGTTTAGTTACTTTTCCTTCTGCTCAATTTCTTTCATACTTCGTTTTACATTGTTAAGGTTTTCATTCTCTTCTTTGCTATTTCAACCTTAAAGGGATACCATAGAATAAAACTTTTGTGTGTGTAGTTTATTTTTCTGGAGATGCAAAACCCCACTTAGTGTTCTGCAAGTGGTGTGGTGTCAATTTCAATTTTATCAAATGATCTAACTAAATCTTCAAACCTCTCCCTCTTCCCTCCTCATCCATCCCTCCCTCCCTCCACTGATGGATTACAAAACACACCATCATGATCTTGATATAGGAGTCATCAAACATTCAGATTTTTCTAAAAACGTTTTATCTTAATGCAGGGGTGGGCAGCTTCGGTCCTAGAGGGCCACATACATGCCTCTATATGATGATTAATCACCTTTTCAGTCATCCTGAAAGGATATCTTCAAATCCAGCCATGTGTGTGGACCTCCAAGATCATCAATTAGGTGAGGTAAGCTCCCACCTACAGGAGGATCTCTGAGAGGGGCGCCTCACTATCACCCCATTTTCTTACCAGAGACACCCTCCAAATCCCCTCCTCACATGTGCTTTTCTGTATAGTGCCTGCTTCTCTAAAAGCAGACATCGCTGCTGGAGTTAACACTGAGCTCCAGACAGGAAGCTCAGATTACACTGCAGGAAGCCTAAACTCGCCTCCTTAACTGGAGCACTAATAGGAGGGAGAGATGATCAGCCGAGAGGAAGCCTTACCCTGCGCAGCCATGGCTACCAGCAAGGCTGATTACAGACAGGTTAGCTGTGACTAAAAGTGTCAGGAGATCTTCACACAAGATGGAGGCAAGAGCTGTGATGAGGTGAGAGGTTGGGACATTTCATATGTTATATATATTATGTAAAATAAAGTTTACAAGTGGTGTGGTCATAAATGAATCAATGTGGAGTAAAATTTAAACCTGTTGCACATATCCACAATTAAAGGTTGCAACCAAGTGATATAGTGGTAGGTTGATGTTGGTGCAAGATCGGTTTTCATTAGAAGATAAAAAAACTGTTCAAATTTCTGCAGATTTTGAACATTTGTCCACAAGAAAATAAATGATCAGTCTATCATTTTAATGGTAGGTGTTTTTTAACAGTGAGAGACAGAATAAAAAAAAAAACACAAGAAAAAGGCATGTCAAAAAAGTTATAAATTGATTTGCTGATCATTGAGGGAAATAAGTATTTGATCCCCTATCAATCAGCAAGATTTCTGGCTCCCAGGTGTCTTTTATACAGGTAACAAGCTGAGAATAGGCTCACTCTCTTAAAGGGAGTGCTCCTAATCTCAGCTTGTTACCTGTATAATAGACACCTGTCCACAAAAGCAATTGATCAAACAGATTCCAAACTCTGCACCATGGCCAAGACCAAAGAGCTGTCCAAGGATGTCAGGGACAAGATTGTAGAGCTACAGAAGGCTGGAATGTGTTACAAGGCCATCGCCAAGCAGCTTGGTGAGAAGGTGACAACAGTTGGTGCGATTATTTGCAAATGGAAGAAACACAAAATAACTGCCAGTCTCCCTCGGTCTGATGCTCCATGCAAGATCTCACCTCATGGAGTTTCAATGATCATAAGAATGGTGGGGAAACTGCCCAGAACTACACAGGAGGATCTTGTTAATGATCTCAAGGCAGCTGGGACCATAGTCACCAAGAAAACAATTACACTACGCCGTGAAGGACTGAAATCCTGCAGTGCCTGCAAGTTCCCCCTGCTCAAGAAAGCACATGTACAAGCCCATCTGAAGTCTGCCAATGAACATCTGAATGATTCAGAGGAGAACTTGGTGAAAGTGTTGTGGTCAGATGAGACCAAACTCAAGCTCTTTGGCATCAACTCAGTTTGCCGTGTTTGGAGGAGGAAGAATGCTCCCTATAATCCCAAGAACACCATCCCCACCGCCATGGAGGTGGAAACATTATGCTTTGGGAGTGTTTTTCTGCTAAGGGAACAGGACAACTGCACCACATCAAAGGGACGATGGATGGGACCATGCACCGTCAAATCTTGGGTGGGAACCTCCTTCCCTCAGTCATGGCAATGAAAATGGGTCATGGATGGGTATTCCAGCATGACAATGACCCAAAACACACGGCCAAGGCAACAAAAGAGTGGCTCAAGAAGAAGCACATTAAGGTCCTGGAGTGTCCTAGCCAGTCTCCAGACCTTAATTCCATAGGAAATCCATGGAGGGAGCTGAAGGTTCCAGTTGCCAAACATCAGCCTCGATACCTTAATGATTTGGAGATGATCTACAGAGAGGAGTGGGACAAAATCCCTCCTGAGATGTGTGCAAACCTGGTGGCCAACTACAAGAAACATCTGACCTCATAATTGCCAGCAAGAGTTTTGTCACCAAGTACTAAGTTGAAGGGGTCAAATACGAATTTCCCTCATTGACCTGCAAATCAATTTATAACTTTTTTGACATTGACGTTTTTCTTGTTTGTTTGTTTTTTATTCAGTCTCTTACTGTGAAAATACACCTACCATTAAAAGTATAGGCTGATCATTTCTTTGTCAGTGAACAAACATTCAAAATCAGCAGGGGACCAAATACCCCCCCCGCGCTGTATATATTGTGGGGGCAGGGGAACTATGAGGTTATATCTGTAGTGTGGAGATTATTAGTATCTGTCTGCAAGCTCTGTATATTATTATTTTTATAGTTTATAACGCGCCAACATATTCCATAGCGCTGTACATAAATTAGGTTCAGTCAATGATAAATACAGATTAACATTTAGCAAAGGAAGGAGGGCCCTGTCTTTGAGCTAGGAATCCAATGTCCATGGTGAATTCCCAAAGTACTTAGGACTGAAACATATATATATATATATATATATATATATATATATAATGTTTTCTGCAAAGCTGGTGCTACCTTGGACAAATTGTCCCTGTAAGTTATTGTCAAGCGTTGGCAACGTTTTTGTTTTACACATCATTGTTTTACTTTTCAAATTGGATTATTGGAGGAGAGGGAGGGTGTAATATACAAGATGGCTCCACTCTGGTTATATTATCTGAGGGAACTGCATGAAACAGTGCCAGGTCAGTACCTTGTGCTCACTGACATTATACATGAGGTGCCTGTATGTCACCATTTCCCTAGTCTTTACCTCCACATCATGTGCACAAAGCTTCTCTGTCTCTCTGTCTCTGTCTGGATAACGGGCAGCTCCCCTGCAAGTTAAAGCAGGCTTGTCTGCCAGCCATCTTGTCATGCTTTTTCACATCTTGTCATGCTTTTTCATTGATCCCTTTTATTAGCAATGGTGTTCAGTTTTATGATTAAAGGTCCTCTGCAGTTCAAGACAAAAGTCACTTGTTTGCCAAGTATGTCTAAGTCATGGACATAAACATTTTCTGGGAAAATCTGAATTTTTGCTGTCTCTGTTTATGAGTATATGAATACATTTTGTGTTTGTTACATGCTTCAAGAAGAATTAATCATGTCTTTTCAGTGGAGGTAGGATTGAGGAGGGAGAGAACAGAAAGCATTTCTTAATTGGAGAAGATTTAAATTGACACTACACCCCTTACCCCTCACTGTCCCAGAAGCAGGCTCCTTGCTTCAGGAAATGGAACCATATCTCTCCAGAAATGTAAACGCCCCTCTCATACACACAACTTCTACATATGCATCATGGATTTCCCAGGGTCCAGCAGAGGCATCAAAATGTATTTTGTCTAATTAAAAACTAGCTGTATGACTTTTTCCTGATTACTTATGCTCTTAGTTAGACTCAACTTTTTCAAACAATTTTCTATTTTCATTGTGCAGTGGCCCTTTAACTCTAATAATTACTCAGTTTTTATGTGTGATACAAGTGATTATGATATATGTTTGTGTAACATGTGCACTCCATAGAAAAATATAAATAATATAGGCCACCATCAAACACAGTTATAACCAAGTAATTGCTCTGCGTGTGTATGAGTAGCGATCCTGTAAAATGTCTGTCATGGGAAATGTCTGTAATTTGGTTTACACATCAAGATAGTGATATACACGCACAGAAAAGGAAGAAACTGGGTGCATGCATACCTTGCACACGCACTCGTAGGGGCTTCTCCACTTCACTGCCCAGGGGCTCAAGAAAGGTATATATGGGCCTGTCTGCTAATGTTGTTAGTTTGTTACATACTTTATAAACAAGTGTCTTGAAGTACAGTGGTCTTTTAACTGCTCCACTATTGCTTTCCTCATTGTTCCTCCTTTGTAAATAAGCTGCAAAAGCTAACACTAAATGGACTACTGTACCATTACAATATGCTCTTTTAAAGAACAAGACCTAATAATGAGAACTTTCTTTGAGTGAGTTAAAAAATAATACAGCTTTTATCAAATAAATTATGAAACCATGAAGGAACTTTCTTTGAGTGAGTTAAAAAATAATACAGCTTTTATCAAATAAATTATGAAACCATGAAGGAGTGGGCACCACCATACTGTTTCTGCTGATATCTAGAGGTGGCATGATTGCAAAGAAGCTTTTATCTAGTGTAACTGAGATTTTTCTAATGAAGACCTAAACAGTTCATAGATGCACTGCAAATAAGAAATTGGCTACTCACAGTAAATAATAATTGTATATAACAGATAATAAATAAAAATCCACAATGTAAAGCAATAAATTGCACAATGAAAGTACACTCAGAGCCGTACAACATAACCATCACTTGATTTAAATGTTATGCAATGGCAAAGCCACATTGCACTGAGAACTTCCAACAAGCTGCAATCAAATACATAGGAAAACTGTCCACCTCAGAGTCAAAGGGCATTTGCATCTTCTAATGAGAGAATTAATCAGAAGATCAATACAATGCAAATTTCAAAACTGTTGATAAAAGTGCAATACAGATTGAAGGCACTTTATTATTTATAATTGGAAAGCTACTCATAAATCCATACAAAAGTTTTATCAATATTACAGACCATTAAAAACTTCATTTTTTTCTTCTTTGCTTGTCAGACTCTGGATTTTATTGCTTCTAATTGTAATAACTAACCTTTGAGAATGAGCAGTCAATACACAATATATTTACAAATAGATTCTAAAAGTTCTTTATTATGAAGTTGATTGCTCTGACATTAAAACTCAACCTGTGGATCTTAGCTTTTTGTAGCTATAAAGAAGCGTTCGTACACAGATACCATTTTGCTTATTGTACTTTGTGCTGCGGAGGTATTCTATCTCTATTTGTCCACCAAAAACTTGAAATGAAATTGCAACTATCTTCTAAAATTCATGGTATGAGTTGGAGACCACACCGATATTGATTAGATCCAAAAGAGGGATACAACGCTCCCTGTGGGTAGGTTATGTAACTAATATATATTCATTATTTGTTATGCTCAAATGCTGTGTTAGAATAGCAGGGCATATACAATTAAAGGACTATGTTGAAATTATTTTTGGATTAAAGAGTGAAACATATTGGGAGCTAATTTGGATGCCCAGTCTGAAATGGGAACATCGCATTTCTTGGCATTATGATCTAGAAACATATTTTCTGACTTTGTATGACATGCAAATATACACAGAAATGTACTATGTGCTTAGCAGCTATAATGAGGAACCATAAAACGCAAATGTTTTGTAAATGGCTTGTTAAAACTTGTTGAGTATTTCTAATTTTCCTCTTGCCTGTTGTGTGCATTTAAATGCCTTGTGCTTGCAACAGAGCCTGTAATCTGTGTCACTCATGTACTTCCAGTGGGCATGTGGCTACTCGATATGGAGACATTGTGAAGACACCAAAAAAGGGGTCTATTTAGCTACAGACTATCCCTACCTTTGATCACAGGAATTCCCCACTACATAGGCGATCTTTGTTGAAGGAATGGGCCTCTTGGTGACCGGCAGTCACATCAATCCTTCTTAAAGAAATACTCCATAGTTTTTAATATGGACTCTCTATACAGCAAATGACCACACAGAAAAAAAGATTTCCCTCCCCCAGTTACATCACAGTGGGCTTAACGCATTCAAATCCCCCACCCATATTAGCATCTCCCAATAATAGCAGTGGACAACTGGGGGCTTGGCTTGGCCACCTCAGGGTTGGATCTATGGGAGGCAACTACAGGACAAAGGCAAATAGGGAAAATCCAGCTTGAGCTGGTCTATAGAGAGAAAGGGGAAATATACATGCAATTACACAAAAGGGCCACACTACCAAGAATATTATTACAGTAAAAGCATAATACACACAATATAATAGAAAATTTCCTTTTCCTCAGTAACTAATATGGCTATAACATGGTTTAATCAATTAGAGAAAAACTGAACTTAACAGACATAATATAGACTTGTGTAACAGTCCCCTCTATGATCAAGGGTCTTCTAATCTGCACATCATCAAAGCAGATCAAAAGCAATTGGTGACTCACTGCTCGTTCCACTAAAACAGCTACTTTTTGGTTAATCTATAACTGGTTAAATTAACTGGTAATTTAAGCCTTTTAAAGCCATAAAGATATCAGCTTCAAAACACTGATTTACTTACTGGTTTGCCTAAATACTGTAGAATCCTGGTTATCCGGCACTCAACTAACCAGGACTCTCAAGCAACCGGCACCTGCATCAATTCCCCATTTTCAAAAAACTCCTGCTTAACCGGCATAACCGTCAAAATCCGGCAGTTCGAGATTGCAAAACAAAATTCTAACTTTTTTGAGGGTTTTTGAGGGGTTTAGGGGTCGTTTAGATCCTTAAAATTGGGTACTCCCGATTAACCGGCAACTACAGTTATCCGGCAATAGGGAGCCCCCGTGGGTGCCAGATAACGGGGGTTGTACTGTAGTTGTATTTGATGTCTACCAAACTTTCTATAATGTTTTAAATATATTGTGGTGTAACTATGCCTGTGCAAAGTTGATAATATGGCTGATAATTCAGTGATAGATAGCATGATGATGTCATTCATATTATACTTATATATCAGCCATCAGGATCTCTCACTGACGCACATTCAATGAGCTCTTCATAAGAACATATCAGTATTTGTATTTTTTTTTTTAGTATCACTGTTTTTACAGTGTATAGTGAAGCTAGGATATACAATATGTCCAGACACATTATCCAATTCATCAGTAAATGAAATGGCATAAAGAGCACTGAAGGTCCCAATTATGCTAGAAGTGAAAACTATACAGAAGGACATTTGTAATAGGTTGCTATTTAAAAAGAAATCGAAATTACTGTTAGACAAATGACTTTGAATGTTGCTATTTTAGGCATATGAGTATCTCTTAAACTCTTAAGTGGCAGTGTCCCTTATATCAAGTGAATTAGCTCCTAACATTAGAGAGGATGCAATTAGCAGGAAGAGCATGCCCAGTTAGTTCAGTAAGCATAATTAAGTTTAAACTTTCAAGCCCATCTAATAATGCTGATACAACCAACTGGGCATGCTCAATCTGCTAATGTTCCTCCACTGTGAAAGTTAAAAGACCATTGTAGTTTAGTAAAATCTTCACATGCTTGTGAAGTGTGTAACAATATAACAACATTAGCATGTATGCAAGGATAACAAAAAAGCATTTTAGAGAAAACTTATATTTTGATTACTTTTATTGTGTTGTGCGATTCGGTTTTAGATTGCTAGTCTCTCTGAAGCTTGATAGGGCCGGTTATCCCATGGGGCATTACTCTACCATTCAGTTCTATGGCCAAGGACTATATAAAGGTGACCTTTGTTAAAAGAAGTGAACATATATCATATCTGTGTACATAGTCCCTCCCACGGCTCCCTGGTTTCTAATCCTTTTACACAGACAAAATAACCAACATAAATAAAGCTGCATTAAATTAAAGACTGTAGTTATTTATTTTAAGCTGCGTAAAAACTAGTTGCACATTATCAATTCAAGCTTTTCAAAACAGCTTACAATAAATAGTATACTTTAGTGGTCCTTTAATTAAAGATCTAAGAAACCCTACAAGGTAGGAGGATCTTAAATTCTAACGTATGCATACATTCTTCAACATTAAATTATCTAATACTAATTTTGATTGTTTGAATTTCAACTTATACATATTGTTATATTATATATTAAATTTTCTACCATAACTGAGGTATTTGTTGTCCTTTAATTGGGCAGAGACATGCTCTTTTTATTTTAGCTGAATAACCGACTTGGCTGCCATTTTGTTAGCTAGCTGAAAATCACAAGCCTGTTACTTTGTTCTAAATATTCCTGAACTGAAATGTAATGTATTGTACTAACTTTTTAACATTCAAAAGTATCACTGAAATAACTCAGATTGTTCTAATTCCTATGTATTATTATAAGCATAACGGTAGACACAAAAGGCACAGGCATTGTCGTTAGTTAAATTATACATTTAAACTCTCTTGGTTTTGAAGATAAAGATACAATTTCCTCCAGGACATAGCTATTATTAAAATCATGAATTTTATTACAGCTTACAGTGTACTATGGGTATAAATGTAATTTCCCATTGTGTAACTCTAAATACATTTGCAGAATGAGCTGTGATAATGCAGTTTATCATGCTCAAACTCCAGTACTGAAACATTCCTGTTAAAGAATATAATCTGTGTAAGATCCAACTCATAAAAGAACATATGTCTCATCTGGAAATTTATGTTGCAGCCTAGAGGTTTATTGCACACATAAAAACATACAGTTTTATAGAAATCCACAGCCTTTATGTATGTCATACCTGCAGGAGGCAAATAGGAAAACAAGACTTTATGCACCCGGGATACATTTCTGCTCACCAGAAATTGCCTTTTAGTTTCAAAAAAAGATTTCTTATGATTTCATCTGTGACACCTAATTTATTGAGGCATGGATTACTTCACAAAACAATAAGCTATTAATATACAGTGTAGTTGTTCAATGAAATTACTTTTAAATAAAAAGTATCAATCCTATTTTTAATACAATATACATTTTAGTAGTAATTTGTGCATGATTGATATATAGATATGTGTGTGTTTTAATGGCCAGATTACCCATTAGGCAAACTAGGCATCTGCCTGTTTTTTATTAGCTTATAACCCCCTAAAAATATTTTTTATGGCTTCAAAACAAAATGCTGCAGTTCAAAGAAACTGCACCAGTTGAACAGAGCAGCAGAAGTACATTTTTTGTACTGAAATAATGGTAGAAAGTAGCTCAATAGTATTTATTCTTGGAGATAAATTGCTTGCGTGAATCTGTCTGAATGGATATTAATACTGTATGATTATAGATATCCCTGGTTTAATATTTATTTATGTATTTATATGTACATTTATATATTGTTATGCTAATTATAGGTGACCCTTGCTGAACATGTGTATATTTGATTAATTATAATTGATAATGGTTTGATATTTATGTATTTAAATATGTATGTGTTTATAATTATAGGTGAACATGGCTTAATATGTATACATTCATATGATTACAGGCAAACCTACCTGAATAATTACACATTCATATGATTATACGTGAACCTACCTGAATATACATTTATATAATAATTGACAATTGAGGTAAAACATTTATATTATAATGGTCCCTGGCTTATGTCCTGTATATGTCTATAGGAGACCTTGGCTGTATATGTGTTTCTTTGTGTGAAACACTGATATTTATTTCTTCCCATAGAATAATATAAATGATATGGCTTGCCATCAAATTAATTTAATTAACAAGTAATAGCTCGGTGTGTGTATGAGTTGCTATGTTGTATAATGGCTGTAATGAGAACATTTCTGTGATTTGCAGGCAGTAACCAACATCAACCTGTCCTGGAAGGAAGTGACAGCAGTGTCTGAAATGTGTCTGGAGGAAGATCTGGCCAGAGCTGTGCGCGGATGTGCAACCTGAAGTGCCCATCATTGCGGAGATAGTGGACCTTGTTACCACTGCTGGACTGGGTGATGCAGATGCCCAGGACATTGAAGAGTTGGTTCAGGCTTCGGGCGAGAGCTTGACAAATGAAGACCTCCAACAGCTGGCCAAGCAGGAAATTGAGGAAGTTGCAGACAGCAGTGACTATGACAGAGAGGATCCCAAGGAACTAACCACAGAGCTCCTAGCCAAGAGCCTGCATACAATCCATGACGCAATGGATGAGATTGTGCTAATGACCCTGACACTGTGCGGAGCAGGAATGTCAGATGCAGCATTCATGCCCCATTGTCCTGCTACCAGCACCTGCTGGACGGGCGCAGAAAGGAAAGAAAGTAGATGTCCATGGACCAATTTACTGTAAAAAAATAGCCTGGGTGGAAGATGAGCCTTCCACATCATCCAGTTAAAGTGCACTTTTTTTGTGTGTGTTCTGTAACTTTAAAATGTGTTTATTTATTTGAAAAAAGTTTATTTTTGTTGTTTTCATATGTTTATATATGCTTATAGTTAAGTATGTTTTGAGATACAGTAAAACAAATCAAATCTCTATTGGTGTTGTGCCTTTTTTTCAAAGTCATTCCCCTATCCCTATTTTACCCATGGTAAATGGCCACGTTTAGCGATGTTTCGCTTAACACTCATAGCGGTTGGAACCTATCTACAGCATTAAGCAAGGTGTTCCTGTACTAGGCTTGGGGTACCACTCAGGCAGCTGTCATATGAAGGCAGCACCCGATGGTTCTCCAGACAATGGAGGTAGTCGGGTTGCTTTGAGTATCCAAACCTGCACTAACTTCACCTTGAATTAAAATGTGTTCAGGGGTTATTATCATTTATTTATAACGATTATAAAGTGTTGGAGGGGACCGGGGGTACTCATTTTTGGGAATGGACCATGGCTTCCACATAATTTTAGTAATTTGGCCGCTCATTCAATGGGGGTTATGAACAATGAATAAGGTCAAGTGGGTTCATGCTCACAAGTTCCCCATTGAGATCTATGGAACCACTATATACTGTGATCTCGAATTTGATCCCAGACGGCGCCTAGTCAAGCGTGGAATCGAACTTGCGGAATGCATTGGGAATGCATTGTATATCGCGGTTGGCTATTAGAAAGCCTTCCTGGTAGCTCCTAAATAAGTACTAACCCAAAAATATTGTTATGCCTTCTTTGTTATGATTTTGACCAAAAACATAAACTTACTCATAATAAACCCCATCTAGAGCCAGTCGGGCACTGATAACCTAATGGCCTAAGGCTCTGGACCCTGTTGGTACATGATCAAGGTCTGTAGGCCACGTTTTATCTTATTCATTATATCAAGTACATTTCAAACAATAACCCAAAAAAAGCCATTAATATGACAAAAACCTATTCCATGTCTTAATTCTCTGATACTGACCAAAGACCATGAATTACAATACACAAATTTCAATAATGTTATACATCACATTCTTGACTTAGGATAAAATACTTGGATTTTTAAGACAGATATAATAGATGCATTTAAATTGTCTTCATTTTATCAAATGACAAAAGAAATACTATTTCTCAGATAGACTCACTTTTGTTTTTTCAAAGTACAGTAGTCCTTAAAAATATTATTGAATATCTTGAGATGTTCTGCTGTTTTATACTACTTAGACAACTTCCTATTGAATCATTCTCACATGCCCTTTCTATCTAAATAAAACCTTAAATCTTTCTTTGGCCTTAGATACAAAAATTGGAAAAACTTTATTGACTCTTAAAAAATGTTGCAGCAATAAAATTTGGAGTAGACAAGACTAGTGGGATGCCTTATTATAGTAGGTAACACATAACCCCTTATATTTCCCAATTCTGGTGCAATTTGAAAAATAATCAATATGTCTGTATATAGTTTAATACAGGCCAGATAATCTGTACAATAATCTCCTTGGACTTTATTGCTGTCCGTAATGAAATGCATTCAATTGGCAAACACATAATTCAACCCACTAAAAGACGCCAATTGAACAGCAAATTAGTTTACGGGATTCAGTAACTAACAATTGCCCAACTGAATAGGGGCCTATATTATCAAAATCGTAACCACTGGAAAACATAACAACTGAATTGAAATAACATAACAGTTGTGATAGTAATAAAGGTGGTTATATTACAAAGTATGGGCTTCATTCAAATGCAATTTGGCCAATTTAATATTCATTTTTAGCCAATAAATTATAATAAATGTTATTTTAATATTATAATAAAAGTTATATTTTATATATAGGGTGAAACAAATACAGTATGTGTATCTCCCAGTAGACCGGAGATCTTATCTCAGATGACTAAATTAGAACTACAATCACTTCTGGGCCTCCTAATTTTTGCTGCAAAGTTATTACCCCAAGGTAGGTAATTTATATCTTCCCTCTTGAAATGTTTAATCTCTGTGAAAGATCAAGATGTCAAACTAGAAATTAACCAAGATATTAGAGATGATCTGAGCATGTGAATATGTTTTCTAAAACAATGGAAGGGCAAATCTCTCTTTCCAAATTCTATCAAATCAAACTCCTCTCAGCTCAAAACAAGCTTTGATGATAAAAAATATTATCTTAAAACCAGGGGGAGCCCGTCCATTGGGGCGTCAGGGCAAACGCCCCCCCAAATATTTTCGTGACCCTGCAATAAAAAAACACAATATTTTATTAGTAATAACCCAAAAACAATTAAATATAATGTGTACATCATCATTCAAGTGTTAATACAGTAATAAATGAAGCAAACTATTCCCAGGGACACTGTCACTTTAAGATAACCCCTTGCCCTGTGTGTATATATTAACTAAAGCTGCTGTGTATCTATTGAAGCCCCCTGCATCCCTGTGTGATCATATTACACTAGTACCTTTAGACTCTTCAATGAGGCCTGGCCTGGCCCCCTGACTGTTAATGCATTCCGCCCACCAGCACAGTGACGATATGCATGGGCGATCATAAATGTATCAATTTCATGACTGACAGTCTTCCATCAATGACCAATCAATGATGGAAGGCTGTACAGTTGTCAAGAGAACAAAGTAAACCCACCCAGACCGTTAGCTCCGAGCGCCCGCCAGCTAATAGGGCCTCGAGTTTACTTTTTGATTGACATCTACAGTCAATAAAACCACCAGTTGCCTGTCCCTTCCCTCTTTCTTTTTCCTGACCCTGCTCACGCTGAGACTGAGAGAGACCTCCCTGGATGAAACTACTCACATCTGCCCAACCTAATAGTAAGTCTACCTGGCACCTGCCCTGCCGCTGGCCAAACCAAACCCCTAGTGCCCCTTATAAAAGGTAGGGTCCCCCCAGTTACCCCACTATGCCTGCCTGGCCTGCCACCTACCCAGCCACCCACCAACTTACCTACCACCGACGACCGACCGAGGCCTGCAATGCCTGGTGCCACCCCCAGCCATCACCCCCATGTGGCCTGTGCCACCCCCGATCACCCCGATGTGGCCTGCCCTATGCTATGCCACCGCCCGATTACCCCGATCACGGTGATCGGGGTAATCGTGTGGTGAGCGGGGTGGCACAGGCCACATGGGGGTGATCGGATCACCCCCATGAGGCCTGTGCCACCCCTGATCACCTCCATGTGGCCTGTGCCACCCCCGAGGCCCGATCATCACCCCGATGTGGCCTATGCTATGCCACCGCCCGATTACCCCGATCACGGTGATCGGGGTAATCGGGCGGTGAGCGGGGTTGCACAGGCCACATGGGGGTGGATGATCACCCCCATGAGGCCTGTGCCACCCCTGATCATGGCCTCCATGTGGCCTACGCGGCCACTGACCGACCGATGGCCGCGTGACCCCACCCTGACCCAACTACCAACCCCCCTATTTTTATTCCATTTTTAGAAGTAACAGGCACATGCATGTGCCTGTCACTTTTTAAAGATAAAATAAAAATAAGGTAAGGGAAAAACAATAATAAAAATACAGTAAACAGCACACATACTAAACAAACAATAATACAAATAAAGTAAACAGCACATACATACTAAACAAACAATAATAAAAATAAAATAAACAACAGCACATACTTACCTGTCAAATTGACCCCTCCAGCGTTGGCCTTCTGCCCTCAGTGCCCTGGATAGTCATAATAATCCAATTTTGATTGAAGCCCATGTCATAAAATCCAATGTTGACTGAAGCCCATGTCAAATAAATAATCCAATGTTGATTGAAGCCCATGTCAAATAAATAATCCAATCTTGATTGAAGCCCATGTCAAAAAATAATCCAATCTTGATTGAAGCCATTGTCCATCCATTCTGGCCCATTGCAAGAGGCCTCCTCCAAAAAAAAAACAACGCTCCAAAAAAAAAAAAACAACAAACTAACAGAGCTCCTCCTACAAGGAGCTCCACCAGCGATTAATTGTTTTTTTCCCACGCTCTGCCTTATATACTAATTTTTGAAGGACTCTGATTGGCTGAAATTTTTGATTGACATCGATTTCAACCAATGAGAGTCTTTAAAAAATTAGCAAATCAGCAAAGCAGGTATGGAAGCCTGTAAGGGAAAAAAAGGTTAGTGTGAACTTGTTTGAACCTGTATGTATTATACATATTACAGGGCTATTTATGTGATAATATCCTGTAACATGTATAGCAAATAAATAGCACTGTAATATGTATAAAAAATAATGTCTAATAGAAATACATGAACAATATAATAAAATAAGTAATAAAGTACATCAATTAATCAAATAATAAATATCAATTAATATATATTTTTTTATGTATATGTTTATGTATATTTATGTATATTTTTTATGTGTGTGTGTGTGTGATATATATATATATATATATATAGATAGATATATATAGATAGATAGATAGATATATATATATATTTATATATATATATATATATATATATATATATATTGATATATATATATATATATATATATTTATATATATATTATATATATATTTATATATATATATATATATATATATATATATATATTGATATATATATATATATATATACATATATTTATATATATATATATATATATATATATTGATTGATTGATAGATAGATATATTGAGATATATATATATATATTTATATATTGATTGATTTATATATTGATTATTGATTGATATATATATATATATATATATATTGAGATATACATATATATATATATATATTTATATATTGATTGATTTATATATTGATTATTGATTGATATATATATATATATATATATATATATATTGAGATATACATATATATATATATATATATTGATTGATTTATATATTGATTATTGATATATATATATATATATATTGAGATATATATATATATATATATATATATATATATATATTGATTGATTTATATATTGATTATTGATTGATATATATATATATATTTATATATATATATTGAGATATATTGATATCAATTGATATATATTGTTTTGTTTTTCATTTTTTTTTGTGTACAGTTTGGGTCTTTTAAGGTTCTTAAGGTGCGGTTCGGGCCTATATGGTCCCAATTTGTTATTTAGGGTTTTTAAGGTGCGGTTGGGGCCAATATGGTCACACTTGGTCTTTTAAGGTTTTTAAGGTGCGGTTGAGGCCTATAGGGCCCCACTGTGTTATTTAGGGTTTTTAAGGTGCGGTTGGGGCCTATATGGTCCCACTTTGTTATTTAGGGTTTTTAAGGTATGGTTGGGGCCTATATGGTCACACTTGGTCTTTTAAGGTTTTTAAGGTGCGGTTGAGGCCTATATGGTCCCACTTTGTTATTTAGGGTTTTTAAGGTGCGGTTGGGGCCTATATGGTCCCACTTTGTTATTTAGGGTTTTTAAGGTGCGGTTGGGGCCTATATGGTCCCACTTGGTCTTTTAAGGTTTTAAAAGTTACGGTTTGGGTCTTGAACGTTCTAATGTTTTTTTTGTTGTTTTCTATCACTTCCCAGGTGCAAACTATCTGTGGAAGCAGATTTGTTTGGACTCGTTGGTTGACTTACTGGACGTGAATACCCCGAGAAGGAGAGTCAACTGTTGGTGAGTATCATTGCTTTTAATTTTCTGTCCATGCGTATAGGTGCAAATTTGATGTTGATGTAGTCTTGTCACATGAGGGTTTGCAATCTGTAATGTATACCAATGAATTCAACACACTGTTATTTTAAAGTAATTTTGTGACATAATATAAATTAATATACCGTGATCTCTTTCTTCTATTGGTATCAGAAATGAATACTATTGACTCTCTACTTGTGAAGCCTTTCGGCACCCTAACCTATGAGGAGAAGGAGGAAGTAAAACGGTTAGGACCTGACCAACCAGAGATAAATCTGCAGCAAATTCCAAGAGATAGAGGGAAGCAATATTTCCGTACTTTCAATACTGAATGGTACAAGAAGAACGACTGGCTTTGTGGAAGCGTTTCTAGGAAGGCCTTATATTGTTTCCCATGCATCCTATTTGGTGGTGACGCTGCTTGGACCAAAACTGGAGTGACTGACGTCAAACATCTAGCTGATAAATTGGCGAAACACAAAAGTTCTAAAGCTCACTTGGATAACAGGATCAAGTTTGAGATGCTTGGACAGGCGAACATTGCAGTTCAACTGGACCAAGGATACCAAGTCAGTATTCAAAAACACAACGAAGAAGTGGCTAAGAACCGGTACATCCTTTCCAAGATAATTGATTGTGTTCGCTTTTGTGGCGCTTTTGAACTGGCATTAAGAGGACACGACGAGAGTGAAACATCGCTAAATCCAGGAGTTTTTCGAGGCCTGGTGGATTTGGTTGGCAGTATCGATAGTGCAATGGAACAGCATTTGAAGATTGCAACTGTGTTTAAGGGCACATCCAAAAACCGTGCAGAATGAGCTACTGGACTGCATGCATGAAGTTATTAAGGAAGTGATTCACCAAGAGCTTAAGGAAGCCCAGTTTGTGGCAATCCAAGCGGATGAAACAACCGATATTTCCGCTAGGACACAGTGCGTTGTAGTCTATCGCTACATTGACAAGAAGCATCAAGTGGTGGAAAGATTTGATGGCTTCACGGAAATGAAAGCAACGGATGCAGACTCGATTGCTGCTGTTGTGCTGGAAAGTCTGAATACTGTTCTCCCAGAGCCAGAAGACAAGAAGAAACTCATAGCTCAAAGCTACGATGGTGCCAGTGTGATGCGTGGAGATCAAAGAAAAATAAAAGACGTGTACCCGAACGCACACTACGTCCATTGCTATGCTCACCAACTGAACCTAATAATGGAGAAAGCAGTTTCAAGGATTGGAAGAGTTCGAGTTTTTTTTTCCAACATAGGCGGCATACCATCTTTTTTTTCACGCTCTCCAAAAAGGACTGGAGTTCTGGATGAGGTAGTTGGTAGAAGACTTCCAAGAAGTGCACCGACACGATGGAACTTCAACGTTAGGAACGTGAACGTCGTCTACGAGAACAGAGATGCGCTACTTGAGTGTTTCCAGACAATTGAAGCATGTCTAAACTTTGATCCAACATCTATACGTGAAGCCGCCGGTTTCATTGGAATGCTGGAAGACAGGGAGTTCCTTTACTTCCTTAAATTATTTCATTTAATAATGCCACATGTTGACATCCTCTATAGTCAGCTTCAGAAGCGAGACACGGATACTGTTTATATCCAAAAAGTCACAGAAGACTTTGTCAGCAGCATCCAGAAAATCTGTAATTCTGTTGACGAGATAGAAGCAAGTTTGCAGAGCGGTGTAACAGTCCACAGACGGCGTGCGGAGATCTCAACCTTGAGACAACTTTCAAGAGAGGTATGTGACATAGTGGTGGTTCATGCAAAAGAATGTTTTTCATTTTCAAATCACCTAGTCAGTGCCAAACTTGTTCAAAGTGACTTGTATAAAACCCATGACACTTGCTTTCCAACCCAAGCTCTGGAAGACACCGTGCAAGCATATCCAATACTGAAGAAGGAACAATTACGCACTGAGCTGTCACTTCTGTATGGGAAGACAGATTTTCATGCTTGTACAAGTGCTGTTGCTCTGCACAAACTTATACATCAATTTAATCTGCAGAATGATTTCACAGAGACAGTGAAATTATTAAGAATCCTGATTACAACATCGATGACCACTGCAGAATCAGAAAGATGCTTCTCCACATTGAAGAGGATAAAAACCATCCACTCCCTCTATCTGACCATCACTTACTTACCTTTAACCTCACCTCTTCTTCCTCCCACCACCCCTCTCCTACCCCTGCCACCATCACGAACAGAAACCTGCTAGCACTTGACCCTACTCAGCTCTCCATTAATATCCAACCCCTTCTCAGCCCCATCACCTACCTCAACTGCCCTGACACTGCCTTCTCACTTTACAACTCTACTCTCTCTTCAATCCTTGATACCCTCGCCCCCATAACCACACGAAGACGCTCTCGCTCTCTTCCACAACCTTGGCACACAACTCAAACACGATACATCCAGAAATGCTCCCGCACCGCTGAACGGCTCTGGAGGAAATCACGCACCTCTGCAGACTTCCTCCACTACAAATTTATGTTACGCTCCTACTCCTCTGCCCTCAACCTCGCCAAACAACACTACTTCACTTCACTAATATCAACCCTATCCTCTAACCCAAAGCGTCTGTTCGCAACGTTCAAAACTCTCCTCCACCCACCACCTCCTCCCATCCCTTCCTCTCTCACAGCTGAAGACTTTGCCAACCATTTTATTCATAAAATCGAAAATATCCGCAATGAACTCTCATCTCACAGTGGCTCACTCACTCTACCGTCTCAACTATCCAACCTAACCCACTCTTCTCCCTCCCCCAATCCAACAGCCACTTTGAACTGCTTTGCCCCAGCTACAGAGGATGAAGTCGCTAGCCTGCTATCATCCACTCGCCTCACTACATGTCCCCAGGACCCTATTCCATCTCAGCTCATCACTCCCCTCTCTACCACACTAATCCCAGCTCTCACACACATTTTCAACCTTTCCCTAACTACCGGCAAGTTTCCATCTTGTCTAAAACACGCCACAATTACACCCATCCTCAAAAAGTTCTCATCTGACTCTGACATTGCTTCTAACTACCGCCCTATTTCTCTACTTCCTTTGGCTTCCAAACTGCTCAAGCGGCTCGTCTATACCCGCCTTACCAGCTTTATCTCCTCTAACTCCTTTCTTGACACCTTCCAATCCAGCTTTCGGCCCCAACATTCCACTGAGACAGCTCTCACTTAAGTCACCAATGACCTGCTTAGTGCCAAGTCAAAAGGTCACTTTTCTATTCTCCTTCTTCTAGATCTCTCTGCTGCCTTTGACACTGTTGACCATCCACTTCTACTCCATATCCTCTCCTCCCTCGGTATTCGAGACACTGCTCTCTCGTGGTTCTCATCATACCTACAAAATCGATCATTCAGTATCTCCTTCTCTGACACCTCTTCTTCTACCTACCCCCTGTCTGTTGGCGTACCACAAGGATCTGTACTAGGCCCGCTCCTCTTCTCCATCTACACTTCCTCACTTGGTACCCTTATAAACTCTTTTGGGCTGCAATATCATCTCTACGCAGATGACACCCAAATCTACCTCTCAGCACCAGATCTATCCCCCTCTCTTCTAACACATGTCTCCAACTGCCTCTCTAGTATATCCTCTTGGATGTCCACCCACCATCTCAAACTCAACATGTCTAAAACTGAACTCCTAATCTTCCCTCCCTCCCCCACAGCTTCAATTCCTCACATCTCTCTTACTGTCAACAATGACATCATCACCCCCTCCTCCCAAGCCCGTTGTCTTGGGGTTCTTTTGGACCCCGCCCTGTCCTTCATCCCTCACATACAATCACTAACTAAATCTTGTCTTCTCCATCTAAAAAACATCTCCAGAATTCGCCACTTTCTTACACAGGACACAACTAAAATCCTTATACACTCTCTCATCATCTCTTGACTGGACTACTGCAACTCGCTTCTTGCTGGCCTCCCCACCACCCGACTATCTCCACTTCGATCCATTATGAATGCCTCTGCTAGACTCGTCTTCCGTACACAACGTTCAGTGTCGGCATCACCTCTCTGTCAATCTCTCCACTGGCTTCCCATAGCCTCCAGAATAAAATTTAAAATCCTGACCCTTACTTTCAAAGCCCTCAACAAGTGCACTCCCCCATACCTTTCTGGTCTCATCTCCAAATACTCCCCCACACGCCCTCTTCGCTCTGCTAATGACCTTCTTCTTTCCACAACTCTAGTCACCTCTTCTCATTCTCTCCTTCAGGACTTCTCTCGTGCTGCCCCTATTCTCTGGAACTCCTTGCCTCGCTCCACCAGACTATCCTCCAACCACAAATCATTCAAATCCTCTCTAAAAACACATCTCTTTAAAGAAGCGTATCACCTCTCACCCTAACACACTCTCAAATCTCTCTCCCTCCTTTTCCTCACACAATACCTTTAGGATGTAAGTCTGCGAGTTTCAATCCCACAAGGTATTTTAGGGAAAGCACCATGGACACTGGATTCCAAACTCAAAGACAGGGCCCTCCTTGTTTTACTATGTGTTAATTTGTATGTATCTTTGTCTTGAACTTATCTTATGTACAGCGCTACGGAATATGTTGGCGCGTTATAAATAAACGATAATAATAATAATAATAAAAAGAAGCACCATGTCCCTGGAGCGGTTGAATGCATTGGCGATGCTCTCAATGGAAAAGCAACTGATTTCCGAGATCCCAGACTTCAATGAAAAAAACATTGAGAAGTTTTGTTCTTTGAAAGATCACCTTGGTCAGTAACAATTGTTGAAGCCTTGGCGTGGTTTGAAGGAATTGGAGGCACTTCCAAGGGTAGCTGTCATTTGTGTACGTTAAGCCAGAATTTCATGTCTGTACGAGTGCTGTTGCTCTGCACCAACTTTACCATCAATTTAATCTGCATAATGATTTCACAGAGACAGTGAAGCTATAAGGAATCCTCCTTACAACACCGAAGACGACTGCAGAATCAGAAAGATGCTTCTCCACATTGAAGAGGATAAAAAGGTATTTAAGAAGCACCATGGCCCTGGAGCGGTTGAATGCATTGGTTTGAAGGAATTGGAGGCACCTTCAAGGGTACGTAAAGTTCTCAGAAATGGCACCACCAGTATGAATGGTGTGTGGGTGTGCATATGGAAGGAGATATGAAAGGTGTGTTAATGGTCAGTAACAATTGTTGAAGTCTTGGCGTGGCGTTACTGCTCATATGGTTATCCATATGCTAATTTAACGTGTTTGTTTGACATTGATTATTGTGTTAAACAGAAGTGAAATGTTGTTTTCTTGAATCCCAAGATCCACTGGTTTGGGCCTATACAGTGCTGATTGGTCTTTTAAGGTATATTTGGGGCCTATATGGTCACAGTTGGTCTTCTAAGGTATGTTTGGGGCCTATACAGTGCTGATTGGTCTTCTAAGGCATGTTTGGGGCCTATGGTCACACTTGGTCTTCTAAGGTATGTTTGGGCCCTATATGGTCACACTTGGTCTTCTAAGGTATGTTTGGGGCCTATATGGTCACACTTGGTCTTCTAAGGTATGTTTGGGGCCTATGGTCACACTTGGTCTTCTAAGGTATGTTTGGGGCCTATACAGTGCTGATTGGTCTTCTAAGGTATGTTTGGGGCCTATATGGTCACACTTGGTCTTCTAAGGTATGTTTGGGGCCTATATGGTCACACTTGGTCTTCTAAGGTATGTTTGGGGCCTATGGTCACACTTGGTCTTCTAAGGTATGTTTGGGGCCTATACAGTGCTGATTGGTCTTCTAAGGTATGTTTGGGGCCTATGGTCCCACTTCGTCTTCTAAGGTATGTTTGGGCCCTATATGGTCACACTTGGTCTTCTAAGGTATGTTTGGGGCCTATATGGTCACACTTGGTCTTCTAAGTTATGTTTGGGGCCTATATGGTTCCACTTGGTCTTTTAATGTTTTTTAAGTATGGTTTTGTTCTTGAATGGTCTGATTGATTTGCTTGTTTTCTTTCAACCCCAGGTGCAAACCCTATGTGGCAGCAGATTTGTTTGTACTAGTTGGTCAACTTACTGAACGTGAATACCCTGAGAAGAAGAGCCGACTAATGGTAGGTGTCACTGCTTTAATTTTTCTGTTAATGCGTATAGGTGCAATTATGATATTGCTGTAGTCTTGTCACATGAGTTTTTTCAATCTATATTGTATACCAATGAATTTAACACATTGTTACTTTACTTCTTGACATTTCTGCATTGCTGATCATGTATTTTAATGGGCTTTACAAGTATAAGGTCGTTGGGCGTGGCTTATAAAGGTCATTATGACGTCAGGGGGAGAAGTTATAAAAATGGGTGTGGTTTGAAAAGGGGGAGTGGCTATGTTTCGCCCTGGCGCCCCTCTAACTTGAAAAGTCACCAGCCGCCACTGCTTAAAACAAATAAGGCAAGTTTCTGTGCCTTATTGCCTTATGAATTACAGGATTTCAATAATGTATCTAAATATGATCAGATAAGAGGGAATTAGTAATGTATGATTTCATTTATTTGCATGCACTACGTTTTTTTAGCATTCCATTAAAAAACTCTAGCAGGTGATTTTTACACCCCCAGGATTGAGCTAGGCTCCGGAGAGGTTTAATTTTGTAAAAGTGTACCCTGTCCATGTGAGCATGCTCAGCTTTGCAGTCAATCCGCAATGCTGTACTGTAACCAAACATATCAGCTTCTTCTTTCTATACTAATTTGGCTTTTAGGCAAATGAGCATTTATGCTTGATTTATGGTCCTGCAATGGCCTGCAACATTTTCTGTTCATGTGTCTCTGTGTGAGTGAGTCCATGCAATTCACTGGGGCTGAGAGAGATCCCAGGGGCAATTCACTGGACTGGGGGAGGTATTTGGACAATTCACTGGGGCTGGGGGAGGTGATGGGGTAAATTACTGGGGCTGGATGAAGTTTCACCTGGGATGTAGGTAAAACAATCAGTTAATGAAGGAACACCGACCTTGTTCTGGTATTACAGAAATCTAAATGTAAGCTGCAGCTTAATTCATAGACCAAAAAGATACAATGTATTATGCATGCTAATTTTCCCTGAGATTTTCAGGGGGTGTCAACATTGATAGAAAACAGTTTGCAAATGCAAGAAATTCAGCAAACTTTAGGGTAACTGTTTAAATGTTTATTTTGTTATTTTTTCATGCAAATATTTTTTTCATACACTACCAATTCTCCTCTATCAAATGCATTCATAATCCAGCTCACTTGCATATACCTTTAACCAATGCTTATTTTCACATGAGTTAAAATAAATACAAATCAATGATTTAATCTTTTATCACAGACTGTCATACTATTTCTACAGAAACTCTATCCAAGAGAAGCTAGAGCAATAACAATTTCAGCAATTTTCCAAAAATAGAAAGAGAATCTATGATAGAGCTTTGTCAGAATACAGTATCGAAAAAAAAATGGCCTTTAATGCACATATCCATTAAGACCTTTCTTTTTCTCCAATAACTATTACAACTTATTTTGCAGTGTTACAATGCAACTTAACATTAAGATATCCAGAAAAATATCAATACATGTATTATCATGCTTTTAAAATATCTGTTAAAGATTTGTCCAAACATAGAATAGAAAAAAATAAAACAAGACTTCATAGAACCGTATTTATTTTTAGGAGAATGCTGGACATCATAAATACCTCTCCACTCAATACTAACATTAGTATCACAGTATCAATTTAGCTACTATTTCTTAGATCCAGGTAATTCAAAATCATTAATTATAAACAAATATTCATCTGACAGAAAACTTTTTAATATTGTTTGGACCATTACATTCTCATTTTACCTAGCAAAACAAAAATAAACAACTGAAATATTGTATTACATATTATATTATTCTACAGAAGATAACTGGTGTCTTTAACTAAGCCTATTTCTGAAGCCTATTGGTTCTGATACCTGCTATTACCTATTAATAAAAAAACATCATTCTTCTCTAAATTCAGATACTACCTTCAGAAATTCGGTCTTAATCATACTCAGGGCATTCCTTTCGATTAGGAGCAGCTTCTGCTGTTTCCAAAATAGAATATTAACTCATATTACTAAAGAATTAGGAAGATGAAGGTCAGTCTGTTACTCAAGATATTTGACAATTGACCGAATAATGTATGTATTTATAAATAAAACATTTTCTTGCATTTAACATCTAACAACCTCATTTTTTTTACTGTCATTCCCAACCACTTCCATCAATTTTCAAACTTTTCATCATATGGTTTGCACTTTTAGCATTTAGTTCCATTTTAGTATCTTAGCCATAACTACAAATGTAGATAGATAGATAGATAGATAGATAGATAGATAGATAGATAGATAACCTTAAAGCCCCAAAAGTAGACAGATAAAGTCATACTTTATCCAGTTTTAGTAAAAAAGTTTTACCTTACAACATCTAAGTGAAAAAAAAGTTGTGAATGCCTGAGTGTGGATTGATAAGAAACTGGTTGCAATTGTTTCGTTTTATTTGCCACAAAGGCAAAAAGATATAAGCATTTGCGATGTGTGTTCTCGTAGTTTGCTTTAATCCATTTAGATACATAATGATGTTTTACAGCACTTTCATGGGACTTCAGATGGACTGCATATGCTGTTTAATATCTAATTCCTACCAGTTGCCAAATACTTTCATTCACAACAAGCCAGAAACTAGGAAGCCCGGGAGAAAATAACACAGGGTGGCATAACTGCAGATCTAAAAGTTCTGTATTCAGGCCAAAAAACGGATTATGTTAAGAATATTAATTCAAAGAAAAAGAAAAACAAGGGAAGAATAGACCTAGAGTTACTGAAAATGTAAGGGAAGGGTGAGACTACAGAGAAATTCTGGCATTGTGTTTACAACATCCACATCTTCAATAAAGTAGTACATTAGGGATTAATATGCAAGTGATCCTACAAAGTTTGTACCTGTTGTTAGTAATTTAAAATTAATCATGTTGTTATTGTAATTTTGTATCCTTGGCACTGTTTCAATGTTAGATGTTTCAATGTTAAAAACATAATACAAAAAAATAGATAGATGCACTGATGATAGACTCAGAGAGTCACTATCATGGGCGTAGGAGCCCCCAAAAAGCTGGGGGGATAATTCAACTCTACTCCCAGGACAGGAGAAGGGACAGATTTATGGCCGATGCACCTGGTGGGGGGTCTCATTGCTGCAGTGCTCTTTAAAAACTTTTTTCATTGTCTCTGCCCCCCCGATATAATAAAAAATTGTATATATAAATGTAAAAATAAATAATATAAATATATAAATGTATATAAATGTATGTATATATATATATATATATATATATATATATATATATATATATATATATATATATGTCAAGATGACAACTTTATATATATATATATATATATATATATATATATATGCTAGGAAATTGCCCGTCAAAAAGGAAGGGAGTAAAATTGTAAGCCTGGCAATACTGTTTGCCACACAATGCGAGGCTCTGGCCCCTCTGAGCCTTCGGGGCTCATTACGAGCCTCTCCCCCTTTGTACTTTATAGGCCTCATGCTTGAACACCTTTGGCGCTAATGGCGAGCACCAGCTCCGTGATGTCATTATGGAGGAGTGGAAGGGGACTCCAGGGGCAACCTGTGAAGCTCTGGTGAACTCCATGCCCTTGAGGGTTAGGGCACTGCTGGAAAATAATGGTGGCCATACAAAATATGGGCCCAATTTGGACATTTCCACTTAGGGGTGTATTAATTTTTGTTGCCAATGGTTTAGACATTAATGGCTGTGTGTTGAGTTATTTTGAGGGGACAGCAAATCTAAACTGTTATACAGACTATACACTAACTACTTTACATTGTAGCAGAGTGTCATTTCTTCAGTGTTGTCACATTAAAAGATATCACATATAATAGTTGTCAAACTACGAAACTTCGTCACGCTTTGCAAGCTCACAAGAACTGCATCACTCGCGAAGCAAAGGGACGCAGTACGGGCCGCAAATGCGGACCCTCACAAAGCGTGGGGCCCCTAAGTGAGAGAAAATCCCCTAAGTGAGAGAAAAAATGGCTTCCGAAAAAAACGAAAACGAGGCTAAACGACCGCTAAAGACACAAAACACCACCAAGCATATACGACTTTTCCAAAAAGCTGTACGAGGACGCTAAATAATGGGGCTACACTACCTTCAGCAAATAACTGGTTGACGCAGGAAGAAATCCAAAAGAGGTTGGAAAAATAAATGTTAATAAAGCCATGGGTCCTGATGGAATACATCCATCGGTACTGAGGAACTGTAATAGCAAAACCAATATATCAAATTTTTCAGGATTCACTCAACACAGGGTCTCTACCAGATGACTGCAGAAAGGCAGAGGTGATACATATATTTAAGAAGAGAGCAAGAGCAAATCCGGGGAATTATAGACCAGTGAGTCTTACTGCGGTAGTGGGAAAGCATAATATACAGTAATATGTTTATTCAAACAGGATTATAACTAGGAGCCAACATGGATTTATGTAAGATAGGTCATGTCAAGCAAACCTCATTAGGTTCTATGAGGAGGTTAGTAGGAACTTGGATCAAGGCAACTCAGTGGATGTAGTCTCTTTGGATTTTGCAAAGGCTTTTGATACAGTGCCACATGGGAGACTATTAAGCAAAGGGGATACAGGAATTGCCATAAATATTTGCTTATGTATTGAGAGCTGGCTAAAAGACAGGAAGCAAAGGGTTGTTGTAAATGGAACATACTTCGATTGGACTAATGAGGAAAGTGGGGTTCCTCAGGGCTCAGTATTAGGTCCCCTCCTTTTTAACATATTTATTAATGACTTGAAAGTGGGATTGGAGTGTGGGGTCTCCATTTTTGCTGATGACACAAAGTTGTGCAAGGTAATTAAATCAGAAAATGATGTACTTTCCCTCCAAGGGGGTTTGCATAAATTAGAGGAATAGGCATCTAAGTGGCAGATGAGATTTAATACGTCTGCATCTGGGAAGGAAAAATAGCCATGCAATTTATAATCTTAATGGAGCAAATCTAGGAGTATCAGATATTTAAAGGTATTTGGGAGTACTTGTGGACAACCGTCTAGGTAACAGTGCTCAATGCCAAGCAGCATCTGCAAAGGCAAGTAAAATATTAGCATGTATTAAGAGGGGTATAGAAGCAAGGGAAGTAAACATAATTCTCCCACTATACAAATCCCTAGTACGCCCTCATTTGAAATATGGAGTACAATTTTGGGCACCACTACATAAAAAGGACATTTTAGAACTGGAAAAAAGTACAGAGAAGGGCAACAAAGCTAATAAAGGGAATAGAGGGGATAAGTTATGAAGAAAGACTAATAAAATTAAATTGATTTACTCTAGAAAAAAGGCGTCTAAGAGGGGATATGATTATCTTATATAAATATATCCATGGTCAATACAAGGCTTTGTCAAGGGAACTTTTTGTGCCAAGAGGTTTTCAACTGACAAGGGGATATCTTTTCAGATTAGAAGTAAAAAGATTTCACCTTAATGAAAGGGTTCTTCACAGTAAGGGTGGTTAATCTGTGGAATTCTCTACCAAAGGAGGTGGTGAAAGCGGATTTGATAGCTAACTTTAAAAAGGGATTGGATATATTTTTAAATAAAAAGGGCATTAAGGGCTATCCTGGATAAATAGAGAGGGAGTATTGATCCAGGGATGAATACAAGTTTCACTCAACACAGGGTCTCTATCAGATGACTGTAGAAAAGCAGATGTGATACCTATATTTAAGAAGGGAGCAAGAGTAAATCGGGGAATTATAGACCAGTGAGCTTCACTTCTGTAGTAAACTTTTAGAAGGGTTAATAAGGGATAATATACAAGAATATGTCTATTTGAACAGGATTATAAGTAGGAGTCAACATGGATTTATGAGGGATAGGTCATGTCAAACAAATCTAATTAGTTTCTATGAGGAGGCTAGTAGGAACCTGGATCAAGGCAACTCAGTGGATGTAGTCTTTTTGGATTTTGCAAAGGCTTTTGATACAGTGCCACGTCTGAGGCTATTGTGCAAACTAAGGGATCCAGAAACTGCAGTAAATATCTGCTCATGGATTGAGAGCTGGCTAAAAGACAGGAAGCAAAGGGTTGTTGTAAATGTAACACACTCAGATTGTGGCAAGTGGGGTTCCTCACTATTATGTCCTCTCCTTTGTAACATATTTATTAATGACTTAGAGGTGGGACTGAAAAGTAGTGTCTCCATTATCGCTAATGACACAAAGTTGTGCAAGGTAATTAAATCAGATTATGATGTAGTTTCCCTCAAAAGGGATTTACATAAAATTGAGGAATGGGCATCCAAATGGCAGATGAGATTTAATATGAATAAATGTAACGTTAACAATTAACAACTAATCCGCATATTGCAGATCAGAGGAGATCTTAAAAGGCTGCAAGGGCTAAAAGTAGTTTTTCAACCTCAATTACTATGTAACTATGTATATAAAGTTATGCATCTGGGAAGGAAAAATAGCATAGCAATTTATAATCTTAATGGAGCAAATATAGGGGTATCAGATATTGAAAGGGATTTGGGAGTGCTTGTGGACAACCACCTAGGTAACAGTGCTCAATGCCAAGCAGTAGCTGCAAAGGCCAATAAAATATTAGCATGTATTAAGAAGGGTAAAGAAGCAAGAGAAGCAAATATAATTCTGCCACTATACAAATCTCTAGTACGACCTCATTTGGCATATGGAGTACAATTTTCGGCACCACTTCATAAGAATGATATTTTAGAGCTGGAAAAGTTACAAAGAAGGACAACAAAACTAATAAGGGGAATGAAGGGGCTAACTTATGAAGAAAGACTAACCAAATTAAACGTATTTTCTCTAGATAAAGGCACCTAAGAGTGGATATGATTACCTTATATAAATACATCCAGGGTTCAGTATAAAGATTTGTCAAGGGAGCTTTTGTGCCAAGAGGTTTTCAACTGACAAGAGGGCATCCCTTGAGGTTAGAAGTACAAATATTCCACCTTAAAGAAAGAAAAGGGTTCTACACCGTAAGGGTGGTTAATTTTGTGGAATTCAATAGCAGAGGAGGTGGTGACAGCGGATTCGATAGATAACTTTAAAAGGGGACTGGATTTATATCTAATTAAAAATGGAATTCAGGGTTATCCTGTATAATTAGAGAGAGAGTATTGATCCAGGGAGGAATTCAATCACCAGTAACTGGGGTCAGGAAGGAATTCATTTTATTTCCCTTTGAATTTTACTTGTTTTTTTTTTAAAGTTTGCCTTCCTCTGGATCAATTCATTATTAATTTAAAAAATAATTATCTGTTGATTAATAATTAATTAACAACTAATTAATTAATAACTAATCCACATATTGCAGATCAGAGGAGATCTTAAAAGGTTGAACTTGATGGACTGAAAGTCTTTTTTTAACCTTAATTACATGTAACTATGTAACAAATATTTTTGTCTGAATTTAAGAAGGTTTTTTACATCTCTGGCTTTACCTCTGCTGCTGCTAATCTTACATCTCCAGCAGGAAGGGGTGGTGGCGTGGGTACTGTGGGACAGTATACCATTTAGTTTCAAACTCTGGCTACCCTTGCAACTTCTCTTTACAATAATAATAAAAAGCCATACATATATATTAATGGTCAAATTACTCCAAAAGTGAACCAATCACCTTTCCATGAAATAATGATATGCTGGATGTGTTGCCAGTCTACTGTCTGGGACTTTCAGAGTGCATAAAAGATCAACTCACTCATTACGATATACCAGATTCTTTGGAAGGTTTGATCACCTTGATTTCCCAAATAGATCTATGTCTGAGTAAACACACTAAAAAGAAAACATCTCAATCTAAAGTCTCAGCCTTCAAGTTGGCACCCCAGTTAAAAATGCATCTGTTACTACCTCCTTACCTTCTGAGGATCCTATGCAGATTGGCTCAACTCATCTCTCTGAGTTATAACAAAGTAGAAGACATGCCACCTGGCATGTGCCTTTATTGTGGAACCAAAGCCCATATCCTCAGGACCTGTCCTACTCAACCAGGAGTCTAGTAGTTAGTGAATTGCTGGACACATCCTCATTAGTCCCTCCAATGGCTACATTTTGGTACCAGCAACTTTTGCTCATTTTCTTCAGGAAATGTTATGTACTATCAAGTTGGCCAAAACCATTCAGTGCCGCTTTCTAAAAATTGACAAGCCTTGAAACTTCAGTCCAATGATGGATCTCCTTTAGGCTCTGGAAAGGTTGAACTTGAGACTAATCAGTTAGCACTAATAGTGGACCTCTTCCACAAAGAAAGTACTCAAATGGACATTCTACAATTCTGAGTATGCTTGGTCTCCTCCCTCCCTCCCCTGTCACTTCCCCCCTCCCTGTGTCTCTTCATCCCTCCTCTGTGTCTCTTCCCCCCTCCTCTGTGTCTCTTCCCTCCCTCTCCTGTGTCATTCCCCCCCACCCTGTGTCTCTTCCCCCCACCACCCTGTGTCTCTTCCCCTTCTCCCTTCCTTGTGTCTGTTCCCCATCACCCTTCTTTGTGTCACTTCCCCCACCCTGTGTCTCTTCCCCCCTCCCTGTGTCTCTTCCACCCTACTCTGTGTATCTTCCCCCTGTGTCTCCTCCCCCTCCCCTGTGTCTCTTAACCCCTGTCTCCCTCCCCTGTGGCTATTCCCCCTTCCCCTGTGTCTCTTCACCCCCTTACCTGTGTCTCTTCCCCCCTTATCTGTGTCTCTGCCCCCCTTATCTGTGTCTCTTCTCCCTCTCCCCTGTGTCTCTTCTCCCCCTCCCCTGTGTCTCTTCCCCCCTTATCTGTGTCTCTTCTCCCCCTCCTCTGTGTCTCTTCACCCCTCCCTATGTCTCTTCCCCCCTCCTTTGTGTCACTTCCCCCCAACCCTGTGTCACTTCCCCCACTCCCCTGTGTCTCTCCCCCCCCTCCCGGTGTCTCTTCCCCCCTCCCTGTGTCTCTTCCCCCCTCCTCTGTGTCTCTTCCCCCTGTGTCTCCTCCCCCCTCCCCTGTGTCTCTTAACTCCTGTCTCCCTCCCCTGTGGCTAATCCCCCTCCCCTTTGACTTTTCCTCCTCTCCCCTGTGTCTCTTCCCCCCCTTACCTGTGTCTTTTCCTCCCTCCCCTGTGTCTCTTCCCCCCTTATCTGTGTCTCTTCTCCCCCTCCCCTGTGTCTCTTCTCGCCCTCCCCTGTGTCTCTTCTCCCCCTCCCCTGTGTCTCTGCCCCCCTTATCTGTGTCTCTTCTCCCCCTCCCCTGTGTCTCTTCCCCCCTCCTCTGTGTCTCTTCCCCCCTCCTCTGTGTCTCTCCCCCACTCCCCTGTGTCTCTTCCCCAGCTCCCTGTGTCTCTTCCCTGTCTCCCTTCCTTGTGTCTCTTCCCTCCTGTGTCTCCTCCCCCTCCCCTCTTAATCCCTGTCTCCCTCACCTGTGGCTATTCCCCCCTCCCCTGTGTCTCTCCCTTTGTGTCTCTTTGCCCCCTCCCCTTTGTCTCTTCCCCCCCTTATCTGTGTCTCTTCCCTCCTCCCCTGTGTCTCTTCCCCCTCAGCTGTCTCCCCCCCCTTCCCCTGTGTCTCTTCCCCCTTCCCCCTGTGTCTATTCCCCCCTTCCCCCTGTGTCTCTTCCCCCCTCCCCCTGTGTCTCTTCCCCCCTCCCCCTGTGTCTCTTCCCCCCTCCCCCTGTGTCTCTTCCCCCCTCCCCCTGTGTCTCTTCCCAATGGGGGTGATGCAAGCCCTCCATCTCCCTCTCCCATCACTTACCTTGATCAGCTGCTCCTACTGGTCTTCATGGCGTCTTCCGGCTGTGTCGGGACCGGCATATGCTAATGACGTGACACGCTTGTGACGTCACGTCATTAGCACATGCCGGGTCCCGACACTGAAGACACGATGGAGAGGAGCAGCTGATGAAGGTAAGTGAGGGGGAGGGGGTTAATTGGAGAGGGGGAAAGGGAGGAGGGGAGGCAGGGAGGAGGAGGCTGAAGGGAAGGAGGAAGGAGACAATGGGGGTGATACAAGCCCCCCTCGCCCTCTCCCCTCACTTACCTTGATCAGCTGCTCCTGCTGGTCTCCATAGCGTCTTCCGGCTGGGGCGGGCCCCGGCATATGCTAATGATGTGACGCGCATGTGAAGTCACGTCATCAGCATATGCCGGTTCCCGACACTGAAGACCTGGATTGAGAGGATCAGCTGATGAAGGTAAGTGAGGGGAGAGGGGGGTTTAATTGGAGAGGGGTAAAGGGAGGAGGATGAGAGGAAGGAGGGAGGAGACACTGTGGGCAATGCAAGGCTGGGGGGCCTCACGATGAGCGACGGAGGCGCTCATAGCGAGTCCTCCCCTGGCAGGAAGCAGGTAGTCCCATGGGCCTCGAGGTTACGGGCCGCAACATCTCGCCTTGCTTCGTACTGCCTGTCCCGTGAGACATAGGGATGAGCGCCTACGGCTTTCATCTCCACCAGAGCAATGAGCTCCTTCGGCGCTCATTGCCTGGCCGTAAGAAAAAACTGCAGATAAACATGCAGATAATGTAGACAAAATATTTAAAAGTGTGTATTATATAAATCCTTAACAAACATCAACTAATTTCATTAGAAAGAAAAGTGAAAATTAAAATATTAGTCATCTAATAGAGTTTATACCAAATTTAAAGAATTAACTGTCATGAGGATGTTTCAATTTTGCTTAATTTATTACTAACTATAATATATGCTTCAAATTGACATATTAGTAAATCAATATCAAATAAAAAATGTCCAGTGGGCAAAGGTCCAGTTCAATGGCGGAGTTACTGTTGGTGCATATGAATGGCTTTTATTTTTATTGTAAAGAGAAGTTGCAAGGGGAGCCCCAAATTATGTTGCACTGGCACCCTATGTTCACCAGCCCCACCATTGGTTCAGTGGCAAGATTATTTCTATTATTGCATAATACCTCTGGATCATGTCAGTAGCTCATTAATAATAACAAGAGATTTAAAATCTGTGAAAGAAGATTACATTTCTGCTAATGCCAGGCTTTCATTTTCTAGAATATATTCCAAATTTGTAAAAAAAAAAAAGAAAAAAAAAAGACTAATTTCCAGCATTGTAAAACAGCAGTTACTTGAGTTGATTTTTGTATAGCAGATTGTGTCGATGAAAAGTGACTAAGTGAGATCAATTTACAAATACTATTGCTTTATTTACTACACAATTTATTGTTTATTTTTATGCATTTTTCTTTAAAGTCCTGCATAATAGATATTGCACCAGTAAATAGACTTTGATGCAGTAAAATGTACCCAATAATAATAAAAACAGGAAATTAACGTAAACCATGAACGACCTTGCTATCGTAGAAAATGTAAAGAAAAATGCTTTTTAATGTTTATCACTGCAGCAATGCAATGTTCATATTGTAAATAAAATGTGCTATTTGCAGGCACTTCGTAATGGGGCCAATAAATAACAAAAGTAAAAAGGAGAACATTGCTAGTGTTTTTTGTATTCTCTGCCAGTCCTCAGTAGCTTTGCAGTCTTAAAAGAAAATTCAAAGGGCAGATGGTGTTAACCTGCAAAATACAAGAGGGAATAGAAAGATGAGGCAGCAACTGCAACATTATTACCTAAGAACACACATAAGCGAGCAAGAGACTTCCAAAAATTGTTTTATTTGTTTAGAAGAAACATTGCCGGGTCAGGGAAACATCCACTGTCTATTTATAGGAAGCTTATACATAGTGATGTTGTGCCTGGTAAGCCTAAACAGCATAGAAACAGGTATGATACGCTCTACTATATATATATATATATATATATATATATATATATATATATACACACACAGTATCTCACAAAAGTGTGTACACGCCTCACATTTTTGTAAATATTTTATTATATCTTTTCACAACACTGACGAAATTACACTTTGCTACAATGTAAAGTAGTAAGTGTTCAGCCTGTATAACAGTGTAAATTTGCTGTCCCCTCAAAATAACTCAACACACAGCCATTAATGTCTAAACCGTAGGCAACAAAAGTGAGTACACCCCTAAGTGGAAATGTCCAAATTGGGCCCAAAGTGTCAATATTTTGTGTGGCCACCGTTATTTTCGAGCACTGCTTTAACCCTCATGGGCATGGAGTTCACCAGATCTCCACACCTTGCTACTGGAGTCCTCTTCCACTCCTCCATAATGACATCACAGAGCTGGTGAATATTAGAGAACTTGTACTCCCCCACCTTCCATTTGAGGATAACAGACAGATGCTCAATAGGATTTAGGTCTGGAGACATGCTTGGCCAGTCCATCACTTTTATCTTCAGCTTCTTTAGCAATGCAGTGGTCGTCTTGGAGGTGTGTTTGGGGTCGTTATCATGTTGGAATACTGCCCTGCCGCCCAGTCTCCAAAGGGAGGGGATCATGCTCTGCTTCAGTATGTCACAGTACATGTTGGCATTCATGGTTCCCTCAATAAACTGTAGCTCCCCAGTCCTGGCAGCACTCATGCAGACCCAAACAATGACACTCCCATCAAAAAAAGTATACATCTATACTGAGGAAAGGTAGTTTAAATAATGCCTAAATGACAGATAAACGGATAAGGCACAAAGAACACAAAAACACTGCTATGAGATGAACATAATCAGAGATGCAGAGAGAGTGGAGGCAGCATCGGACATCATCAGGTAAATCAAGTCATAACAAACATAGAGGAGAGAAGAGTATACCTTTGATTCCAATGATAACATTGACCCAGAGAGATATTCCTAAATAATTCAGTAGGCAGGAAATGTATTAACCAAATACCTTAAGTGTATAAAAAATAACTTTTATTAATATATAAAACGGATACATTAATGATAAAATTAATATTAAAAATATATCATGGATGTCTCCCTAAGAGATAGTTGCAAAAATAAATATCACTGTGACTTTAATTCATATAGTATAGAATGAATAGGTAAGAAACAACATATGTGTGTCATAATGGAGCACGTGAAATCTATTACGTACTAGTCTATAAAAAGCTCTGCAAATATACAAAGAAAGACCTAAATTTGCAATAATTTAAATTTCAAGGTAAATACCCATTTACAGCTTTCATTATAGTATATACAAGAAACGGTGCATCAATAATAACACAATATGTCTGGTGGAAAGTATATAGGCGAGTAGGGGAAACAAGAAGATTTACAACTGTAACCCTATTTGAATAAACGGTAGTAGATTAAGACAGGTAGCCCACTATTTACCTCCCTATCTGACTCACCATATATAGTCTATCCTCTGTATTTAATATATGGTGAGGCAGATAGTGGGCCTCCTGTCTTAATCTACTACCGTTTAGTAAAATATTTACAAAAATGTGAGGGGTGTACTCACTTTTGTTAGATACTGTATATATGTATATACATGATAAGTAGTTACATAATAGTTACATAAATATAAATTATACGTAGATAAAATGTACATAAATATACAGATATCTATAATACATTTAGTTGTTACAGGATCCATTAACTCTAGCAATGAGGAGTGATAAGCAGAAATAGTATGCCCCCATAATGTGACCTGAAAACTTTAAATATCTTGATAAGGTGTATAGGAGGGATTGGCTCTATCTTTCACATTTCTGTATAACAGTGAATTCCCCAGTAACACTAGTTACAGGCATATTTCTTATACTGTGTAATTATGATGACAATGGAACTTTAAGTAATTGGTCCAGGCTGGTTCTTAGTCCAATATATATCTCTTTGCCTGGAGTTCCAGGATTCAGGTTCATTTTCTAACCCCTATAAAGCTCTACACAACACAATTCAAGCTGAGAGACAATCGAACAAACAGATAAATATAAAAACATATATGAAATAAGATTATATGCAAACAAACTTAAAAAGGGACAATTGTGTACTACCATTCATCAACAAGCTGAAAACTAAAAAAGTTGGTGGTATAGGCACTAAATATAGTCCATTGCACTAAAAGTTCATCTAATCTGCTTGGTTTATATTATAAAGTGTGATGTGCTTTTAATATTATTTGAAGTGTTAGTGAGATAGTGGGATATAAGGCTAAGGAAGAATTAGGGGAGGAAGACAAAGTTAGAGAGTAGCTCTGGATGGCATACTGCTCCTCTATAAAGTGTGCCTCCATACGTATAACATACAGTGTTCGGTTTGAATCAGCAGTGAGGGAGGCCACACAAAAAGCATTGGATAGCATCATTGTTGTAACCATACCAAAGATGGGCCAACCCTGCTTTAAGCCTAGGATAGGCCCTGCTTGTTATTAGTATGTGGCATTATGCCCACTCTAGAGATTGAATGCACTATAGCATTAGGTACAATATTAAAGGGCAGATTCCATGTGACAGTGAAACATATTTTGTGTTCTAAAGGTGTATTAATTATTTGTAGACATTAGAGAAGATTTTGGAAAATCTGTTATTGTCTCATTAAAGGACCACTTTTGTGCTCTTTATGCTCTTATAAAGCGCTCCCTAAAAAACAGTTAGTTAGGGCTTGAGAAGAACAAAAACCTTTTTTTTAAACTTTTACTGTGCATTCAAAAAAATAATTACAATATTTCAGTCATGCTATATAAGCATCAGATCTCTCCATCCCCTGAATTAAGTATTGTGTCTGGAGTGGAGCCATTCAGCCAGGCAGAGCTATCTAACAGCCCAATTAAATTGGAGCTACGTGTTAACACGTAGCTCGTAACTGTAATCTTAACGCTCTTTGCGTGCTAAGATGCATCTTAACGTTGCTCTCAGCCGACTTTGCGTGTTAACACGCAGAATGGCCCGAGAATAGGCTACATGAAGAGCAGCGTTGAACCTCGCACACGTAATTCCTTTGATCTTTCATCCTCGAAACCACTACTTGAGTGAAACCACTACTTAAGTGCTACGTGTTCACCTGCGAGCAATGGGAGTTAAGTACATTATGTAGCACTTGTACTGTACATAACATCACACTACTGCATCACTAACTAGTGATGTAAGGACTTAGAATTAATAGCACAATATTCTCAATCCCGCAAATCGGCCCCCAAAAAAACTTTATTTCATGAATATTTCATGTGTCATATCGACCCCTGCAATCAATGTGTTACGACTCATACTGTAACTTGCATGTAATAGAATATCATATTTACGGCTTTTTTAATATTGCATTATTTCTGTCCTTTGGGACCGATCGCAAACTGGATTTGGAGCACGTAGGACTTCGAAATTTACCCTCCCCTTTTTCAATGACATAACACTTACAATCTATTTTTCCATTGGCTCCATCTGAACCTTTAACTACGAAACTGATTAGTCGTTTGCGTGCCGACATGCAAGTCAGATGGCCACTAACTGATTTACAAAAAAAACGTCAATCGCTCGTAGCTCGCAGCCCCTTCTAATTTAATATTAAATGTAAGTCTGACAAATTTGAAGCACACAGCCCTTATGTGCTACACGTTGGACTTACGAGGCTGAGATTCAATTTGGGACAGGAACCGGAGGGGCCTGCCACGGTGGGGACCCCTGGGGGTCAGAGCGGGGAGAGCAGCTGGAGGTGGCAGAGGGAGATTGAGACAGGGACAGGAGGGGCCTGTACGGGGGACTGAGGAAAGAGCAGGCTGGACAGGATCAGCGATAGCACCATCTAAGTGAATTATCTTTATGCATTTTTTTAATAAGAACCAATTACAATTATATTTTTCTTGTCAGGTCCTACTTAATTATTCTTTATATGTATAATTTTCATTCCTGCAATAACATGTACCCTTGCTCAGTTATTTTCAGAACTCACCATTACCATCTGGCTTTGTTACACAATACTAAAAACTGGACAAAAAATTACATTTTGAAAAAATATACAAATATTTGTAAAGAATCAGATTTTATTTTAAAGTAGAATAAAATGTCATCCTAAATCCCCAATGGTACATGTTATATTCCCTGCTTATAGTCCATCTCATTGATACAGTACATGTTAAAATCTCATCTTACCTATTCAACTTTGCACATAAAATATGTATTGCTTACATTTCCCCTTCCTCTCATTTCAACCAATTTTTGTCATTTATGTCAGCATGCCACAGAGCAACAATCTTGTGTTTTAGTGTATCGGTATAGAGTTATACATGTATTTATGCTTGTATAAGGTACATTGTTTTGCAGTCCTCAATCTATTTTCTGAGAACTATATAAAGTGAAGAAAGGACCATCTTAATGGCCATTTTGAAAAGACTCTAAAGAGTAATTAGGTATGATTGAAAGAAAAAACCTTAAAACCTTTTTTAGAATACGTATTTATTTATATTTCCAAAGAAAACCGTACAAGTATATATTGCTTAAAAAGCAATTAATAAAGCCAATACATTTTAATATCCACACGTTAACAAAATAATACATGCATTTTTAGGAGACAGTATCCAGTATCAAGAAATTTTTTCATAGACATCACTATAATAGTTTTCATAGTGTGTAACGCTGATGTCATTGTGGGGCATGGCCATGATGTTATCAGGGGCGGGACCTAAAAACAGGAATTAATAGCAGCCGGCAGCCATGATGCACTTCAGAGACAGCAAAAAGAAAACACAGCACAGATAGACACAGACCAAAGTGAGTGAGTGAGTGAGAAAGTGAGTGAGTGAGAGAGAGAGAGGACAGAGAGAGAGAGTGAGGTGCAGACATTGAGCCACAGCACAGAGAGACAGACAGCAAAGTGAGTGAGAGAGAATGAGGTAGAGAGGTACAGAGAGAGAGAGAGAGAGACACAGGACAGAGAAACACAGCACAGATAGACAGCAAAGTGAGACAGAGAGAGAGAGTAGTACAGAGTGGGAGTGCACGCAGACAGAGAGAGCTCACAGAGAGAGAGTGTGCACAGACAGAGAAAAAGTGCACAGACAGTGCACACAGAGCGCAGAGAGAGAGAGAGACAAAGAGAGAGACAGAGAGAGATACAGAGCCGACAATGCACAGAGGGAGCGCAAACAGAGAGCGCACAGACAGATCGCACAGAGGCAGAGCACACAGAGAGAGAGGGAACAGACAGAGCGCACAGAAGAGAGCGCAGAGAGACAAAGAGGGAGGGGTACAGAAAGAGTGCACATACAGGGAGTGCAGAATAATTAGGCAAGTTGTATTTTTGAGGATTAATTTTATTATTGAACAACAACCATGTTCTCAATGAACCCAAAACACTCATTAATATCAAAGCTGAATATTTTTGGAAGTAGTTTTTAGTTTGTTTTTAGTTTTAGCTATTTTAGGGGGATATCTGTGTGTGCAGGTGACTATTACTGTGCATAATTATTAGGCAACTTAACAAAAAACAAATATATACCCATTTCAAGTATTTATTTTTACCAGTGAAACCAATATAACATCTCAACATTCACAAATATACATTTCTGACATTCAAAAACAAAACAAAAACAAATCAGTGACCAATATAGCCACCTTTCTTTGCAAGGACCCTCAAAAGCCTGCCATCCATGGATTCTGTCAGTGTTTTGATCTGTTCACCATCAACATTGCGTGCAGCAGCAACCACAGCCTCCCAGACACTGTTCAGAGAGGTGTACTGTTTTCCCTCCTTGTAAATCTCACATTTGATGATGGACCACAGGTTCTCAATGGGGTTCAGATCAGGTGAACAAGGAGGCCATGTCATTAGATTTTCTTATTTTATACCCTTTCTTGCCAGCCACGCTGTGGAGTACTTGGACGCGTGTGATGGAGCATTGTCCTGCATGAAAATCATGTTTTTCTTGAAGGATGCAGACTTCTTCCTGTACCACTGCTTGAAGAAGGTGTCTTCCAGGAACTGGCAGTAGGACTGGGAGTTGAGCTTGACTCCATCCTCAACCCGAAAAGGACCCACAAGCTCATCTTTGATGATACCAGCCCAAACCAGTACTCCACCCCTACCTTGCTGGCGTCTGAGTCGGACTGGAGATCTCTACCGTTTACCAATCCAGCCACGGGCCCATCCATCTGGCCCATCAAGACTCACTCTCATTTCATCAGTCCATAAAACCTTAGAAAAATCAGTCTTGAGATATTTCTTGGCCCAGTCTTGACGTTTCAGCTTGTGTGTCTTGTTCAGTGGTGGTCGTCTTTCAGCCTTTCTTACCTTGGCCATGTCTCTGAGTATTGCACACCTTGTGCTTTTGGGCACTCCAGTGATGTTGCAGCTCTGAAATATGGCCAAACTGGTGGAAAGTGGCATCGTGCCAGCTGCACGCTTGACTTTTCTCAGTTCATGGGCAGTTATTTTGCGCCTTGGTTTTTCCACACGCTTCTTGCGACCCTGTTGACTATTTTGAATGAAACGCTTGATTGTTCGATGATCATGCTTCAGAAGCTTTGTAATTTTAAGAGTGCTGCATCCCTCTGCAAGATATCTCACTATTTTTGACTTTTCTGAGCCTGTCAAGTCCTTCTTTTGACCCATTTTGCCAAAGAAATGGAAGTTGCCTAATAATTATGCACACCTGATATAGGGTGTTGATGTCATTAGACCACACCCCTTCTCATTACAGAGATGCACATCACCTAATATGCTTAATTAGTAGTAGGCTTTCGAGCCTATACAGCTTGGAGTAAGACAACATGCATAAAGAGGATGATGTGGTCAAAATACTAATTTGCCTAATAATTCTGCACTCCCTGTAGACAGCGTACACAGACAGCTAGAGAGAGCACACAGACACAGTGCACAGAGAGCGAGAGAGTGCACACAGACACATCGCACAGAGAGAGAGAGAGAGTGCACAGAGAGCGAGTGCACAGACAGAGAGCGTAAGACAATTCAAGATAACATTCTATAATACCATCATTTATGACAGGCAAGTTACTAGGTTAAATAATGATTATATATAAAATGAATACATAAAAAAACAGTATCCAAGGTAAATGGACAAATGGTATTTGAGCAGATCTGATCCTTGAAGATAAATTTGGCACCTACTATAAAGAGTGTCCATAAAAAAATTAGGATGTACACTGAAATTGATATATTATTTAGTGATTCATGACAAAGTATTTATATATGGGTCACATGCACATAAAAAAAACAGCAAATTCTCTTTATGAGATTGTTTCCACATTTTAAACTTTTACTGCATATTTAAACAACAGATTACTATTTTTCAATCATACTCCCAGGTTAAATAAGCTTCAGATCTTTCCATCCCCTCAATGAAATATTGTGTTTTTGCCAATTTAGATAGCCCTCCACTTCAAGAGCAGAACCACCTGGATGGAGGGTTGTCTAGATAAGCATACCACAAATGCAGGATGATACTGGGTGGTGACTAAAAAGTGTGCCTGTACATGGCTAGCAAGTTACACTGCTCCTTGTTACTAATGTGTGTTCCGGAGAGTGGTTTTCAATTTGGCATTTCCCCAGGGCAGGTCCACTCCACCTACAATACTTCATTCAGGTGGATAAGAGATCTGGAGTTCATACAGCCTCATTGAAATAGCCAGCAATTGTTTAAATGCACAGCAAAAATGTTATAAAGTGTTTTTTATTATGTTTTGCCTAACTATTCTTCAGACATCCCTTTATAGGACCACTAAATTGGTCCTTTACTAGAAGTTTACAAGTTCCTTAGAGTATTTTTATATACAGTACTTGTATGCTTTTAACAAGTTTTCTATCTGCCAAAAATAAATAGGAGTCTTTTAATGTTTAGTTCTATGTGAATTCAACATTAAAATTGTACATTAAAATAATTTCAAAGTATCTTGGTCCTTTTTTCTTCTTTAAAAAAAAAAAAAAAAAAATGACACATCTTATATTAATGCTTCAACAATATTATTTTGTATAATTTAGTATTTGGAATTTACAGAAGAGTGTATTGTATACTTGTCTTTGTTTTAACATTTTCTATTTACAAATCTTTTTCATGCGATTGTACACTCCATCATTGTTAATGATTTTAAAAAAAATCTTATATTTTCAAACTGAATTTCTTGGTATTACTCGATATTGATAACTAAACATCTTAGATATATATCAACACTACAGTATAAATATTGTGAATTGGATGATATTATGCTGCTTTTATTTATGGGTATTTTTATAAGCAAATTTATGGAGCTAATGGTGCATAACATTAGACACATATCATGGTCGTTCCTTTGGACCCCATTGTGTAATAGTCTATGTCACAATCTGCTTCTTCAAGGGGGCTTGATATGAACCTAGTTCAAACCTACCCCAGCAGAATCGTGTAGTTCCTGTTCACTGTGGCACAAAAGATGGCTTCTGAAGAGGGCAAGGCCCAAAAGGTACAGGCAGAGAATACTGGATACAGGTTACTAGTGGCAATGACAAGACCACTCCCCAAGTCAGGATACAACACACATAAATAGTCTCACACTGTGGATATGTGAAAACTATCTCTTAACCTTTATTGAATGATCAAAACAACATATTTATACTCTCCCATACCACACCCTTGTGTACATTTGTGTATGTGTGATGTCAGCCCATCTGGCTTGCAACCTTGGGCTATCAAAGCTCTTGAGATCAAATTCACCAGATATCTATAGCTGACTAGTGAAAAAAAAATCTTTTATGTTAAATTCAAGTGTTTGCTTAGGACTACTTGAAGTACATACATCTGTCTTGACCCAAGGTCTGTATGTGTGAGTGTGCAATGATCTGCAGCTAACTTCTATGCAGAGCGTTTTTACCAATTCCCCATATGTTCTATATAAAACATTTTCCCTTTTATATAATATATTATAACTAGGATACATAATAACCATGTACAGGCAACATATAACCACACACAATAATACATAATCCCAATGCAACAATGTCATGCTCCCTTGGCAATATTCATAAATTACTGGCAATACGAGTCCTTAAACAATTAAATCATGACAATTTCTCCTCCTTTCCTTTCTAGTATAGCATGGGAAGTGTATCCTGCCAGATAACTCCCCATCTATATAGGTGGTTACCGGTCCTCTTGATGCGACAGTCCATCCATGTGATAGCCTCAGTGGCTCTCTGGGTACCCTACCTCCCCACTGTCCACGGTGAATACTCACTCCTTGCCAGTGGCCTAGTGAGCTTCCAAAGCCCCTGGGGAGACTTGTAAGACAACTGCCATGGATGACCCTTCAAGGTAGTCCAGGGGAAACAGTACACCCTGGCTAGTAAGTCCAGCATAAACTTGGGAGGATCCTTACCCAGCAAAGCCCTCTCCTTCCAGGCTAGGAAAACCTTGTGTCCTGCTGATTCTGGATCAGTACTCAGTCCCATGGGTAACATTGAGGGAGACAAGTTTCCCTTTGTCAGGCCTGAATTTTCTCCTGAATAAACAGGGATGCTTGAGTTGTAACATGGGCTAATTACATTCTCTGGTGTTATCCATGGTGGATAAATGGGCAGTTCTGACACAAGCCGTTTTCGTTCAGTAGCCAAACCCTCTCCCAACAAGCCTGGCCAGTGGTTCCTCCTTTCCAGGGTTACAGGCACACAACCAGTGTCCATGGGAAGCTGAAGGGGAGTCAATGTAGGGAGACCAGGAGACAAACCACAATCTGGGGTACCCTCTGGCTCTTTGGTCTCTGGATCCTCCGCTGGAACCTCCTGACTCTCTCCCGAGACTGCCTGGTGTGTAGTTACAGGCAGCCCTTGAGAAGCAACTGCTACTGCCTCTTGTTCAGGCTGAAGAGCAGGGCTACTTTCTGTTTCTGCTCCAGGGTCTGTAGCTGGCTCCTGGACAATGGTCATCCAAGGAACCTCTCCACTATTTTCACAGCCAATAGGTATGGCCCAGTGCTCATTAGGTTCTTCTCTTACTCTAGGAGCAGGGTAGCTTTCCCCCAGTTCTTCCCCTGGGCATGGCACTGCTGTGGTTTGGTCCTGTCCCCAAGCCTCCAACTGGGTGAGACTCAGCCCCCTAAAGATAGGGACCAGATCTGCCTCTTCCCAGTCAACCCCATGGATGAAGGCATCCTTGTTATTTTGAGAATCATGCATATCAAAATTCTCCCCACAGTCCATACCTTTATTTTCTGACCCAGCCTTGGCAATATTTAGCTGGGTCCCTGTAGTACCTGTTAGGTGGTTCTGTTCCATGCTTGACTGGCATGAGCCCTTCCAGCTGGGTGGCCAAAACCCATCCAGGGATGCTTTATCCAGCAAGTCTATATAATCCACCTCCAGCTTTACCTCCTGCTGGATCATAAGCCAAAGTAGGTGAGCCTGTCTCCAGTCCCAGCAAGTGACAGCGTTTGGAAAAAAGCCACAGCTGTCTTTTCTCTGTCCCCAAACCACAATCTGGATCCCCATGTACAATGTCCCAAAGTGCCTCTTCCAGCCCCAATGAAAAAAAGGGCTTCCCATGAGGTATGCCAAAAGGTCCACCAGAGAGACCTCCTCGCATACTAATTCTTCTAGCCATTCCATTAACTTGTGACTTGGCCATACTCCCATGAATGCCATCCAGTTATTTAGAAGGTCCATTCCTCTACAGTCCTTTCCAGTCACCAGAACATTTTCTGTCTCTACTAGGGATAAGGATTTCCCCTCAACAGGAGCTGAGACAGTGCCATTGCTTACCCTTCTCCATTTCTCCTGTACCTCCTGTGTGATCTGTATCTGGAGTTCCCTCTGCTGATCCTTGGTTAACCCTGCAGGCAGTATCTCCATCCATCTTTGGTACCATCTGGACACTTCCTCCTCCTCTGTTGCAGACATCTCTTCATATGCTACCATCCTTCTGTGTTTTATACAGCGATCCCACCACTACCAGCCAATGTCACGATCTGCTTCTTCAAGGGGGCTTGATATGAACCTAGTTCAAACCTACCCGAGTAGAATCGTATAGTTCCTGTTTTCTGTGACACAAAAGATCGCTTCTGAAGAGGTACAAGGCCCAAAAGGTACAGGCAGAGAATACTGCATACAGGTTACTAGTGGCAATGGCAAGACCACTCCCCAAGTCAGGATACAACACACAGAAATAGTCTCACACCTTGTATATGTGAAAACTATCTCTCAACCTTTATTGAATGATCCAAACATATTTATACTCTCCAATACCACACCCTTGTGTACATGTGTGTATGTGTGATGTCAGTCCATCTTAGGCTATCAAAGTTCTTGACATCAAATTCCCCAGATATCTATAGCTGGCTAGTGAAAAAAACCTTTATGTTAAACTCAAGTGTTTGCTTAGGACTACTTGAAGTACATAAATCTGTCTTGACCCAAGGTCTGTATGTGTGAGTGTGCAATGATCTGCAGCTAACTTCTATGCAGAGGATTTTTACAAATGCCCCACATGTTCCTTAGAGGAGGAATGGAACATTAGTTAAGTTTATTATTTTTTTCCAGAGCTGCACTTTTTTTTAGGTGGAAGTCCTTTCCGTGGGTCAAAGATGTGGAGCCGAGGATCTTCAATAAAGGAAAAAGAGGATCAATCTCTTCTAGCAACATAGATGTGACTGCATATCCAGGGCATTATAGTATTGTTTTATTTTATTTAACAGTTCATTTTTTTTAATTTTAATATTTTATTTGCATTTTTTTTCAGTAATTCTTTTTATATTTTTATTTAATGTATTTAATGTATTAGGATTGTAACAGAAACTATGGGGGTCCATGTGGACCTCCATGGCAAGATAGGTACCATGGGGGTCCATAGGTGAATGCCATTTATTATGTAGGTACAAAGGGGCTATCCAGTGAGTCTCTAAATAAGTAACCATATTGTAATTTATTTCAAGTTAACTGCCAGATAATGTTTGTGAAGATCGGGCAGCTAAACCTCCTTGATCTTTTGAGTGGAATAAGATTTATTTAAAGACTCTGAGTTTTGATCCTTTCAAATACAATGCAGGAAGTCAGACTGCAAAACTGTAAAAGTATGTTTAGGGAGATGTATTAGCAGTGTTTGAAAAATATTGAGAAGGCATGGCATGATCATTCCTTTTTAAGCTTGCGATTTAGCCTAACCAAGGGATTGAATAATAGTAAAATTTTGTAGATCTTTCTTAATATCAACTAAAAGTTATGGGATATTATGTTTATAGAACGTTTGCTAGGATATTGAGAGGTGGATGCAAAGCTACTTTATAGAGTAGGTTTTCCAAGTATATGGAAAATAGTTTTTCAGTGTGTTAATACAGTCTGTCGGAATATTTATGAGCTTCAGATTCACTTCAGAAACATTGAGGAATTGTAAGAGTAACTATAACACCATTGGCAAATAGAGTCAATTTATTGATCTCTTTGTCAATCATTGGACCTGATATATTTGGGTGCGTTTGAATTGTGAAGTTCCATAACAAGGAAGAGGGAGAGGAGAGTGGCTAGCCCTGTCTTGTGCCATTGTAAACAGGAAATGGTGTAGAGCTGTTGCCTGTATGTTTGTGAATCATAGACATAGATTTATAAAGTGGAAGGATACTGTGGATGATGGGATCTGAAAAAGTTAATGTTTTAAAGATCCAGTATATATGGATTCTGTAATATATCACTGTTCAGCACATCCAATAATATTTTTTTAGTGCACATAAAGGTGATTATACATAGTTTTATAACATGCCTAGAAGACTGTGAGACTGTCAACAACTATAATGAATCCCCCATTCATATTCACATTCATAATATTAATACCTTCACAGTATAATTGGGAACATAATCAAATAAGAATCTCTTACCAAACAAAATACAAAATGTAAGTTCTACTATCATTGTAATGCACCCAGCACAGAAGGAGCTCAGAGAATGTGAAGACATGGTTGCTGTTGCTACCACTAAATAGACAAATCAATAGTTTGACTTTAATTAGAGGATTGAGGAACACTTTCACCTGTGTAAGTAAAGACACTGAAAGCTGTAGGATATGCTGTGTAAAGTGACCTCTGAAAATAGCTAGAAAACAGTTGGGGAGGAAAGAGAATGAAAAAAAAAACACAAATACAAGATAGAGGTTTATAGGACTACCCAAAGCTGTGAACGGTCCCCCTCACTCAGTGTATTTTCCTAGCCTATCAGGAACTACATCACAGCAGCATGTTGAAGCATATGCATCATTTTAGGCAGTAAAAACATTGTTTTTAATTGCTTTTTAATAAAACAAATACAAAGGTATATTACATACCTAGTAAACTCAAGAAACCTTCCATATCCCTTTAATGTTTTACAAGCAGACAGATTTTGCAGTCCTGGATTATTTGGCTGCCTTCATATGATCGATTTGACCACCTGTGTATTAACCAGTAGGTGACATCACACATTTTTTCAGAACAAAATTATAATGTTTCTTATGACTGTACATGTACATTGCTGTTCAGACACATCACATCCAGACTATTTCTAAAGTATATTACATAGTATTTCACTACAGGGAATACACATCACATGGATTGATAAGATTATTAGTGATCTTGATGGTAAAGGTGTTTGTTGACCAGCTTGGTGGGCATTAACCCCTGGCACTGTGTATTATACATGTTTAGCTTTTCATTAGTTGTATGGCAGTGTTTAATAGTGTGAACAGATATTGTGTAGTTTTTGATTGGCACTGCAGCCCAAGTGAAGTACTTTATGGCCCCATTTGAAGCTTATTGAAGCTGCCCAAAAATATATTCTCCAGCTGATCTAGCCTGATGATTGGACCACTATGCACAAAGCATTCCCCTTACCATTTTTTCAAACATTCTTCAGGATATATACTATACATTATAAATGTCCATTTAAACAGATCTTTAAACACTTTATGACAGTGCTTTCAACTATCTGTTATATGTGTCATACATTCTGCATAAATTGTTAAATATCTGTAGAATTTGCTAATTCTTTATAAACAGAAGATACCACCAATTGCTTTTAGAATCGTGGATCCAAAATCTATAAATCTGCATCAAAAAATGTAATTGAAATGACTGTGAATCCGACACAAAATGCAAATATAATGGTTTTACAAATTTAAATTACTTTCAGAAGTGTACAAACCACTAATATATAACATTCTCCCAAATCAGACAAGCTGATACTGAGGAGAGAACAGACAGGTGGGGGACCGGGTGCCACCGGAAGCAGACGTCAACCTCTGAGCACGAGGTGAGAGATGCTGCTTGCAGGGAGCGTTGGTCTGCGCTGCACGATCCTGCACCCTTTTTGGAGCCAAAAGACAGGAAGCACTGGAGAAAGGGACCTAAGGCAGCCTATCGTGCTAGAGGCAAGCACTGGAGACTTTGATTTAGTCCTCCTCCCTAGTGAATGGAGAATAGGGTTGGCAGAGTCAACAGGCTGGACAGATATAGAATCTGGGAAATCTGTCTGCGCCCTTTACCCACAGATCTCGACTAAGACCGGCAGTAACTGTTGCATGTAAACCATTGGCTTGTTGTACTGGGCAACCCTACTTTTCTTTGATAACCCTAAAGTGGATTAAAACTGCAATCTACCGTGGATATAAAATGTCTACACACCCCTGTTAAAATGTCAGGTTTCTGTGCTGTAAAACAATGAGACAAAGATATATCATTTCAGAGCTTTTTCCACCTTTAATGTGACCTATAAACTGTAAAACTCAATTGAAAAACAAACTGAAATCTTTTAGGTAGAGGGAAGAAAAAATATAAAAATAAAATAATATGGTTGCATAAGTATGCACACCCTTAAACTAATACTTTGCTGAAGCACCTTTTGATTTTATTACAGCACTTAGTCTTTTTGGGTATGAGTCTATCAGCATGGCACATTTTGACTTGGCAAGATTTGCCCACTCTTCTTTGCAAAAGCACTCCAAATCTGTCACAGCCCTCTTCAGATCACCCCACAGATTTTCAATCGGATTCAGGTCTGGGCTCTGGCTGGGCCATTCCAAAACTTTAATCTTCTTCTGGTGAAGCCATTCCTTTGTTGATTTGGATATATGCTTTGGGTCGTTGTCATGCTGAAAGATGAATTTCCTCTTCATGTTCAGCTTTCTAGCGGAAGCCTGAAGGTTTTGTGCCAATATTGACTGGTATTTGGAATTGTTCATAATTCCCTCTATCTTAACTAAGGCCCCAGTTCCAGCTGAAGAAAAGCAGTCCCAAAGCATGATGCTGCCACCACCAAGCTTCACTGTGGGTATGGTGTTCTTTTGGTGATGTGCAGTGTGGTTTTTGCACCAAACATATATTTTGGAATTATGTCCAAAAAGTTCAACCTTGGTTTCATCAGATCATAACACCTTTTCCCACATGCTTTTGGGAGACTTCAGATGTGTTTTTGTAAAATGTAGCCTGGCTTGGATGTTTTTCTTCATAAGAAAGGCGTTTCTCTTGCCACTCTACCCCATAGCCCAGACATATGAAGAATACTGGAGATTGTTGTCACATGTACCACACAGCCAGTACTTGCCAGATATTGCTGCAGCTCCTTTAATGTTGCTGTAGGCCTCTTGGTAGCCTCCCAGACCAGTTTTCTTCTCGTCTTTTCATCAATTTTGGAGGGAGCTCCAGTTCTTGGTAATGTCACTGTTGTGCCACATTTTCTCCACTTGATGATGACTGTCTTCACTGTGTTCCATGGTATATCTAATGCCTTGAAAATTCTTTTGTACCCTTCTCCTGACTGATACCTTTTAACAATGAGATCCCTCTGATGCTTTGGAAGCTCTCTGTAGACCATGGCTTTTGCTGTGGGATGTGACTAAGAACATTTCAGGAAAGACCAACTAGAGCAGCTGAACTTTATTTGGGGTTAATCAGAGGCACTTTAAATGATGTCAGGTGTATGCTGACTCCTATTTAACACGGTTTGGAATATGATTGCTTAATTCTGAACACAGCTACATCCCCAGTTATAAGAGGGTGTGCAGACTTATGCAGCCACATTATTTTTATTTTTTATTTTTCTTCCCTCCACTTAAAAGATTTTGATTTGTTTTTCAATTGAGTTGTACAGTTTATAGGTCACATTAAAGGTGGAAAAAGTTCTGAAATGATTTATCTTTGTTTAATTTTTTTACAGCACAGAAACCATGATATTTTATTAGGGTTGTGTAGACTTTTTATATCCACGGTATGTATTGTGCTGTATTCAAGCTCTACTATAAGTAGAAAAGTGGAGACTTTTTTACAACTATATAAGCAGTAGATTTGTGTCTGTATTTGTAATAAAGGAATTAATTTAAGAGGGGGAGAGGAGTGAAGAAAGAAGTGAAGAAAATAAAGGGAAACCTGGAAGCCTTGGCTCCCTTAGCATTATTGCAAGCACTTTAAGCCATCATATGCTTTAATCACAACATTATTAATGAAAATTGATAACTCCTCCTCCTGTCAACTTAATTCAATATAAGGTCCAATATTATCTGTCTGCATATGCACACTGCTTTGCACAGCTAAACAATTTAAGTAATAAGAAGTGGTATATTAATTGTTTGTATATATAACTGCTTTTTCTTTCTGGTAAGCTAGTTTACAGCCTTATTAAATTGCAATTCGGCCAATTGAATAGGGCTCTATATAAGCACACAGCATATTTTTTTACAGAAGTTTTTAGCTTCTATCCAAAAGCAAGATCTTCATTAACTAAAAACTTCTGTAAAAAAACATATGCTCTGTGCTTATATAGAGCCCTATTCAATTGGCCCAATAACAATTTAATAAGGCTGATAATATCCATTTAACTGATCTTTGCATAGCAAGTGCAATACTAACTATTTGTATATATAATTGACTATTCTTTTGGCTATTATAATATAGCCGGACAGATTTCCTGAATTGAACACTGCATGGCAAAAGAATTGGAATTTAAGATGTGCAATGCTAATTATCTGTGCATATAACTTTTTCCTACCGTTCTCAAACTACCTCATAGCGGAACAGATTTTTTGAAATAAGCTTTGCACTGCAAAAGGACTGAAGATTTAAAGAGGTATAAACATTAATTGTTTGTATAAGTAATTGTCACTTCCCTCCAACAAGCTATTATAACATAGTGGGACTCTAACAATGATTAATTAAAATGACCTGCTTAGCACTTCTTATTTGTGAAATCCCTTGTGACTATTTGCTGACTTGGAAGTGAGATGCAAGCTGTAATTACCTAACAACTTAACTAATTGTTAATTTAACATGACCATCAGCCCTATTACATTTGGCTACGTGTTAAAAAACGTAGCTCATAATGTAGAAAGTAAGGCTTACTGCTTTTTAAATTAGCCCAGTAAAGCAGGCCGCTGCCGATCTGCGGGTTTGCTGCAAAAAAAGCCTACGGGATGAGTAACGTTGAGCTTCACGGACGTAAATTCTTTGATCTGTCAAGCCCGTAACTGCTACTATTCCAATTATGCTATTAAAATTGCAACAAAGTCGCTTGTGAGCAAGCCCGTAACACGCAAATGGTGCCCAAAGAGTGCTGGAGAGGACTCACAAGGGGGGTAAAGTCCAATATGTAGCACTTTAACTGCAAATAAACCACACTACTGTACTAATATTAGAAGGGAAAGTGATGTTAGGTCTTAGAATCAATAGCACAACATTCTCAAGCCCTCAAATCCGCCCAGAAAGCTACTTTATTTCATGTATAATATTTGTGTTATATTGATCCCAGCAATTAATGTGTTAATACATACACTGTAACTCGCATGTGACAGAATATCATATTTACAGCTTTATTAATATTGCTTATAACTGGAATGTGGGTCTGATTGTAAATCATAATTGAACCCCATAACACTTTGAAATCCAACCTCCATTTTTCTGTGACGCAATTGTGACGATCTCGGTTTCCATTGGCTCTGTCTAAACCCGTAACTACGTGTTTGTCTTATTGATTTCGTTCAAGCCCACAAATCCGACCAATAAATGGTTTACAGGTTTGCGTCTAGCTCATAGCTCGCAGCCTGTACTAATTGAATAGCACAGTAAGTCGGACAAATTTCAAGCTTCAAGTTGGAGTTACTGGCTTAGAATTTAATAGGGCTGCATGTAAGCCGTATATTCTAACCATAATCCTTTAAACTTGTGAGATGTTTTGGGGATAGGGAAACCCTCTTGAGTTTGTGAGAGGAACTGAAGAGGGTAATCAAGGTTTTAAGGAGAGGGATATCTTCTGATAAATTCAATGTAACATGCTCTAAATCACTTTTTTTCGACTTGTGAGAGAAGCTAAAAAGGGTAATATGGCCGAGATTACTTATAAATATCCTAAATCTTTCTCTGAATTGGCAAAAAGAAATTGGTATCCCTTTTTTTTTCTTAATTGAGCTGCACAACCAAATAATTGAAGCTTAAAAATGGTGCAATATTAACTGTTGGTATATATAACTGCTTCTTTTTTCTGGCAAGCTATTATAACATAGCCAGATAGACTTTTTGAACCCTTGGATCTTTTAAACTGAGTTTTGCATGGTAAAAGGATCGAAGTGCAACATTAATTGTTTGTGCATATAATTGACTAATTTCTTGGCTATTATAACATAGGCGGATTGATTTTCCGAATTGAACTCTGTACAGAAAAATTATTGGAATTTAAGGGATGCAATATTAATTATATCTGTTCTGTCAAATAACCACAACATAACGGGATATACATTTTTTTAATTGAGCTTTGCATTGCAAAGGGACTGAAGATTTAAAAGAGGTGCAATATTATTGTTTGTATAGGTAACTGCACTTTTTTCTAATAATAGCTATTACCACATAGTGGGACTCTAATAGTTATTGATAAAAAATATATGTATAGTACTCCTAATTTGTAAATTTATTGTGACTGCCTACTGTGTTCTCATGGTTTTGGAAATAGGGGCAAGTAAAGTGAAAGTTGTAACTACTTGCCAATTTAACTATGTGCTAATCTAATATGATTATGCAAGCCGTATATTCTGATCATAATTCTTTAAACAGGTGAGAGGTTTTGGGGAGAGGGATATTTTCTTATAAATTCAGTGTAAAATGCTTTACAACCCATTTTTTTAACTTGTGAGAGAAGATGAAAAGTAAAAATACAGCTGAGAAGAAAGTGGAAAGGAAACAAACTGAGATGCTTTGCTTAATGTAGCCAAATTGCTGAGATTGTTTATAATTTATTTTAAATCTTTATTAAACCAAGGAAGATAAATTTGTTATCATTTAAACAGACTGTATATCCTTACCCTGGGAAGTGAGGATTCTCAAGCAATGGATAAATATGTGAAAAAATCACCTAGTGGTGGAGAAATGACCGGGTCTAGAAGTAATATTCAGAAAGATAAAAAAGAATTGAACGAACAAAAAGAGACAAAACAGTTGGTTCTATCACTAGATATGACTGCTGAAAATATAAAAGATCAAAAATAAATAATTAATCAAAGAATAAGTCAAACAGAACATAGAATATCTGATGTAGAAGATCAGATGGTAGAGCAAGAAAACAAATAAAATATTTAATGGAACAAAACGGTACTTTACAGTCTAAATTAGAAGATATGAAAAATAGAAGTAGACGGAATAACATCAGAGTAGTTGGTTTATCAAAGTCTGCTGAAAGCAATAATTTATTAATTTTGCATCAGGTGAACTACCATAATTAGTTAGTATGAACCCAAATAAACCTCCGATTGTCATAGAAAGGGCCCACAGAATAGGCCCAGAAAATAAACTTGCACAGGGCTTACCTGTCAATAGAACAGTGATAATCAGATCTTTTCATTTCAAAGAAAACAGCAAATAATGCAAGGATTTCAAAAATTAAAAAGTCTATCATAAGAAGGCTCTAATTTGAGATTATATAATGATTACTAAGTAGAAGTGTTTCCCGTAAACGTAGAGAATTCTCATCTTCTTGTAATCAACATTCTAAATAGGGTAGAAAATTTGCTTTACTCTATCAGCTAAATTGAGACTAGAAACTGCTGAGAGAGAGAGAGAGAGAGAGAGAGAGAGAGAGAAGGCTGGGTGAAGGAATAAATACAAGATATATAATTTATCATAGAAAAGGATTGAAAAAATACAGAGCATTAAAATAAGTTTGTGGAATGTAGGGGGTATGAATTCACCTATTAAAAGGAAGGCCATCTAAAAACATTTAAAAAAGATAGGAGCAGATATTGCTTTTTTGCAAGAAATGCATCTGAATAATAAAGAACATTAAAAAACTGGCCAGGGAATAGGTCCAAGAGGTCATATTTACTAAATACGAAGAAAAAAAAATTATAAGTAGCCATTCTCTTTAAAAAAGAATTAAATTATACAAATAAATTCATTAATTTTGATAAAGAAGGAAGATATATTATATTATGGTTATGGCTAGAACAAGAACAATTTTACTCTGATCTTTATTTGAGGCATATAAATTACAAATACATTTTTTTAAAGAATCAATGCCAAAAACATCCCTAGTGCGGGCCTAGTGGGTGGAAACTTCAATATTGCTCCATTTGGAGATCAAGTCAGAACTAAGATATCTAAAGGTTCTAGCCAGGATAATAATATGACTACTCGCAACAAGAGAGAAAATAAGATTTAAAGAAAATGGTCAAATAAATTAGATCTAATTGATGTTTAGCACATTTTTAATCCACAAAAAAAGAGTTCATGTGTTACTCGAAAACACACCAAAGTTTATCACGAATCAATTATTTTTTAATTTCACTTAAATTAACAGAAAAAATTGAAAATCCGCAAATAGGTAATATTCTCTTATCAGACCATGCTCCAATAATAATGAATAGAAATAGAATAGAAATTGGAGATTTCCTAATTCACTATTTAAAGATCCAGAATTCTTGATTTACATTTGGGAGACTGCTAAGACAGTTCTTAGAGGGGATATTATTAGTTATCACAATCAAAAGCTTACTGAATCATAGATTTTGTATAGAGATCGACCAAACTTACAAAATGTAAATAAATTTAAAATGGCAAAAGAAAATATAGATAATCATCTGATGTATGTTTTTTTAAAAGTGGAAATAAAATATCTAAAATGCTTGCTAACCTTCTGAAAAATAATCACTAAAACTAATTAAATAAAGGATATTTTCTTTGAGCATTTTCCATAGGTCTATACTAAATGGAAAATAGACTATGGTGAAAAGGAGAGATTCTGGAAAGAGGTAGAAACACAATCAATAACACAGACGCAATTGATAATTTAAACGTGACATTCAGATTTCCATTCCTTTTAAGAGATGACTTGAGCAAATGTAAAATGCAAATGGTCCATGCAGGAATTGAAACTGTAAATTGGAGCATTAAATCACTACATTCTAGGCACAGCAGTACACTTAAATAACCCACTCCCATACATTCTATCTTGTGAGAAAAGCAATATTAGCTCAGCTTGAGACAGTGGAACAAAAGTGGGTTTGAAGTTTTGGTGCGTGAAGGAAAACAGCGACTGGACTTGGGATTTTTCAACATTGATGCTTTCCTATTGTTACTCCAAATGCAACAAAATAACTAGACTGAACATTAGTTTATAAGAGGGCATCTTCACAGTTACTCCTGTTCATATCCCTTTTGGAAACCCTTCCTATTATAAACTTTTCTTTCTTTATTTACTGTATTATTTGAAAAATGTTTGACATTTTATACACTTCCTCTGTTTATTTTTTGACCTACTTCTCATTAAAGTGTATTTCTCGTGATCTACTTTTAGTTCCTTTCTCTAGTTTGCTTTTTTTTCACTTTTGCTGTAGTTACTTTAACCTCTTGTGGTGTTAACCGGCAATATGAAATCAATGACAGAGCATTGTTATCGTTTTCCCATGAGGTGTTTTTTTTTAGCATTGTCAAACATATTTCTTTCTGCATCTATACATGATGTGTTAAAATTGTAAAAGTTTACTGTCGGGAATAAATAATAGACAATACTAAACTTTCAAAAGAATTTAAGGGAAAGTAACACAAATACACTAAATGGTCTAACTTGTGTACATTTTAAGTTGTGTCAGTAAAAACATTTTTATACATAGCAATTAAAAAAGTTAATCTTTTGTGAAGAAACTTGTAATTAAAATATCAGGTTTTCCCTAGATGTCTAGATTGGAGTTCCTCCCATCTTTTCTAATCAGTGTGGAGTCTGAATAGAGATGTGTAACATGGCATTAGCACCTCTCTTTTCTGCAGTTTTTTACTCTTTACACAACAAGGCATGGACTGTTGGATAGTTTTATACTTTTACATCAAAAACTAATGTTAGCTGCTACATAATCCAAAAGCATAAAAGCATCTCTTTAAGAAAATATTAAATTGAGCAGACACTACCATGGGCTCTTCCACGTCGGAATGTATCTTGGGTAAAAATCTATTTATATATTTATATATTATAAGATTATATATTTCTATTGTCAAGCAGCTATTTAAAGTGACAGTCTTTCGACATAACTGAATACATATTGAGTTTGTTACATCACTTTTGTGACAGTTGGATGGTGACGGTAGGATTCTTTATCCTACCCAGAAGTAGGTTGATTGCATTGATAAGAATTGTTCTCCAAAAATTTAAATGCCATTCTCTCACACATAACTTGCCTCCAGGGTCCAGCAGAAACAATAAACATTTATTGTTTTCTAAAAACTAGCTTTATGACTTATATGATTCAAAAAAGTCTAAGAATATAATATATAAACAGTATATGTTTTATCATTTTTGAGGGGCGATTTGAAATGTAAAGCCAAAACATGTTATCCATTATCAAATTGTCCATAAGAGCATACTAAATATATGATACTTCAGTGGTCCTCTAAAATGATCTACATTACATCTTTGGATGTACTTTCTCAAAGCCCAACAAGGCAGTATTTACTTACTAGGGGTTATAAAAAGTCTAAACACCCCTGTTAAAAAGTCAGGTTTCTGTACTGTAAAAAAATGAGACAAAGATAAATCATTTCAGAACTTTTTCCACCTTTAATGTGACCTATAAACTGTACAACTCAATTGAAAAACAAACTGAAATCTTTTAGGTAGAGGGAAGAAAAAATATAAAAATAAAATAATATGGATGCATAAGTATGCACACCCTTAAACTAATACTTTGTTGAAACACCTTTTGATTTTATTACAGCACTCAGCCTTTTTGGGTAACCCAAATGGCTCTAGTGCTGCGAAAAATACAAATACAGCCAGGAATTATGCAATATATGTCCAAGATTTGAGAAACCCAGCATTCTAGTTATTATTGCTATTAGTTAAAGAGTCCATATGGTCTTCAGTCTATTAAACAAAGATTCTACAAGCAAAACAAATCTATAGATTTAGGAAAAGAAAAGCTGGGAAGAAAGCTAAATTTAGTAGGTGATAACACATCATGACATTTTGCAGTTTGTGGTTTTTAAGTAAAATATATTGCATCACATGCTTAAAAGTTGCTTACAAGGATATCTGTAATCGTTTTTCTTCCAGTAATAAGCAAAGTCATTCATAAATATTGGGGGAAAGTGTACTTAAAGATAGAAAATAAATAAGATGAAAAGTCTCTAAAAGTGATCAAGATAAAAAATAGGTAATTATCATAGTTAAAAACAAGGTATGATTATACCTTATTCAATACAAATTCCTGCAACTAGAATTAAGGGTAGTACTGTTTTTGCTTCAATAACCACACTAACTACAACAATTTAGAAATGTCTTTCAATAGAATCATATAAAGAATAAAAATACACAAATGTTATCTTACAAAATAACTTAATTAATCTCACAAAAATGCTTAAGGAGATGGCTGAAATGTAAAAGATTATCTCTGGGCCAGGTTATACATGAAAGCACCAACAGATTTCATTAGTCTATAGCTAGCTTCCTCAGAGTAACTAATTTGCATCTTGTTGAAGTTATTTATACATAACTTACACAAATTCATTATTACTGGTATAGCCAGTGAAAGAAGACACAGAAATGTAATCACGTAACTCTTTGGTCTGAAGGTGCTGTATCTGCAATATTGCAGCACTAACACTTAGTCTTCGGTTTCAGTACAACCATCTGCCAAACTGAGGTATGACAGCATAAATATCACAATGGCACTGGTTTAACAATGCCTTCAAGGCATATGACACTACAGTATATAAAAATAACTAATAGAAGGAATTCCATGATAGGCACAATCTGAATTCAACCATGAGGACCAAATATGTTTCCATTCTATCTTGTCAAGTACTAGATAATTTCTCCATTATTAGAATCTGAATAATTATTTGGATTGACATAGAAAAAGGTAAATGTAAAAGTAACAAAATATGTGTTGCAGCAAAAAATAAAATTATAACAACATTTTTGAAGGGAAAGAAGGGATATTATTTGGAAGACCTAATATACAATGGAGTGGGTTTGATTTAATTAAAACATTTAGAATATCGGATAGAATTCTGCAAATTTGATACCATAAATTGAATACATTTGGACAATCCCAAATTACCTTCTTGGTCGCAGTCTCTAAAACATTTATTAGAAGGAAATGTTTTATATTATTTTTGAAGGAACCATCTAGGTTTTTACACGAGTGGCCTTATGTGGAAGTGACCAGAATAGTACTCTTGACATATGGTAGAAAACCTGTCGTATTGCTATTGCATACAGTTGTTGCTGTTTATTCAATTGTGCCAAATTCTTTACACTGTAAGTTTGCTAGTTTTCAATCTTGTAGATGATTTAGGGAAAAGATTATGTACATTTGATTTTAAGCTCAAATACAGGGCCCTCCATTAGTTAGGAATAGGTTAAAATTGTTGTACTTAATCCCTGTATAGCGCTATGGAATATTTTGTCCCATTACAAATATAGAGAAAAATATATAATTTCTGCATAGAGTCAATTATATACCCCAGCAACTTTATACCTTGTTCTTGAATAACAGTGTTTAATGTTTCAGGGGATGTGATGAAATAGGAGATTTAAAAATATATACTGGACATTCCCTATAGCAAAATCCTTGTGGGGTAAAGCTCGGAACATAGTCTATGATGTACTTGGTGTGTTCTTTCAATTTAATGGAAAGCATTGCTTGATGAACATGCATTGCTCCAACTTACTTATACATTGAGACAATCACTTTTATACAAATGAGAGACTCTCCTATGATGTAATTACTAAATAGAGGCTATGAGATGTGATTCTTTGTTACTAAAACTTATGCCCTTACTTTTTTGTGTCTTTAGCCTCGGCATAATTATAAATAGCGTAATAACTTTGTAAAAAAATATGCTCTCTTTTTTCTGTATTTTGTAATTTATTCAAATTAACACCAAAAATGTCTAATTAAAATATTTAATGATAAGAAAAGTAAACAAATGAATATATATGTATAAATAAATATAAATAAATATATATATATATATATACATATATATATATATATATATATATATATATATATATATATATATATATATATATATTGTGACAAGGATGGCCATTCAGGACTGTTCATCAGTATTTTTTCTGTCTCTTTTCATCAAAAAAGCCAAAAGCTTTTAATGCGTTTATCCAATTTTTGATAGAAAATTTGTCAGGTTACAAAAATAACAAAGAAATCTAATGAAAATAAAATCTACATTCACGTACCTACTGACTTCAGGAACACCCTCCCTGTGCCTGGACAGCTTATCTTTCACAGGGGGAAACAAAACACTGTACTCATAATTAGTCTCAGTAAATGCAGGAAACGATTTACTGTTTGAAGTAATAACTGCTGCCCTCTCTCCTTATGCTCTACCCCAGGGCCCCTACGCTGAAAGTCCAAAACCCTCAGTCTCTTCCCTGGGGTTTAATATAATAAATTGGGTACCTTACTGTATCCAATATCAGTTTCTCTTTAGCAAATAGGCCTGCAAATCCTTTGTATGCTGGAGATCCTCTCTCTCACTCCACAGATCCACAAGCTTCCTGTGTCCTTACGGTTTGCTGCTCTGCTCAGGAAACACTGTTTACCATTCCTCTGGTCACAGTACTCACAAATTCTCTGCTCCCAAAATCTCTCCTTTTGGTTCTGCAGTTTCGCACAAGTAGCTTTCTCTATTTATTAAAGTTCCACACTCGCAGCTGCCTGTGACTTCCAGTCACACAGACTCTTCTCAAACTGGCAGTCTCCACTTCTGCCTCAGCACTCACTGTGTCAGGCCAGCCAGGCCTGACTGGTCGGACCCCCTTCTCTCTGTTGTTGTCTATTCAAAGCAATTCTAATTGAAGCCACACCTGGGCTTCAATTAGGCTCTGATCACTGCCCTGAGTTAACTCTTTCTCTCCCAAGAGAACTCTTTCAGAATCTTTAATTAAACTAACCTCTAGGGGCACTCCTTGCTTGACTGTTACAATATATATATATATATATATATAGTAAATAAAAAGTACATCTGTGTTCACATGTTCACATGGGAAGTTGAGCTGGGAGACACAAATGTGGCCACAAATGCCTCGCTCTTCATTCCGTAGCCATTATCAAACATGGCTTCCTTTAAGCTTATGCATACTGTATTACACAGCTTGAATGCAAAGCTAAGGTTGGAATAAACACAGTCTGAGTATCCAATCCATGTACAGCTGTTTCAAGCTTACTGGCTATCATCGACATGGAGCGGGATCTCAGCCTGTGTTGTGCTTTAGATTTTGTGGAAAGGATTTTGCACACCATAAGCTAAATGATGAATTAATTTCAAAGAATCACAAATAATATGTTTCAGTGCAAATTTTGTATATACATATACTGACCATATACAGTAAACAGTGTTTCTGCTGAACATATGTTAACAAAATGTATAATGTAAAATGTTACATCACTAAAATAATATATATATTTTGATATATATTGCTAATGTGCTAAATATGATCACCAAAAATAAGCCTGTAATGCACTCATACACAAAGTAAATTTGCATACAAAATTAAAATTATGTTATATTGTTTTCTTCTCCATACAGTGTCAAACACAGGAAGACACTTCATTTGGCTGTAATTTGACTCCATGTGTAAGGTTCCAATCATATCACGCTCCTTCTCCATGTCGGAGTAAGTGTTTTTTATATATAGACACTAATTGTTGATGGTCTTTGCTCGTCTACAACTAAACTTTATTTTTTGTAGAGGTTTTTGACAAGTATAGGACCACTTGAATAAACACATTTAGCTCCTGATAGTAAGCTCTTACTAAATGGCCCACTTCAGTATCTTTGCAATGAAATCCATATGGATAAGCACAAGCATAATGTGTTTTGTCTATATGGTCACTGAGAGTCAGACACACCTGAAGGACTGAAAAGCAACAACAGACAGTTTCTCATAATCCTTAACAACTGGCAGTATGGGATGCTTTTCTGGATGGTTCATTTGCCTTATCAAGAGCTACTTCTTTTTGAAAGGTTCCAGTAACAATATCATCATATCTAACCTCTATTTTCCTATCCAAAAGACAATTAACATTTTAATATTGTATCATGAAATGTATATGTAAATTACAATACCATGGTTCAGTGAGAAATTATCTCAATTCTTCTTTACTGTCACACCAACTAAGGAAGATATATATATATATATATATATATATATATATATATATACCGGATGTATAGCACCAAATTGTCCCAAGTTGCTTGTTTGGCCATATTATATGAGCTTTACAATAGCCCATTAATAGGTTTGCAAACCCCTTCTGGATTACTACCTTGTTGTGGTAAAGGGGCCTGTGTACTTCAATGAAGCTTTGAGCTATACCATGTAGGGGCACCCAGGATAGCAGAGAGGTCAGACAAATCCTAGTTCCCTGAAGAAGGATCTGGTAACCCACTCCAGTTCTAGGAAACAAATGGACAGTGAGCCTTATGTCTGCACTGCAATAATAGTGTGATTTTATTCCCATTTAATTCAATTGACAAGGTCACTATGAGACTTTGTTTACATTTCCTCTCAGTTCACTTGTAAGATAATGGTGAATCAAACACATTGTTGGCTGTTTCTGTAATACTTTATTGGTAATTTTCTGAAATCAAACCCATTTTTGTTTATATGCAAAGTAACATGTTTGTAATGTATAAGAAATATCCTGTTAAATGGGGTTACCTTCAGTCCTCTAACAAACACATGCAAATTATTAAATGAAGCGTATGCATATTGTTTTGTGTGCCAGAATAAAAACAAGTTGCAATCTAAAATTCTTTCAGTTACAATCAATCTGTATGGGATTGGTCCATTTGTTTCTCTTCATCTGTGATGTCTGTTGCCATGTTTTTTTTTGCTATTTTGTCCAGGAGGTTTGTGACAGCAGAGATCTAGCAACTGTTACTCACTGAATTCTAGTTTTATTAACACATTTATAAATACAATGGTGGGCAAGGTTAAGGTATGTAAAATATAGCAACTTGAATCACAGCTTTACTGACCCTGGGGAAACTTGTTTATTGTATAACTAGAATTATTTAATTCTCTATGTAATTATCATATAAAGTCATCTACTTTTAAGAAGAAACAGACGCTAAGCCTGTCAGCTTCTAAAATCACCAATGTCCTTCTTGTATACTGCCCTGCTTGCAGCCATCTCTGGTATTTTTCTTTTTTTTTTTCTTCAAAGTAAAAAAAAAAAAAAATGTGGGATATTTAATTGTTTGATTTATACATTCTTATACCTGCTATGTATTTATATATATAACAATCATTATTATTATTTATATTAAAATTGTATGAAATATAATGATTAGCATTAAAAGGGATAAATTATGCGAAGGGCTAAGTCAGAGCAATTATATAAATTTTAGGAAGAGCTAAGAATTATAAGAATTAACATTATGAACAGTGTGGCAGTGTGAATTGTTGTCATTGGGGAAATGGCCATAAACCTTGTTCCTTAAATGCTATGCTACCAAGTGAGAGAAAGGAAAGATGATAGCAGGCAGTAGAGTATACAAGAAGAAAGAGGTTAGATCCAGAAAATAAAAGATTGTTTGTTAGATGACACCCTAAAATTAAGATAAGTTTCTATAATCAAAAACAAAAGCAAAGAACAACACTGTTTTACCTCCTTGTGTCTTCACAGGGAGAAATATCATGTACTATATCCATCCAGACTCATTCAATTGAGTGATCCAGCCCTGAAATACCAGGAAAATAACCTGAAGATGATCAACAGCAAACCCTAGATGTATGTTGAGAGCCTCTGATTTTTTTTTTTGTCAAATGACTCTTGGGGCTTAGTCTCCCTAAGGATGATAGCGGGCTCCAGACATGGACTCCTTGCTCACTGCGCCCTAGGTAGTCATCTACACCCCTCTGATGAAGCCCAATAAAGGCCCAAATGTGTATCTGGGATTTGCTGTTTCTCCGGTTCAGGATACACTTTAATTGTCTGGTATTCCAAGGCTGGATGACTCTATATGCTACAATATATTTCTCCCTGTAAAGGGCACAAGTGAGCTAAAAGAGGCTGCTCTGTGAGTGGGTTATCATGTCCATAGAACTAAGCTATTAAGGTAAGTTTGATCTCTGATTGAATGCCTCTGGCTTTTGTTTTTTGTTTAGTTTTTTTAAGTTTCTATAATAACTACATGTCCAAAGATTTATTTGCTCCTGGGAGGCTGATTATTACTGAAAAAATATATGATGTTGTAAAAGGTTTCAAAATTATTACCACTCAGTAGCACATTACAGAAACAACTTATATCCTTGCAGCGACTAATGGATTTACTGAATGAGGAATCATCTCAACAGAGAAAAGTAGATTTTCTCCTAAAATTTAAGAACTATTCTAATTTGGACCTATCCTTACACTTTTTGAAGAGAACGAGACAAGAGCATTATAACATCACAATCAGAAAAGAAAGCAATAAAAGATCTTAAATCTAGTAAAATAGAAATGAAGCCATCAGATAAGGGAGGTAATGTGATATTGATGGAAAAAGGTGTCACCGTATAGATATGTGTCAATGCATTTTAAAGAATAAAACCACATATCAGATCCTCCAAAAAAACACAGACAATCGCCACCATTTTACAACACTAACTTACAACTAATAACATGACCATTCTAAACTGCCTATTTATACTGCACACTTGCCACATTGCTGACACTTTCTCCTCAGGTCAGCAACAGTCCAAATGTACATTGTATGTTGCAGGAAAATCACAAGATATTGTTAGCTCTTCAGGATATTGATTGCTGGATATATTAATTAGAAATAAGTAAAGTATATTAATTTATTATTTAATTAATTTATTATTAAAAAAAATATATAAACAATACAAATAGCAGGAGAGGCTCGCAATGAGCGCCAAAGGCCCTTAGCTCGAGGCTCGCAATGAGAGCCAAAGGTACTCAGAGGACCAAAAGTCTTACTTGTGTCTTGTGTGGCAAACAGCATTAGGTGCTTTACAATGTTATGACCGTCCAACTTAGATGACTTTAAGGAACAGGCAAAATACTTGAAACAGAGATTCAAGCACAGGGGTTACCCTAATAGGGTCTTGAAGCGGGTCTACCAGAGAGCCCTATATGAAAAAAGGAACAACTTATTACATCAGAAAAAAGAGGACAAGTCAAGCACTAGCCTAGACTGTTGTATTATGACTTATGGAAGTCAGAGCAAGATTACACATGATCTTAAATAAATATTGGAATTTATTAATGGATGACCTTATGCTAAAAAAGTGCCTACCATCAGAAGCATCAAGTGTTTACAGAAGGGGCCCAATATCGGGGATACGCTAGCTCAAAGCCTATTCTTGAGAGGAGACTTCACAACAAACTGTCTGAATTAGAAGAAAACAAAGGGCTTGTATAGATTTCAGAGGAAAAGAATACCAATTGAAGGAATTTTATAACTGCTTATCAACCTACATAGAATACGTATTAATGTGTAATTGTGGACAAATTTACGTAGGAAAAACTGAGAGGCAGTTCTGCAGGCGTATACTGGAACATGTATGCACTGTGATAAAAAATATGGATATAACAGTAGCGAGACATATTGAGTCTTGCCAAGAAGGAAATCTGGATAATTTCAAATTCCATGTTATAGATAAGGTGCCGCAAGATAAGGGGGTGGGGGGGCAATAGAAAATCGCAGTTGTTACAGCTAGAGAGCAGATGGATTTACACTTTAGATGCTCAAACTCCATCGGGATTGAATGAGGGGTTCTCCTTCACATCATTTATCTAAATAGGGATTTTAATCCCTTAAATTTGAGCTCAAAATAAAATTACCTGTGTAAGAAAACTCAAACAGAGAACACCATGGCCCTAATCTATTACACAGCATATAGCGTAGATCAAACACAGTAAATAAAAATTAATACAACTATTGCAGAAAAATAATTCTTCACAGTAAGGGTGGTTAATCTGAGGAATTCTCTATCAGAGGAGGTGGTGACAGCGGATTCAATAGATAACTTTAAATGGGGACTTTATTTCTAATTAGAAAGGGAATTCAGGGTTGTCCTGGATAATTAGAGAGAGAGTATTGATCCAGGGAGAAATCCAATCGCCAGTGTCTGGGGTCAGGAAGGAATTATTTTTTTTTCCCTTTGAGACGATTTGCTGAGTTTCACTTTTTTTTTCTGTTCGCCTTCTTCTGGATCAATTAATAATTAAAAAAAAAAAATAATTAAATAGTTGATTAATAATTAACAACTAATTAATGAATATTGCAGATCAGAGGATATCTTAAAAGGTTGAACTTGATGGACTGAAAGTCTATTTTCAAGCTTAATTACTATGTAACTATGTAACTATCCTATTGAGATCTCTCTCTGAAAAAGATCGTAGATGTGCCTTTTAGCAGGCATTATTAATATGGATTAAAATGATTAGAATTGAGTGAAACTTCAGAAATAGAAAGATCCATGAGGTACAATGGAGACTTTATGACTCATGGGTGAAGAGAAGAGAGGGGGGGGGGAGAAGATGATATCGGATAATCTGATTTAGAGTTCAGAATATAATGAATCAAGTACCCTCACAATTGGAATTTATACCTAGCATAATCTAATCAATTATATATGTCCCCCTAGTATCAAGCAAATGGTGAATGTAAAATCCCACAATATAGTTAATCTGCCATGAAAATATAAGGCGCTCATCGCTTACAAGCCTCGCAAAGCGAGGCAAACCATTAACTCGGAGCACTTAGGCGATGAGCGCCGTTAAGGCACTAAAACTCGCAACACTTGGAAGATGAGCGCTGAAGGAGCTCATTGCTTGCGAGCTTCGCATAGCGAGGCAACTCGTTAACTTGCAGCCCTTAGGTCATGAGCATCAAAGGCGATCATTGCCTGCAAGCCTCGCATTGCAAGGCAAGCCGTTAAGGCACTAAAACTCACAGCACTTGGGCGATGAGCGCCTTTTGCAAGTCTCACGTAGCGAGGCGAGCAGTTAACTCGCAGCACTTAGGCGATGAGCACGGAAGACGCATAGAGAGGCAAGCCGTTAAGGCACTAAAATTCACAGCACTTGGAAGATGAGTGCCTTTGGCGGGTCTTATAAAAAAAAAAAATACGAGATAGGAAAAATATGAAGTTAACGGCCGAACCGCGCAAAGCAAAAAACACACAAAAAAAAAAAAAATACAACAAAAACATCACAAACAGCACGGGGGGAACAGCCAGGACGTCTGGGAGTGAGGTGGAACGCAAATTTAAGTTGATTTTGCCGAGTTTCAGCACTCGAAAATCGGCTAAGCAAGAAAAAACATGGCAGCCAGACAAAATGAAAACGAAGCTACACAACCCTGGACCGCGCAAAACACCTCCAAGTCGCTAGTAATATATATATTCTCCACATATTATAGTCCCTTACTATCATGGATTATGCACTTTTTATTATTTTTAAGCGCTTCTTTTCAGTTTTCCCCAAGTACAATAAAGACATTTTATTTTATGTTAAGTTAAATTGAATGGGGTGTCTCTCCAATGCCTTATTTTATCAGTACTTAATTTGGTGTTTAGCATATAATATATATTTATTTTTTTTAAATATATATATTTTTTTTTAATTATTTTTAAAAGGGCATTAAAAGCTAGTTATACATTGTACTAACTGGCTTTCTCTGCAGGAAATCATTCCTGAGATAACCGGTATCACTTGTACTACATTATTATAGATATAATGTGCAGCTCAGTATATTAATTTGAGGCTCATTGTGCTTGATTAGGATGGAGGGTTGAATACAACCAATAACACTGTAAGTAGGTTATGCTTGAATGATTGTGTGCTTGCACAAAGAGTGTGATACTAATTAACTCATTAATACAGCTAATTAGTATTCACAAGACACGTTTGTATAGATATGCAGCACAAACAATGCTGACTTTCTTGACAATAATTTGTTTAACAAAAAAAGCCATATATAGCCAATATGAGAATGTTACAAAATACTACTTGATTTTAGGTTGACAGGTATAGCAGGAAAATACTGAAATCGAGGACAGGGTTTGGTACTCCTTGACCGACATTGTCCATACCAGAGTTTGTAGTTATAAAAGATAATGGTTCCCTTAATATTTTTGTTATATTTAAAGCATACACACAGTTCCAGAGATTCAAATGTGCATGTAAGTACAATAATAAAGCATGTCCTTTCTAGTAGCTATGTATAAATGGTATTAGACCCTACTTGTTTGCTCTTTTTAATAATATAATGTAGTTCCCATATATACATTGTAGGGTAGATACTTGCCTGGAAGAGAATAATGTAATTCTGGTACAATGTGCACAGGGAACGTAAGGTGACTTCAGATCATGACATGTTTCAGTAATGTCTAAGTCAAAATGTGAAATACACATACATGGTATAAAAGTGACACCAACAGGCAAAACTACCTAACTGCACCCAGCTAAAATTCTATTGTACAGTTGATACACCAATTCTGTGCAGTTACTGGTTTCTTTAGTATACATGACTAATATATGTCCCATCCATATTTTAGAGGTTTTGTTAATTCACGTATTTATTTCCATTTTACTAGGTATACATTTTAATACTTTCTTTGTCAAATTCACAAATTTATTGGGCATAAGAAACTATCTTCATTCTGTAATAGAGTTGCTTAAGCAAATAACACAAACACACATACACACATACACACACACAGTGAATGAAGGGCCCCGGTGCAGTAAATAATTGTATATACAGTCATTTTATATATTTTTTATTACATAGTAATTGAGGTTGAAAAGAGACTTTGAGTCCATCAAGTTCAACATTTTTAGAACTCCTCTGATCCTTGTAATATGTGGATGAATTGTTAATTAATCCAGAGAAATGCAAACTGAAAAGAAACAGATTTTTTTTTTTAATATTGCCAATTAGAAAAAACATTCTTCCTGAACCCAGATACTGGATTCCTCGATGGATCAATAGTCCTCCTTCTCTAGTTATCCAGCAAAACCCAGGCTGCCCTTTTTATTCAAAAATATATCCATACCCTTTTTAAAGTTATCCATTGAATCAGTTGTTTTTATGCTCTAAAATGTCCATTTTATGAAGTGGTGCCCAAAATTATACTCCATATTCCAAATAAGGGCGTACTATGGATATGTGCCGTGGTAGAATTATATTTGCTTCACTTACTTATATACCCTTCTTAATATATGCTAATATTTTACTTGCCTTTGCAGAGGCTGCACTCCAAAATCTCTTTCTATCTCCTTTACCCCTAAATTTGCTCTATTAAGATGATAAATTGCATGGTGATTTTTCCTTCCCAAACATATATCTTTACATTTATTTGTATTAAATTTCATGTGCCATTTAGTTTCCCATTTCTTTAATTTAAATAATCCCTTTTGAGGGAAAGTACATCATTTTCTGATGGAATTACCTTGCACAACTTAGTGCCATCAGCAAAAATGGAAACAATACTTTCCAGTCCTAATTCAAAGTCATTCACAAACATGTTAAAAAGTAGAGGATCTAATACTGGGCACTGAGGAACCCCACTTACGCATTAGTCCAATCTCTCCAACAACCCTTTGCTTCCCGTCTTTTAGCCAGCTCTCAATAGAGGAGGAGATATTTACTGCAGTTCCTGTATCCCTTAGTTTGTGAAATAGTATTCCATGTGGCATTGCATCAAACGCCTTTGCAAAATCCATAAAGACTACATCCACTGAGCTGCCTTAATCCAAGTTCCCACTAACCACCTCATAGAAACTAGTTTGATTTGTTTGACATGACCTAACCCTCATAAATCCTTGTTGACTCCTACTTATAATCTTTAATCCATAATTTTAGCCATTTTGCAAGTCTTGTTGATTTCCTTGTACTCATGTAAAGCTGCCTCTATTCCCTCTTTTGTGTATAATATATTCTGTATCTTTGTTATGCTACATGGAAAGTGAATGACTCCTTTTACTTTTATTTCAGCGTGATATATAGTGATAAGTATATATAATTAATAACAAGCTAAATGTTGTCCATTTGTGCCTCTGATTTTTCGTTCAATACTATTGCCTGTCAGTTCTTTGTCCCAGTCTATACATTGTATTACCACCCTCAGACCATTAAAATTTGCCATTTTAATATTAAGAGTTACATTGGAAAATCCTGCCAAGAAATGCATTTAAGGATGAATTTTCACAGACATTCAATAGGAAAGCATAATGAAGACAGTTATTGTAGATCAGTGGGACACCATTTTAGCAAGAATAACAAAACCTAAAAATCAAAATACTCAGAGGAAAATTTAAAAACGTCCAAGAAAGGAAAGCATCACTAATATAGTTTCTAAAGCTTATGTAACGCTGCAGAAACTATTTGTACGGAATTTTTGTGCACGCTGCAAAGTGCGGCATTAGCCTCACATGGGCAAAGCCTGGCATCAGAGGGTAAAAGGGGGGAAAGAGACACAGGGGAAAGGGACATAAAGGAGGGAGGAGGGGGGAAAGAAACGCAGGGGAAAGAGACAATGGGGGACATCAACACAGGGGAGGGAGGAGGGGAAGGAGACATAGGGGAAAGGGATGCAGGGGAGGGAGAAGGGGGGAAGAGACACAGGGGAAAGAAACATAGGGGACGGAGGAGGGGGAGAGACAGAGGGAAAGGAAACAGGGGAAAGAGACACAGAGAAAGGGAGAAGAGACAGAGGAGACAAGGGACACAGAGGAGGTAGGAGGGGGAAAGAGACAAAGGCAATAGGGGAAATAGACACAGGGGAGGGAGAGGGGGGAAGAGACAAAGGGGAGGGAGCAGTGGGAAAGAGACACAGGGGAGGGAGGAGGGGGAAGGCGCTCACTGCGATGGTGGAGATCAGCGCCATAGGCACTCATCCCTACGACCCCGCACGACTTGAGCATCATACCTACGACCCGTGGAACTACACATCAACACAAAACTTAAATACACAATTCAAAGTGCGAGACCCGTAGCACTTTGAAAAAATTGGCTATAAAAAATTACGGCCCGTAACACTTATAAAAGGAAACCGGCACTGCGAGTGGAAAAAAATATGAGCCGCAAAAAATACAAACTTAACGGCCAGACCATGCACAGCGAAAAACACACAAAAATACAAACTAAAATAAGAAAAAAATACACACACAGCAAGGGGGACAGCCAGGACGTCTGGGAATGAGGTTACACGCCAATTTAAATAGAATTTAAAGATTTTCGCCATTTAAAAATCCCCTAAGCGAGAGAAAAAATGGTCGCCGGAAAAAACGAAAAGGAAGCTACACAACCCCTAAACACGCAAAACACCGCCAAACACATACGCCTTTTATACAGACCCGTACGACCTACTAAATACACTATTAGGAAGCACGCTAAATGCTCCACACTCGCCTAACACATACACAATCGCAGCCATTTTACCACAAGCACTCAAACCTAACAACATCACCATTACAAAATGCGGAACTACACAGCTAAACAAACGCTTTCCCCTCACTCACACAGCCTATTTATACTACACACTGCAGACATTGCTGACACTTACACCTCGGCTCACCAACAGTAAAAATATACATTGTATGCTGCAGGAACATCAAAACAGATTGTTAGCTCTTCAGCATATTGCTTCCTGCATATATTAATTACAAATAGGTAAAGTATATTAATTTATAACTTTACAAATTAATGAATTAACATTAAAAAAAAACATACACAGAGGAAAAAAAAATTCGGAAGGAGCCGAAGCTACTCACACAACCAAAATACTTACTTTGTATACCAAACAGCATTACCTGCCTTACAATTCTATTGCCGTCATTTTTTGACGGCCAAGTCGCTCGTGTATATATATATATATATATATATATATATATAACCCTGCTAACAATTGAGAGAGTTTTGGAAACATGTGAAACAATCCATAGGGCTGTGTCTGAACAAAGCCCAAGAGCAGGTAAAAGAAAATGGTTTTGTGAAAGAGCTTGAGATATTAAGGGCAGGGTGGCTGTCAGGCTCAGGGAATAGGTAAAACTTTAATACAGTCATATTTACTATGCATTTATATATTTATTTTGTGGCTTTGAAAGCATGAGTTGTATATAAAGTTTGAGATTGCAAATATTTCTTTCAGGAGCTGGTTATGAGATTTTAAGAACACAATGAAACAATTTAACTACTGCTACTAGACCACAGTAATGTAGAAGGCTAGTGTAGCATGAAAAGTATTTAATGAGGCAGTATGTCAGTATTCTTATGATACATTTTATATTGGGCAAACATACGTAAGTAACACAATTTTGAGAGATTCAACTCTGTTTTCCACAACAGAAGAAATACAAATTATAAATTATTCAATGGTCAAGTTTGTCACAACTGTCGCTCCAAATTTTAATTTCAAGCATTTCTCCTACATGTGTAATATGATTGTATTGCTTTTAACTTCACTGTTAACTGTTTGACCAATAAAATAGGATAACTATATACTGAAATAGTCTTGTTTTGCACCTCTTTTTATTTTGAAAAAGCCTATATATATGAGGATGAAATTTGCAAGACTTGTATATTTCCAGGAATCTAACTGATTATAATAAGTACAAGTAAACAGTGCATATTAGTTATTCAGTGGTTAAAGTAAGGTAAAAATATTAAAAGCTTTTTATTATGCAATACAACCTAATATTAGTATTTAATTCATTGACTGTTTTCTTTTATGTACCGTATTTTTCTGTGTATAAGGTATTTTTTAATAAGGTAATTTTTTTAAGTCTAAATTAGGGGCTTGTCTTATACATGGAATGTTGCAATTAGATACCCTGGTCTGGTACTGTAATGCTGCATCTGGCCACTAGTTTTAAGGCAGGAGAAAAGACACACATTTGGAAATGCATTAGTTCCAATTAGATTGCATTACAGTGCAAGTGTGCATAGAAATGTGTATTTTATATGTTTTTATTGTGTTACACAAATATTTAAGGGCACTTTCTGCCAAGATTTTCACTGATTTCCATTCCAGCTCAATATCCTTGTGATCACATAACTTATTACTCAGTTGCAATGTACAATTGCATTTTTCGGGTTTAACATAGGGATCACAAAGATATTGAGCTGGAATGGAATTCAGTGAAAATCATGACAGAAAGTGCCTTTAAATATATGTGTAACACAATAAAATCCTATAAAATACACATTTCTATGCACACTTGCAGTGTAATGCAATCTAATTATAAAACATTTCTAATATGTGTGTCTTTTCTCCTGCCTTAAAACAGATGCAGCATTACAGTGTGATCCCTGTGCTAAACTTACACATAGTAAATGAGCTGTACAGCTTGTGTGTGGCATATGTGTGTTCCTTGTGTCCATAGAAATGTGTATTTTATAGGTTTTTATTGTGTTACACATATATTTAAGGGCACTTTTTATCATGATTTTCACTGATTTCCATTCCAGCTCAATATCCCTGTGATCCTGTGTTAAACCGGAAAAATGCAATTGCACATCGCGACTGATCACAAAGATATTGAGCTGGAATAGAAATCAGTGAAACTAATGACAGAAAGTGCCCTTAAATATATGTGTAACACAATAAAAAAATTAAAATAAACATTTGCATATTTATTTATTTATGAATTTTGGGCTCCAAAAATAGGGGTTGTCTTATACATGGGGGCATCTTATACACGGAAAGATATGGTAATTATAAAATAACAGTTCAGTCTTGATTTGATGGTGAGTAGCTCAATATTATAATTTCTGAGGTAATTACACCTGTACATAATAAGTAAACAAATACTGTATCTGGTAATATTTATATGAACCAACCCTATGGTGAGTGTAACCAAATTTATAACATACAAAAAGAAAAAAATACTCAAGTTTGCCTTGGGGAATCTCACCAAAAAATAACCAAATAAAAGAAATCCCAAAAGTCTGTAGAGGCATATAGAGAATCAAGGCTATAATAATCATTCTTCTTTCTAATATGTACATAAATTATCTACATCAAATATTATCTACACAAATATTTATACCAGATTTAGAAGACCTATATTCAAGATCTATACAAACATTAGAGTGCATCCATCTCATTAAAGGTATATGTAAGTTTCCTGGGTTTCAAATGTTTGGTAAGAAACAGACAGTGATTATCAGAAAAATATATGTTATATTCAGTTTACTTACAAAGTTATTTGCCCAAAAGTAAAATCCAGCTATTCGCACCCACAGGAAACTTACATAAGCCAGGTGCCTGCAGGATATATAGCAAGGTACCCAGTTTGACCTTTCTGGTAGAGAGCACGGGAAGTAACTGTTGCAGATGAAATCACATGGTAGGGCGGAGTCTGAGCTCACAGTGAATCAGAGCACAAGTGTAGGGGGAGATAGAGAGGTGGAGAGAAGAGAGAAGAAAGGAAGAAGAGTGAGTGTGGGAGAAATTAGTGAGTGTGGAGTCAGTGAGTTTGGGTGGAGTGAGTGAATATGGTTGAAGTGAGTATGGGTGGGTGGAGTGAGTGTGGGTGGAGTAAGTGACTGTGGGTGGTGTGAGTGAGTGTGGAGTCAGAGAGTGTGGAGTGAATGAGGGTGAGGTGAGTGAGGGTGAGGTGAGTGAGTGTGTGTGAGCAGAGTGAGTATGGGTGGAGTGAGTGAGTGTGGGTGGGGTGAGTGAGTGTGAAGTGAGTGAGGGTGGAGTAAGTATGTGCAAAGTGAGTGTGGGTGGTGTGAGAGTGGGGTGAGTGAGTATGGAGTCAGTTTGTGTGGAGTGAGTGAGTCTGGAGTCAGTAAGTTTGTGTGGATGGAGTGAGTGGGGTGAGTGTGTGGTTAGGGAGTGTGTGTGGGGTGACTGTGGGGTTAGGGAGTGTGTGTGGGGTGACTAAGTGTGGATCGAGTGAGTGGATGGGAAGTCAGTGAGTCAGGGTGGAATGAGTGAGTGAGGGTGGAATGAGTGAGTGTGGGTGGGATGAGTGAGTCTGTGTGCGATGAGTGAGTCTGTGTGGAGTGAGTGAGTCTGTGTGGAGTGAGTCTGTGTGGAGTGAGTATGAGTAAAGTGAGTGTGGGTGGAGTGAGTGAATGTGGGTGGGTGGAGTAAGTGGAGTGAGTATGGGTGAAGTAAGTGTGTGCGGGTGGAGTGACCGAGGATAGGTGGAGTGAGTGAGGGTGAAGTGAGTGAGTGCAGGTGGAGTGAGAATGGGTAAAGTGAGTGAGTGTACGTGAGGTGGGGTGAGTGAAGTGAGTGTGGGTGAAGTGTGTGTGAAGTGAGTGTCTATGAAGGGAGGGAGTGTGGAATGGGTGGAGTGAGTGAGTAAATGAGTGTGAGAGGTAAGTGAGCAGAGACTATTTTATTCTTTGCAGCCTTTAGTAATAAGTGCAGTTACATACCAAGTGAGACAGTTTGCACAGTGTCTCTAAAACAGCAGGGAGAGGAAGTGCTGAGGAAGGTGAAGAATGATACAAATGTATTAGCCTGATTCTATATTTGAATGTTATGCTAATTTAGGTGGGATTTTCTAGGGGCGTACATGATCAAATGCAAATGACAAAAAAACATAAGAAATTTTGCAAATTTATTTTGTTAATTTTTCACTACTAATTCTCCTCTATCAGATGCATTCATAATCTATGAAACTTTCATATCCCTTTAAGAGAAATTGAAAATGACCTTAAAGCTGATGAAGGCAATTGGAGACTCAAAACAAATGAAGAATGGTGCAAATATTTGATGTTAGATTACAGTTATTAGAGAAAGGGCATAACATTATATCTCTCTTTCAATCCCTGAGACATAACAGTGTCTAATAACGTTATCCATGTAATTTATGCCTTAAGAAGCTCTTGTTCTAGGTTCCCTTTTCAAATACCCAAGTTGACCTTCTGTAGCACCCAGAATTCAACCCAGGTTTGGATTGGTGTTTGGAAAGAAAATGTCTTGCCACTTAAGGTTTTTCTTTTATCATAATCAGAATGACTGTTCCTTATGTTTCCCAGGTGCTCACAGACTTCACCTAATTTTCCTGTTTTATTTTATGTGTAACAAAATGGACTGCAATATCGCCGCATTAATGAAAAAACATTGAAGCAATGGCTTGTGTGATCAAAGGCATAACACATTATTACATCATTATAGGCAACATTATTTTATATGTTTTGGTAATGTTTCTTGATATACATTTGATAAATGATCAAAGTAACAACTGCCATTTAACTTATCATATTCCAATGGTATATTTATATTTTGATAATACTACATTTAAAATTATAAAATGTAGAAAGAAAGAGAGGTTTATATTATGGTTATAACTCCATTGAAAAACATAGACTTTAAACTCTAACTTAAAACTGTACCAAGGGTATTACACAATTGTAATGGTTATGTTCAGTCCTTTAAGAAATATGTACTAATGAGCAAAGGGTGTTTTGGCAAGTTGATATAGTGTGTCACATACACAAAGTAACACTTTAGCCAGTTTAGACCAATGGTTCTCAATAGCTGGTCCTAGGGCCTGTGCTGGTTCGTGAGACCTTATTTGCCTGTCCTCAGGAACAAAAAGGGAAGAGAGTCCAATACATTAAACATACTGGTGGCCGCTAGTCAGATACAATTAGATTATTAGGGAAATTATCTGCAGTTAAAATGCACTTTATTCATGGCATTGTAAACATAGGAAAATGTATTGTTTCAAATTTAATATCACCCTGTTAAAACAACCTGGATCTCAAAGTCAGTCCTCACAAGCACTGCAAGGTAATGAGCCTGTTCCCAGATCACAGAAGCTGAGAGTCACTGGCGTAGACAACCTTCTTGAACATTTTCAAATGAAAAGTAACTTTTTTCTGCAAAAGTCCTATATACAACCTTTAATACTTTTATCTGGACTCTCACACTTCCTCATTATCTATTCTCTTCTTTAGTGGTATCCACTCCTGTACTTCTTTCTCAACGTAGGTTTGGTTATCACAACACCATCCTTTCTTGGCAATCTAACAAATTCCTTTCATTTAAAGTACAATCTCCACACTTCTGATATTCAAAACTATACCTCAAAACATATCCCATTCTCTTGTAACATGTCTTACAAATCTGATTTTGGAATCTAGACTGATACCCAAATGTCTAAGATCTCCTTCATTATGAATAATGCAACACGCACTCCAACTTCCTAAGTCCAGTACCTTAGAATCTTTCATTACACATATCACACATATAAAAGGATGCCATATCACCCCTGGAACTTTTTGCAAATTGTTGCTGTTTTTTAAACTAAGACACAGTCAAAATGCTTATTCATGTATGTGCCTTGTATAATAACGATTGTTGCACTGCCATGTTAAGGGCCTTTCATTGGGTTTCCTCTCTCCATTCAATCTTTAACATGCATCTCGAATATAGTTTATCATGCGCTGCTGTAATCTTCATTGGCTATCTATAACCTTTATGAAGAACTTTAAAACCTTGATCCTTGCCTCTCCTACTCCATTATTAACTTCTCACATATGCATTAAAATTACATTTCCGTAGCCACAAGCAACCATGTTTTTTTGTTTATATGATGAACCTACCCACACAAACATAATCCCCTAAAATCCTTATAAACTGTCACATCAGATAAACACACCAGGTTGAAATCAAGTGGCAAGGAGATGCTTCAGCAAAGTTACAGAGTGGAGATAAACAGAATCATAGTCAGGCAGGCCGTTGGTCGTGGCAGGCAGCAGACAAATAATAATCTGTAATCTGTAACAGTTAGGGAATGGTATGCCGATATCAGAGTAAATAAACTGGGTCAAACACAGGAAATCCAAAAAAAGAGAAATAACCCTAGATGAGAACATGAACTCCGTTGCTTAAGCTCTATATAGCATATGTTGTAACCTAATATACGCCACTACAGTGCACACTAGCACAAAAGGACTTCACAATTGTTGCATATAATGCATGTGTCAGAACAAGTGTTAGGAGGGAAATTGTGAATACTCTGTTTATGCTTTGTTGTTAAAAAGAAGTGCTGGCTTATACACCGATGTATAGCGAACAGACAGATGCTGTGTGGATGCACCCTAAGATGCTGCACCTAAGGAGCAGATGCAACTGCTTAAGAGTTATGAGATGGATGTGGTGTCTACCATACACAGCCAATCACAGCATCTGGTCTTGGTGATTGATACCTCACTCTGGTGCGTTAAGTTCCTTCATGAACAGATCCTACATGAGGATCAGATGATCAACCACCAAACAATCCCTTTTAAATTGTTCACATTCAAGCAAGGCTCTTAACCTCCCTGAATCATCATACGATATATCTTATGTATTTAACAAACCAAACTGTACATCAAAAGTTGCCTGGAACATGACCTGTGCCCAGCCCAGTGGGTATGTCCGTATGACACTTTGGACACAACTCGCTCCCTGAATAATTTATAAGGCACAAAACACTTCCTGAGCCCTCTAAGTAAATAATTAGACACAACCACTTTTTGGGGTAACATACTGGCCATAGAGTTTATTGGTAAACCCAAGTTCACATAAAAATAACAATAACATTAATTAAGTAAAAATAAACAAGTGAGGGGAGGAGCCTGACCCGAGACAGTACACTCTCCGCCCTGAACCCTCGTCCAGGACCTGCCGTGATGGAGCATCCGTACCCCCGTAGGGTAGGATCACACCCACTTTACCACTGTCCCAGCGACTTCCCTCACCACCTCCCCGCTGTGACAACAACAAATACAAAACATCATAATACAACCTGAAAAATTTAAGACATATCACAACCGCTAATGCCGAAAACAGATGTAACTCAAAACTTGACTTATTATATTTATTTATTTTTCATTTATTTATTTATTTTTTACCATGAACACATATTTTCCAATTTTCCATACATAAACACATGATTTCCACATTTACAATAAATTAACACCTATGCTCCAAATATTAGGGATGGATGGGTGGGATCTAATTTCTTAGCTAGCTGGGGGCATAATGGCCAAATGGCGCCAACTCCTATTGGTGGCTCCGCCCCCAGCTAGCCACTCCCTCTCTTCCATACTCCCGGGCCTGCCAGGTCACTAGGCCCTCCTACCAACCCCAGGAGGCCATATGACAAGAATAAAATAAATGGGCTATACTCCTGTATCATAGGGTTACTGAAAATAAATGTGTTTAATCTTCTGTGTCAATGATAAATTATATTTTAGAAGATTTTAGAGGATGGAGAATATTCTAAAATGATTTAGATAACTTGCATTTTCTGAGCCACTTTCCAGACTGTATTTATGCAGCAGAATAACACATACATTTTTCAACTGTAGTGTTTCTCTTGAGCTTCAAATCACAACTGATCCAGCAAATACACATTATCAGCTTCTGTCTGGGTGACAATATCCTGAACACATATGTTGCTAGTTGCATTTTTGATAACAACATGGAAATGATCTAAATAATATGAAACTTGTTTTATAATCACTGACACACTATAGCATTTGTATGGATGTTTTAGAATGCTGAGGAATATATTTCATTATTATTTTTTTAATCACAAAATATAATTACAAGCCATTGCAAATGACATTACAAATGTTATATTATAAAGTACTGCAAAATAATTCTCACCAGAGTATATTAGTTGAGAAAATGCATGCAAATGATATTTATAAGTTCATGAATATGAAATAGCAAAGACGCACCAATCAGTTATAAAAACAGTTTTATGTCAAAGACAAAGCCCATTATCAACTTTAGTTAATTAAAACACGTAGAAAAATGTCCTCAGTGGTCCTTAAAATTGTATTAAATATCGTATTTGTGGTGAGTAAACAACACATAAAAAAATAGATTAAAGGGTTTTTTATTTTTCTCCAATGATCTAAATAACAATGTCAATGGTAGTCAGTTTTTCTTATGTTCTTGAATACTTTATTTGCACCATGTTTCACTAGGACCTTGTCACAAAGCATTTGATTTTAAAATGAATGTTACAAATCTCTGGATTATTCTCACATAATTGCTTTCATATCTTATAAATGACTTTTGCAGTGCCAGGAAATTATGCACAATATTATCTCAGACTCCTTTACCCATTAAAAGGTATCATGACCTATAAAATGTCATACTTTTCATTCTCTTCAAAAATCTGATTTTATAAATTTTGTGTTTAAAGGTGCAATTTTAATTAAAGGAACAGTGTCATCAAGAAAATGTATCCCAATTAGAGTATTTCCATCGGTATATAATATCTGCATACCTCAGCTTTCAATACAAATGCAAATGTATTTTTTTTCTGGTACGGAATCTCTTCTAATCATTTAATTACTGCAATCTTCTGTGAGACATCAGAGATGGGTGGAGTCTATGAGGGGTACTGGGTGATGTCTTGATTGAAATTATACAAAACAACAAAGTCAGAGGTGCTCATCAGAGAACGAACAAACCTTAATAGGTTAGTTCTATAGCCATGATAAGCCACTCTGAGAGCAACCTCTTTTAGCTCACTTGTGCCCTTCACAGGGGGAAATATCCTGTAGTATATCAGTCTGGTCCCACTCAAAAGAGTGACGCAGCCCCGAAATACCAGGCAATTCTACCCTGAACAGGAGAAACAGCAAACCCCAGACGCGTTTCGACCTTTATGGGCCTCGTCAGTGAGGTGCAGCTGAACTCCCTAAGGCACAGTGAGCAAGGGGTCCACGTCTGGAGTCCCCTATTACCCTGCACCCCACTGACGAGGCCCATAAAGGCCGAAACGCGTCTGGGGTTTGCTGTTTCTCCTGTTCAGGGTAGAATTGCCTGGTATTTCGGGGCTGGGTCACTCTTTTGGGTGGGACGAGACTGATATACTACAGGATATTTCTCCCTGTGAAGGGCACAAGTGAGCTAAAAGAGTTTACTCTCAGAGTGGCTTATCATGGCTATAGAACTAACCTATTAAGGTTGGTTTGTTCTCTGATGAGTGCCTCTGACTTACCTTGTTTTATTTATGCAAATTACCCTTAGGGTTTAGTCTTCTTAAGGGTAGTAGGGGACTCCAGACGTGGACCCCTTGCTCACTGTGCCTTAGGGAGTTCAGCTGCACATCACTGACGAGGCCCATAAAGGCCGAAACGCGTATGGGGTTTGCTGTTTCTCCTGTTCAGGGTAGAATTGCCTGGTATTTTGGGGCTGGGTCACTCTTTTGGGTGGGACCAGACTGATATACTACAGGATATTTCTCCCTGTGAAGGGCACAAGTTTGCTAAAAGAGGTTGCTCTCAGAGTGGCTTATCATGGCTATAGAACTAACCTATTAAGGTTGGTTTGTTCTCTGATGAGTGCCTCTGACTTACCTTTTCTTGATTGAAATTAGCCACATAGATGGAGCCTCCTCATTTCTTCTTCTTCCCCATCATGTAGGTCACAGCTGTGACCTAAGGCCACACACACACACAAGTGAGGGCTTCACACATTCAGTGAAATGGTGCTGCAAGATGTTGGTAGTGTGAAGCCCCTACATCCTTTTATTCTTGAGAAAGCCAGCAAGCAAGAAATGCAGGTTGGCTCACTTGACCTAAGGTTGTGATGCTAATGGATAGCATGGTGAGAGCAATATTGCAGAGGAATAAATAACAGAGCTGCATGCATCAGACATCAAACGTATTGATTGATGAGCAGGTACCTTTGTAAGAATTAGAAATATATTCAAACAGCAAGTAACACTATTTGCTATGATGTTGATCATTAAAAGGCCACTTAATTCAGCAAAATTTGGAGCATACCCCTGTAAAGATCTTTTTAAAACCATGTTGAAATACTTTTTGAATTTTTGAAATATATGCATTTTTCACAGAGAAATTAATACATTAAATATTTATTCACATGTGTCACTGGCAAGCCCCTGGACAGACCCATAGTTACAGCTGTGTGCAGTGAGCATAAGCAAAAAAATAGTTAACCCTTCACAAATTCATCTGTGCAGACAAAGGAATGCTGGAATCACCTAAATAGGACATTTGTGGGTTAACAGCTCCTCTTCTATGTACATTTGTTTCTAAGCTCAAAAACAGGGCTCTCCATTCTTTATTCATTTACTCAACCCCTGTACAGAGCTATGGAATATGTTGGCACAATATAGATTATAATAAATTCCTAAGTTCAGTGAAACTATGAATCTTGGTCTTCATGGTGCCTTCACCACACAATATTAGCAGATGTTATTAATTATGGAATGGTCAGGGAGCAGGCTACAGTGTGTTTGTAAACAGACCTAATAATTTTTTTGGGGGTGTTATTAGTATAATTAAAAAAATAGATCATTTCAACATACAATCGTGTGCTCTTTCACATCACAAAGAGCACCTAGAGTGAGGTAAAGGGCCCTTTAATAGGTAGAAATGCAACATAGTACATTGTAAGAAGTAACATTTCACCATGCTCTAAAACAAATAAGCAATGGAAGGACACAAATGGTAAATGCAAGGGGATATCATTTTGGAAAGTGTTCATGCATAAAGCAATAATATTTGCTATGATATGATTTGTGGTTGACTTTTTATGCAGTTTGTAAGAAACTGAAATACTGAAAACAAGCCTTCAACATCCAAAAACTGGATATAAGACCAATGAAATGTCTAAATACTGGAGCGCTCCAGAGTCAATATAGGCCCAAAGAAGAAGGAAGAAATAGTTGAGTGTTATACAACTGTTTAAGTACTGTTCCCTATTGATATGGGGACTCACAGTATCTTAGTCCAAAAAGGTCCAATATGTCCAATTAGTCCTGTGGATTAAAGGAGGGCGATAAGCCGTAGTCCCAGGTAATAAGGGGTCCTCATTGATGGAATTGGTATAATGGTGATCTCTTGGAAATTGCTGCCCCCTCAGATGGCCCAGTTCACTTGGTATGTGTAAAATCAATGAAAGTGAGGGGAAGGGGTGCAAAACCTGGTGCAAATAAATACTAAACTAAATAAATACATAGAATGCAGGTACAAATGTCAACTCACATTATCTCCTGATGGATAACACAGAGGTAGATGTTTCCACTGGTCCGGGAACTGGATCTTCCTGAGTTTGAGTGAGGAGTCACCCTATGGTTGCAGTTTTATTCATGAACTACAATGTTCACGGATAAGCTAAGTACTTGAGTCGTATAGATCCTATGAATACTCAAAGCTAATATGATAGTTTATAAAAATAAAATCTTTTTATTCATGAAGAAATCCAGTACACAAATGACAAAGTTTGCTGTATAGTAGTAGCGGATTGTTTTACTCCAAATGACTCAGTTACAAGTCACAGGTGTAGGAGTATAAAAAACATTCTAATACATAATAAAATAAAAAAATAGTAATAAAAAAAAGCAATATCAATAGCTAAAAAAAATGAAAATAAAAGGACCAGATGTATTTCAACCAATCTTATGGGCATTCTCAATGTATAAATAATAAAATTTTAAAAAATGGAGTAACTAGCTAAATAGCTATATGCAGGAAGCCTAGATGGCTTGCCTCACCTATTTAAAGCTAAAATGGCGCCATTGCATAACTTACATCACTTCCGATGGTGCCATGTGCACTTCCTGTGTCCCTGTTACTAAGAAACCAGGAGCCAATCAGAATGCTTAAAAAATGGGCCACTTGTTAACAGTGTGTGTGCACAGTAAAAGAAGAGCTAATCAAAGTGCTAAAACACAGGCTTATAAACCCTAACTACATAAAAAAGGGAATATAATGAAATGCAGCAGAGTATAGCCGGAGTATGATATCACGTCTGGTTTCTCTGCTGCTATGGAACTCAGGAGCCAATCAGAGAGACAGAAAATCGGCCCAGGAGCCAATCAGAGAGCTAGAAAATTGGCCCACATACTATGAGCAGCACCTATACCAAATCAAAAGTGAAAGAAAAAACTGCATAGAAAGCCTATCAGAGGACTCCAAAGAATGATACATAAATACATGTACAGTGCTACGGAATATGTTGGCGCGTTATAAATAAACAATAATATAATCGGGTAGCCTAATGATATGACGTACATGAACTGGTATCCAATTGTGAGAATACATTTGAGAATTAAAAAAATATATATATCACATATTATAATTGTCGAACTACGAGACATCGTCACGCATTGAGTGGTGCGTACGACTTAGGCAATTAACGGCAAGGCGCTCATCGCCTGCGAGCTTCGCGTTGCGAGGCGAGCTGTTAAGGCACTGAAACTTGCGGTACTTGGGCGATGATGCTCATCACCTGCAAGCCTCGCATAGCGAGGCAAGCCGTTAACGCACAGCACTAAAACTTGCAGCACTTGGGCACCGAGCGCCGAATTCAGCGAGTTTTGGCACTCGAAAATCGGCTAAGTGAGAAAAAAAATGGTGGCCAAAATGTTTTAAAACGAGGCTACACGACCCTGGACCCTGAACCTACAATGTACAAAATACTACACTATTACCAAGGACGGCAAATGCTCGCGAACCGCGTAGCACATAGACAATAAAAGCTATTTTACAGTCCAAACTTGCCACTAACAACATTACGCATCTACAGTAGCGCTTTACAGAAATAAACCAACGGTTTGCCCTCGCGCTTGCAGCCTATTTCTAATGCACTGTTACAACATTCATAAAACTATCTCCTCAGGCCAGCAACAGTCCAACTGGACATTATATGCTGCAGGACAATAAAAAGAGATTGTTACCTCTTCAGGCTATTGATTGTTACATACCGTATATACTCGAGTATAAGCCGACCCGAGTATAACCCGAGGCACCTATTTTACTACAAAATACTGGGTAAAATGAGTGACTCGAGTATAAGCCGAGGGTGGGAAATGTGCTGCCCCCTGTGTCCCTTTTCTGCCTTCTGTGTCCCCCTCTCTCTCTCCTGTGTCTCTTCTCCCCTCTCCCTTCCCTGTGTCTCTTCTCCCCTCTCCCTTCCCTGTGTCTCTTCCCCCCCCTCTCCCTTCCCTATGTCTCTTCCCCCATCCTCATTCTCAACCTCCCTCCTCAACCTCCCTCCTCAACCTTACTCCTCATCCTCAACCTCCCTCCTCAACCCCCCATCCTCAAACCCCCTCCTCAACCTCAACCCCCCTCCTCATCCTCCATCCCCCTCCTCATCCTCAACCTCAACCCGCCTCCTCATCCTCAACCCCCCTCCTCATCCTCAACCTCAACCCCCCATCCTCATCATCAACCCCCTCCTCATCATCAACCCCCTTCCTCAACCTCAAACCCCCTAATCCTCAAGCCCCTCCTAAACCTCCTTCCTCATCCTCAACCCCCCCTCCTCATTCTAAACCCCTCCTCATACTACCCATCTAAATACCCCCCCTCTCCCCTTACTTACCTGCTCCGGCCTCCGCTCCTTCCGGGTCTTGATGTGGCGCACATGTGACGGCACATGCGCGCCACATCATTAGCATATACCAGGAGGCCGGAGCAGGTAAGTTAGGGGAGAGGGGGGGTAGTATGAGGGTGGGGGAGTTAGAATGAGGGGGGTTGAGGATGAGGAGGGGGTAGGGAAAGAGACACCGGGGGGGTAGAGAGACACGGGGTGGTAGAGAGACACGGGGGGGCTAGAGAGACACCGGGGGGCTAGAGAGACAAGGGGGGGTAGAGAGACAAAAGGGCGTAGAGAGACAAGGGGGGGGTAGAGAGACAAGGAGGGGGGTAGAGAATCACGCAGGGGGTAGAGAGACACGTGGGGGGGTTAGAAAGACACGGGGGGGAGAGTGACTCCAGTATAAGCCGAGGGGGCCCTTTTTAGCCTTAAAAAAAGGGCTGAAAAACTATGCTTATACTCGAGTATATACGGTATATTAATTAGAAAAAAGGTAAACTATATTATTTATTATTCAATTAATTAATTAGTATTTAAAAAAATATATAGAGACAAGCAAAAGGACAAGCGAGGAGAGGCTTGAAATGAGCACCTAAGGTCCATTTTTTGACAGGCAAGTCGCTAGTAATATCTATATATATATATATATATAATCATTTAAGCAATATGTGGCTCAGGTGATGTAGTGCATCAGCTATCTATTCTATGAAGGCTACTAGGTCAATATCTCTGTTTAGACATTTTGGTTCTAAAGTACCTAGTGCATGAATCCATTTGGTATCAGCCTTTGAGAGTTTGAGCATTCTGTCACCTCTCCTAGACCCTAGTTTGATATGGTCTATAACGTGTATTGTGACCTGCACAATGTCCCTGTTGTGACACCTAATCATATGGGCAGAGAAGCCATTGGTGAGAATACCTTTAGTGATGTTGTCAAGGTGTTCTCTAAATCTGTTTTTTAAAGCTCTTTTAGTGCGACCTATGTATAGCTTAGAACATTTACAAGTTATTGCATACACAACATAATCTGATCTACAGTTAGTAAGGTCTCTGCTAAGGAACTTCCTTTTTTTACTGGTGGATACAATGCAGTTCTTATCTTTTCTACCTGTGTTTTTACTTTTGGCTTTTTGTTTTTTTAACAAGTTCCATTCTGTTCAGTGATTTGGCCCTTTCAAAGGCCCTCTTCACGGTTTTGATGTCATACCCTATATCTAAAAATGTGGTTGTCAAGCGTTCACTCTCTTTTTCAAAGTCACAAAGGTTTGTCCAATTTCTGTATACCCATTGAAACTGGCCATATGACATGAATACAACTGCCCCCATAGGGTGACTCCTCACTCCACCTCAAGTGAAACAGACTAGTGGAACCAGCTACCTCTGTGATATCTATCAGGAGAAGGACTTCCTGAAGAGTGACTGAAAGACCTCATACCGTGAGGTTAGGACATGTAAGTTGGCATGTTTACCTACATTCTATGGCCCTCATTCTATTAATTGGCCGTAAATCGGCAGCAAAGCTGCGATTCCTTGCGGGGCTCCCATTACCTTGCAATTCAATTATACGGCGCCGCAAGGCTATCCCCTTACGGACGGCCGTATATCTTGCAATCGGCCGTAAGCTCAGAAATCTTTAAATGCAAAAATAAATTCAAGACTGCACTGTACACCTCTGTAAATGCTAGGGATCATAATGGGGGACATGAGGATTAATAGCAACCCCCTCTCAAGCTTGCACATCAGCCCAAATCCGAGATTACATTAACTGTTTATTTTCCGGCCGCAGCGTGGGCGGGTCTGAGGTTCTCCAAGCCCTCTGGACTTTTTACATGGATATGTGACATAAATTAAAAAAACATTTTATTTACAGATTTGAGTGTAGGGGAATGTTGTGCTATTAATGCTAACACCTACAATCACTTTATAGTCTCCTCAGAGTGTAGGATGGCTTTATAATGTGCTTATTTGTGTGCCTGCGGGACCTTTTTGATGCAAGTAAGCTGCGGCTCGGTTTTAGCCTTGCAGAGAGGTTTCCCGGAGCAATTGAATAGCAACCAGGATTTTCTTACGGCCCGAAACTCTTGCAGCCGTTTAAGATCAAAGGCTTTCCTCCGGCGCTTGCGGCCGCAAGGGATAGCAAGGCGCCGGCCGCAAGCCTGCCGGAATCAACGGCCGGAAGGGAATAGAATAGGTGAATAGCCTGCGGCCGGTCCTTGCGGCCCCGCATCTCCTACGGCCGATAATGAGGCCCTTGGTATTTATTTAGTTCAGTATTTATTTGCATTAAGTTTTGCGCCCTATCTTTTCTCTCTTTCAACATACAAAAACTACTCCTAAAACTACTGATTTTGTTGCTATAGATTGGTTTGGGAAAACGTCACATGTAATTTATGTATAAAAGTGGTTTATTATGCTTATGAACATGTATAATTTCCTCTTTGTGACTTGGTGTGAATGGAAGTATGTATGATTGTCCTATATGATTTTATATTGGTGTTTTTAATGAGTAATTCAAATTAGTGCTTTAGAAATATGGGTGCGGAGGGGATATTCAGCGTTTAAGTTAGATTTTTTTCTATGTACCCAAGAGCACATTTTTACTATTGTTTATTTTATTTTATGTAAGCTAGAAAATAGAAGGCTGTAGTGGGCTTTTCTTGAATAATTAGAAAGGGGACTGACAGACGGTGAGAATCTGTCACTCTGGGGTTACTTAGAAATAAGTGAAGTGAAGATTTGTTGCACATGATAAAAATATTTAAGTTACCAAGTTGAAACAAAAAAAAAATACCTAAAGAGTCCCTTTAAATGGATCCATAGGCATCCTGAAGTCATTATATGTGATCTGCACCATCAGATAGGTGGAAAAGCATATAGAAAAGATGCTTTCCTTCTTTAAATTGTTGCTAGAAGAACTCAGTTGTGACTGAAGTCAGTAGTTTTCTGCCGTCTCTAAGCTGCCTTTGTATCCTATGAATACATAATGAGCCGCACTGGCCGCTGGAACAAATTAGAATCATCTGTGCAGGCGAAGGCTTGAGTACTCCAATATTTAGATGTTCATTAGGTATGTTATTTTTTCTGCTTAGAGGCATGAATCTCAGCCCTTCACATAATTCACTAAGTTCTGTTGTCTAATAACCACTCAGACCATCAAAAACGATCTCAACTCATAGCAATTGCTATTAAGCATATGTTATTAGTAAAACACTATGTATGATTACCATCATAATATTCATATCACTTTGTTCACCACAATGCAGCTATTCAAGCCGCTATTCAACACTGCAACCCGAAGCCTTGCCAAGTATCTCTTCCCAAAACAAAACCTAATTTTAAAACTTGTTATCCACCACATCATGTAAATGAAATTATGAATATGTTTGTATTGAATTATTTGTTATATGTGTTATACGTACTGTTTTAATAGAAGCTTCTAAAATAAAATATTTTAAAAGCTTGTAATAAAACAGGAATATGACAAATAAATTTTAACTAGCGTATTGCCCGTCAAAAAATGACAGCAATGAGATGTGTATGTTTGGAAAGTTGTTTAGTTATTAATATACATATGGAATTGTAAGGTAGCTAATGTTGTTTTGTGTGTACTACTGAAATATAGAATTCAAATTAATAAATGAATATACTTTACCTATTTTTATGCATTGTGTTGAAGAGCTGGCAATCTGTGTTGATGTTGCTGCAGCATTAGTGGTGTGGAGGTGCTGTGTAAGCGTGATGAACGTGTGCAGTATAATAGCCGAAACCGTTAACGTAGCTGTGTACTTCCGCCTTTTCCTAAAATGGCGGATAATGTGTGGTATGCGTCTTAGCGGATCATCCGTACGACGTTTAATGGAGGGTAATGTGTGGTATGCGTCTTAGCGGATTAGTACGTGTTTTCCGTGGTTATAGTGCTGTAGCCTCGTTTTCGTTTTGTTCGGCCGCCATTTTTTCTGCGGCGCTCATTGCCAAAGTACTACGGCGCTCATTGCTAAGCCCGCTAAAGTACTACGGTTTAACAGTAAACATAATAAAAGGGTAAAATGACGGTCAATAAAAATTAAATGTTGTGAAATTTGTTTGCAACACAAAATGACTCCATTACATTTGTCCCTTTTTTTTTTCTTAAAATAAATACACATTTTTTTTTTTTACTTTTTATTTTTTTAACTTTCAACTTATATTTCATCAAATGCATTGTTTTAGGCGTGAAATCCGATGTTGCGCGAGACAAAGTTGTTAAATCTGTGTTAATGCGCAAATCTGTAATTGCGTTTCGTAAAATGTACTCGCTACTGTCTTTTTACTCATTGTGCGGTTAATCCGCATCCTTTGTCTCGTTTTTCGAGCACATACGTCTGTGGCTGTGTTTTACGCAGTTCGTAGTAGTATAGCCTCGTTTTCATTTTTTCCGGCGGCCATTTCTTTGTCGCTTAGCCGATTTTCGATCTTTGTAACTCGGCTAAATCAATGTAAATTGGAGTTCCAACTCACTCCCAGACGTCCTGCCTGGTTCCCCATGCTGTAAGTGACCTTTTTTTTATTTTTTCGTGTGTATTTAGTGTTTTTTTTATTGTTTTGGTTCCGCCGCTTTGCTTGTAATTTTTTTCATCTCGTATTTTTTTTCTAAGTGCTACGGTTTAACGGCTCGCCTGCAATGAGCGCCTGCGGCGCTCTTTGCCAAAGTGCTACGGTTTAACGTAACGTCTCGCCTCGCTACGCAAGGCTCGCCTGCAATGAGCGCCTGCGGCGCTCATTGCCAAAGTGCTACGGTTTAACGCTAAGTCGTACGCACTACGCAACACAGCGTGACGACAGTTCGTAGTTGGACAATTATAATATGTGATAATATGTATATTGATAACTTCTTTCGAATATCTCAGAGCACATAATAAAAATAAACTGAAATACTGAATTACTCTTGATTGATTTTTTTATATACTGATGCATATCAACTATAATAGTTGTCAATCTGCAAGTTGTCGTCACGCTTAAGACCAAAACCCGTACATGCACTGTCCGCCTCACAAAAATCCGATTTTAAAGGCCGAACCACGGAACTCGAAAGACATGAAAACAACAACAAATATGCCTCAAATTAACTTACACACTCACACACAGCACAGTGGGAGAGGCAGGGAGCCAGTGAGTGAGGTTGCAAGTTAATTTGAGCCATAATTGCCTTTTTTCCCCGAAAATCACATAAGCAAAATAAAAAATTGCTGCCGCCATATGATGAAAACGAGGCCGGAGGACGTAAAACCAGCCCGAAGGACGTAGAACTAGCCTGTGGGGCGTAAAAAAGAGCCATAAGCAGTAACACTTAAAGCAAGCCACTAACATTTACCACAAGGCAGTAACACAACCCAAGACAGTAACACTCAATTGAGACGCCTATAAAGTACACAGGGTGAAAGGCTTGCAATGAGCGCCTAAGGCACACATTGCGAGCCACGCAATGAGCACCAGAGGCGCTCAGCATGGACCTGGCTATGAGCGCCAAAGGTGCTCAGAGGGCCCATAGCCTCGCATTGTGTGTTTGATGGGCAATTTCCTAGTTATTTCCTAGTAAGTAAAGCAGTAGTGGGATAACTAAACATTAATAATATCCTTAGGATGTACTAGAGACAGAGCTGAAAGAGTTGTATGTGAAAGACTTATTTAAAAATCAGGTCAGGATTTGAATAATTAACATTGTTAAAGGATCATTGTGGTAAAAATAAATTCCAAGGCCTCCTTTAATGTTTTTCTGAAATTGTATAAATATTTATTTAACATAATTCAAAATTTGCTATTAATTGTTGCTATTCTGTTGAAGCTACAATGTCTAAGGACATTATTCAAATTATATTAGAGATTACCTTGAGCAATCAATAAGCATGATATTGCTCCCATAGATCATTAGTCTGTATAGTCTGATAAACAGATTCAGCAGGTGTGTAAACCACATGAATATTTCCAAAGCCGGCAAGGAACTCCTAATAGTTAGGCTCCTATTCAATTTGCTACAATTACAGAGCGATACAATTGGACAAGCCAACAATTTAAGGGCCAAAAGCCCTGATCAATTAAGCAAGCCGGAACTACCGATTTAGAAACAGCCAATAGTAAATGAGACCATCACCGTGACATCATAAAAAAATGGAGGTTAAAGGTCAATTAATTAGCATTTAGAAGTTAGATTTGCGAAAAGACTCGCAATCCAGCAATGTACAAAATAATAACATGATTGAAGGGAATGTTCTAGTCCATGTTGGTGGCCTAATAAGTAACTCCTTGATTTCTGGGATCAATATAACATGAAAATAAAATGTAAAAAACATATTTTTTATTGCAGATTTGCAAGCTTGAGACTGTTGTGCAATTAATTCTAATGTTTTTCATCACTTTCCCTGTCTTTTAAAGCGAATCCTATTTCCGAGTGTGAAAATATTTGCAGGCTTGAGGAATTGTAGCAATTGAATAGAAATTTGCAATTGTAACATTTACGGGCTTGAAAGATCAAAGGCTTAGCTCGGATGGAGTTACGATTTTAACAACCGCAGGGATTTTCAGCCTGTAAACAGCAAATCGTTTGCGGGTAGTTAAAAAGACGCCAACTGAATAGCAAATTAGACTATGGGCTACATTACAGATCAAGTAAACAACAATACCTCAATTGAATAGGAGCTTAAGTGTAGAACTGGCACCCATACATTTGGTGACATTAGATTATATGTATATTATGGGTGAACCATCCCAAACATGTATTTAACCATTTTTTAACTACAGAACCTCATTAGTGTTACGAGTTTTACGGAGTGATTTCATTGGTTAATTCCTTTTGCAGATTCATTGTGCTTACATTGCTCTTTGGGGAGTTTTGTAGTTAGGAAGAAACATTTTAATGGAACCTTTGTTCATCTGAAGCTGTGTTAAAAATACACAATAGATTTATAGGGTCAAATGTGTTTTTAAGAGTGCTAATGTGATTGAGCCCTGAGATTGTCATTACAGTCTTTCACTTGTTTGTTTTTAAGAAGGTTAATGTGATTGAGTGTACATTTTACCATTATAGGCTTTTACATGCTTTACTCTTTTCAATTCTCTGGATATTTGTCTTGACTTAAGCAGGGCCCAGTTGGTATGTACGGATAAGGGTTAAACACATCATCACTCCTACCTCCCAAGCCCGTTGCCTTGGGGTTCTACTGGACCCCGGCCTTTCTTTAATCCCTCACATGCAGTCACTAACAAAATCTTGCCTTCTCCATCTACAAACATCTCCAGAATTCGCCTCTACTAAAATCTCCTCACCACTGTACTTGACTACTGTAATTCGCTTCTTGCTGGCCTACCCACCACCCGACTATACCCTCTTCAATCCATAATGAACGCCTCTGCTAGACTCATCTTCTGTACACAATGTTTATGGTCAGTCACTACACTGGCTTCCCTTAGCCTCCAGAATTAAATTTAAAATCATGACCCTAACTTAGAAAGCCCTCAAAAATTGAGCACCCCCTTACATCTCTGCTCTCATCTCCAAATATTCCCCCAAGCGCCCTCTTTGTTCTGCTAATGACCTTTTTCTTTCTACAACTCGTCACCTCCTCTCATTCTCGCCTTCAGGACTTTTCTTGTGCTGCCCCTATTCTCTGGAACTCCTTGCCTCGCTCCACCAGATTGTCCTCCTGCCTCAAAACATTCAAAACTTCACTAAAACGCATCTCTTTAAAGAAGCGTATCACCTTCCACCCTAACAAGATCATCACCTCTCTCCCTCCTTTACCACACACAAAACCTTTAGGTTGTAAGTTTGCGAGTTTCAATCCTGAAGGGTGCTTTGAGGAAAGCACCATGGACACTGGATTTGAGGCTCAAAGACAGGGCTCTCCTTGCTTTCTCATGTTTTGATTTGTATTTACCTTTGCCTGGAACTTCTCTTATGTACAGCGCAACAGAATATGTTGGTGAGTTATAAATAAACGATAATAATAATAAGAACAATAATAATAAACACAGAACCTCTAACATATAATGATTAGACACAGACAACTTCTTGGAAGGAAAACTGGCCACAGCGTTTATCGGTAAACACAGCTAGACATAATAATCATAACCATAATAAATAAACATAACCACGTGAGGGGAGGAGCCAGGCCAGAGAGACAGTACATTCTACGCCCTAAAGCCTCATCCAGGGCCTACTGTGTTGTAACATCTGTACCACCGTAGGGTAGGATCTTACCCATTTCACCACTGTCCCGGCGACTCCTCACCCCCTGCAACTGTGACAACAACATAAACATAATTTGTTAACATATCATATACACTTAAAAAATATAAACAGCCACGAGTGCTTGACAAAACAAGATAATCCTTCAAATTGCCAATATACATCCTTAGTTGTATTTATTTATTCTATACCCAGTCCTGCCAGGTCAAGGGACCCTCCTTACAACCTCAGGAGGCCTGGGCTGGCCCCCAAGCCCTTCATGACCTAAGCAAGGCCCAGTGGTATGTATGGATAAGGGTTTTACACAGTTACCTCTAAAATATAATGATTAGACACAGACAACTTCTTGGGAGAAAAACTGGCCACAGTGTTTATTGGCAAACACAAACAGACGTAATAACCATTTGTTGTTTTTAGTCGCGTCCGGCTCTCTGTGACTCTATGGACCACAGCAGGCCAGGTGCATCTCTCCGTCACTGCCCCTCGGAGCTCCATCAAGTTCATGTTCATTGCTTCAGTGACCTCATCTATACATCTCTGCCTCTGTTGTCCCCTTCTTGTGCCTTCAATCTTTCCCAGCATCCGAGTCTTTTCTAGGGCATCCTGCTGTCTTATAATATGGCCAAAATATTTGAGCTTTAGCCTCATGTTCATATCTTCTAGTGAATAGTTTGTCTTGATTTCCTGAAGTATTGATTTATTGGATCTTCTTGCAATCCAAGGGACTCTAAGCAGTCTTCTCCAACACAATTCAAAGGCGTCAATTCTACGGCGCTCAGATTTCTTTATGGTCCAGCTCTCACATACGTATGTTACTACTGTGAATACCATAGTTCGAACTATACAGACCTTTGTTGATAGTTTAATATCTTTACTTTTTACTAGCTTGTCCAAGCTTGCCATAGTTTTCCTCCACAGAAGCAAACGTCTTTTCATTTCATGACTACAGTCACCATCTGCAGAGATCTTGGATCCAAGGAAAATAAAATCTGTCACTGCCTCCACTTATTCCCTGTCTATTTGCCAGGAAGTGAGATTGTCCTCATCAATAAGTCCTTTAGTTCCTCCACACTTTCAGCCATCAGGGTAGTATCAGACGTATCTGAGGTTGTTGATATTCCTTCCAGCAATATTGATTCCGGCTTTGGATTCATCCAGTCCAGCCTGCATATAAGTTGAATAAATAAGCTGACAATATACAACCTTGTCCCACTCCTTTTCCAATCTTTTTTTTTTCTTCAATAATTTTTTATTGGTCACTTCAAACATTAATCAACAGTCTATCAGTAAGCCATGACTCGCAGGTCAGGTATTAACATTCTACGTTGATTATTATAAGCATATGAATTCTGACATAGCAAACAGCGTGACCTCTCCCTTTTCATTTTCCGTTTTCTAGTAACAAAACAATAAACCTTTCTTCCCTTATAACTTTTCGCATATTGACTCAGTAATCCTTAGCTCACAGGCTAGGCTTAATGGGCCTATCACAATGATTGGGTTGAGCCTTAGCCCCCTTATGTCCCTTATAGTGTTTTTTTATCATCACCAAGCCTGCGTGAGTCTGTTGATTAATAACCTTATAGAACTTCAACATATAACTTCTAAACTTAAAAAAGGTGAAATCTTAAAAAGACAACTATCATATGGGGATCCCTGTCTTTATTTATAGTCATATCTGGGTTTGAGCCAGTACTTCTAAGCCTATGGCCCCCCCTTTCCTTCTTTCCCCTGTTTTGTTCCTCTTAGGTACAGAGCATCTATTCTTATTCGCATCAACATATTTATCCCCTGTAGCCTTTAGTCATTCTTTCACAATTTAACTAACAAAACTCAAAACAGTATGGTCGCCTGTATTTTCTCATATAATAAGATAGCTTCAAGATTATTTTTTTTACCTTGTTATCTCTGTACTTCATGGCTCCTCGCTGGTCCCCCCGGCGGCCCTCACGCATCCTCCTCCTCCTCTTTTTTTTTTTTGTCACCTTTTCCACCTTTGATCCCCCTTACTCAGCCCCTATACGCTAACCATGGTTCCCATACGTCTCTGTACTTCTGGACAGAATCTGTAAGGATATGTGTCAAGTGCTCATTTACTGCTAGGTAGTTTATTTTGTTCTTTATTGCCTGAAGTTCCAGTGTGTCTGTTTTCCATTGTTTAGCTATGTGTGACTTGGTAGCCATGTACATGTATTGGAGAAGCTTATTCTGTGTTGGGGAAAGCCAAGGGTCTGGGATTCCCAGTAGGCAAGATTCCATTGTGCCCCTCCCGGGGATCTAAGTATGTCAGCAGCAAGATCGGTCACGGCCGTCCAAATCTGTGCAGCCCTAGGGCATTCCCACCACATGTGTATGAAGGAGCCCGGGGTCTGGCATCCTCTTGTACAATTCTTCCCCCCCGATTTGTTCCATTTTGCCATTCTTACCGGGGTTAGGTAAGTTCTATGGAGAACGTTAATGGCAGTTTCTAGGAGTGTGTGGTTTAGCGAACCTTTATAAATACTTTGCCAGGCCTTTTCCCATTTCTCTGTTTCCCAGTGCACTCACAGGTCCTTTTCCCAGTCCTCTATGTATTTATCCCTTACCCCTTCTATAGGTGTATTGTATATCTCGTAAATACCCCCTATGATTCCCTTAGTCAGAGGAACTTTCTGGAAAATTCCTGAAAGCCATGTCTTTTTAGGAGAACCCTGTTTTCTTCCAATACTGTTAACCAGATGTCTGATTTTGCAGAAATTAAAGTGTTGGTTGATGGGGATTTCGTGGTGATCTCTCAAGTATTCGTAGGTTATTGGGTTATCTGTTCCTAGCCATGCTCCTAACCTTTCCAACCCCTTAGATTTCCACCACCATTTTGCCTTCATGCTCATCCCTGCTGGGGACTGAGGGTGACTAAATACCGAGATCATCGAAGAAGGGTGTCTAAATAGGTTTGTGTGTTCCAGGGCCCATTTCCAACCCTGTAGCGTGTTGGCAATTACCGGATGTTTAATCTTTCCCACACTCTCCGGTACCTTGTCTAGCCAGACCAAGATGTTCCAGCTATAAGGGTTTAGCCACTGGTCTTCTATGGTTTTCCATAGTGGTTGGTGAGCCCCTGAGTGAATTATGGGAATAAACGATAGTTGCGCAGCTCTATAGTATTTCTTCAGATCTGGAAATGACAGTCCACCCCTGTTTTTGTGCCTGTACATTATCTCCTTTTTAATTCTGGGGGGTTTGCCCTTCCATGTAAATTGGGACACTTTCCTCTGAAATCCTTTCAAATCTACATGGTTGATGGGGATTGGTAGGGTTCTAAACAAATATAATAGCTTCGGTAGAATCGTCATTTTAAAGGCGTTAATCCGTCCTAGCCATGAAATAGGATAGCAAGACCATTTTTGTAAATCCTCACTAAGTCTAGACCTGTACAAGGTCTCCGTATGTGGCGTGATTTTTAGCCCTAGATAATGAATATATTCCTTGGCCCATTGAAATTTGAACTTATCTGTGTATGATTCCAAATTTATAGCTAATGCTTCTGTTTTCTCAACGTTTATGATTAGCCCTGATTTTAAACCAAACTCAGAGAGGGTGTCCATTAAAGTTGTAATAGATTGCTCTGGATCTGTTATTGTGCATAACATCTCGTCTGCAAATAGGTTAATTTTAAAATGTTGTTGCCCTATTACTAGGCCCCTGATCCCTGAGTTCATCCTGACTGCCTGTGCTAATGGTTCTATTGCGATGGCGAAGAGTAAGGGGGACAGAGGGCACCCCTGTCTCGTACCCCTCCCTATTTTGATGGCCTGATTCATTGTGCCCGGGAGTTTTAGGTAAGCTTCCGGATTTCTATAGTATGTATCAATTAAATTTAGGAATCCTCCTCTGAAACCAAATTTCTTTAAGACCTCCCAGAGATAGGGCCACTCCAGAGAATCAAAGGCCTTTTCGATATCTAATGCCAGGAGGCATGCTGGGGCCTTGTTTTTTTTTGGCATGATGAATTAGATTAATTACTTTCCTAATGTTATCTCTTGCTTGCCTATGGGGGATAAACCCCACCTGATCCTTGTGGATAAGTCTTGGAAGAAAGTTTGAGACTCTATCTGCCATAATCTTAGCCAATAATTTAATATCCCCGTTCAGAAGTGAAATGGGCCTGTAGTTCTTGACCTCTGTATTGTCCTTCCCTTCCTTAGGGAAAAGAGTTATTTCCGCCAAATTCATTTCTGGGGTGACTGGCTGCCCTTCTAGGATATGGTTATACAATTTGGTTAATCTGGGTGTTAACTGATCTTTAAAGATCTTATAATACATATTAGTGAACCCATCAGGGCCCGGGGCCTTACCACTCTTCATTGCCTGGATTCCCTTCCTAACTTCTTCTTGTGAAATCTTGGCATTTAGCGCTTCCACCTCATATTCCTCCAGTCTTGGTAAATCATACCTGTCTAACCATGATCTTATGCTACCTTCCGTCTCCCTACCGGCCGCCAATTATAGGTTCTGGTAGAAGTTGAAGAACATTTCCTGTATTCTAGTGGGATTGGCTGTTCTTATATTGTCCCTCACTTTTATGCAGTGAATTCTGGATTGCATTTGCTTAGATCTCAACTTTCTCGCCAACATCCTATCAGGTTTGTTTGCTTGGAGGAAGAATTTATGATGGGTTCTCCTAAGAATTTTTTCCGCCCTTTCTGAGTAAATCCTATCTAATTCTACTCTCACTCTTTCAATTTCCCGCCTAGTCTGCTTTTTTGGGTATTGTTGGTTTCTCTTTTCTAGAATGCCTAGCTCTTCTGTAAGTTTTTTTTCTAGAGCTTTCTGTTCCTTCCTAAACTTAGCCGCTTCTTTTATACACATGCCCCTGATGTAAGCCTTATGTGCTGCCCAGACCCAGCCAATCCCCATCTCCGGCGATTCGTTAGTCTCAAAGAAAAAAATTCTAGTTCTTGGGCTATTCTGTCCTTTACTAATGGGATCGTCATTACTCTTTCATTTAGTCTCCATTTGTAGGAAGGTTTAGTCGAGGGACCCAAATTTATGGTTGCTTTAACCAGGCTATGATCTGACCATGCACAGGGTACTATTTCCAATCCTTCAGCATCCTTTAAAAGTAATGAGTCCGTTAGTATGTTGTCTATTCTGGAGTATACTTTGTGGGGATATGAGTAGAAGGTGAATTCTTTAGTCCCCAGGTGACTTTCCCTCCATAAATCCACTACTCCTAATTCCCCTAGCAGTAGGTGTGTTAGTTTTAATTTTTGAGAAAATTTGTCTCCCAGGTCCTTTCCTGATCTATCGTTCTTTACGTCTAACGCCAAATTGAAGTCTCCCCCCAGGATGATCTTGCCTTCCCTCACTTTCGCTAGGTGTCTCAACGCTCTGATTAGATGATTGTGTGGTGATTTGGTGGGGGCATATAGGACCGCTAAGGTAACCGGGGTATCTAGGACGGTTCCTGTCAAAAACAGATAGTATCCCTGCCTGTCCACTATTTTTTTGTCTAGTGTGAACAGGAAATTCTTGTGTAGCAGGATTGCTACCCCTTCCCTCCGAGAGTTACTACATGTGGTGTGGAATATGGGGAAATTCTTGTCCATGAAGGATGGCACGTGGCGACGTTTAAAATGCGTTTCTTGCATAAAGATCACCGCTGGGTTATGGTCTTTGTACGACTGGAACGCTTTGCTTCTTTTGGAGGGGGTGTTAAAGCCTCTAACATTATGTGTGATGCAAACATATTCTGACTCACCCATTGTTATTGGATTTGTGTGTTGCTATTGTCAGTAGAGACTCACCACCTGTAGAGTCGGAGGATTTGGAATCCGCGGTCGAGGACCGTGGGAGCCAGCGAGTCACCATCGCATCCGAAGCTTTGCTAACCTGGGCATGAGAAATACAACGTGGAACATTATTAACAAAACCTACAAAACTAGACCCTTTTGGGCCCGGGCCCCCCCCCCCCCCCTCCCCTCCTCACGTATCTAGCCATCTTGCACCTAGCGTGCCTAGGGAGTGGAGTTCCCTTAACCCACTAAGAGTCCCTAGTGTGAGGAGCTCCCTGGTAGTAGACCACTACGCTACTCAATAATGTCTACTAAATAACTTCCCCCAATAAATTTGGACGGCTAACAAACATTACAAGCTTCAGCTTAGATTGTCCTAACTTTATATCCAATTCCTGATACGCTTTGTTAGATAGCAGTGCCCCAGCTTCCTCCTAACGGATACTCTGACCCATCCTAAACAATATCACAAGGCTCTATGATATTGACCCTAAGGTCGTCCCTTAGTCCATGCTACCACTGCGAAGACTATCAGTCCCTTAATACATTACTTGGTAGCTCCAATTCTTCAGGCCCACCGCTTTGATCTCTTTGTTCCTTTCTGTTTTTGTCTCTATGTTTTTTCTTGGCGGAGGCCTCAGACCAATTTCTGGATGGCCTCTCCCTGGGCTTGGGTAACTGATCAGTCAGGCTGGTACTTTCTGGTACCAGCTGTAGAAGCAACAGTTTTTTTTGAAGGCTTGCCAGGGAGTAAGCTAAATGCGACTGCTCCTTCCACCTGAATTGTATGCTAAATGGAAATCCCCATCGATATTGGATTTTGTTCGCGGTTAAGATTTCCAGAGCCGGTTTCATCTCTCTCCTCTTCGCTAGGGTTGATGGAGCAAGATGTGCAAACAGTTGTAATGAGGAACTGTCCGGCCCCACTAATTTGGGCATCTTTCTTGCCGCAGCCATTAGTAAGTCTCTAGAGCCTTTTCTCACAAAGCGTACAACAATGTCCTTTGGTTTTTCTGGGTTTCTAGGGCCTCCAAGAGCCCTATGGGCCCTCTCAATTAGCAGCTACTCCTTCTGGTGGCCGGGAATGATGGTAAAGGATACCGCTTTAAGATATGCCATGATGTCTCCCACTTTTGTAGGAACGCCTCTCAGACTGACGTTGTGTCGTCGGGATCTGTTCTCTAAAACCTCTATCTTATTTTCCAGAGCCTCTATGCGGGATGTATTGGCACTTATCTCCAGCTTGTCTTCCTCCTGAGCAGATATGATTTGGTCGGTTGTTTGTTCCAGCTCATGGGTTCACTGTCCTACCGCACAGATCTCGTCTCTCACTTCTTTTAGTGCTAATGCCAGCTGGGTCTTCAGCAGCGCTTCGAATTTGGCCATTGCCGACACCGAGAAGTCCACATCTGTGATTGTGTTGGGCCTATCTCCCTCTGCTTCTGCCATCTCTGACCTTTCCGGGGAGCTCTCCCCTGCTTTGGTCTTCGGTGTGGTTGCTGCTGGGAAGTGATCGGGTATGCCCCTGGAAGATATGCTTTTCTTCGCGGCCTTCATCATTAGTCTTGCCTCTGCTCCAGGCTTGCAGGTTTACGGGAACCTGTCTTAATTATAATGTATTTCCCTGGTGTTAGCTATCTTAACTTGAGTAGATTGCTATTACCCCCCCCCCCCCTTGGCAGGGGTTTGCTGGCTATTGTGAGCAATGGAGCTGCTTAGGCTGGGGTGCTAAGGAGATCATTGTCGCTCATGAATTGATTCTCATTTTTTTAGCTCATTTTGCTTGTTGCTTCCCCATTTCCTCTAGTTCCAGGGTCCCTTCAGCACATACCTTCTATGTGTAGTGTGCGGGCACATTGTCTTCGGCTCTCCCCCTACTAGCCGTCTTAAGTCTTTCAGCCACTAGGTGTCACTGTTTGCTCAGATTTGCCCTGAAGCTTTGTACAATAAAACCTTTTAGCCAAGGGCCCATGTATAAAGGGTAGGTGCTACCACACCGCTGAGGTGGGGGCCTGCGTTATCAGACCACTTTCACTCTTGATGCTGTGTCTTTTCAGGTTAAAGTGTGTGGAGGTCATCAGGCTGTTGCCTGTGTCACTGCGTAATAAATTGGCACAAAATACTTCTTGCTGTTATTCTGGTCTAATGTATGCCACCTGAAACAGTCTATATGTGAAAGAGCCAGTAAATTAGCTGTGCGGGAGCATGCTACCTAGCAGAAAAATGCAGAGTCCATTACTGATGTTGTAGAAAAAAGAGGGCAACAATGCCCCAGGCTTGCAGGGTATTTCCCTTCTTAAGCATCGTGGCCCTAGTTTAGTGCTCTCAGGGAGCTGATCTGTAGTGCTGTGGTTTGTTGCGTGGGTCTCTGGTTAGGCAGCCCACCTCTGCTACTCTGATCCCCCTGGGTATCCTGTTTTTTTGCTGTTAGGGGTAATGAGGGGGTGTTAAGGGCTGGCTGTGGCCTCTTCACTAGGCCCAGGTTCAAAGATGGCCACCTCCCGTTTCGCGGGCTTTTCTCCCCCCTACCTCTCACACCCCAGCTGCCTCTTCAGGGGCCTGCCGCCCTCCCAGGCCAATTCGGCCGAGCCAGCCGCCCGTGATCGCCCCTGGGGAGCCCCCGACCCTCTCCTTGGGCACTCACCCTGCCTGGGCCTTCCTTCCCACGTCTGCCTGGAGAGCTGCCCCGATGGCCTCCTCCTGATCCCGGAGCCCCACCGGCCCTTGTACCTGCGGCCTCCGGTGCCGATCTGGGCGGATCTTGGCCGGCGTCCCAGTTCCAGGGCATGCCCGACCCTTCTGTCGTTGAGCCCCGGCTGGGCCCCTGCACTCCCGCGCCTTGTAAGGGCGCGTGTCGGCTCTTTCCCCCGGCGGTATGTCTGGCAGCGCCTGGGGGGGTTTTGGGGCACCCCTTCCGATTCCCCCTGGTGTTGTGGGGGTTTTAATTCTGCCCTGGCCGGGCTAAATGACCCTTTTTGGGTCTTATTTGTGGGTCTGAAGCAGGAGCTCTGTCTGCCAGCGTCCTTCCACTCCAGACGCTACCCGGAAGTCGTCTCCTTTTCCAATCTTGAACCATTCTGTTGTCCCATTTTCGGTTCTGACTGTGGCTTCTTGGTCGACATACAGATTCTTTAGGTGGAGGATTAGATGATCTGGTACTCTCATCTCTTTAAGGACATGCCACATTTTGTTGTGATCCACACAGTCAAAGGCTTTAGAATAGTCTATGAAGCAGAAGTAAATGTTTTTTCTCTATTATCCAGCGGATATTGGCAATTGTATCTCTTATGTCTCTTCCTCTGCGGAACCCAGCTCGCACATCTGGTACTTCCTGGTCCATATATTGTTTAGTCGAGCTTGTAGAATCTTAAGCATTACCTTGCTGGCATGTGAAATGAGTGCAATTGTTCGATAATTGGAGCACTTTTGGGGATTTGAATGTAGAATGACCTTTTCCAGAGCATTGCCCATTGTTGAATTTTGAATAGTTCAATTGGGATTCCGTCACCTCCTGCAGCCTTATTATCAGCAAGACATCCTAGGGCCCATCTCACTTCGCTCTCCAAGATTTCCGGCTCCAGCTCATTGGAAAAATTATTGAGGTCATCACTGCTGTTAAGATCCTTCCTGTATAGATCTTCACTGTATCCCTGCCACCTCTTTATCTGATCTTCTTCTTTTAAGTCACTACCATTTTGTCTTTTATCACGCCCACTTTGGCAGGAAAGGTGCATTTTAGGTTCCCAATTTTCTTGAAGAGATCTCTTGATTTGCCCATTCAGTTATCTTCTTCAATCTCTTTACATTGCTCTTTGTAGAATGTCGCCTTGTCTCTTCTTGCTATCCTCTGGAATTCTGCATTCAGTTGGACAAATCTTTTCTTATCTCCACTACCTTTCGCTTTCCTTCTTTCCAGGGCTACTTTCAAAGACTCATCAGATAGCCAGTTTGACTTCTTACTTTTCTTTCTTTTAGAAATATTCTTTGTTGCTGTTTTCTGGATTATGTTGCAAACTTTGGTCCAAAGTTCTTCAGGCATTCTATCTACCATGTCTAGTTCCTTAAATCTATTCTTCACTTCCACTGCATATTCACAAGGGATATTATTTATTTCTTATCTACTTGGTCTGATGGTTTTCCCTCTTTTCTTCAGCTTAATTTTCAACTTTGCAATAAAAAGCTCATGGTCTGTGCCGCAGTCAGCTCCTCCATCTTTGGCTGCAAAGTATATAGTCAATTTGATTTCTATGTTGTCCATCTGGTGATTTCCATGTGTAGAGTCGACGCGGAGGCTGTTGAAAAAGGGTGCTTGCTACGACCAGAGAATTATCTTGAATTCTACTAATCTCTGACCTGCTTAATTTTGTACTCCAACGCCAAATTTACCAGTTATTCCAGCTGTCTTTTGGTTCCCTACTTTAGCATTCCAATCTCCTATGATGACAGTAATATATTTTCTTGGTGTTATATCTATGACGTGTTGAATGTCTTTGTAGAACTGGACAACTTCAGCCTCTTCAGCATAGACTTGGATCACTGTGATATTAAATAGCTTGAAATCATTCTGTCATTTATTGGGTTTTAACAGAGTACTGCTTTGGCCAATCTTTGATTGACTAGGATGGCTACTCCATTTCTTCTGCAGGATTCTTGACCACAGTGGAAGATCTGGTGGTTGTCTGATGAGAAATGCTCCATTCCAGTCCATTTAAGTTCACCAATTCCCAGGATATCAATGTTTAACCTTGTCATTTCATTCTTGACCACATCTAGTCTACCTTGGTTCATAGTTCTATAATTCCAGGTTCCTATTCTGAATGGATCTTTGCAGCATCTGACTTTCCTTTTACCTCCAAACACATCCGCAACTGGGTGTCTTTTCGGCTTTGGCCCAACCACTTCATTAGATCTGATGTTACCTGTACTTGCCCTTTGCTCTTCCTCAGTAATTTGGTAGGCACCTTCTGACATATGGGGCTCATCTTCCGGTGCCATAATCTTATGTCTCTGGTTGTGCCTGTCCATAAAGTTTTCTCATTAAAGATACTGAAGTGTGTTGCCAGTTCTTTCTACAGTGGACTGCGATTTGTCTGACCTCTCTACCATGACCTGACCATCTTGGCAGACCCTACATGGTATAGCTCATAGCTTTATCAAAGTACACAAGCCCCTTCACTACGACAAGGTAGAAATCCAGAAGGGGTAATAACCATAACCATAATAAATAAACATAACCACGTAAGGGAAGGAGCCTAGCCAGAGACAGTAAGCCCTACACCCTGAAGCCTCATCCGGGGCCTACCGTTTTGCAACATCCGTACCACCGTAGGGTAGGATCTTACCCATTTTACTACTGTCCTGATTACTCCCCTCACCCCCCGCCACAAGGAAGACCGCAGAATACATTTTGCGCTCTCTCCCCCCAAAAAACACCATGGCCAGCCGCATACCCTCCTAAAACCAGCACCCGAGCTCTCTACTCATGAAGTTGAGCCAGAGCAGAGCTGAACTTGTATTCGACTGCTTCCTTACAGATTATCTCGCACAGATCATTCATATTATTAAAGTACCCATAGTGGGTAATCTTGGAGGATTATACGACATACTCGATAATAACAAGACTAACGATGGGATACCACCCAGCTGGACCCTCTGCAGCAGGGCAAAAGTGGACCATCCGAGCTGAACCACTACTGTATTTGCCTGAATGCCACCCAAAGCCCTACATCTTAAAATACCTTTACAAACCCGAAACCAGTGATATGACCACCGTCTACCTGTCCACCGGGACCAACCCTTACCCTGTCGTCATACATAACTGACCCCACGGAGCATACATGAATGACCATATAAGACGCAAACCATAGCGTGGAAAACAAGAACAGCAAAGATGACATAACCCTTATACAAAAGGAAAGATCCAAGGGGAATTATGCCCCTATAACTAAGCCACCAAATGGACCGCCATGTAAAGGGAACTCTGCCCGGAAACTGTTGCTAAGCTGCAACCGTAGCACAATAACATGACTATCATAAAACATATCCGACAGGCCCACAACAAATACATATATATGAATGCCATCTTCCAACAACGGATTTGTGCCCCTATGCCTAACCGCCGGACAACGCGCACCTAGCTATCCCTTGATATTGTCACACCACCTAGACCCACATACCGGAATCTGTTTATAACGACACCAAGACCCGGTTGTTCCAGGCGATAAAGCTTAAATTAGCAAGCAATGGCATAAAACATGGACCTGGGAATTGACCCGCATAAGGAGAACCCCATGGAGAGGACCCTTAGGACCGCCACTGGTACTTGATCCTGCTACACTTATGGTCCATGTGTCAGGCAGCTCCATAGGGCGGTAAACGGAGAATCCTTAAAGTAAGCTACTTGCAAGCACTGTACCTGGGGCAGTTGTAGCCATAACATATGCAAATCATAAGACCACCCAAGGCTGAAATGATACGTTCTATAAATTACACAAAAACCCCTGTCGCTAAACACTGAACCCTCCATTGGAGAAACAACTGCCACCACAAGAGTAAAAAAAAAAAAATCCTATCCGTAACCCGTACATGAGTTGCACAAACCAGGAAGGGAAAGTGATGTTGGTGTAAAATTAATAGCACAACAAACCCATAGCCTTGAATATAACTTTCACTGGGAATGGTGCTATACCCAGTGTTACTGGGTGCTGCCTACCTTCGCTGCCACTCTCAGACAGCGTGGAGTCAGCTGCCGCCCTAACATAAAGGGGGGGGGTACACACACAGCCCATAGGGAAGGGGACTAAGCACTCTAAAACAAAACATGCCCCAACACCACACCACCGGCATGCGCAGGAGCAACCATACATAGCACTGAACATCCCACTGACAGGTACATACACAGTGATTGTCTGCTCTGTGATAGGGGTCAGGACATATAAGGTATTTAATGAGGACGTGATGACGACCCAAAGGAACCCTACCACAGCCAACACAAACAGTTCATCTGAGCACCAATGACACACACGCAACCCGCTGTGTATGCGCCCGCACCACAGCTGCATTGGAATACCGAGGGTGGAGGAAGCTGACCGTGTGGCCCGCAGAGCCCCATCACCAGGCGGGGACCTGCTCACCTGCCCCGACCGATAGCCTGATACCATGCTGGTGCGCAACTGCTGCGGCCCAGCTAACACCGCTCCAGCTGGTCTCCCTGCAGCAGCCGACCAGCCCTCAGACCAGGAGGGACCTTGCCATCTGAACCCATGCCTGCTCCCATGGGGAGAGACAGAAAACCCGCAATGCCCCGATCCAGCCGCAGCCGAGTGGCTCTGGCTGTATCCACCAGGTCCTACTACCTGGGGGTAGCTGCGCTGGGACGCATAACTACCATAACTATGTAGGAACCCGCACACCGCTAGCTCTCAGCGTCTCTGGCGCTCCTCACAACACAGGCCCTCCACTGGGTGCAGCCCCTGGAGACTACGCTGCACAGGAGAGAGGTGTGCCTGAGAGACGCTCCTTCTTCCACAGTGCCCCCAGCCTTCCCCACAACTTAGTCCCTCCATGGGTGAGCCTAAAGCAACACCCTGGAGTCCACAGAGCCCATGAGAGAAAACTGTGGCTATATCTCCCCTCATGGCAAGCTGGGGACCTAATGGTGGAAATGGTGCCAAACCAGCCTATAAATGGCTCCACCTACCCCTGCTAGACACCTCCCACCATACCCGGTCCCGCCAAGTCAAGGGGCCCTCCTTCCAAACCCTGCGGTGGGCCTCCAGGGCCTTCAATATAGCTATGATTGCATAGGACTTTCTTTATGCTCAATGTAGCTGAAAAAGCAGCTTGAAATCATATCACCATCTATATTATTCTAATTCTCCATAAACTTAATTATATACATAAAAACTACTAATTGTCATTAAATTAATTTGTTTAAAGTAATTAAAGTCCGGCATATGGGAAACAACACAACGAGTATTAATATAGCATGCAGTACTGTATACCACTATTGCAGTTATTAAGCAATAATTGAAGAAGCCTATCTTATTTATTTATTTATGACTGATTTGTCATGTATCTACTATTAATTTCATAATAAATGATTGGGGTAGTGTTCTACATGTTATCCCTCTGCAAATCTAGAAGCAACACTATGATCGTGAGTTTATCTCTCATATCCTATTTTAAATATTAAAAATTAATTTAAAAAAAGAAGCTATTAGGCTTCTTATTACATTTCCATTACATCTTGTCAATTATACATTCTATGGCCCTCATTCAATTGCAATTTGGCCAATTGAATAGGGCTCTAAATAAGCACATAACATATTTTTTTTAAATAACTTTTTAGTTAGTAAACATCTATCCAAAAGCAAGGTTTTTACTAACTAAAAACTTCTTTAAAAAATATATGCTATGTGCTTATTTAGAGCCCTATTCAATTGACCAAATCGCAATTGAATGAGGGCCTATATGTTTTGTAACATATTTAATTAAACATGAAATCATTAAATCTTGAAAGTGTATGTAGCACATTGCAGAACACTGACAGCACATATTCCAGTTCAGTTTTTTGTTTAAAATAAAAAAATGAATTGTTACAGTGGCAGAGCTAGAGCATGGAGGAACCCAGTGCCAAAAAAAATCCCCCCCCCCCGCCCAATGGGTGGGTTTTAAAAAATGTACTAACTCACTTAGAGCCACTCCTCAAGACCTCCTCCCATAACATTCCCCTTCCTAATACTCCTTCCCATAACAGCATCCCTCCCCGAGACCATTTCCCAATTTCCTCCTCTTCTCTTACCTGCTGCTTGCGTGAAGCACACATATATACATATACTATCTCTACATATCATCCAGTCCTTCTCAGCAACCATCTTTACATAGCACCCAGTCCCTCTCAGGATCCATCCTCACACAGCACCCAACACCTCACAGAACCTATTCCCCCTGTTCTTTGCCGTTATCCAGCCCCAATGTTCTGAACTGCTCCACGCTGTCACCTCTTAAAACTCTATTTGAAAATGTTCAAGATAATGTCAAACAATTAATGACAAGCAGTGATTAGTGCTGTAATACCTATAAGGAAAAGAAAGTGATGGGGTTAAGAGATCATGTGATGCCAATAACCATAATTTAGGCCAGTCCTTCCCTTTACAAGCATGGCCTCGGGGGAAGAAACAACGCAAAACGCGTGAATCAGGCCTCTGGGGGAATGCAGTCGCACATTGATGATGTCAAATGCCACAAGTGATGAGTGGAGGATACAGATCTGATGATTGGAGGGTTACAAGCAGGGAAGTCTGAATACTACATCATACCTGCTCTGATATTTACATTAAATCTGTATATATATATATATATATATATATATATTATTTATTATATTAATAATTTATTTATACATAGGTGATTTTTAAAAAAAATCTTTTTTAGTGTTATGAGGTGATTGCAGGTTAGCTCTTATTACTTTTATTTCCTTTTTTTTTATTAGTTTAGGGGGTAAGTGGCAGATCCCCATGCCTCTACTTTAGTATGCACAGGGACTAAGATAGTTTCTCCTTTTAGGTTAACAGTGTAGATTAGCTATTCTATATTAGGGGAATTTGTAGCGGGTTCCCGGTACTGCCACACTAGTCCTTGTAGGGACCATATATGTAGTTGTTGTTTTTTTCTGTGCACCTTATTCTGACCATTTCCTTATAAGAATAAGCACTTTATCTGCAATACTGTATAATTTGGCACATTTTGCACTTTATACTAACACCTTAAATTTTTAATTAGCACTTTATTAATATATGTATATCTAGACCTTGTTCATTTTTTATGTACATACATCTTTATTGTCAATATATATTGTACACATAATGTAATTCAGGAGTAACCTTTGCACATGATCTAGAGACCACCAGTAATCTGCAGGTGGAACCTTTCTGAAGGAAGGTTTGGTGTGGACTGGGAGAAACATGGCATTAGCCTGCATTCTAGGAGGTGGCCCATCTGGTTCTCTGGTCCAAAATGTCCCTTAGCTGAAGAGAGAATGATCCCAATATATTATTAATTTATGGGTCCAAAGTTTATTTATGCTTAATTCCCAAATTTCTTATTTCACTTGATTAACTTGATGATTCACAAGATTTCTTTGGAATAGGGCATGATTGATTAAGTGGTGATGGAAACAACGGTTTTTAGATATGTTGGAGTTAAGGTAAGTGTGCCTCAGAGAGGGAGGACTATATGCAATGGGCTGGGATCAAGGGGGCAAGTTGAGAAAGGAGAGGATGCTAAAAGCCTAGTTGAACATTGAACGAGACACAAGGGGGAAGAGACAAAGGGGAGGGAGAGGGGGGGAAAGACACAGGAGAGGAAGGGGGGTGGGGGAATGAGACACAGGGGAGGGAGAAGGGGGGAAGAGACCGGTGGGGGAATCAAATATTATCCCGTCATTTCTCTCGGGCAATTGACTAGTTCTATAATAAACTGTATATTGATGTGTTATTCTATCCAAAATAGTAGTGACCATACATGTTATCTCAAAATTGATCACAAATCCTATATCCGAATGCAGAAGATATTGAGATAAGGAGGAGCATGTTCTTTCCAAAAACATAAAGCGTATAAATGTATTCCTTCCACAAGGCTCAGCATGCTGATATAATTGATACTCAGTTCTCATAGCAGTCACTGCTCTAGTAAACAGATGAGTTGCCATGACAATGAGTTATAAAACTGAATAAGATGATTGTCATCATGTTCAGAAAATAATAATAAACACATTGGGAATTAAGGAAACACATGTTTGCTTAAATACTGCTTTGTTATAGGCATGTACCTGCGGCCTCCGGTGCCGATCTGGGCGGATCTTGGCCGGCGTCCCAGTTCCAGGGCATGCCCGACCCTTCTGTCGTTGAGCCCCGGCTGGGCCCCTGCACTCCCGCGCCTTGTAAGGGCGCGTGTCGGCTCTTTCCCCCGGCGGTATGTCTGGCAGCGCCCGGGGGGGTTTTGGGGCACCCCTTCCGATTCCCCCTGGTGTTGTGGGGGTTTTAATTCTGCCCTGGCCGGGCTAAATGACCCTTTTTGGGTCTTATTTGTGGGTCTGAAGCAGGAGCTCTGTCTGCCAGCGTCCTTCCACTCCAGACGCTACCCGGAAGTCGTCTCCTTTTCCAATCTTGAACCATTCTGTTGTCCCATTTTCGGTTCTGACTGTGGCTTCTTGGTCGACATACAGATTCTTTAGGTGGAGGATTAGATGATCTGGTACTCTCATCTCTTTAAGGACATGCCACATTTTGTTGTGATCCACACAGTCAAAGGCTTTAGAATAGTCTATGAAGCAGAAGTAAATGTTTTTTCTCTATTATCCAGCGGATATTGGCAATTGTATCTCTTATGTCTCTTCCTCTGCGGAACCCAGCTCGCACATCTGGTACTTCCTGGTCCATATATTGTTTAGTCGAGCTTGTAGAATCTTAAGCATTACCTTGCTGGCATGTGAAATGAGTGCAATTGTTCGATAATTGGAGCACTTTTGGGGATTTGAATGTAGAATGACCTTTTCCAGAGCATTGCCCATTGTTGAATTTTGAATAGTTCAATTGGGATTCCGTCACCTCCTGCAGCCTTATTATCAGCAAGACATCCTAGGGCCCATCTCACTTCGCTCTCCAAGATTTCCGGCTCCAGCTCATTGGAAAAATTATTGAGGTCATCACTGCTGTTAAGATCCTTCCTGTATAGATCTTCACTGTATCCCTGCCACCTCTTTATCTGATCTTCTTCTTTTAAGTCACTACCATTTTGTCTTTTATCACGCCCACTTTGGCAGGAAAGGTGCATTTTAGGTTCCCAATTTTCTTGAAGAGATCTCTTGATTTGCCCATTCAGTTATCTTCTTCAATCTCTTTACATTGCTCTTTGTAGAATGTCGCCTTGTCTCTTCTTGCTATCCTCTGGAATTCTGCATTCAGTTGGACAAATCTTTTCTTATCTCCACTACCTTTCGCTTTCCTTCTTTCCAGGGCTACTTTCAAAGACTCATCAGATAGCCAGTTTGACTTCTTACTTTTCTTTCTTTTAGAAATATTCTTTGTTGCTGTTTTCTGGATTATGTTGCAAACTTTGGTCCAAAGTTCTTCAGGCATTCTATCTACCATGTCTAGTTCCTTAAATCTATTCTTCACTTCCACTGCATATTCACAAGGGATATTATTTATTTCTTATCTACTTGGTCTGATGGTTTTCCCTCTTTTCTTCAGCTTAATTTTCAACTTTGCAATAAAAAGCTCATGGTCTGTGCCGCAGTCAGCTCCTCCATCTTTGGCTGCAAAGTATATAGTCAATTTGATTTCTATGTTGTCCATCTGGTGATTTCCATGTGTAGAGTCGACGCGGAGGCTGTTGAAAAAGGGTGCTTGCTACGACCAGAGAATTATCTTGAATTCTACTAATCTCTGACCTGCTTAATTTTGTACTCCAACGCCAATTTTGTACTCTTTTGGTTCCCTACTTTAGCATTCCAATCTCCTATGATGACAGTAATATATTTTCTTGGTGTTATATCTATGACGTGTTGAATGTCTTTGTAGAACTGGACAACTTCAGCCTCTTCAGCATAGACTTGGATCACTGTGATATTAAATAGCTTGAAATCATTCTGTCATTTATTGGGTTTTAACAGAGTACTGCTTTGGCCAATCTTTGATTGACTAGGATGGCTACTCCATTTCTTCTGCAGGATTCTTGACCACAGTGGAAGATCTGGTGGTTGTCTGATGAGAAATGCTCCATTCCAGTCCATTTAAGTTCACCAATTCCCAGGATATCAATGTTTAACCTTGTCATTTCATTCTTGACCACATCTAGTCTACCTTGGTTCATAGTTCTATAATTCCAGGTTCCTATTCTGAATGGATCTTTGCAGCATCTGACTTTCCTTTTACCTCCAAACACATCCGCAACTGGGTGTCTTTTCGGCTTTGGCCCAACCACTTCATTAGATCTGATGTTACCTGTACTTGCCCTTTGCTCTTCCTCAGTAATTTGGTAGGCACCTTCTGACATGTGGGGCTCATCTTCCGGTGCCATAATCTTATGTCTCTGGTTGTGCCTGTCCATAAAGTTTTCTCATTAAAGATACTGAAGTGTGTTGCCAGTTCTTTCTACAGTGGACTGCGATTTGTCTGACCTCTCTACCATGACCTGACCATCTTGGCAGACCCTACATGGTATAGCTCATAGCTTTATCAAAGTACACAAGCCCCTTCACTACGACAAGGTAGAAATCCAGAAGGGGTAATAACCATAACCATAATAAATAAACATAACCACGTAAGGGAAGGAGCCTAGCCAGAGACAGTAAGCCCTACACCCTGAAGCCTCATCCGGGGCCTACCGTTTTGCAACATCCGTACCACCGTAGGGTAGGATCTTACCCATTTTACCACTGTCCTGATTACTCCCCTCACCCCCCGCCACAAGGAAGACCGCAGAATACATTTTGCGCTCTCTCCCCCCAAAAAACACCATGGCCAGCCGCATACCCTCCTAAAACCAGCACCCGAGCTCTCTACTCATGAAGTTGAGCCAGAGCAGAGCTGAACTTGTATTCGACTGCTTCCTTACAGATTATCTCGCACAGATCATTCATATTATTAAAGTACCCATAGTGGGTAATCTTGGAGGATTATACGACATACTCGATAATAACAAGACTAACGATGGGATACCACCCAGCTGGACCCTCTGCAGCAGGGCAAAAGTGGACCATCCGAGCTGAACCACTACTGTATTTGCCTGAATGCCACCCAAAGCCCTACATCTTAAAATACCTTTACAAACCCGAAACCAGTGATATGACCACCGTCTACCTGTCCACCGGGACCAACCCTTACCCTGTCGTCATACATAACTGACCCCACGGAGCATACATGAATGACCATATAAGACGCAAACCATAGCGTGGAAAACAAGAACAGCAAAGATGACATAACCCTTATACAAAAGGAAAGATCCAAGGGGAATTATGCCCCTATAACTAAGCCACCAAATGGACCGCCATGTAAAGGGAACTCTGCCCGGAAACTGTTGCTAAGCTGCAACCGTAGCACAATAACATGACTATCATAAAACATATCCGACAGGCCCACAACAAATACATATATATGAATGCCATCTTCCAACAACGGATTTGTGCCCCTATGCCTAACCGCCGGACAACGCGCACCTAGCTATCCCTTGATATTGTCACACCACCTAGACCCACATACCGGAATCTGTTTATAACGACACCAAGACCCGGTTGTTCCAGGCGATAAAGCTTAAATTAGCAAGCAATGGCATAAAACATGGACCTGGGAATTGACCCGCATAAGGAGAACCCCATGGAGAGGACCCTTAGGACCGCCACTGGTACTTGATCCTGCTACACTTATGGTCCATGTGTCAGGCAGCTCCATAGGGCGGTAAACGGAGAATCCTTAAAGTAAGCTACTTGCAAGCACTGTACCTGGGGCAGTTGTAGCCATAACATATGCAAATCATAAGACCACCCAAGGCTGAAATGATACGTTCTATAAATTACACAAAAACCCCTGTCGCTAAACACTGAACCCTCCATTGGAGAAACAACTGCCACCACAAGAGTAAAAAAAAAAAAATCCTATCCGTAACCCGTACATGAGTTGCACAAACCAGGAAGGGAAAGTGATGTTGGTGTAAAATTAATAGCACAACAAACCCATAGCCTTGAATATAACTTTCACTGGGAATGGTGCTATACCCAGTGTTACTGGGTGCTGCCTACCTTCGCTGCCACTCTCAGACAGCGTGGAGTCAGCTGCCGCCCTAACATAAAGGGGGGGGGTACACACACAGCCCATAGGGAAGGGGACTAAGCACTCTAAAACAAAACATGCCCCAACACCACACCACCGGCATGCGCAGGAGCAACCATACATAGCACTGAACATCCCACTGACAGGTACATACACAGTGATTGTCTGCTCTGTGATAGGGGTCAGGACATATAAGGTATTTAATGAGGACGTGATGACGACCCAAAGGAACCCTACCACAGCCAACACAAACAGTTCATCTGAGCACCAATGACACACACGCAACCCGCTGTGTATGCGCCCGCACCACAGCTGCATTGGAATACCGAGGGTGGAGGAAGCTGACCGTGTGGCCCGCAGAGCCCCATCACCAGGCGGGGACCTGCTCACCTGCCCCGACCGATAGCCTGATACCATGCTGGTGCGCAACTGCTGCGGCCCAGCTAACACCGCTCCAGCTGGTCTCCCTGCAGCAGCCGACCAGCCCTCAGACCAGGAGGGACCTTGCCATCTGAACCCATGCCTGCTCCCATGGGGAGAGACAGAAAACCCGCAATGCCCCGATCCAGCCGCAGCCGAGTGGCTCTGGCTGTATCCACCAGGTCCTACTACCTGGGGGTAGCTGCGCTGGGACGCATAACTACCATAACTATGTAGGAACCCGCACACCGCTAGCTCTCAGCGTCTCTGGCGCTCCTCACAACACAGGCCCTCCACTGGGTGCAGCCCCTGGAGACTACGCTGCACAGGAGAGAGGTGTGCCTGAGAGACGCTCCTTCTTCCACAGTGCCCCCAGCCTTCCCCACAACTTAGTCCCTCCATGGGTGAGCCTAAAGCAACACCCTGGAGTCCACAGAGCCCATGAGAGAAAACTGTGGCTATATCTCCCCTCATGGCAAGCTGGGGACCTAATGGTGGAAATGGTGCCAAACCAGCCTATAAATGGCTCCACCTACCCCTGCTAGACACCTCCCACCATACCCGGTCCCGCCAAGTCAAGGGGCCCTCCTTCCAAACCCTGCGGTGGGCCTCCAGGGCCTTCAATATAGCTATGATTGCATAGGACTTTCTTTATGCTCAATGTAGCTGAAAAAGCAGCTTGAAATCATATCACCATCTATATTATTCTAATTCTCCATAAACTTAATTATATACATAAAAACTACTAATTGTCATTAAATTAATTTGTTTAAAGTAATTAAAGTCCGGCATATGGGAAACAACACAACGAGTATTAATATAGCATGCAGTACTGTATACCACTATTGCAGTTATTAAGCAATAATTGAAGAAGCCTATCTTATTTATTTATTTATGACTGATTTGTCATGTATCTACTATTAATTTCATAATAAATGATTGGGGTAGTGTTCTACATGTTATCCCTCTGCAAATCTAGAAGCAACACTATGATCGGGAGTTTATCTCTCATATCCTATTTTAAATATAAAAAATTAATTTAAAAAAAGAAGCTATTAGGCTTCTTATTACATTTCCATTACATCTTGTCAATTATACATTCTATGGCCCTCATTCAATTGCAATTTGGCCAATTGAATAGGGCTCTAAATAAGCACATAACATATTTTTTTTAAATAACTTTTTAGTTAGTAAACATCTATCCAAAAGCAAGGTTTTTACTAACTAAAAACTTCTTTAAAAAATATATGCTATGTGCTTATTTAGAGCCCTATTCAATTGACCAAATCGCAATTGAATGAGGGCCTATATGTTTTGTAACATATTTAATTAAACATGAAATCATTAAATCTTGAAAGTGTATGTAGCACATTGCAGAACACTGACAGCACATATTCCAGTTCAGTTTTTTGTTTAAAATAAAAAAATGAATTGTTACAGTGGCAGAGCTAGAGCATGGAGGAACCCAGTGCCAAAAAAAATCCCCCCCCCCCCCGCCCAATGGGTGGGTTTTAAAAAATGTACTAACTCACTTAGAGCCACTCCTCAAGACCTCCTCCCATAACATTCCCCTTCCTAATACTCCTTCCCATAACAGCATCCCTCCCCGAGACCATTTCCCAATTTCCTCCTCTTCTCTTACCTGCTGCTTGCGTGAAGCACACATATATACATATACTATCTCTACATATCATCCAGTCCTTCTCAGCAACCATCTTTACATAGCACCCAGTCCCTCTCAGGATCCATCCTCACACAGCACCCAACACCTCACAGAACCTATTCCCCCTGTTCTTTGCCGTTATCCAGCCCCAATGTTCTGAACTGCTCCACGCTGTCACCTCTTAAAACTCTATTTGAAAATGTACAAGATAATGTCAAACAATTAATGACAAGCAGTGATTAGTGCTGTAATACCTATAAGGAAAAGAAAGTGATGGGGTTAAGAGATCATGTGATGCCAATAACCATAATTTAGGCCAGTCCTTCCCTTTACAAGCATGGCCTCGGGGGAAGAAACAACGCAAAACGCGTGAATCAGGCCTCTGGGGGAATGCAGTCGCACATTGATGATGTCAAATGCCACAAGTGATGAGTGGAGGATACAGATCTGATGATTGGAGGGTTACAAGCAGGGAAGTCTGAATACTACATCATACCTGCTCTGATATTTACATTAAATCTGTATATATATATATATATATATATATATATATTATTTATTATATTAATAATTTATTTATACATAGGTGATTTTTAAAAAAAATCTTTTTTAGTGTTATGAGGTGATTGCAGGTTAGCTCTTATTACTTTTATTTCCTTTTTTTTTATTAGATTAGGGGGTAAGTGGCAGATCCCCATGCCTCTACTTTAGTATGCACAGGGACTAAGATAGTTTCTCCTTTTAGGTTAACAGTGTAGATTAGCTATTCTATATTAGGGGAATTTGTAGCGGGTTCCCGGTACTGCCACACTAGTCCTTGTAGGGACCATATATGTAGTTGTTGTTTTTTTCTGTGCACCTTATTCTGACCATTTCCTTATAAGAATAAGCACTTTATCTGCAATACTGTATAATTTGGCACATTTTGCACTTTATACTAACACCTTAAATTTTTAATTAGCACTTTATTAATATATGTATATCTAGACCTTGTTCATTTTTTATGTACATACATCTTTATTGTCAATATATATTGTACACATAATGTAATTCAGGAGTAACCTTTGCACATGATCTAGAGACCACCAGTAATCTGCAGGTGGAACCTTTCTGAAGGAAGGTTTGGTGTGGACTGGGAGAAACATGGCATTAGCCTGCATTCTAGGAGGTGGCCCATCTGGTTCTCTGGTCCAAAATGTCCCTTAGCTGAAGAGAGAATGATCCCAATATATTATTAATTTATGGGTCCAAAGTTTATTTATGCTTAATTCCCAAATTTCTTATTTCACTTGATTAACTTGATGATTCACAAGATTTCTTTGGAATAGGGCATGATTGATTAAGTGGTGATGGAAACAACGGTTTTTAGATATGTTGGAGTTAAGGTAAGTGTGCCTCAGAGAGGGAGGACTATATGCAATGGGCTGGGATCAAGGGGGCAAGTTGAGAAAGGAGAGGATGCTAAAAGCCTAGTTGAACATTGAACGAGACACAAGGGGGAAGAGACAAAGGGGAGGGAGAGGGGGGAAAGACACAGGAGAGGAAGGGGGGTGGGGGAATGAGACACAGGGGAGGGAGAAGGGGGGAAGAGACCGGTGGGGGAATCAAATATTATCCCGTCATTTCTCTCGGGCAATTGACTAGTTCTATAATAAACTGTATATTGATGTGTTATTCTATCCAAAATAGTAGTGACCATACATGTTATCTCAAAATTGATCACAAATCCTATATCCGAATGCAGAAGATATTGAGATAAGGAGGAGCATGTTCTTTCCAAAAACATAAAGCGTATAAATGTATTCCTTCCACAAGGCTCAGCATGCTGATATAATTGATACTCAGTTCTCATAGCAGTCACTGCTCTAGTAAACAGATGAGTTGCCATGACAATGAGTTATAAAACTGAATAAGATGATTGTCATCATGTTCAGAAAATAATAATAAACACATTGGGAATTAAGGAAACACATGTTTGCTTAAATACTGCTTTGTTATAGGCATTTTATTTTTGTATGTATTCTCTCAAAATAGATTGCAAATTCTATATGTGCACACATTGAAAATAACTTAAGTTCAGCCCTGATATATAAGTTTTAAGAGTAAATTGTTCCACAGCCATGGAGTACAGTCTTCACACTTAAAACACATGAACAGGTTCTGGTACCACTCACAAAGCTCAGCAAACCCAATTAGAAACTCATTCAATTCGAGACAAGTAAACGACTTACAAATGTCATTTCAGCTGTGGGATCTTTTTTCAGTAATGTTACACGTGTATTCAATGCTCCGCAGACATATTAATACTGAGTAGTGATGTCCCGAATAGTTTGCTGGAGAACTATTCGCGGCGATTTTCACATGTTCGCGTCCGCCGCGAACGGCGTACACATTCGCTTTTCGGTTCGCCCCCTCTACTTTATCATTGAGGAAACTTTGAACATCATTTATTTTATGTTATATTTTTTTGTGTGTAATCTATGCCTGCCTGCCAGCGTGTGCTAACACCTAACAGCTTATATTGTGCTTATTTTCACTACTCATACCTGGTGGTGTAACATACATTGAAAACAACCATTTTTTTCCTGTAATCTAATTTCAGTTGCCTGCCTGTGTCAGGCTCACAGCTTATATTGTGCTCAGTGACATAAAACAACACTTTTTTGACTGTAATACATTGAATAGCAATTGCCTGCCTAAAGGCGTGTGTGTGAAGCCTATTGCATCTACTCTGCCAACTTTTGCCAGTGCACAGTGATACGTCATATCTGGTGCAACCGTAGAGTACAGTGAAATAAAACAACACTTTTTTTACTGTAATCGATTGAATATCAGTTGCCTGCCTACAGGCGTGTGTGTGAGGCCTACAGCGCCTACTCTGCCAACTTTTGCCAGTGCACAGTGACACTTATATCTGGTGGCACCTTAGATTGCACGCGCAGTGCCCCAAATTTGAAGTAGGAGGTCCGACCAAGCATCTTTTTCCATCTCCCTGTTCCAAAAATCAATGCCATATACACGTCCCCTAATAGTGGACGTAACAGGGATTAAACCGATAGGAATAGTACTACTTAACAGTACACACCTTATAATAACGCAGACAGAGGCAACGCAGAGAGAGGAGTCTGAAGAAGAGGAGTCAGAGGAGGAAGGTGGCTTTGAGGAGGTGGAAGACCAAACACAGCAGGCGTCCCAGGGGGCTTGTTGTCACCTTTCGGGGACCCTTGGTGGCTGGGTGGAGGAAGAGAGCTTCAATGACATCAGTGAGGACAAGGAACGGGACATGGCTAGCTTGGTATCCAACCTTGTGCAAATGGGGAGTTTGCGGTTGTGCAAAGGGACTGTTTGCGGTTGTTTGCGGTGCATTAAACGGGGAGATTGGTCTGTTACTGTGAAGTGGGTGTAACCCTTACACTACCTGATCGATACAACATCATACCTGATGTTTTAAAGCATGTTATTCCAAACAATTTAGGAATGTTAGGTGATTTATGCCCTTTATGGCTTAAAACCAGACTCTGCATCAACTATGTAATTTTCCGTGGGAGTTTTGCCATGGATCCCCCTCCGGCATGCCACAGTCCAGGTGTTAGTCCCCTTGAAACAACTTTCCCATCACTATTGTGGCCAGAAAGAGTCCCTGTGGGTTTTGAAATTCGCCTGCCCATTGAAGTCTATGGCGGTTCGCCTGGTTCGCCCGTTCGCGAACATTTGATTGAAGTTCGTGTACGATGTTCGCGAACCGAAAATTTGATGTTCGCGACATCACTAATACTGAGTACATCTGCAACTTATAAACCCAAGACTTGTAAGTAAAGTTCCAAAGCTATCCCTCTCTCTCCCCCTCTCTCCCCCTCTCTCCCCCTCTCTCCCCCTCTCTCCCCCTCTCTCCCCCTTTCTCCCTCTCTCTCCCTCTCTCTCCCTCTCTCTCCCTCTCTCTCCGTCTCTCTCTCGCTGTTCTATTGGTCCCTTATACCATATTTTATTGTTTTCTTTTAGCCCCAAATTTTACCTGCATCTGGTTTCAGAAGGCCTCACTGGTTACTCTGAATTCTGGGAGTTCTATACACACCATCAGCCCCAAATTTTACCTGCATCTGGTTTCAGAAGGCCTCACTGGTTACTCTGAATTCTGGGAGTTCTATACACACCATCAGCCCCAAATTTTACCTGCATCTGGTTTCAGAAGACCTCACTGGTTACTCTGAATTCTGGGAGTTCTATACACACCATCAGGTATGGAGGAGACCCTTGAAAGCTGCATCTTCCCAGGAGCCAATATCTTTTATTAATATTTCTACTATATGCTTGTTATTATATTTACTGACATAGAATTATTTCTAAAATTAGTTCAAACTTTTTCATATGTTTACTGTATCTTGCCTGGCTTTACTCCCCCTTCCCCCTTTTATGGCCTGTATAATTTGCCTAGATCTCCTCCTTTCCACATGTCTTTGCATTTCCTCTCTGCTAACTGCTAACTGCTCTCTCTCTATCCCTCTCTATCCCTCTCTCTCCCTCTGTTCTATTGGTCCCTTATACCATATTTTATTGTTTTCTTTTAGCCCCAAATTTTACCTGCATCTGGTTTCAGAAGGCCTCACTGGTTACTCTGAATTCTGGGAGTTCTGCCCTACCTCCCTGCCCCTCACCCTCCCACCCCAATTCTGATTAAATATATAGTGAAATGGGAATCACCTGACTTTCCTACTTGCATATATTATCTCACCACTAGGGGCAGACAACATTTTAAATGCTAGAGCCCTCACCTCTGTTCCTTCTCTCTCTCTCTAAATGAAAAACTTTTCTAACTTTCACTTCTCTTCTGACCCTTTTTATTCCTTATCTGTTTAATCTTTCCCTGACTTCTGCCCCTTCCATTCCCTTTAGATTGTAAGTGGCGAGTTTTCAGTCTTCTAGGATGCTTTGGGAAAAAGCACTTTCTGCAAAGATTCTAAGCTCAAAACAGGGTCCTCCATTTTTGGAATTTTGTTAATGCTGTATTTTCCCTTGTTTTTATCCCCTGTATTGTGCTACGGAATATGTCGGCGCGTTACAAATAAAAGTTAATAATAATAAAGCTTGCGATTATGAGTAAGGCTGTGCTCAGTAGTATTATGTTCCTACAAACCAACTGACACCAATAAAAAAATCTCTCGATCGCCCCTTCCTGAGGACCTCAGAAGCATCTATTAACCCTTTAAATTAAACCCTTAAGATTCCATTCTATCACTATTAACCCCTAAGATTCAATGTGGGTCTGTATAGACCCTGTATAACCAATGAAGTGCCATGGGGGTCACTCTTCTGCCCTGGACCGCCCTGACACAGGGTTAATATTTTAGATGCCATGGGGGTCTCAATTGGTGATTGGGGGATCAGGTTTGAGCGGGGAAGGGGAGCAATCAGGAGTGAGTGGGGGCGGGGGGATTTTTATGCCTTTGCAGTGCTCTATAATATTCACCATTTTTTTGCCAATATCAGGAATATTAGGAGTTGATGGTAAAAAGTAACTGGGTATTTTTTAATTGAATATCTTTTTGAAGCAAAAGCAGCTTGTAATATTACTGACGTGAGAAAATCCATGGGGAAGCAAGGTGTAATACTGAGAGTAGGGGTTACTCGCAGTCATTGCAAATAGCACGGTCACAATCTTTCTGAGAGGGGTGAATGGAATAGATAGGGAAAGTTACTGAGTACTTTTTGGTTGACTTGGTTAACTTTATGAAATGGGGAATTGAATATGGCTCTAAGTTGATATTCAACTATCATAGCAACCACAACGTTGGTAAACAAAAACGTGTTGCCATGGCAATATGAATAAATACCATTTCTTATTTGTTATATGAGTCGAAAACAAGATGTTTAAAAATATAGCAAAAAAACTTCACTAGAAGTTGAAAAAAAAATCCATGTTTGCTTATGGAATACTTTACTACAACATTTTTTTTTTATCCATTATGTGTTTAGTTCAAATGGTATTGATGGAAAAAGCAGAGTAGTCACAATGTATCTGTTAGGTACAACAAGGCTTGCAGATATTGGTCTGGCATTGTGGATGATTTGAAAAAAATAATACTTGTATTCCTAATTGTAACAAATAAAGTGGATGTTAAATATTATAAGCCTAAATTAATTAATTATTTTGGTGATGTTTTGGAACATGCTTGTGTAATTTGAATTGGAAGTTATGAACTATAAGTTGTGAATGGTGAAAAATAATATAGTGAGAGAGAAAAAAAAAATAATGGTGCTAATCATAAATGATAACATGAATGATAGGGATTTATGTAATATATAGGTGATAGTGGAACCTATTCCCTTCACATTTTACATTAGATTAGTGGTAAAATATATTAATTTAGTATTGTGTATCATAATGTAAATGCAGTAGACTCTCAGTTAACCGGGAACTCAAGCAACAAGAACTTTCAAGCAACCAAAAAAAAAAACTCAAATAGTGTACTTTAAATAAAAAATGTAATTTACAAGACTCAACAAATGCCAGGAGCCAGGTTGTCATTGCCACAAAATGCTTACAGGCACCTAGATTTCATCCACTGTACATCTCTGCAATTCAATGTTACCTGGAAGCAGAAAGGCATGAGTCACTGAGCCAGTGCAGTGTTGGTTACATTCCCCAGGGTCAGCATCGCACCCTCCAGCCAAACGTATCTGTGTGTAAGTGAGGAGTGAAAGCTGCTGCTGCTAGAACAGCCCTCACTGCAAAATATACCTAGCAGAGCATCCTATGTGTAGCTAATCTAGGCCTCAAGTAACTATAAACTACATTTATCCGGCATCTAGCAATCCCCATGGGCGCCCGATAACTGAGAATCTACTGTATTAGCAAAAGGTGTTACATGTGGAACTGAAATTTTTATATTTTTTTAAACCATTATTTTGTTCATTGCTATTTGTTTTTTATTTATTAATTTATTAAATTTGATTACTGAATAAGTGAAAAGCGGGTATGATTCTTTTTATTAATAGGAAATATATTTGTTTTGTAATATTCTTTCATTTTATTTTATGTTAGCTATATAGTATGTACATATATTTTTGTTAATATCAACCAAAGGATGGTAAGCATTTATTAGTGTTATTATATGTGGGATATTATACAACATATAAATATAAAATTAACTGAGTAATCATTTTACCCTTGAAACATGTTCAGCCACTAACGTAAATGCCTTATCAATATTCACCGATATACTACTGGTACTTATTAAAAAGATATTATATCCTCAGACGCTTGTCAAGATTTTAAAATATGTAGATTTAAGATGCTGCCTGACAATGATCAGCAATGACAGTTTTACTCCTTTGTTAATTTTACTCTTCTCCTTACTTTGTGATATGCAATTGGATCAATAATATACAGTAGATTAAATATAGTACAAACCCAATTATGAGAAGAGGAGTCAATTGGTAAAGGATATTGATGATTGTTTATTTCTCTTTGATTAACAGTAATTTTGAGTCTTAGTTAAAGCAATTACCTGATGTATAATTAATACAATAGAAGGCTTGAAAAATGTCTGTGTATTTAAACTTTTTAAAATAAAAAATATATATACTTGTATCAGACATTACTCTTCTTTTGAGAAAACATACAAACTTGTGCAGAAATTAACTTTTTTTCTCCCCTTTTCATATTTCATATTAATATATACAGTGGGGGAAACAGTATTTGATCCCCTGCTGATTTTGAATGTTTCTCCACTGACAAAGCAATGACCAGTCTATAATTGTAATGGTAGGTGTATTTTAACAGTGAAAGACAGAATAAAAAAAAAAAAACAAGAAAAACGCATGTCAAAAAAGATATAAATTGATTTTCAGGTCAATGAGGGAAATAAGTATTTGACCCCTTCGTCTTTGTGATTGCCAACAAGGGTTTTGCCACCAAGAACTGAGGTCAGACGTTTCTTGTAGTTGTCCACCAGGTTTGCACACATCTCAGGAGGGATTTTGTCCCACTCTTTGTAGATCCTCTCCAAGTCATTAAGGTTTTGAGGCTGATATTTGGCAACTCGAACCTTCAGCTCCCTTTACAGATTATCTATGGGATTAAGGTCTGTAGACTGGCTAGGCCACTCCGGGACCTTAATGTGCTTCTTCTTGGGCCACTCCTTTGTTGCCTTGGCTTTGTGTTTTGGGTCATTGTCATGCTGGAATACCCATCCACGACCCATTTCCAATGCCCTGGCTGAGAGAAGGAGGTTCTCACCTAAGATTTGACAGTACATGGCCCCGTCCATTGTCCCTTTCATGCGGTGCAGTTGTCCTGTCCCGTTAGCAGAAAACCCCCCCAAAGCATCATTTTTCCACCTCCATGTTTCATGGTGGGGATGGTGTTCTTGGGGTTATAGGCAGCATTCCTCCTCCTCCAAACATGGCAAGTTGAGTTGATGCCAAAGAGCTCAATTTTGGTCTCATCTGACCACAACACTTTCACCCAGTTCTCCTCTGAATCATTCAGATGTTCATTGGCAAACTTCAGACGGGCCTGTACATGTGCTGTCATGAGCAGGGGGCCCTTGCGGGCACTGCAGGATTTCAGTCCTTCACCGCGTAGTGTGTTACCAATTGTTTTCTTTGTGACTATGGTCCCAGCTGCCTTGAGATCCTTAACAAGACCCTCCCTTGTAGTTCTTGGCTGATTCCTCATCGTTCTCACGATCATATAAACTCCACAAGGTGAGATCTTGCATGGAGCACCAGACCGAGGGAGACTGATAGTTATTTTGTGTTTCTTCCATTTGAAAATAACTGTTGTCACCTTCTCACCAAGCTGCTTGGCAATGTTCTTGTTACCCATTCCAGCCTTGTCCCTGACATCCTTGGACAGCTCTTTGGTCTTGGCCATGGTGGAGAGTTTGGAATCTGATAGATTGATTGCTTTTGTGGATAGGTGTCTTTTATACAGGTGTCTTTTATACAGGTGGAGACACAAGAGATTAGAAGCACTCCCTTTAAGAGAGTGAACCTAATCGCAGCTCGTTCCCTGTATAAAAAGACATACGGGAGCCAGAAATCTTGCTGATTGATAGGGGATCAAATACTTATTTCCCTCACTGACCTGCAAATCAATTTATAACTTTTTTGACTGGCGTTCTTCTTGGGAGTGGGGGTTGTTATTCTGTCTCTCACTGTTACAATACACCTACCATTAAAATGATAGACTGATCATTTCTTCGTCAGTGGACACACATTCAAAAATAGGCAGGGGATCAAATACTCCACCCGCCCCCCCCCCCCCAACTGTATATATATATATATATATATATATATATATATATAACCTGTATAGTTGACGTACTGCGAGTTGTCGTCCCGTTGCAAGGCCCATGGGCCTTTGAGACTGCAATGAGCGCCGAATTCGCTCATTGCAAGGCTGGAGATGAGCTCCACAAATACGGACTTTAACGGCTGAACCACCATACTGGAAAAGATGTTGAAAACACAAATATGCCTCAAATTCACTTACACACTCACAGGGGGAGAGCCAGGGAGCCTGTGAGTGAGGTTGCAAGTTAATTTGAGGCAAATTTTGGCTTTTTTAACAATTGTAAAATCGCAGAAGCAGGGAAAAAAATGGCGTCCGAAAAAACGTAAAAATTCTGAAACGATGAAAACGAGGCTCAGCAAGGCCAGGCAAGCAGAACTTAGAAAATACACAATGCAAAAGACTTAGAAAATACATGACGGCAAAGACAGTAACACACCAACAACGCCAGGCATGTAGGACTTTGAAAATAAAACCAACGGCAGTCAGCGTGCGCCACGCAAAGATTCCTCAGAGGAGAAAGACACAGGGAAGAGAAACGGGGGAGATGGTGGAAAAAGACACATGGCAAGTTGCAAGTTGCTGAGGCCTGTAATGTACGGTGAAGTAGATGGGAGGAGAGGCTCACAATGAGCGCCGAAGGCACACATTGTGAGCCACGCGATGAGCACCGAAGGCGCTCAGAGGGGGAGAACATCTTATTGTGTGGCAAATCAAATTGTTTTGCTGTCTTTTTTGACGGGCAAGTCGCTAGTATATATATATATATATATATATATATATATATATATATATATATATATATATAATAAACATTATATACAGTAAATCAATTCCTGATGTAGAGACTGAAAGAATGGTATACAACACAGGTGTCACAAAAAACATGTTTATATAAAAATATTTTACTATTATAAAATTCAGGAAATCTTCAATACAGCCAACTCAACCATTAAAAACAAGCAGATACTTTTAGAATAGACAATTATATCATTTAAGCTGCAAATCATTAAACCAAAAACCGTGAGTGTATTACTATAATGTGTTATCAGAGCAATGCGGTTGTGCTTATAGTAGGAAGTTGTTTACATTGAGTAATAAAGCTTTCTGTGATTTTCTATCTGCACTTAGTGCCCTGTGGCTCTTATCTTGCAAATACAATTTCAACTTTAAAGTTTACAATAATTGGGAACAGCACTGTGTTAAAAAATGAAAAAGCTTAGAGCTAAAATGTGACCTTGTGCTGAGAAAAATATTAATGTAACATAGAATATATTATCAGATGACATTGCAGCATTATTCAGTCATAAACTATACTGATAACCTAAAATAGCTTTATTGCACATTACATATATATCACATATATAGTTGTGAGCATACGAGCTTGCTTAAGCCGTTGCTCACGCTTGCGAGGGCCGCAGTTGCTGGCATGGAGCGCCTTCGGCGCTCCATGCCAGCAACTGAGGCACTCCTGGTCACCAACTGGATACTCAATCACTGTATTTACCTGAGCCCGCGGCCCCTCGCGTCGCGCTAATAAAAAACCGAAAGTGGGTGTACCAGAACTCACTGCACAAAACTTCAAGTCCCAGAATGCTCAGCAGCACAAGCAGTAGCCACTCAGCACATTAGGGGGCGAGTCTAATATATAATATAGCTGTGTATGTAAATCTGTCTCTCACTCTGCAAAAACAAATGGAAAGATAGAACTGTTTTTTTAAAGTTTATGTGTCACATTTAATGTATATATATTTAAATATTGTGGTAGGGAGGATTATCTCTGAGGACCTGGACTTTTATGTGAAATCAATATACTCTAGATGGCTTCTTATTTACATTATACAACATTATATATATATATATTTACACATTATATATATATATATATATATATATATATATCACATCACATATATAGTTGTGAGCGTACGGGCCGTTGCTCACGCTTGCGGGCTCGCGTAGCGAGGGGCGCGGGCAAGGGCCTCAGTTGCTGGGATGGAGCGCCGAAGGCGCTCCATCCCAGCAACTGAGGCCCTTGCTCGCAGCGTACAGCCCGTTGCTCACGCTGAGGCCCTGCAGCCACCTCCTCCCCACAATACCCCGCCGCTGGAGAGAGGGAGCAGAACTCCATGCCCCATTACACCCATCAGACTACTTACATTAATTGGAGCATCTCAATTCACCTCCGCCATGTCTCCCCTGCCTGCACATTTTCTGAACTCACATATATAGTTGTGAGCATACGAGCTTGCTTAAGCCGTTGCTCACGCTTGCGAGGGCCGCAGTTGCTGGCATGGAGCGCCGAAGGCGCTCCATGCCAGCAACTGAGGCCCTCCTGGTCACCAACTGGATACTCAATCACTGTATTTACCTGAGCCCACGGCCCCTCGCGTCGCGCTAATAAAAAACCGGAAGTGGGTGTACCAGAACTCACTGCACAAAACTTCAAGTCCCAGAATGCTCAGCAGCACAAGCAGTAGCCACTCAGCACATTAGGGGGCGAGTCTAATATATAATATAGCTGTGTATGTAAATCTGTCTCTCACTCTGCAAAAACAAATGGAAAGATAGAACTGTTTTTTTAAAGTTTATGTGTCACATTTAATGTATATATATTTAAATATTGTGGTAGGGAGGATTATCTCTGAGGACCTGGACTTTTATGTGAAATCAATATACTCTAGATGGCTTCTTATTTACATTATACAACATTATATATATATATATTTACACATTATATATATATATATATATATATATATATCACATCACATATATAGTTGTGAGCGTACGGGCCGTTGCTCACGCTTGCGGGCTCGCGTAGCGAGGGGCGCGGGCAAGGGCCTCAGTTGCTGGGATGGAGCGCCGAAGGCGCTCCATCCCAGCAACTGAGGCCCTTGCTCGCAGCGTACAGCCCGTTGCTCACGCTGAGGCCCTGCAGCCACCTCCTCCCCACAATACCCCGCCGCTGGAGAGAGGGAGCAGAACTCCATGCCCCATTACACCCATCAGACTACTTACATTAATTGGAGCATCTCAATTCACCTCCGCCATGTCTCCCCTGCCTGCACATTTTCTAAACAGCTTCGATGAATGTAAGTAGTCTGATGGGTCTGATCGGGCCCATGAAGGCCTGGCCTTGGGGGACATGAAGGCTTAGCCTGGGGGGACATGGCATCATGGGCTGGAGGCCATAAACGTCGCAACGCAAATAACACGGCACACACATTACGACACTCGCAAACACCATACCACACACGTTCACACGCATTACAGCCTCGCAACACTCGGACGCAACTCGCGAACATTACAAAATTAAAAACACAATACATACACACAGCACATACATAAAAAACTTACCTACAGCAACAGGGAGCATCCAGGACCTCAAAAATGCAACTTACACCTTCGTTTCAATAAAAATAAAAGAGTTTGGACAATAAAAAATTTGATATGCGAGAGAAAAAATGGCCGCCGAACAAAACGAAAACGAGGCTACAGCACTCTCAACACGTAAAAAACACCACAACACACTCGCAAAACAACACCCGAAACTCGAAAAACACCACGAAGCACCGACGGCTAATCCGCAAACACCCATAACACAGATAACCCGCCATTTTACGCCAATGCGGAAGTACACCACTACGCTAACGGTTTCGTCTCGCGCACGCACACTCTTACACTGCACGCATTCATCACGCTTACACAGCAGCTACACGCCACTAATGCTGCAGCAATATGAAAACAGATTGTCAGCTCTTCAACACAATGCTTCAAAATAGGTAAAGTATATTCATTTATTCATCTACTATATATTTTAGTATTACACACCAAACAGCATTAGCTACCTTACGATTTGATTGCCGTAATTTTTTGACGGGCAATTCGCTAGTATTGTATATTAATGATATCGGTGTGCTCAGTGTCACTCACGATGTAAGTTACATGATTCTAAATGCATTTAGTAATATTATATGCTGTATATTTCCTAACACTTCAAATTCCTTTAGTGGGACACTCATTGTCTTGAAAAAGTATCCACTATTAAGTAGTGTTACTGCCTGTCTCTAAGATGTGTAAACTAAGTCTTAGGCACACACACTGCATAATGTGTTAGGGATCCCTCCAGCCCTAGCCCATTAAACTCATCTCTATAGCCATCTTCCCACTTCCTTCTCTTCATACACACACATCTCAGAATATAAGAAGCCACGCACCTAGGAAATTACTAATTTAGCTATATAACTGAGCCTGTTTTCTGTGTATCCTGGCATTGATCTGAGGTCCTGACTTTGCCAGAGTGGTCCTTGATCTGTTTCTGGCTACTCTTGGCTGTTCCTTGGCTTCAACTGCCTATCTGTGCCACCCAACCTCCTGTACCATCTCGCTACCAGTATTGGTTGGACACATGCCTTGTATTATATGGCTACCGATATTGCCATACTCCCTGGATCACCTGACTGACACCTGACCTTTTGCACCACCTGGCTATTGGCTTTGGAACTCTCGGCTAGTGTTTGTGTATTGATTCCAAGGATCCCCATTTTTCTTAACTCAAAAAGCACGTAGTGCCAAACAAACAGCTAACGTTCGTTTTACAATTGTCCCTGGTACCATGGTAACATGCAACACCACAGTCCTTCACCTTTAGATTCTTGCTTTCCCTGTGCTGTCCAATTTGCCATCCTAGTCCGTTGATGCTGTGAGCCGTAGTGTTTGCCATCCTAGTCCGTTGATGCTGTGAGCCGTAGTGTCCTAGAGTGTCATTTTGGATTTACCCTTGAATTTTGGCCTGCCAAGCGTCCCTTCCAGAACCCTGATCATTGTCTTTACCCAGCTGTCTGTGGTTCTGCTGTCATTCCATCTGTTATTTATCCTCCCAGATCCTCAGAAACACATTTGCAGATTTTGACCTAAGTGTGATAAAATGCTCCATACACACATATATTCTGTAGAACAGGCGTTCTAGGCTTCTTTCTTTCTCATTAACATTAAGAAAAAAGGAGGAACCAGAGAAAGTTATCCATAGCTTGGAATAAAAAATGGGTTTACTTTCAATTGTGTCACTATACTTAAAAAAAGGAACATCTGGGAGGCTAAGAGGATAAGGGGATTTCGGTCACACCAAAAGAGGATCAGTTGTGGGGGGTGGAGTCTGGGAAAAATTGTTGTTTTAGGTGTTAAGCAAATGTTACATTATCTCATCTAGTGTAGGGTTAGGCATTGATTATCCTATGCACAGATAATTCAAGAGTATGAGGCAGTAACTTACAAAAGCATTTCCAAACGGTGAAATACTGAAAATTAGGCCTGGATTTGGCACTCCTCTACAGTTATACAATGGGCTACAGAAAATAGGTACCTACATTAGATATCTTGGAATAGATTTGGTCGTTCAGTTGAATACAGAGGTGTAGTGCTATGTAGTGCAGTAACAGGAGAGAGTGTTAAGCTCCTAAACCTTCCATTTGAATCTAGACTTAGTGTTATACTATTGTATATCAGAAGCAACACAGAGAAACACTGATGGTTTTAGGGTTCATTAATAGCACATTGGTAATAATACAATATAACATAAAACATTTATACAAATGGCCTTAATAAAGTCTATTAAAAGTCATATTTTATTAAATTACTGGTATATTGTGATTTTTAGAACCTGTCGTACCATCCTTTTTTGAGTATAATTATTTAATTATAATCAGTCCCAATCCTAAAGGACTAAAAATGTTGTTGAGTGGTCTTTTTGGGTCCACTTCGTGCTTGCTACTTCTTATTTGTTATGGAATATGTAGGAAAGAGAATGCTATGTGTAACAATGCCATCTAATGGATTATATATATTCCAGGAAAGAGTGTGACTTAGCGTGAGAGAGATTGATGATGCTCTGGGTGTTCATAGGAATCTACAGCACTAAATACTATAGATTAGGGGTGAGCAATTAATTTCCCAAAAGGGCCACATGATAAACTTAGGATGTTGGGGATGGCCGAACCATAGGCTAAACCTAATTCTGCTCAATATTGATTTTATAGCTTTATTTTATTTTCTCAGTACAGTATCTATAGCATGCTAGTCATCCCAGTTAGTTACAACGCTGCTGCTCACAAATTGCCCCTTTTACAATTGACAGTGTTTTTTGGTCCAGGACACAAATATGTATCCCATTGTAGGCCACTGTAGCGGGCCGGACAGGGACAGCCAAAAGGGCCGGATGTGGCCCGCAGATCGCACAATGCCCAGGTCTGCTGTAGATCAAAGAGGCTTAGCGGTTATATTTTGAAGAAAAGATTAGTTTCTCTGCACTGACACTCAAAAAGGCTTAACAAGGTCATTAGTCTTAGTCCCTATGTTAATCCCCATCTCTTAGAAAGTCCATTGTCCAGTTATTGTCCATTGTGAAGTTAAACAACAAATTTTTAAGCATCACATGCAGACAAAGTTCCATCTGGTATCTTTGTAGGAATAATCATATTTATATATCACCGATATTTGTATTTAAATTGCGACATCACAATGATAATTGTGGAGACGACCCTCATGCATAAGACCTTTTCTTCTGATGTTCAAGAGGTTTCCTGCATCAGAGTTTCTGTGATTCTTGGGTATAGACGTAACCTACTCATCAATCAGTCTAGTTCCAGGTTGGTAACAATCCATTCATAGCTCTCACCTACAGGACCCTCTACATACTGTAATTCTGATGTTCATCATTATATATAACTAGCGAATTGCCCGTCAAAAAATGACGGCAATGAAATTGTAAGGTAGCTAAATTAGTAAATGAATATAGTGTACCTATTTTGAAGCATTGTGATGAAGAGCTGGCAATCTGTGTTGATGTTGCTGCAGCATTAGTGGTGTGGAGCTGCTGTATAAGCATGCTGAATGTGTGCAGTGTAACACTGTGCGTGCGCGAGACCAAACCGTTAGCGTAGTCGTGTACTTCCGCATTGGTGTAAAATGGCGAGTAATGTGTGGTATAGGTCTGTATCGGAATATCCGTAGGTGTTTTGTGGTGTTTTGCGAGTTTCTTGTGGTGTTTTGCGAGTTTAGAGTGCTGTAGCCTCGTTTTCGTTTTGTTCGGCGGCCATTTTTTCTCTCGCTTCGTTTTTTTTTTTAGTCTCTAAACTGTTTTATTTCGAGTAAAATCGAGGTGTAAGTTGCATTTTTGAGGTCCTGGGTGCTCCCTCTTGGTGTAGGTAAGTTTTTTATGTATGTGCTGTGTGTATGTATTGTGTTTTAAATGTTTGTATGTCGGCGTGTTGCGTCCGATGTTTGCGAGGTCGTAATGTGTGGTAACGTGTTTCGTACGTTGTTTGCGTGCCTCGTAAAATTTAGCGAGTGTCGTAATTTGTGTGTCGTGTTTTTTGAGTAGCGACGTGAATTTTGCGAGGGTTTGAGGCCCTTGCCCAGTGACCTCGCCAGCAACTGAGTCCCTCGCTTCGCGAGGGGCCTCAGTTGCTGGCATGGAGCGCCTTCGGCGCTCCATGCCAGCAACTGAGGCCCTTGCCCAGTGACCTCGCCAGCAACTAAGGCCCTCGCTTCGCGAGGGGCCTCAGTTGCTGACATGGAGCGCCTTCGGCGCTCCATGCCAGCAACTGAGACCCGTGCCCAGTGACCTCGCCAGCAACTGAGGCCCTCGCTTCGCGAGGGGCCTCAGTTGCTGGCATGGAGCGCCTTCGGCGCTCCATGCCAGCAACTGAGGCCCTTGCCCAGTGACCTCGCTACGCGAGGGCCGCGGCTCGCTTCGCTAGGGCCGCGGGCTCGCTACGCGAGCCCGCAAGCGTGAGCAACGACTCGTACGCTCACAACTATATATGTGACTAGGAACTTGCCCGTCAAAATTGACGGGATAATGGGAGGACATGTCTAACCAAGGGAAGGTAGCAGATGTGCTGTCAAGCTGCTCTACCTCAGAAAATTACTAAACAAGGGCTATCTCACCCAAATTTAACAAAATCATCTCCCAAGTAATTTTATTAGATACAGGGGAAGAAGAGGAACATAGAGACACCAAGATCACACAGATAGAGCCGGGCAACAACGCCACGCGGTTGAGGGCTTCACCAACCTGCCTCCCGTGGCTGTGGCTTCCTGTGCTCCTCGGCACAGGTGGAAAGTTTAAGCAAGGCCTCGGAAGCAGGGAAGAGAGGCCTGGAGGTGAGGAGACCTGCAAGGGGGAACCCACGGCGACGCCGTGAATCGGAGTTGGAAGGTGAGCAAGAGCCCACGGAGAAGCGGGGGCCAGACAGGGCACACCCAGTAACGGGCGACTGGTGAAAAGCACCCCGACACCATCAGCACTAGAAGTACTCACCTCCGGAACGGGCTAAGCGGCAAGCAGCGGAGAGTCCGGGACGCACCGGCAGGGAAGAGGGCCTGGCTCAGAGGCAGCAAGACACCATCTTCATACACGTAGCAGAGGTAACGCCGGAGGCCCCTTTCCCGCAGCGGGAGGAGCGGACATGTGCATGAAGAACTCCACAGGGTAAAGTTTATTGCTCCGGCGGATGAGTGCCCTATGGGGTGATGGACTGGCAGGGCTCCTTGTTGAGGCAACATAAGAGGGGCAAAATAATGGCAGAGGTTCCCGCCAAAAAATCTATAGATGATGGAAAAGAGCCCAACAACAGGGCATACAAGGGCCTGGAACTTTAGATCCCCACATTGAGGATACCTCATATAAAAGCAATTTATTAAAAGTATCAGATTATATAGTTCATTAAAAATTGAACAATCATTAGAAAGTGCAGTTTTTATACTTCATTAAGGAGCAACCCAATAGCGCCACCTACTGATCTTCTCTAGAACTGGTATACCCAAACTAGAAATTTGACAGCAGCAGCCATTTTAAGTGACAGCAGCACTAATCCCAACATAAAGGGAGAAAAGCAAAAATAGGCAAAGGTCAAAGAAGACATACTTTTTGTTTAATAATGGAGTACCCAACCAATCTATTGCAACTATAAAGGGACTAAAAAGCAGAAACTGCAAAAGAATTAAACATAACATAGACATCCTACTCTTTAAACTGGAGGTTTTCAGCAAAGGTCATTAAAAACAAAAACGGGAGCTGAATAAATTTATATACCCATGAACATACTTTGCAGGTCAAATGCCAGGAAGCGCAGTCCAGATAAGGCAAGCTGCCCCTGAAAATTTATTTTTCTAATCTGTAACCCCCAAATGAGTCTCGGCCGATTGACCCCCCTGATTCTGTGAATAGATAGGCTTGAGCTGGAGGGGATACCCCACCTGTGGAGAAAATACTTGATATTAGTGAAACCTCCTAGATAGATTACAACCTCTAAATCATACTTTTAAAAATTACTGGGCTGAATTATAGGTCACAATTCAAACATGGGCAAATCAAAGCGGATTCTGCCTTCAAAGAGCATCCAGGACCATTTTAAAACACAACAACTAACCTGTGCCTCCCCGCATACATCCACAGTGGGTTCATCAGAAGGCTCAGATATGGAAGAAGATACCTCACACACAAAGCAGCCTATGAAATTGTCGGATATAGCTCACTTGCGTACATCAACAACCTACTTGGATCCCATTTTGATAAGGCTGTGAAGGAAATCAGGCAGGATTTGCAAGACCTTGGGCACCGGACCCACTTACTGGAAACAATAACAGATCAAATTGTAGATACCCAGCAAAAAGACCGTCAAGATATAACCCAAAATTGTGCACATATAGAGGTGCTAGAAAATAAGCTAGAAGACCTGGAAAATAGGTCCAGACGCAATAATATAAGATTCAGAGGGATACCTAAAACAGTAGGAGATCTGAAACTATATTTGAATGCGATTGTCCACAGCTTATTGCCTGACCACCCACAAGACACCTGGGAAATTGAAAGGGCACACAGGGCCATGGGGGGCCCAAACTCACCAGAAAAGCCGAAAGATGTTATAGCTAGATTCCTTTGTCAAGGAACAAGAGACTTGTTATTAAACAAGTCACGAAATATGAAGTCTATTGCCGGCCCTGATGGCGCCCAGATACAGATATATGCGGACCTGGCTCCTTTCTACTCTTTTCAGATGAAAATAACTAAAACCAGCCTTGTTGATTTTGATCCAAAAGGGTATTAAATACAGGTGGGGGTTCCCCTTTAGCCTATCGTTTCAAGTGGGGACAACAAATCACACAGTCCATACTCTAACTGAGTGCAACACAATCCTGTCAGAGCTGAATCTCTTGCCCAGAGAGGACACCCTGGAACCTCTCCAAGGAATAAACTTGCCTCCCCGACCGGCGAGAAAATGGACGGAAGTCCAAAGGCACAAACGGCAAAGCAAGCAATTGGATCCAAATTTACGATCCGTCACCTCGTCTCCAGGATCCTCAGTAACGATTTAATTACAACAAACAGTATATGTCTGCGGAGAAAACAGGGCATAGAGGAATGTTTAAATTACGATTAGAGAGATCTCTTTCAGATATCAATCAAGTGATACAGAGGCAATAGATTTGAGGGTCGCTCTGGACACTAAGATCATGCCTTTTTCAACTCACGAAGACTCTCTGGGACTGAGTACACAGGAGTTGAAATCTTTGTTTTAAGAGATTAAGGGCATGAATCAGATCGGACGCAATATCAATCGATAGTTAGATCACTATATCCACTTATATGGTGTATTTGATTTCCTCTGCAGTACAATATAAAGTTATATGATATTTGTATCATAAATTTACAGTTTAAGGGACAGAAGTAAGACAATTAAGAGATTGTAAGCTACATAGGATAGCGGGCCGTTGCATAGGCTCCTGGATAGGAGATCAGTTTGGGGGCCAGGTCTTTAGTTATAGACTCAAGGATGGGGTAGTCTGTGGTAGACTTTTGAAACCTATAAGAGTTAGTTCGCCAGATATTTCTTCCTCAGCAGAGGGGATTGATAGGTAAATGGGCATACAAAAGTGCCTTAAGTAATGGGCCGAGGAAAAGTTACAGTTTATATATTACCATAATTTGGTTAATCATGTTATGTTTGCTCTTTCCCACTTATACAGTTCCAAACAACAGGCTTTACGAAGCAGTTCCTCCGCCTTCTCCAGGTGCCGACCCTGCAAACCATCAAAACTCAGGTACAAGGGGTGATATGGGGCAACTGAGATGCGATAGGCTCAACATATTCATATTTCTAGAGGTACCATGAAGGACTCTCCTTTTGTTTTTGTTTACCCAGATGTGATTTTCCTGCAGGAAACGCATTTCGCACACAACAAACTCCCTAAATATCTGCATAATTCATATCCTTTTTTTGTCCCTTCCACCCAACCTACTAAAAATGGGGGGGTGGCTATTTTGCTACATAAACATTTCCCATTTATTATTGAGCATCTGAAGATAGACACGGGGGGTAATTTTATAGTGTTGACAGGTACATTGTGGGGTACAAAACTAACACATTTTATGTGCAAACGAACACCCCACATAAATCATTTATAAGGCGTCTCAGATATCTAAAAATTGGTGGGTCTTGGGAGGATTGTGCTAGGGGGAGATCTCAACCTGGTTCTGGATCCAGACCTAGATAGATCAAACAGGGAGGGATGTGGCAAATACTCAAACAAATTGAAACAAATCAACTTACTACTTAACGATCTGCATCTTATAGATGCTTGGAGATTGCTACATAAAGGTGAGAGGGGGTACACCTTCTATTCACCAGTGCATGGCACGTATTCCCGAATAGACACCATCCTAATGGACTCATCACTTTCAGATAGTGTAGTCAAGGCAGAGATCCATCCGTGCCCGTGGTCAGACCACGCACAGGTTAGTGCCTCCATAGATATGGGCCTGAAAAGTAGACCTCCCTATAGCTGGAGACTCAATGAGAGCATCTTATCTAACATAATAGTAAGGGAAAAAAAGCCAATGATCTTGACCTATTCTTTTCGACCAATGTCACCCCAGAGTCGGATATGGGATGGAGGGTGGCCCATAAGGCCTTCATAAGGGGCTCTCTTATAAAAATCGCAAAAGGACTCAAGAGACAATCTAAATTGAGAAAGGAGACCCTGGGAAAGGACTTGGGAGATTTAGAGAGATTGAATCAACAGAACCCTTCCAAACGTTTACGTAACAGTATAGAGAAAATTAGATTGGAGCTAGATCTATTATTATCTAACCGCATTGAAAAGGCGCTGAGATGGACAGATCACAGATTCTATGCCAAGGCTAACAAACCAGACAACTTACTAGCTAAAAAACTTAAAAATAAGATTTTGCAATCAAAAATTTATAGAATTAGTACCTCTGCTGGTGAGGTCACGGCCAGCCCTAATCTTATACAAAAAACTTTCCAGGAATACTTCCAAAAAATATACTCATCTGGGCAACATCACCAGCAGCAAAAACAACAAAGATGTGCCTTCCTGGAGTCATGTGATCTGCCCACTCTATCCCAGGAGGAAAAGGAACTCCTTAATTCAAAGGTTGGGGAATCTGAGGTTAGAAAGACTATTACCAGCCTGAAGGATGGGAAGGCCCCGGGCCCGGATGGATTTACCAATTTGTACTACAAGAAATATATAGACACTCTGGCCCCTCACCTCACAAATCTTTTTAACCAAATGTTAGAAGGCCATCAAATGCCCCAAGAAATAAACCAAGCGGACTTGATATTCTTCCCCAAAGAAGGTCGGGACTCTCTAGAAGTTAAAAATTATCGCCCAATTTCGCTCCTAAATGGGGAAATAAAAATCTTAGCAGAGCTGATGGCCAATAGAATCTCCTAATTCCTTCCTAGACTCATCCATAAAGACCAGGCGGGATTCATCCCTTATAGACAAACGGGATAATATCAGACGCACTTTAAATTTGATTTCATGGGCATCCCAAAATCGTACCCCAACCTGCTTAGTGGCCTTAAACATAGAAAAGGCTTTTGATACCGTAGAATGGCCCTATCTCAAAGCGGTATTATTCAAATTTGGCTACGGTGGGAAATTTATGGACCTGATTGAGACCTACTATAGATCTCCCAAGGCGAGATTGAAATTACCAGGTGACACTATGGCGCAAATTGAGGTACAAAGGGGAAGCAGACAGGGATGCCCTCTCTCACCCTTACGTTTCGCCTTGGCAATAGAGCCGCTAGCGCAGTCTATAAGAGCTAATGCAAAAATTAAAGGGATCCAGATAGGCCACCATCACTTTAAATGTAATCTTTTTGCTGATGATTTTCTAGGCTCACTCACAAGCCCGACCACCTCTATTCCGGATCTACTACACACTCTCAACCACTTTGGAAACCTCTCGGGACTCACAATAAATGTAACAAAGTCAGAAGCATTGGGTATAGCTCTCACGCAAGCAGAGACTCAGTATTTTAAGCAAAATGTTGATTTCTCCTGGCCTAATTCACATATTAAATATTTAGGGGTATCCATCACCAAAAGAATAGCTGATCTATATAAGACTAATTATGTACCCCTATACAAAGAATTGATATTAGATCTCCAGAGATGGTTGAGAAGTAAAATCTCCTGGCTAGGCAGAATACACGCAGATAAAATGAATATCCTTCCCCGACTTTTATACTTATTCCGCACACTTCCGACCCCAATAGTCTATAAGGATCTCGAGAGGTTTCAAAATCACATCTTTAAATTTATATGGAACCACAAATCCGCAAGGATCTCAAAATCTACCATGTATATAACAAAAACTAAAGGGAGTCTTTCCTGACCCAACTTTAAACAGTACTATAAAGCAGCGCAGCCCTTGTGGGTTTTTATAGAAAATCTACAAATGCCCCCATACACATGGGACACCATCATATGGCTTCCCAAGCCAATTAACACACTGGGGAAAATAAGGAACCCAATGACTAAACACTCACTGGTGATATGGACATGGGCAACCCGACATCATAATGTAGCCCCTAAGTTATCTAGTATCTCTCCGATTATCCCTAATCCTCTTCTGACAATACAACTGTCCCCAACATCTAAACACTGGTGGAACTCCAAAGTATTATTGACTTTTGGGGCCTGGTATCAATGGGCAATAGTCACCTATGAATACATAAAGAAGAAATATAACTTACCTTTAATAGAGCATTATACTTATTGTAGAATACGACATTTTGTCAGCTCCACTATAACTTCTATAGGAGCCCCAGAAACTAATTGGCCAGTTAGAATTTGTAGAGATATTCCACTGTCGAGCAACATTATAAGCTTACTATAGAATACATTTAATGAAACACAGAGGTCACAAAAAAATAAGCACATACAAAAATGGGAAGAAGACCTGGGATACACTATGGACCAAACAATCTGGGAACAAAGCTGGAGCAGTCTAACTAGAGGGTCATTAAACTATAGCGTGCTGGAGACGTCAATAAAGGTTCTACATAGAATTTATCACACACCAGCTAAACTTTTTAATTGGGGGCTAACCCAAGATGCGAAATGCTTTAGAGGATGCAGAGACCCAGGTACATTCCTACATATATGGTGGGTATGCCCTACGGTGAGGGGGCTTTGGTCAAACATATTTGAGCTAGCCTCAAAAATTTTTTAAATCAAAGTACACAAATCCATTGAAGTCGGCCTCTTGGGCTTCTCTAATGCACTTTTAACATCCCATCATAGGTTACTACCGTTCATGATGCTGGCCTCAAAAAGCCATATTGCTAGACAGTGGAAATCCTCAGACTTGAGGGCAGTGAAGAATAACATACATTTTATTTTAATTAATGAACGAATAACCCACCTCCTGGAAGACTCAATTCCAAAGTTTATGGATGTGTGGGCTCCTTGGCTAATGGAGTCCGAGAGCATCTCATTAGAACCCTAACTAAACTGCTAAACCATAGATGGGAAAGGGAGAAGCAGGTGGCACTGGAGGAGGCGGACGAAGGTAAGAACTGCTTTCAAACTGGTTAAAAAATAGGCATTGGCAGATGGCTTTCCGGGGAGGGAACTATTAAAAATAAGAATCTAGCATTTGGAGACTTTAAGATGCAAAGCCAGGTTAGCAGATATAAAGTGCAAGATGAAGCTGTATTTAAGTATTTTGTACTTACCGGATATGAATGTTTAATGTTCACAATGTGATGTACCATTGCCTAATAAAAACTGATTGTTAAAAAAAAAAAAAAATTGACGGGATAATATTTGATGTGTCTCTTCCCCCCACCTCTTCCTCCCTGTGTCTCTCCCCCCTCTCCCTCCCCTGTGTCTCGTCTCTCCCACTTTCCCTCCTTTGCGTCTCGTCTCTCCCCCCTCCATCCCCTGTGTCTTGTCTCTCCCACCATCCCTCCTTTGCCTCGTCTCTCCCCCTTTCCCTCCTTTGCCTCGTCTCTCCCCCTTTCCCTCCTTTGCCTCGTCTCTCCCCCTTTCCCTCCTTTGCCTCGTCTCTCCCCCTTTCCCTCCTTTGCCTCGTCTCTCCCCCTTTCCCTCCTTTACCTCGACTCTCCCCCTTTCCCTCCTTTGCCTCATCTCTCCCCCTTTCCCTCCTTTGCCTCGTCTCTCCCCCTTTCCCTCCTTTGCCTCGTCTCTCCCCCTTTCCCTCCTTTGCCTCGTCTCTCCCCCTTTCCCTCCTTTGCGTCTCTCCCCCTCTCCCTCCCCTGTGTCTCTTCCCCCCTTCTTCCTCCCCTGTGTCTCTTGCCTCTCCTGTGTCTCTCTCACCCTCTCCCCTGTCTCTCTTCTCCTATGTCTCTCTTCCCCTCCTGTGTCTCTGTCCCCTCATCTCCCCCCATCATGGTGCATTGCTCATGCGCAGGCAGCGCATTGCACAAGCGCGGGGACTGCGGCACATTGCACATGCATGGCTCATTAGGTGTATTGAGCATGTGCTAGGAGCGAAGCACATTGCGCATAACATAGTGCATAACCTCCCGCCGCCAATGCGCATGCGCGGTGGAAGTGGTATACACTATGAAAACTTTTATATGTGATTAAAGGACCACAATGATCAAAATTTAAAGCTATAGTTGAACATAAGCAACATGGTTTTAGAAGATCAAAAACAATTTTATATGCAATCATGCTGCTGTGCAGTCTACCATTGTTAGTGTCCAGTGAGAGGACATTTTGGGAGGACATTTTGAATGCACAGAAACTTTACATCTGCACAATAGTAATGTGGAACCAACAACTGTTAATGTGTGCATTAGCGCTTATGGAAAGCTAATTTATTTACAAGGACACACCCTGTTCAGACAGAAGCTACAAGAATCAGACCATATGTAAAGGATCTGTCTTCACCATATCTAGTTTTTTTATTTAAAAGGCCATATGGAAAAAACTAACCACAGTATTCATTTTAATGCCCTTGCCATTACTTTGACTATGCCACCACTCTATGGGTTCAGCTTGGTGATAGCCTAATTCACAGACCTTACAATGTCTTCTGTGAGACATGAATAAGACAAAAATACTCCTGTGGGTAGCCACTCAGAAGTTTAATTTACCCACCAGTCTTGAATTCCTCTCTGTAAACAAGGCATAATTTATTAATTTCAAGGGCAGAGATAGAAGTGGTTCAAGTAGTATGTTGCACCAGGGCCCACGCTGCTGCCGGGGCCCAACGCTGCCCTTTTTTTTAAATTTGTATTGTAGGGCCTTTCCGACTGCACTTCCGCCCATACCCACAACCCCCCCACCTCAGCCAAGCCCATATGCCCCCTCCCTCTCCCCCCGACTCACCAGGCCCCTTCTTTTGGGATTCCAAGGATGATGCAGGGGAATTTGTTGCTGGATATTCTTTCCCCTGCCTGCCTCTTTTTGCCTTGGCAGGTAAATCCTGAATGACATCACGTGGAGCCCAAAATGTTATTTTGCACCAGGGCCCTCCATTTACTAGCTCAGCCATTAATTAATTATCCTGGCCTAATTAAGTTATTGTAAAGTTGTGCACTGCATGTTTGAGCTGCAGACAATCTCTAATGGAGATGAAGTGCGTAAGAAGCCTAGTGTATCCTAGTCTCAACGACTCCAGCTGTTCTTAAAGTACAATGAAGAAGGGGACGGCAGAGGCGGAGATGGATAGATGAGGTAAGCAATGACCATGAGCTCAGAGGGACATTGGCTGATAGATGTGCTCAGGTCCATAGGGTCACAGAGAGACTAGAATAACTGAAAAGTAACAAGGCCATTCAGATTTGTGCCTCCTATGTCCCACTTGCGGATCCTCCTTTCTATATCTCTAAGTGTGTGTGTGTGTGATTCGTTGACAGAAAATATCCAAGTAGAAGTAGATCAGTAGAGATAAAAGTTAATGAAGTAAAGCCTTTTTTATTGTTTGTTGTATCAGAATAAAGGTAGTTGATATTGATTCACAATGTTTTTTTGTTTTTTTTAATGAAGGTCTATGAACAAGACAAATAGCACATTGAGATAATATGCAGACTATGGAGCCAGAGTATTATAGTTGCCCGAGTCATACTGCCAATGAAATCTATAACCCACAGTATATTTAATTTTCAATTAAGTTTAATATTTTTTTTTCCACATAAAAAATAACTTTTGTAATGTTTAATACACATTTTTATAAATGCATGAAAAAAAAAAAAGTTATGTTCCATGTCCATTGAAAGGCTGCATTTATTTTTTCTCTTCAAAAATAGGTTGCCCATTATTAATGTTATTCTGCAAAGAGTAGTGTGAATCTAGAACTAGAGGTGCTGTAATTTTCCTGCAGGTTCGCTTTCAGTCCACAGATGAGCAACATCATACATATACCAATGTGTTGGATCAGTGTATTCTTATTTCAATGACTAACACTTTATCTGTTACTGAGGTTCATTATGCCCTTTTGTTGGCTGCTAAAAAGCACCTAAGCCACGGTAATATTAGAGAACTTTCATCTAATACACAGCAGTGATTATTAATGTAATGTGTGTCTATTGTGCGGCTCTTTATTACAGAGAAAAATAATATTCAATCTGCATTTAGCAAACATAAAAGGACCTGTGATTATGGTAAAAAAAAAAAGTCAAATGTTAAAGGACCACTATACAATGAAAAAAATATATGTTTGAGTCTGACTAAAAGCATAATTAAAAAGGCGGAAGAAAATCAGAAAGCTAGTTTTGCGACAAGAAACATTTTTTTATGCCTCTCAAGAGCAATACTTACATTTCTAGATGCAAGCAGCCTGGGTCCCTGAGAGAAAATGATTGCTGGGCCACTTTCAATCAGAACTAATTATGCAGAAAAGCCTCTTGAACTCTCCCAGTTCCTTCTACCCTCATGGCCCAGCTCCAGGCAGTGATGTAACACACACAAGATGGATTAACTCTACAAAAAAAAAAAATGATGTTGATGCTATTGTTCGATTTGCGACATACTTGAGAAGTACCGGTATATTTTTTCTTGAATTACAGTGGTACTAAACATGTCTATCTTTATAAAATGTTCCAAAATATGATATGGGGCTCCAGAACTGGACTCATTGCTCACTCTGTCTTAGGGAGTTATCAGCTACACCCTACTGATGAAGCCCATCTAAGACCGAAACATACGTCTGGAGTTTAATGTTTCTCCTGGTATTTCTGGGGCTGGACCACTCTAGTCAGGATATTTCTCCCTGTGAAGGGCACAAGTGATCTAAAAGAAGTTGCTCTCAGAGTGGGTTATCATGTCCATAGAACTAAACTATTATGATTCGTTCATTCTCTGATTGAGCACCTCTATTTCTGTTGTTGCTCTAAATTATGGGTTTCACATACAAACACCTACACAATCACATTATTCTCACAAGTGAGTATATATTGATCTTATAATGACAACTGTAAAACACAATTGATATGGCACTGTGCTTAATTATAACAATGAGATTTAGTAATGTTCACATCCTATTTAAAATAAACACTATGGTTAAAAATGCAAAATATCCCTTTTTAAGAGTTACACTTTTTAATAAGCAACATTTTCAAAATGTAAAAAATTATAAAACTACAGCCTTTAATGTATTATTTCTATACATAATTATGCTGCTGTGGATTGTAAAGTTTTAGGTTCCAATGATCATCTTCCTGATATGGGAGGATACATTGAATATACAGGAAGTGTGCATCTGCATAATGGGAATGAAAAGTTCATAAGTGTACAAAGACACACAATGTTCAGACAGAAGCTGCAAAAAACAGGCTTAGTGAAGAAAATGGAAGCCTGCAGTAAAGAACAATTTCCATATAAAAGTGAAAAAATGTAAAAGCTATGTTTTTTTTTACATTTTCTACATTAACAAGTTTTTAGGATCTTTGCTGTTTTGCAGCAAGGAACTGCTAGATGGTGCTGCCGAAATTGTATACAGTTTGTAAGCGCTGCTGAGATTGTACACAATTTCCAAGCTTAAACCATTACCGTTACCTTAGCCCTAACCCTAACCCTAAAGCTATGACATGCCAGCAAAATGGATGCGCCATCTAGCGGATACTCATCACCACTGCTGCCACCTGTGCTGAAAACTGATCACTTTAGTGCATTTAAAAGTAAAGTTGTGTAAAGTAATGTGTTTTTTTTTTAAAACAAAATTAAATTGTTTTCTCCTCAAACAGAGCTGTTCATCTCTTTCTTCCTGTGCCTTGTCAGCGGAAGTGGCCAGTTTTGCCGGGGGGTTGGACCATGATGGAGCTTGGAAGTAGGCTTTGCTTAGCTCCACACCCTACATACAGAGGTAACAGCTCTTTTGTAACATGCTTGCAAAACCCATCCCCCTACCTGGATCACTCTATATACATAACCATAAGGATCTATAGAGACCCCCCATGGCAATAATATGTTAACTCCTTGCCACGGATGTCCTCATCTGACCCCCCTGATACCAAATATTAACCCTATGATGAGGGGGTCAAACAAGAACCCTCTCAGCACCTAATATTAACCCCTATGCTGATTGGGTCTATCAAGGACCCCCTCAGCACCTAAATATTGATTTTCAATCTATTAGAACCAATCCGATTTTAAATCCATAAATCTGAGCAATCTGATTGCAATCTGTCCTAATAGACTGGCTGAAATAGAAGTTTACAGATGTCATCTGGCTCAATATTGATTTTCAATTAGAACGCTCAAAAATCCTATTTAAGCCATACAAAAAAGGGTTATCTGCATTTGCGGCAGGGAGCTCGTCATAGGTTCAGTGTTTTTGTTTAGATCAAGAAAGAAAAGGACCAGTACTTCTTCAGTCAACATGGCTAATCCACCTGCGAGTGAGGACCAGGGCATCCACGATCATCATTTGGGGTTTACAGGTTTCATTTTTTTTTCTTCCTTTTTAAATAGACTTTTATTAGAAGGCAATGCACAATAAAACATTTAACACAACTGTATTTAGTCAGTTAAGATACGCTAACATTCGCAGTACAATAGTTTCCCATCATTAACTGACTAGGCCTTCCATTTTTCAGTTTTTAGTTATTAAGGTAACATGAGTCACAGTTAACATTTCAATTGAAATAACATAACATAAAGTAAAGAAAAGAAATAATAAAAATAAAAAATTAGAGAAGAGAGAGAAAAAAAAAAAAAAAAAAACAACAACGCAAGGTAAAACATCCAGTAAGCGCAAATTAAAGAGAGAAAGCTACAAATATCAGGTTTAATAACTAGACCATTACACTGCTATCTTCGCATAAAGTACAGAGCTAATCCAGTGCATCCGCCCTTATGAGCCCTCAACACATACCTCGTTAAGACCCAATACAACTGACACCCACCTCCATCGCTCCGTCAGTAGATTTCCGGACCCCCCCTCTCCTCCAGCTCCTCCACCAGATCTCCTTTGCCAAAGTGTAAAGATTGTATGATGTGATATGTTATCATACTAAGGGAATACTGAATGAAGAAGCCAACCAGGGTTCCCAAATTGCCTGAAATTGGGCAATGTCGTCTAGTATGATATAAGTTAATCGCTCATTTATAAGTAAATGATTGATCTTACTAATCACCTCTGTAAAGTTAAGAGTCTCTTTCTTCCAACTCCTGGCCATGTGTGTCTTAGTAGCTACCGCCATTAATTGATATAGTTTATTCTGTGTTTTAGATAAATCCTCAACTCGAATCCCCAGCAGGCAGGATTCCATCGAGGGCGTAACTGCCTTGTTGAAAAGTGTGGAAGCTAATTGGGCTAATTGCCCCCAGATTTTCTGAGCGGATGGACATGACCACCATATGTGTATGTGATCCCCTATGTTCTGGCACCCCTAAAGCATTTATTGCTTTCTGATGGTTTAAACTTCTGTAATTTGTCAGGTGTACAGTAAACTCTATGCAAAACCTTAATGGACGTCTCCAGTAGAGCCGAATTAAGAGAGCCTCTAGAGAGACTGGAACAGGATTCTTACCATCTACCCCAGTCCCACTCCACCCCAAGATCCCTCTCCCACTGTGTAAAATACCTGGGTTTTTGGACGCTAGTGAAGTTAAGAAAGGTGTCATATAGTGAGCCCAGAATCCCCTTGGTAAGGGGTAGGCTTTTGCATATAACGGACATCCAGGAGGCCCTAGGATGCCCAAGTTCTCTTGAACTCTTACTGACCCAGCTCCTAATTTTCAGGTAATTATAGAATTCTGTGACAGGTAGGTCGTGGGTTGTACAGAATTGGTCGTACGTCAGCAAACTATCGTTCATAAACCAGTTCCCTACTCGGTCTAAGTTTCTAGAAGTCCACCAAAATTTAGATATGTCATTCGAGTCTGCCAAAATTTGTGGGAAAGACATGACTGACATCATCGGGGATAGCCCTGTAGGAAGTAACCGCCTGGATTTAGAATTGGCCCACCCCCATGCACGAAGGGTTTGTGAAATCTTAGGATTTTGATGAGTTGTGAATGGGGCTAGTTTTTTTGGGATCCAAATCAGCTTATCCCAACTGTGTGGGAACATTTGCTGATTTTCCATAAAAACCCAGGCTGGTTGGTGTGTTCTAGAGTGTGCCCTGGGAAGGTGGGCCAATTGAGCGGCTTTAAGATAAAGCTTTAAATTTGGGCAAGCAAGTCCACCTCAATTTTTCTGCCTAAACATCACCTGTCTAGAGATACGAGGGCGCTTATTTCCCCATATGAACCTGAACATATTATTCTGGAACCTATCAAGGTCTGTAGGTGAAATTGAGATGGGGATGGTTCGAAAGAGATACAGAACTTTGGGTAGAATGCTCATTTTAGCCGCCGCTATGCGACCCGTCCAAGAAATGTTATAGTTCGTCCATCTCTGCATGTCTTCGGTCAAGGACTTGTATATAGGTGGGAAATTAGCCTTATATAGGTCAGCTATATTAGAAGTGAGTTTGACTCCTAGATATTTTACATGACGTGCGGGCCAGACAAAATTATAGTCAGATTTGAGAGAGTCAATTTCCGATTGCACCATACCCAACCCCATCGCCTCCGTTTTCCGTATATTTAATTTAAGACCTGAGATATTAGTAAATTCGGTTATAGTTGACATAAGAGCTGGGATCGATTGAAGGGGCTTGGTCAAGGTGCACAATATATCATCAGCAAAAAGAGAGCATTTAAAGTGCTGGTGGCCCACTGAAATCCCAAATATGCCTGCATGAGATCTAATCGCCTGTGCAAGAGGTTCCATGGCAAGCGCGAACAGCAATGGTGAGAGTGGGCCCCCCTGCCTGGTCCCTCTATGAATTTGGATATTTGCCCTGCGCTCTCCTGGCAGCTTCAAGTTGGCTGTTGGGGAGTTATAGTAGCTCCTTAGTAAGTTAATGAAGCGTCCCCTAAATCCAAACTTGTCAAGTATTTTGTATAAATACGGCCATTCAACCGTATCAAAAGCCTTTTCAATGTCCAGAGCTAGAAGACACATTGGGGTATGAGATTTATGTGCTATATACTGAGAATTTAAGACCCTCCTGACATTGTCCCCTGCTTCTCTGAAAGGGATAAACCCCGCCTGATCCTTATGAATTAAGTCTGGTAAAAATTTAGATATACGGTTAGCCATAATTTTGGCTAAGATCTTGACATCTCCATTAATCAGCGAGATAGGACGATAGTTTTTAGTCTCCAGATTATCCCTACCCTCTTTAGGAAATACGACTATGTCAGCTTGATTTAGTTCAGGGGGCATAGATTCCCCATTCAATTTGGCATTGAAGAGCAGCGTTAAATAGGGGGTAAGCAGGTGTTCACATTTTTTGTAGTATAGGTTTGTGAGGCCGTCCAGCCCTGGGGATTTACCTAATTTAAGACCATGTATAGTAGATCTAACCTCCTCGTGAGAAACCTCCGCATTCAAGTCAGCCAGATGGTGATCTAATAACACGGGAAGGTCCTGAGTGCTAAGAAATGAGTGTATGTCTGCCTCACTGCATTGAGACTGGGAGAAGTAAATTTGTTGATAAAAATTTTGAAATGCCTTTTGAATGTCCCTAGGGCTATATGAGATGTGGCCGACAGCCATCCTAATCTAAGTGGTTCTATGTTGTGAAAATGTATTGCTAAGCCTTCTAGCCAGAAGAGAGTCTGGCTTATTTGCCATTTCAATAATAAAGATGCTTTGTCCTTCTCATCGCCTGCACAGTACGATGTGACAGTATGCCATCTAGCTCTAACCTGGTTTTATCAATTAGCTTACGTCCCGTGGGAGAGGGATTTTGTTGGTTTGATCTCTCCAGTCTCTTTAATGTCGCCGTTAGGTCTGCCTCCTTCTGCCTAAGAACTTTTCTCTGAGAGGAGGCCAGCTTAATACAGGTTCCCCTGATATAAGCCTTATGGGTGACCCAAAGCCAGCCGGCTCGGGTCTCAGGGGAGACATTAGTCTCAAAAAAGACCCCTAAGTCTTTGGCTATTGTTTCCCTGCTACTTGGGTTGGATAACAGGGACTCATTCATTCTCCAAGTATAGGGGAGTCGTAAATTAGGGCCCAAGTCCACCTCAATAAGTACCAGGGAGTGATCCGACCAGGGGCAGGGGACAATTTCAGATTTTAAGATCGAGTCAAATAAATATGAACTAGTAAGGAAAGTGTCGATCCGAGAATAAGTCAAATGGGTTGGAGAAAAAAATGTATATTCTCTATCCCCTGGATGAAGCCCCCTCCAGGCATCAACCAACCCTAATCTGTTAAGTAGAAGCTTAATCCTTTTTATTTTGTTGGAAAATCTACAACTAGCAGGGGTCCCTGACCTGTCTAAAGTCGGATCTAGAGTAAGATTTAGATCCCCCCCAATTATCAATCTTCCCAGGTCTTGAGACTCAATTCTCTTCAATAAGGAAATCAGAACCGCGTAGGGAGTGGTTGTAGGAGAGTACAGGGAGACTAGTGTAGTTCTAACCCCCCCAATCATGCCAGTCACCATAACATAGTTACCCTCCCCATCTATCTTTGTGTTCTCTACCTGGAAAGGGAAGTTTTTATGTAGCAAAATTGCACACCCCGCTCTCTTAGTGGGGAGAGTAGCCAGGAAATAAGTGGGATATTCCTTGTGCAAGAATGTAGGCTTGTTGTCCTGAGAGAAGTGAGTTTCCTGCATGAAGATGATTGCGGGTTTGTGTTTTTTATAAAATGTGAAGGCTTTCCTCCTCTTAAAGGGGGAGTTAAATCCCTTCACGTTATGGGTTAGCAGAGTATACTTAGAAGTAGCCATTACAAATTACGAGTAAGACCCTAGCTGTGTGTGTCATTACCTGATAGCTGGTGCCATACGAAGCAAGACGGGAGGGAGCCCGGAAAGCCAACCTCTGCCAAGAGAGCCGGTTAGCAGCTGTCAGGGGTGTCGTCCTGCCATTAAACAGAAATTTAAATGCAGAAGAGAAGAGGGTTAGCTTTAGGCCATTAAGGTAAAAACATTTAAATAAGCAGATAAGCAGTGTCAAGTTTACAGTTAGCAGTTCTCTAAGGCTATAACTACGAAGTTGTTGAACTAAAAACATAAAAACATGAAATAACAATCACTTTTTACTAGTACTCCTCCTCCAAGATTCTAAGCAAGGAGAAGAATTCGTCCACTTAAGGTGGGAACACAGTCCAGCAGGCTGTACAATCAATAATTAACTTATATCCTAAACTACACAACCTTCTGAATTAAGGCTTAAGGCAAAAATAGGTTAACATCTAACATTCTATTTGGCATCACAAATTTTGTTATGAAATTCTGCTCCAGGTAGAATCTAATCCGGACGTGAGCTCGCCCTTGGGTCAGCCATTTGACTAGCATCCCCTGTGCAGGCCTTGTGTCCAGCACCTTGACCCCTTGCACTGTCCAGAGTAAGTTTCATTCCCCCCTGAGGAGAGACTTGTTTACTGTGGACTTGGGCTGCCACCGGCGTCCATTGTCTCTTAGGGATAGGCGGTTGAGATTGCTCTTGCCGCGTTTCCTGCATTTCCCCAGAGTAAAGCTGTAAGCGATGTAGCACCGACAGGCAGTCCTCCAGTGTACGCGTAGTGTAAGTCGTGCCCTTAAAATTGAAGGAGAGGGCAAATGGAAAGTTCCATCGGTACTGAATTTTGTGGTGAAGCAAAATTGTAAGAGCCGGTTTCATTAGCCTCCTTTTGTTAAGGGTGTCAGGAGACAGGTCGGCATAGATCTGCAAAGGGGAGTTGTCCGGGCCCTTAACAGCGTGCAGCTTCCTAGTAGCCGAGGGTAGAGTGTCTGTAGCTTGCTGCCTCAGAAATCTGACAATGACATCTTTCAGGGCATCCGGACTCCTCATGCCTCCTAAAGCTCTATGAGCTCGCTCAATTTCCCACATGCTTTCATCCTGATCAGGAAGAATTGCAGCCACAGTGTCTCTTAGGTATTGGGTTAGATCTTGTATGGCTCTTGGTATGCCGCGGATGCGTACGTTGTGGCGGCGAGAGCGGTTTTCCAGGTCCTCTATCTTATCTGCGAGTTCAGAAACCTGGTAAGTGTTTTGAGCTATCAATGTCCTGTCCTTTTCCTGAGCCTCCGCCAATTGGTCTGTCATATCTTCCAAAAGTTGGGTACGCTGACCCAATTCCCTCAGATCCTGTCTCAGGGGATCAATCGCCTTAGCCAAGAGTCTTTCAATCATAGCCACAGCCTTGGCTGATAGATCTAGTTGCTGGTGGGATCCCTTGGGCCGCCCTTCCTGATCCGAATCTTCGGAGCATTCAGAAAGAGAGTCTGCCAGGGGTGGGCGCTGAGTCGCTCTTGGCAAAAAATGATCTTGTATACCCTTGGCCGGGGTGGCCCGTTTGGGTTTCGGCATCTTGGCCGTGAGGTTAAATGTGTCGGCAAGATTCCCACTGTTAAATCAATAGAGAGGATGCAAAGAGCCAAAGCGGTGAATGCTGGGCCAGACCAACTACTTCCTCCGCTAGGGAAGGTATGCCAGTTCCATAGATGTAGTTAAGATGTCTGCTATAAGCATTGCTGAACTATGTCCCCATTTAGCTCTCAGCCCATGGTAGGGGCGTGCCCCTAAGTTAGGGTCAGTAGTTGTCAGGAATTCCTCAAGCAATCTCTATATAGTGATGAGAGTCAGAGATGCCAAGAAGTTCCAGCGATACTGTAATAGCTTATAGGAGCCAGCTTGATGATCGTAGCTTCTCATGTGCTGATTGGAGTAAGGCAAAACAATGTTGAACCCTGCATGCAACTTGCGCCGGCTTGTATACCAGCTCTGCTCCCAATGAGAGCGCCGTGCTCACCTGCCTGTTGTTCACAGATAGCCAAAGTCTTGCTGTAGGATTCCAAGTGGCCACCAGGCGGCAGTGCAGTTATAGAAATGCAAACAGTTCAACACAGTCCTTGTAGCTGCTATATTGCCAGAATGCACTTATAAAATAATCTCACAAGCACTTATGAATTCAACAATCCTGTGTATTCACTTGGATATATGTAAAGATAGAATTCAGCAATATACCAATTAACTCTTGCACAATCCACTTGCACAGTCCACTCAAGGGGGCAGGGTGGTAGGATAGCAGGTTTGCAGGGTATCAGGAGAGTAGGGTAGCAGGGTAGCAGGGCAGCAGGTTAGCAGGGTAGCAGGGTAGGGAGGGAGCACTTGCCTTTATGCCCCTGTGCTGGATCTGTTGTGGCTTCTCTCTCCCCTCCTGGATAAGAAGGGGCACGGCAGTGTGATGATTGCAGGGGCGTCTGCTGTTAGGAGGCTAGATTGCCCTCCCTATACAGGTTACAGGGCTGCCATGGGTGTTAAAAGGGCCAGCGCCCCAAGATGGCGGCTCCGCCAGCTTTTTGCCGCTCCTGTGCTTGCCTCCCCTTTTGTCCCCCGCTCCTACCTTCCACCAGGTCTCCCCAGCCGAGCACTGGGCCTCCAGGCCGCTCCAGGCACCTTGTCCAAGGACTCCCCAGCCAGGCACAGGGCCTCCAGGCCGCTTCAAGGGTGCAGGGGTTAATTTGCTGTCCCGGACCGCGGGGGGCAGATCCCGCCGCCTCGCCCCGACACTCCACTTCCTCCCGCAGTCTGCCCGATGCGGCGTACTCAGTGGGACCGGAGTACCCAGTCCTTCAGTTCCTTCCTACTCCTCCAAGGCACGGGTGCACTGGATCGGGGGTCTCCAGGGCCCTGCGGCCAACGTTGCGGCGGTCTCCTAGGCCCTTGTAGGCCTGATACCCCGCAGCTCCCAGGGTCGTGCCCAAACCTCCACTTGTTGGGTATGAAACTGCTCCTCTATGAGAGCAGATGGTGTAGCAATGATGTTGGGGCCAATTGGGGTATCATTTAGCCCAAAATTCGGGCTTTACAGAGCCCTTTCCAGCAGAGCTCCTGCGTGGCACGTCTGCACAGTCTGCCCAGTAGCCACGCCCCCCCTTTTTTCTTCCTTTTAATAGCAACTATATAACATGCTTACCAATCTAAATGCAAAGAATGCATTAGCATACACATACAAATAGAACGCTATTCTAAATAGAGAAATAAATAACAAAATATTACAAAAAATATTAGATCAGAAACGCCAGAGGATCAAGAAACATTCAGACTGAATATTGTATTTTCCTCTAGGAAAGAAATGTCTATTTTTAGTTCACTTATTTTTATGGGCAAAGTTGCATTCATGTAACATACAGGAGTTTTTAGATAGTGATAACTACATTTCCGTATTTAGGAATTCTTGCAATATTATAATACTAGCGACTAGCCCGTCAAAAATGACAGGGCAATACAATTGTAAGGCAGGTAATGCTGTTTGCCACAGACAGTAAGTGTTTTGGTCATCTGAGATCCTTCGGCGCTCATTGCGAGCCACGCGCTGAGTGAGCGTGACGTTTTTTTTTATTTTTAGTTATTAGAGGTGCTTTTGCTGTCATTGTAAGGTCCGCAGTGATCTTTTGGTGCTTATTGTAAGCCTCTCTCCTGGTGTACTTTGTGTCCTATAAGCACCGTTGGCGCTCCTTGTGAGGCGCGCAGTAATGGCCTTTGTCGTTTATTGCGATCTTGTGGTGTGTATTTTTTTGTTCTGTATATGTTTTTTTCATGATAATTAATTAATGAATTCATAAATTAATATACTTTACCTATTTGTAATTAATATATGCAGCAAGCAATGTGCTGAAAAGCTAACAAATTGCACTGTTGAGCTGAGGTGTAAGTGTCAGCAATGTGTGCAGTGTAAATAGCTGTGTAACTCCGCATTTTGTAAGTTAGGGTTGTAAAATGTTGGCGATTGTGTTACGCGGGTGTGGATGATTTCGCGTCCTTGCTAATAGTGTATTTTGCACCTCGTATGGGTTTGTGTAAAAGTTATATGTGCCTGCCGGTGTTTTGCAGGTTTAGGGGTCGTGTAGCCTCGTTTTCGTTTGTTTCGGCTGCCATTTTTTCTCTGGCTTATGGGATTTTCGAGTGTCTAAAAACTCTTTAAATTGGACTTAAATTTGCATGCAACCTGACTCCCAGACATCCTGGCTGTCCCCCCTTGCTGTGTGTAATGTTTGTTTTTTCGTGTTTTTTATGTTTTTCGCTGTGCGCGGTTTGGCCGTATTTTTGCAAACTCGTAATTTTGCATTTTTTGTACCTTGTACGTCCTTGGAAAAAGTCGTATGTGCCTGGCTGTTATTTGCGGGTTTTGGGTCATGTAGCCTCTCTCTGTTGCTGAAGACGTCGCCAACCATTTTATTCATAGAATTCAAAACATCTGCAATGAACTCTTATCTCATAGTGGCTCTCACACTCCACCCTCTCAACTAACCAACAACACCCAGTCTTCTCCCCAATCCCACAGCCACTTTGACATGCTTTGATCTGGCTACAGAGGATGAAGTCTCCAAACTGCTATCATCCACTCGCCTCACTACCTGTCCTCAGTATCTTATTCCATCTCAGCTCATCTCTCCCCTCTCTACCCCACTAATCCCAGCATTCACACATATTTTCAACATCTCTCTAAATACTGGCACGTTTCTATCTTCTCTAAAACATGCCATAGTTATATCCACCCTCAAAAAACCCTCATCTGACTGTGAATTCACATCTAACTACCGCCCTATCGCTCTGCTTCCCCTGGCTTCTAAACTTCTGGAGCGGCTAGTCTATAACCACCTTACCAGCTTTATTTCCTCTAACTCCCTTCTTGACACCTTCCAATACGGCTTTCGGCCCCAACAGTCCACTGAGACAGCTCTCACTAAAGTCACCAATGAACTGCTTACCTCCAAGTCGAAAGGTCACTTTTCAATTCTTCTTCTTCTAGATCTCTCTGCTGCCTTTGACACTGTCGACCATCCACTTCTCAGTATTCGAGACACTGCTTTCTCGTGGTTCTCATCATACCTACAAAATTGATCATTCAGTATCTCCTTCTATGACACTTCTCCTCCTCACCCCTGTCTGTTAGCGTACCCCAAGGATCAGTCCAAGGCCCCCTCCTCTTCTCCATCTACACATCCTCACTTGGTACCCTCATAAACTCTTTTGGGCTTCATTATCATCTCTATGCAGATTACACCCAAATCTACCTCTCCGAACCAGATCTATCCCCCTCTCTTCTAACACGTCTCCAACTGCCTCTCTAGTATATCCTCTTAGATGTCCACCCACCATCTCAAACTCAACCTGTCTAAAACTGACCTCATAATCTTCCCTCCCTTTCCCACAGCGACAATTCCTCACATCTCTTTCACTGTCATCAAAGATATCATCACCCCCCCTCCCAAGTCCGTTGTCTTGGAGTTCTACTGGACCGCACTCTGTCTTTCACAACTAAAATCCTTATACACTCTCTCATCTCTTGACTAGACTACTGCAACTCGCTTCTTGTTGGCCTACCCACCACCCGACTATCTCCGCTTCAATCCATTATGAATGCCTCTGCTAGACTCATCTTCCGTACACAACGTTCAGTGTCGGCATCACCTCTCTGTCAATCACTCCACTGGCTTCCCTTAGCCTCAAGAATAAAAGTAAAAAACATGACCCTAACTTACAAAGCCCTAAACAATAACGCTCCCCCTTACATTTCTTTCTCATCTCAAAATACTCCCCCACCCGCCCTCTTCGTTCTGCTAATGACCTTCTTCTTTCTACAACTCTTGTCAACTCCTCTAACTCCCACCTCCGGGACTTTTCTTGTGCTGCCCCTAGTCTCTGGAGCTCCTTGCCTCGCTTCACCAGATTATCCTCTTGCCTCAAAACATTTAAAACGCATCTCTTTAACGAAGCGTATCACCTTCCACCCTTATCACCTCTCTCTCTCCCTCTTTTACCACTCACTATACAGTACATTATAAGTCTGTGAGTTTCTATCCCAAGTACCTTGGGAATTCACCATGGACATTGGATTCCTAGCTCAAAGACAGGACCCTCCTTGCTTTGCAATATGTTAATTTGTATTTATCTTTGTCTGAACTTAACTTATGTAAAGCGCTACGGAATATGTCAGCGCATTATAAATGAACAATAATAATAATAATAATGTTTTCTGTGGGGAGGGTTTCTTCAAATCTATTTTCTAGCTTCTCAATGAACTTGTCCCTGTGCTGCACTACATAGATCATCAGTGAGCTTGGATTTCTTTTAGGTAAAGTATATATGCCCACTCACAAGATATTACCTTCACTAAAACCATTTAAGGTGCTGATCTCATCTGTCGTGCTATACACACCAGCATATTGTATACTTAAAGGGATATGTAAGTGAGATGGATTATGAATGCATCTGATAGAGGAGAATTAGTAGAGTATGAAAAAAAAATGTTGCATGACAATATCCCACAATAAACATGAGTTAGCTTACCTTGAAAGTTAGCAAAATGTCCTATGTTTTTTGGCATTTGCATTTGATCGTGTACACTCCTAGAAAACAATTAGCATAACATTCAAATTCAGAATCAGGATAATACATTGTATCATTCTTCACCTCAGTGGCTTCTGGCATGTGCTCAGTAAAAGAACTGCAATAGTTACTTCCTGTGCTCTGTACCAGAAGGGTCAAAATATGTACCCTGCTGTATTTCCTGTATGTACCCGGCTTATGTAAGCGTCCTGTGGGTGTGAACAGCTGGATTTGACTTTTGTGCTAATAACTTTGTAAGTAAACTTAACTTTTCTTGTTTTCATACACTACTAATTCTCCTCTATCAGATGCATTCATAATCCAGCTCACTTGCATATACCTTTAATGCTTTACTATACTTCCTGAAATGAATACCAAACTCTATTGTACTCACATCATTCTTTATGTGCTCCACTCCAGCAACTGTCTCAGACGGACTAGTACACCAGAAAGGTTTTTATTTCTGGAAATATTATATACCAGAAGAGGGAAGGTAAGCCTTTTACACTGCTTGATAGTTGTCACTAATTATGGTTCATTGGGAGACATGTTGTGACAGGCCTCCTATGGCAAACCAGTTGTGCCAGATTCATATTGCCAACTGTGTAACAGGAATCTAATGAGTACCAAGTCCTTGAAATTATTTTAACATGATATATTCTTTCTTTAGTAATGTATTATATAACATATGAATACAATTACCACATGAATTATATTTGGACCCAAGAAATGCATTATTTTATTCGAAGAGCAGTATCTTATTTCTAAAATAATTGAGTTTACTTAGTTATCGATCTGTAATCGGTTTATTTTTGGGTATACTGTAGCAAATAGTTCTGAGGTACTCATATGTTTCTGCACATTAGCATGCAGTATATATTTTTTATTTTTTAGATATGTTGTCTGAAGGTCTAGAAGACAAGAGGTCATAGCCAGAGAGAAACGGGCAACATTTTAAAGAACATTTCAATCCTAATTTGGCCTAATTAGAAAATTCCACACATCTCATATCAGCTCTAAACCAAAGACAAATAAAGGAAGGAGAATCCAAAGATTTAAGTGGCAGGAAACAATGGTAAGAAAATATTCTTTTTTCTAACATGACTAACTAGGTTGGAGGTAGTGAGAGAAACAAGACTAACCCTAAAATATTTTTTAAGTATATTAATGGGAAGCAGGCGAGAAAGGAAGCTATAGGAACATTACAATGTGACACAGGCCATCTGATAATTAGTGGCCAGGAAAAGGCAGATAAGCTAAATAGGTTCTTTTCTTCGGTATACACAAGGGAGGTGCCAGTGGTTGGGACACTGCAACATAATGGGGCTACAATACCTTCACTGAATAACTGATTAACGCAGGAAGTAATCCAAAAGAGGTTGGAAAAAATAAATGTTAATAAAGCCCCGGGTCCTGATGGAATACATCCAAGGGTACTGAGAGAACTGGGTTCTGTAATAGCCAAACAATTATATTTATTTTTTCAAGATTAACACAACACAGGGTCTCTACCAGATAACTGGAGAAAAGCAGATTTAATACCTATATTTAAGAAGGGAGCAAAAGCAAATCCAGGGAATTATATACCAGTGAGCCTCACTTCTGTAGTGGGGAAGCTTTTAGACGGGTTAATAAGGGATAATATACAATAATATGTCTATTTGAACAGGATTATAAGTAGGAGTCAACATGGATTTATGAGGGATAGGTCATGTCAAACAAATCTAATTAGTTTCTATGAGGAGGTTAGTAGAAACCTGGATCAAGGCAACTCAGAGGATGTAGTATTTTTGGATTTTGCAAAAGCTTTTAATACAGTGCCACATGGAAGACTATTGTGCAAACTAATGGATACAGGAATTGAAAGAAAATATCTGCTCATGGATTGAGAGCTGGCTAAAAGACAGGAAGCAAAGGGTTGTGGTGAATGGAACATACTCGATTGGAATAATGTGGTAAGTGGGGTTCCTCAGGGTTTAGTATTAGGTCTTCTCCTTTTTAACAAATGTATTAAGGACTTAGTGGTGGGACTAGAAATTATTGTCTCCATTTTCACTGATGACACGAAGTTGTGCAAGGTAAATAAATCAGATAATGATGTACTTTCCCTCTAAAGGGATTTACATAAAATTGAGAAATGGGCATATGAATGGCAGATGAAATGTAATACGAATAAATGTAAAGTTATGCATCTGGGAAGGAAAAACAGCCATGCACTTTATAATCTTAATGGAGCAAATATAGGGGGTATCAGATATTGAAAGTGATTTGGGAGTGCTTGTGGACAACCACCTAGGTAACAGCGCTCAAAGCCAAGCAGCAGCTGCAAAGGCAAATAAAATATTAGCATGTATTAAGAAGGGTATAGAAGCAAGGGAAGCAAATATAATTCTGCCACTATACAAATACCTAGTACACCCTCATTTGGAATATGGAGTCTCATACACACCATCAGCCCCAAATTTTACCTTCATCCTGGTCTCAGTAGGCCTTACTGGTTATGCTGAATTCTGGGAGTCTCATACACACCATCAGGTATGGAGAAGACCTTGCAAGCTGCATCTTCCTAATATCTTTTATTAATATTTCTACTATATGCTTGTTATTATATTTGATGACATAGAATTATTTCTAACATTAGTTCAAAATCTTACAGATGTTTACTGTATCTTGCCTGGCTTTCCTCCCCCTTTTATGGCCTGCATAATTTGCCTAGATCTCCTCCTACCCACATGTCTTGGCATTTGCTTTCTCCTAACTGCTCGCTCGCTCTCTGTCTGTCTGTCTCTCTCTCTCTCTCTCTGTGTCTCGTACCGTATTTTTATTGTTTTCATTTAGCCCCAAATTGTACCTGAATCCTGGTCTCAGTAGGCCTCACTGGTCACGCTGAATTCTGGGAGTCCTACCCTCCCTCCCCAATTCTGATTAAATTTATAGTGGAATGTGAATCACCTGACTTTCCTACTTGCGTATATTATCTCACCACTAGGGGCAGACAACATATTAAACTAGCGAATTGCCCGTCAAAAAATGACGGCAATGAAATTGTAAGTGAGCTAAGGGTGTTTGGTGTATAATAATGAAATATACAATACATTAATAAATGAATATACTTTACGTATTTTGAAGCATTGTGTTGAAGAGCTGGCAATCTGTTTGGATGTTGCTGCAGCATTAGTGGTGTGGAGCTGCTGTGTAAGCGTGCTCAATGTGTGCAGTGTAATAGTGTGCGTGCGCGAGACCAAACCGTTAGCGTAGTTGTGTACTTATTGTCGTAAAATGGCGAGTAATGTGTGGTCTTAGCGGAATATCCGTAGGTCTTTTGTGGTGTTTTGCGAGATTCTTGTGGTGTTTTGCGTGTTTAGAGTGCTGTAGCCTCGTTTTTGTTTTGTTCGGCGGCCATTTTTTCTCTCGCTTAGAGAATTTTTTAGTGTCTAAACTCTTTTATTTTGAGTTAAATGAAGGTGTAAGTTACATTTTTAAGGTCCTGGGTGCTCCCTCTTGTGTAGGTAAGGTTTTTATGTATGTGCTGTGTGTATGTGAGACGCGAGTTGCGTCCGAGTGTTGCGAGGCCGTAATGTGTGTGAACGTGTGTCGTATGTTGTTTGCGAGTGTCGTAATGTGTGTGTCGTGCTCTTTGGGTTGCGACGTGAACTTTGCGAGGGTCGCAGTTGCTGGCATGGAGCGGCGCTTTTATTTTGAGTTAAATGAAGGTGTAAGTTGCTTTTTTGAGGTCCTGGATGCTTCCACTTGCTGTAGGTAAGCTTTTTATGTATGTGCTGTGTGTATTAATTTTTGTGTTTTGAATTTTGTCATGTTTGCGGGTTGCGGCCTATTTTTGCGACGTCGTAATGAGTGGTAACGTGTCTCGTATGTTGTTTGCGTTGAGAGGTAAAGTTTGCGAGGGTCGCAGTTGCTGTGTCGTGTTGTTTGCGTTCGAACGTAAAGTTTGCGAGGGTCGCAGTTGCTGGCAAGGAGCGCCTTCGGTGGTCCATGCCAGCAACTGAGGCCCTCGCTACACGTGGGCCGCGGCTCGCTGTGCGAGCCCGCAAGTGTTAGCAACAACTCGTATGCTCACAACTATATATGTGATGCTAGAGCCCTCACCTCTGTTCCTTCTCTCTCCCTCTAAATGAAAAACCTTTCTAACTGACTTCTCTTCTGACCCTTTTTATTCCTTATCTGTTTAATCTTTCCCTGATTTCTGTCCCTTCCATTCCCTTTAGATTGTAAGTGGCGAGTTTTCAGTCTTCTAGGATGCTTTGGGAAAAATCACTTTCTGCAAAGATTCTAAGCTCAAAACAGCGTCCTCCATTTTTGGAAGGTTGTTAATGCTGTATTTGTCCTTGTTTTTTATCCCCTGTATTGCGCTACGGAATATGTTGGCGCGTTACAAATAAAAGTTAATAATAATAATAATAACGAGCTGGAAAAGGTACAGAGAAGGGCTACGGAACTAATAAGGGGAATGGAGGGGCTAAGTTATGAAGAAAGACTAACCAAATTAAGCTTATTTACTCTAGAAAAAGGCATCTAAGAGGAGATATGATTACATTATATAAATACATCCAGGGTCAGTATAAAGATTTGTCAAGTAAGCTTTTTTTTCTGTTTGCCTTCCTCTGGATCAATTAATTATTAATCAAAAAAATAAAAATAAAAATTGTTGATTAATAAATAACAATTAATTAACAACTAATTAATTACCAACTAATCTGCATATTGCAGATCAGAGATCTTAAAAGGTTAAACTTGATGGAATGAAGTCTTTTTTCAACCTCAATTACTATGTAACTCTGTAACTGTATCTATATGGATGTTTGCACAAAGCCACAATACTATTGGGGTCCTTTCCTGTTATAAGTACGCGGGCAGCCCGCCAGTACAGGAAGCAGCAGTGGTGGTGAGCATCTGCTAGATGTTGCTGCCAAAATCCTAGCTTTAGGGTTATGGTTAGGGTTAAGGTTTAAGCTTGGAAGTTGTATATGATCTCTGCAGTGTAAATTATGCACAGATTTGGCAGCGTCATTTAGCAGTTCTTTGCTGCAACTGCTGGAGCTCTCATAATATGGAATGATCCCTATTGGGACTATTCAAACGTGACTTGGCATGTTAAAAAATAGTAACTGGAAACCTGAACCCCAAGCTCTAGGCCAGACCTAGTTTTCTGTTCTCAAATGAAGTGTGTATGTGTACTTATACTATAGATAGGAAACTGGTGTATCTGAAGCTATATATAACAGTGTATGAATATCATATATCTGAATGAAAATGTAAAATATCCAAAAGAAATACTAGATCCAGATATACAGGTCTGCTGTTGAGCTGCATAGACTCATGAACCATGAGCATGTGTTCTAGATAATGATAAAACTTGCACCAGAATAATACTAGAGACTCACTTGAATTCTGAGTAGTGTATACAAAATGCTACGCTGTGAGCGCCACTATTTTACCATGTAAAGCTTATCATCTGCCACTACCCTAACCCTAAGAACAGATTCAAGAAAGTCTAGTCATTCCGCCTACTGGCTTCGGCTTGCCACTGCAATGGTGGGGACATAACAGGAATTTTGCATGAAGTTGTTGCTGTTTGGTTGTTCAGTTATGTCTCTCTGTGATTCTAGGCACATCTGTCAGCCACTGCCCCTCTGATCTCCATCATTGCTTTCATGAGCTCATCTATCCATGTCTGCCTCTGTCATCCCCTTGTGTGCCTTCAATCTTTCCCAGCATCATTGAATCCTGTCTTCTCATGATATGGCCAAAATTGAGTGAAACCTGTTTAAATCTAAAAAAAAATGCCTCTCTGAGCAGCCTTCACAGCTATATGTAGGTGTAATAAATCAATGACACAGCACATAGACAAGTATACCTCCAAAGCAGTTTATTAGCTTTAAAAAGAAGTACCCTATGAGACATTATCTAATACCTCCTTCAGGTGCAACTTTCCATAGTATTTTATTAATAATAAATAAGGTGTACAGAAATAGCAATAACGTCTACTCATTCTAATTGTATTGCTGTTATGTTAGTAGTCCAACTCCTTCACCTTGACAGTCTGTTAAGCTCAGTCCATCCTCCCTCTCCTTCTCTTCCCCCTTCTCTCCCCCCTCCATATCTACTTCTCTCTCCCCCTTCAGCTCTCTCCCTCTCTACTCAATCTCTCCCCTTCTCTCCCCCTCCATATCTACTTATCTCTCCCCCTTCATCTCTCGCTCTCTACTCAATCTCTCCCCTTCTCTCTCCATTCCCCCCTGTTCCTCATCATCTCTCTCTCCCCTCTCCTCTTTCCCATCATCGCTCTCTCTTCCTCCTCTCTTCCCCTTTCATCTCTCTCTCCCTCCATCTCTACTTCTCTATCTCTCCCCTCCTCTCTTCTCCCTCTGTCTTTACTTCTCTCCCCTCCCCCTTCCTCCATCTCTACTTCTTTATCTCTACCCTTCCTCTCTCTCCCCCCTCCTTTTCTCTCCCTGTCTGTACTTCTCCCTCCTTCTCCATCTCTACTTCTCTCACCACTCCTCTTCCCCATCATCTCTCTACCCCTCACTGTCTTTACTTCTCTCTCCCCGCCTCATCTCTCTCCTTCCTCCGCTCTTCCCCCTCCTTCTCTCTCCCTGTCTTTACTTCTCTCCCCTCCCCTCTTCCTCCATCTCTACTTCTATATCTTCTCTCCTCTCTTCAACCTTCATCTCTCCCCCTCCTCTCTTCACCCTTCATCTCTCCCCTCCTCTCTTCACCCTTCATCTCTCTCCCCCTCCTTCTCTCTCTCTATGTCTCCAATTCTCTCCTCTCTTCACCCTTCATCTCTCCCCCTCCTCTCTTTCCCTTTATCTCTTTCCCCCTCCTTCTCTCTCTGTCTCTACTTCTCCCTCCCTCCTCCTCCTTTCTGTCTCTACTTCTCTCTCCATCCTCCTCTCTCCCTCCTCCTCCTTTCTGTCTCTACTTCTCTCTCCCTCCTCCTCCTTTCTGTCTCTACTTCTCTCTCTCCCTCCTCCTCCTTTCTGTCTCTACTTCTCGGTCTCCCTCCTCCTCTCTCTCCATCCTCCTCCTTTCTGTCTCTACTTCTCTCTCCCTCCTCCTCCTTTCTGTCTCTACTTCTCTCTCCCTCCTCCTCCTTTCTGTCTCTACTTCTCTCTACCTCCTCCTCCTTTCTGTCTCTACTTCTCGGTCTCCCTCCTCCTCCTCCTTTCTGTCTCTATTTCTCTCTCTTTTCCTCCATAAACAGATAAGTGCTTTAATGTGTGCACCACAGCAGCACCAGCACATCAGCCCGCGCCCTCAGTTGAACACAACCACCTCCTCTACCCGTTCTCCAATCAGCAGCTGCCGTGACGTCATAAACCCAACGCGACTTTCGATTCGTTCCTAGTAACGGTAACGGCGTAACGTATGTGTGGGTGGAACTAACCCGTAGTAACTGCCTATCGGGTTTAACTGAGGCTTGGGGTTCTAAGAAGCGGTTTGTTATGGCGACCGGTGCACGGCAGGGGGATGCTGCCTGCTGTGATGTCCCATTGGCCGTGTGATTGTGTGTAAACAGATCTATACAGACAGGGCATGTATACAGAGTGTATGTGCTTGTGCCTTATACTCACGTCTATGTATATGTCTGTATGACTAGTGCTATATAGTGTATATGTGATATTACTCTTCATATCAAGTCTTACTAAGGGGAGCTGTTCGTCAGACCCCTCTGAGACTTGTATCAAATACACAAGGAAATGAAAAAAATCTTCAGTTTTGGGAAGAGAAAGAAGAAAGACTTCTTTCCCAATACCTCAGACACAGGGAGTGTGGTGTCTGTAGGATATGAGATCAAAGAAAAGGACCTGAGCAAGTTACACCGGGCTGCCTCCTCTGGAGATGTGCCCAAGATCAAGCAGCTGCTCAAGAAGCATGACATCAATCAGCTGGACAAGGAGAATAGGTGAGAAGGGGCAATGAAACCAGGGGGACTGCATGCTGGACAAGGAGAATATGTGAGAAGGGGCAAGGAAACCAGGGGGGACTGCATGCTGGACAAGGAGAATATGTGAGAAGGGGCAAGGAAACCAGGGGGGACTGCATGCTGGACAAGCAGAATAGGTGAGAAGGGGTAAGGAAACCAGGGGGGCTGCATGCTGGACAAGGAGAATAGGTGAGAAGGGGCAAGGAAACCAGGGGGGACTGCATGCTGGACAAGGAGAATAGGTGAGAAGGGGCAAGGAAACCAGGGGGACTGCATGCTGGACAAGGAGAATAGGTGAGAAGGGGCAAGGAAACCAGGGGGGACTGCATGCTGGACAAGGAGAATAGGTGAGAAGGGGTAAGGAAACCAGGGGGGACTGCATGCTGGACAAGGAGAATAGGTGAGAAGGGGCAAGGAAACCAGGGGGGACTGCATGCTGGACAAGGAGAATAGGTGAGAAGGGGTAAGGAAACCAGGGGGACTCCATGCTGGACAAGGAGAATATGTGAGAAGGGGCAAGGAAACCAGGGGGGACTGCATGCTGGACAAGGAGAATAGGTGAGAAGGGGCAAGGAAACCAGGGGGGACTGCATGCTGGACAAGGAGAATAGGTGAGAAGGGGCAAGGAAACAAGGGGGGACTGAATGCTGGACAAGGAGAATAGGTGAGAAGGGGCAAGGAAACCAGGGGGGACTGCATGCTGGACAAGGAGAATAGGTGAGAAGGGGCAAGGAAACCAGGGGGGACTGCATGCTGGACAAGGAGAATATGTGAGAAGGGGCAAGGAAACCAGGGGGGACTGCATGCTGGGCAATGAGAATAGGTGATAAGGGGCAAGGAAACCAGGGGGGACTGCATGCTGGACAAGGAGAATATGTGTGAAGGGGTAAGGAAACCAGGGGGGACTGCATGCTGGACAAGGAGAATATGTGAGAAGGGGCAAGGAAACCAGGGGGGACTGCATGCTGGACAAGGAGAATAGGTGAGAAGGGGCAATGAAACCAGGGGGGACTGCATGCTGGACAAGGAGAATAGGTGAGAAGGGGCAAGGAAACCAGAGGGAACTGCATGCTGGACAAGGAGAATATGTGAGAAGGGGCAAGGAAACCAGGGGGGACTGCATGCTGGGCAATGAGAATAGGTGATAAGGGGCAAGGAAACCAGGGGGGACTGCATGCTGGACAAGGAGAATATGTGAGAAGGGGTAAGGAAACCAGGGGGGACTGCATGCTGGACAAGGATAATAGGTGAGAAGGGGCAAGGAAACCAGGGGGGACTACATCATGGACAAGGACAATAGATAAGAAGGGGTCAAGGAAAAATTGGGGTCACTGCATGCCATAACATCTTAATCCTATCATCTTCACTGGCAGAGGGCTTTGGTGGACCCTTATTAGTGAAAAGGTAAATTTTTCATTTTCTGTTGCTATATTTAAAGTAACAAAAATATGTATTATTTAAATCTAATTTATTCTCTCTTTCCTTTCATGGGTCCATACACACACATATATATATATATAAATATATACCGTGAATATCCAGTTGAATAATCAGAGTATTGCAGTGAATAGTGATACCTTTTTTATTGGACAAACGTATTCATAATAAAGCGACGAGCTTTCGAGAGATAATGCCTCTCTTTATCAAGTCAAAAAGCGATACTGATACAAGTCATCAGTATCGCTTTTTGACTTGATAAAGAGAGGCATTATCTCTCGAAAGCTTGTCG